>JAKLTH010000282.1:175000-775000 GCA_025175895.1 Wurfbainia villosa
CGCTATCCTTACCTTCAGTGGATAATCTTTCTACCTTGGTATTGCCCTTCCATTTCTAAGGAGCTAACAAGCTAAGGGTAATATGTTTATATAATAATAATTAATAATTAGTGTACTTCCTGAGAGCGGGTATGAGTAGCTGCTTCGTCGTCCTCGTATGTTAACAAGTGGTCGAACGAGCCAATTGCGGATAAAAGCTATTCCTTTCCTTCCATTTTGAGGTCCCAGCCAGCCAAGCCAGGAGAAAGAAAGGAGGAGAGGAGGATCCATGGCATGCCCAAGTCCAAAAGGGGGTTCCCATTTCTGTAGTGAATATGCAGAAGTGGGTTCCATGCGTTTTCATTCTTTCCAGTTCCAATCTACGATTCAATTCCCTTTCACCAGTGGTGATAAAGAACTTCTCACGAATGAGTCGTGAATGCTCCTTGTCCTTGTCTGGATACAGCGAAGAAATGATATCGATAATCTCTTCCTTTTTATCAAAATGTTGGGACGCCATATTGAACAAAGCAGTCCTTTGCTCTTCATAAAAGGCCTCCATTGGTTGGAATGGGATATCTTTTCCGATTATATCTCGGAGCTCCGTTTTAGGGAGACGTTGAAAGAGGATTCCTTCGACCGAAATCCCTATTCCCTTTCAGAAAACGAGCCACTTCATCTATGCCCTCGGAGATGTCTTAATCCAGAATCTCAATGATGTCAGACTTCTGTAAGAGTGATGGATTGGAGTTCTTTTAGGATCTCATCTTCCATCTGGATGAGGTAGGGGAATGGCTTATTCTGCCTTCTGCTTAGTTTGACTTTGCCACTTTAACCTCATCTACTACAGCGTCTTCTCCTAGTATTACATGGTGTAATCCACCTGAGGAACCTTCTCTAAGGCGGCTTGCTGCCAGAATAAGTCCTTATCCCTCGATTGGCACAAGTACTGAACAACAAGATGAAAATGAAGGAAGGACCTTACTAAAGTTTCAAACTTATCGATCGCAAGGGATCTCGACGAAGAGTGGAACCATGAAAGTTGAGCTGAAATCTCGTGCCAGGCCTTTTTTTTTTAAGAAAGAAAAGGGCAGGGCCGAATTTCCATGGAGCGAAAGTTATCTTACTTATGATAGTGCTCCACATACTCCTCCATATAAAAATATTAAGAGGGATCCATTCTAGTAGTCCTCCAATACAGGGTGACCCGAGTGCTGCCATAAAGGCAAATGTGTCCATTTATACCTTTATCTTATCCTCCTAGTGCCATTTTTAGTCGGAGAGAACAAGTTTTTTTTTTGAAGTTAGACATTCACAAAGCTTATGATACAGTCAGCTGGGACTTCCTAAGATCTGTTTTGGTTGATTATGGTTTGCCCACACAAATTATAAATCTAATCATGTTCTCAGTTTGTAACATGAAGATTTCTGTGCTCTGGAACGGGGAAGTGCTGCCGGAATTCAAGCCTGGACAAGGTCTCCGCCAAGGTCTTTCAGAGCCTTATTTATTCTATTCATCCTAGTCATGGAGCGACTTTCCCACATGATCAAAACTAAAATGGAGAAGAAACTGTGGAGTCAGAGCATCTCGCAGGGGCCCCATGATTGCTCATCTATTTTTTGCTGACGATTTGATGTTGTTCGCAAAGGCATCCGTCGAGCAAATGGAAATAATCATGAACTGTATTGATGAGTTTTCAAGAGCCTCAAACTTAGTGATTAGTCCGGAGAAGTCTAAATTGTTCACATCACCAAATGTTTCTAGTGAGCTAGCTACTGATTTGTCCTTACGAAGTGGAATTCCTCTCACTGATTCATTAGGAATATATCTTGGTGTGCCCATAATCCATGGCCGGGTGAACAAAGATACTTATGCTCCGGTGATAGACAAAGTGCTCAAACGTTTGGCTAGCTGGAAGGGGAAGGTATTAAGCCCAGCAGGTAGGAAGACTCTTATCCAGTCGACAACCTCGGTCAAGGGGTTCCACCATTACGAAAGGAATGGAATTAGCAATAGACTGAATTTCAGCATACTCTGCTTTAGCTTTAGATGCATTCTTCTTCTTTCCGTCCCATACCTTATTTCCTTTATTTGGTGAAGTCACAGCCAATGCCGAAAGTAATGGTGAGGAAGCCACATCCAGCACATATAGCCCTCCCACCTCTTTACCGCGTCCAATCGTCTTCCCGGTCCTGAACGACACAGCAAGAAGGCGAACTCTTTCAAGTTTGACTGACTAATAGAGAGGTTTTTAAGCCCACGGAGCGGTGAAGGGAACAGGATTTCATCCTTACTAAAAAAAAGTACACCATGCCCTCGCCTAGCCCCCACTTCAATGCGCCAATCAATGCGCTACGCTGGCAAAAGGGAATTACCGGACCTTGATTCGTAGGTAGATGTTTGGAATAGCCTAGTTTTGTAGCCAAGTCAGTAGCCCTTCCAAAAAGCCACAGAGTCCTACTCGACGGACAAGGCAAGTCAAACTAATAAAAAGGGGGCACTTGAGGATGGAATCTAAACTATTTTCATTTTCCCCGTCTTTTTTGATTTGATGAAAAGAGATTTCTGCCCACATCAATGTTCGGGATTACAGTTTCATTTTCCCGTCTTTTTTGGCATAGCCTCATGAAATGGTCATCTAACGATATTTTCTTTTTCGTTGCGGGCGGAAAGATCAGTTGTCATGTGAAGGAGCGTTTTTGCTCTTTCAATGCTTACTTCAGTTCTGAAAGAAAGAGTGTCTTAGAAGTCACTCGGTAACAATTCCTCCGGAACCTCGACACTGAACGGAGAGGAAAGCAACTCTGAGAGGGAAGGATAAGTGCTTTGGCTATTAGAAGAGGGGAGGGGGTCGCTAGTCCCAAAGAATAGAGAGAGAAGTTACCATTAGGGCACACTGTACCTGAAAGACGTTTAGAAGAGCATGGCATCTGTTAATATTGGTCGTCTTGCCTGACGGTGAAGAGGATCAGAAGCCATTGCCCTCTTTGCTTGTTGATCTTCCCAAGGATGAACTATTGGAAGATCTCGACTAAACGATTGGACGGAAGCTGTTCGACTGAAAGGCTGATTAGAAGGCATGTCCTAGATGGGCATGCTTTCCAGTTTCTAAGCAAGAACTTAGTGGAAAAGGAAGTGACTCCCCTTTCAGAATGTCACGGGTTCATCTTAGCTTTATTTCTGCCTGTCCTTTCCTTATCCTTAAGGACAAACGCTCTCTGCCTCATCGTCAAGGATGACTTCTTTGTTTTATTGGCGAAACGAAGGGGACGAAGTAGCACTTGGTCAGCGCATCTGTTTTGGCTACAGAGGGCCATAGGTTCGAATCGGGGCAATGTGCTTACCCCACCCCTGTGCAGGAAAAAGTAAAGAGGAAAAGGCATAACCAGAAGAATGAAAGGAGAGGGTCCGACAAAACAAAAAAAGCCCTTAGGCCAGGCAAAGCTAGAGAACCAATAAAGCGGTGGAGCAAAGATGCCCTTGTCAGTGCATATACGACTGAAAGGAGAGGTGCTTTGAAAAAGATACTCGAGCGAAAGCGAAGAGGTTCTGAAAGAAGTGACTCTTTCGAAGTGAGAGGGTCTGGAAGGAAGATACTCGACTAAAAGGAAGAGGAATGATTAAAGGCGAAGCGAAGAGGGGGGGAATCAAGCTCCTTTCGAGTGACGTATTCAGAGGGTAAGATGTCAAATGAAGTAGATGACGTAGCATCGGACGAATGCCAGTTAGTTCTTCGTTAGGAGAGGAGGCGAGAGTGATTGCTAGACAGACTCACCCGGATATTAGCTAGTTCTTGGGGGATGGGGCTGAGTCCTTTCTTAGAAAAGATTGACGAAATATTGGCGAAATTGGTCAGCAAATGCAGTTGAAAGATGAAGCGAGAGGTACGACAGAAAGTAAATAATCGGCTTTTTTTTGTGGGAATGGGATTCGATTCCTCGAACCAAAGCAAGGGAGATGACTCTTCTTGTTGAGTACCCAGAGGACGAAAGAGAAAGGCTTGACTAACCGGAATGAAACCGTTTTCATTTCAGGAGTTTGAGGCAGTTGCCTGTTCCGATCTAAGGGCATCTCATTAAAATACTAGTTGAGGTGGCATTGGCTAACCGGGCTAAGACAAGACCGAAAGGTTTGGAGTTGACCGGGTCTTTCACAAAGATAAATTCCACCTCTAAGATATTTTGCAAAGGCATTTCGTGCCTCTTGGAGATAGAACCAAATCGTTGGCACTTGTCACAAGACTTTGCATAATGGTGGGCATCCTTAAACAAGCTTGGCCAAAAGAATCCGCTTTGAAGCACTTTCGCGGCCGTCTTATCACCACCGAAGTGACCTCCATAGTCCGATGGCAATGCCGAAGAACATCTATGATGTCCTCATTGGGTATACATCGGCGAAGCATGCCATCCGGACATATTTTGAAGAGATACGGCTCATCCGGATCGCACATCATGCAAGAACTTTTTCCGTTGAGCCGAGGTCAAATCCGGAGGAAGGATCTTAGACACCAAGTAATTGGCGTAGTCCGCAAACCAAGGCATAGAACACTTTGCCATAAAGAAGTTGCTCATCCGGGAAAGACTCTGAAATAGGAGTGGAATCAAGCACCGCATCTGTAGAAAGCCTAGAAAGATGATCCGCAACACAATTTTCGGAGCCTTTCTTATCCAAAATCTCCAAATCAAACTCTTGTAGTAGCAACACCCAACGAATCAATCTCGGCTTTGCTTCCTTCTTCGAGAACAAGTACTTAAGTGCCGAGTGATCTGTGTACCTTGGAACCAACCAAATAGGAGCGGAATTTATCAAATGCAAAGACAACCGCAAGGAGCTCCTTTTCGGTAGTTGTGTAATTCATTTTGGCTTCATTCAACAATTTGCTAGCATAATAAATCACATGAAGCCTCCTTCCTTTGCCCCAATACCGCCCCGATAGCTACATCACTAGCATCACACATAATCTCAAAAGGCAAAGACCAATCCGGTGTAGTAACTATCGGTGCCGAGACTAGTTTCCACTTTAGCAACTTCCATGCCTCCATGCACTCAAAGGTGAACTCAAATGGGGCATCTTTTTTCAAGGAGACTACAAAGAGGCTTAGTAATTTGAGAGAATCCTTGAATGAACCTTCGGTAGAAACCCGCATGACCCAGGAAACTTCGGACTTCCTAACCGAGGTAGGTGGTTGCAACTTATCAATGATTTCCACTTTGGCTCGATCAACCTCAATACCACGAGCCGAAATCTTGTGACCAAGAACAATCCCCTCTTGAACCATAAATGGCACTTTTCCCAATTGAGAACCAAGTTAGTAGCCTCACAACGTGCAAGAACTTTCCCCAAATTGTCAAGACAATGATCAAAAGAATCACCAAACACTGATAAATCGCCCATAAACACTTCGATGATGTCCTCAACCATGTCACTGAAGATTGCCATCATGAGTCTTTGAAATGTGGCGGAGCATTGCACAAACCGAAAGGCATCCTCCGGAAAGCAAATGTGCCATAGGGGCAAGTGAAAGTGGTCTTCTCTTGGTCTTCCGGAGCTATAGCAATTTGATTGAATCCCGAATAACCATCCAAGAAGCAGAAGTCAGAGTGCCCGGCCAACCTATCCAACATTTGATCAAGGAAAGGAAGAGGGAAATGATCCTTGCGAGTTACCTTGTTGAGTTTTCGATAATCAATACAAACTCGCCATCCGGTAACAACCCTTGTCGGAATGAGTTCTTCAGATTCATTCTTTACAACTGTCATCCCTCCTTTCTTCTGCACACATTGAACCGGACTAACCCACGAGCTATCGGAGATAGGATAGATAATGCCATTGTCCAGCCACTTGATGATTTCTTTCTTCACTACCTCCTTCATGTTTGGATTCAATCTTCGTTGAGGCTCGATAGTGGGTTTTGCATCCTCCTCGATCAAAATCTGTGCATACACAAGGAAGGGCTAATACCACGGATGTCGGCCAATGTCCACCCAATGGCTCTTTATGCTCACGCTACACCCTTAACAACTTATCTTCTTGAACCGGAGTGAGCTTCGAAGAGATAATAACCGGTAGAGTTTCATTCTCACCCAAGAAAGCATATTTTAGATGAGATGGAAGCTCCTTAAGTTCCAAGGTTGGTGGCTCCTCAATTGATGGCTTGCCTCGGTTCCTGCATAGCTCTAATGGCAAGACCAAGTCTTTCTTAATAAATTTAGGCATAAATGAAGGTAAAGCATCTAAATATGCAATGAACTCATTAAGATCAGAGATACTCACATTGCTCATGCCGGTGAGAGCACAACCGAGAGGATCCATGGTAGAATGTCCAGAAAAACCATCATACACAAGGTGATCCACAACATAAACTCGGAAACAATCATGTGACTCCCGAGGATACTTTGCAGCCTTAGCGATATCAAAAGTAACCTCTTGATCAAAGGCCTGCAATGGTTTGGTACCCTCCGAACACTTTATAGTAGCCTTGCTATGCTAAAGGAGTGGATTTCCCCTCTCTCGCTCATTCCTATTGCCCTTCTGCTTTCTTCTTTCATAACTTCAGTGTGATAGTGGAGTTAAGGCGAATAGGCAGCTTGGGCTGACTCCTTCTCGCAGTGGTCGCGACGGTCTCATCTTCAAACTTTGGTAAGAGCTGAAAATCTGTTCCAAGAGGGGCCGGATCTCTGAACATAAGGTGATAGAAGATTCCCATTGTCCAAGATTCCCATAACGGAAAGCTCAGGCAGGCTCTGCTCACTGCCGAAGCCCTCTTTCCGGTCTGAACCGTTAATGTGTCTTAACAGACGAAAGAGATATGAAAAAGTGGCGAAGGGGTGCGTAACGCGTGGGAATACTCGAGCGAAGCGAAATCATAAAGTGGGGTAAAATTGCTTTAGCCATTGCCTTGAGATTGGACGCAAGAAGGAATAGAACTGTATCAGATAGAGGAGCGACTGAGAAATTTTGGTGGTCTAAAAGTAATTAGTGCATTTGGTGAAAGAAGCCTTGCTCAATGGCCAGTTCAACCCGAGGAAACTGTTTAGAGATTTTTGAACGATTGCTTTCACTGCCGTATGGGTGAGAAGAAAAAACTCGACACGGGAGCTTCTCGACCGGTGCATACCTGGGTGTCCGGCCCACCTCGAGTCATGGCACTACCATGCCGGCGTTCTCTCTTAGACGTGACATTGTGAGGAATAACCATTCTAACCATTCTACTAGTTAAGGCGTAAGAAGGCTTTCCATTCGATGGAAAAGAAAGGGATGGATTACTCTATCTATGTATGGCGGGTTTAGGGCTGTCGCTGCCCAAGAAAAAACCTCTCTTCTCTTAATAAGCCCTTATTGCTTAAACACATTTCGTCGAGTAAGACAGCAAGCACAATCACGGTGGGAAAGAAAAGAAGGAAGGCCCGCTGCTATTTCGCATGGAAAAGAGAGACTCTTTCATCTTTTCTTTTTCTTATCTTGAGAGTTGTCACGATAGGAAGGAACCGTCATATGATTGAAAGCTTTTCTTCTGCCTACGGGAACGAACCCGACAATTCAGCACTCCGCGCCGAATAAACTGTTGCTGCTCGCGGTGAAGCTAGGGAGAAGAGATAGCTGAAGATTGAGCATAGCGAGATGCTTTTGAATCAGCTGCCGTAGACGAGAGAACTTCATTCACGGAATCAGTATCTACCACTTCTGTCGCTGACTCACGTTCAGTACTAAATATAAAGTAGGCTTGCTTCCGCTGAATGAATAAGAATAGGCTAATGCCACAGATCGCCTTCTTGGGAAAAAGCATCCCTTGGCTAGCTTTCTCTGCTTGAGAAAAGGAAAAAGAAAAGGGAAAAAACTTCTTCCGCATGGGCGGATAAAAGGCAATCAGCTTAGTTAGTCAATTCTGACTTCTGACCTCGCGTCGGGGAGCGAGCGGGGCTTCTTTATTGAAAAAGAATGAAAAAGAGAATGGAACTCCCGGTTTCCTTTTCCCATCTTTCTAATGCCAGAAAAAACGCTTTTCTGGCCTGGAAAGCAGGAATGGGTTTGCCCCTTTGCTCCTCCACTTCAAAAAAAAAAGGAAGGAGTCCCGAGACGGGCTCGGGATTGGTTCTTTAATGTGCAGGTAGCCTAGGAGAAGTGGTCTCGCGAAGCCGGTCACCTACGGCTAAGAGAGAATGTTTTCTGTTTCAGATTGAATCGGCGTCAAGTTCAACAATCAGACTTGCCTTGCGGGGCCTACGAGTCGCAAAAAGATAGTTAGAAAGACTTAGTTCACGTGCACGAGAAGGGGAAGCCTTTCAATAGAATAACTTTTCTGCAGGCTAGGTATACGCATAAAGGTTCCGATTCGAGCGAGAGCCAAAACGGGGGAGGCGAGAACAAGAAGCGGTCGTCGTCCGGCGGCCGGCAGCTCTACACGGTGCGGCTGAGTCGGAGGTCTATGGACCAAACCACCAAAGGAAAAAGAGCTATACGGATTGCACTTACGCCCGGTTCACGAGGTTCTACCACTGCAGGGCCCCATCATAGTCAAAAGAAGAGTTTGATCCTGGCTTGTGTAGCCTATGCGAAGCAAGCCCACACTGGCTCAGAAGGAACTTTTTTTTGTTGGAATCCGTCCTGCTCGTATCTTCTTTTTTAGAATGAGCGGGCCCTTCTCTGATAAGGTTCCGAAGGAAAGAAAGAAGTGATTAGGACAGGTTTGGGGTTAGAGTACGGCTCCTGAGGTGAATTCGAAAAGAACGACATTGCTTGCTCCAAGTATACTTTGGACCAGAAGCACGCTTACACTCCTTCATCCGCGCGGAACGGGTCTGATTGGGCTTATGATCGGGCTCCAGAAGAAAGAAAGACACCGGAAAGCTTTGATTGAGAAAGCTAGGAGGTAGCTAACTTCGGAAGATTCTACGCTCTTGAGGAAGCTCACCTGGTCCTTGGTTGATCCAGGGTGATTTCAATGCTGTTATGAGTGATGAGGATCTTCGGTCCTAAAGGGAGAATGAAGCTACTTGAAGACTTGATGATTAAAGCTACTCGCGTAACGAGGTTGAGCTTGATTGGACGTATATGCTTTTTTTGTTGTGGTCTCCCTTTCTCCATTTTGTTTAAAGCTGATGACCACGTCAAAGGCTTCTTCGCGCGTGAAACCGGCTCACGCTTCAACCTAGGCATCGAGGTTATTCCATAAAGGAGGTTAGGCAGGGGAAGGAACCTAGCTCTGGCAGACCTTGAACTCAAAGAACGTAGCCGGGGGCGAGTCAAAAAGAAAGAAAACACTTCCATTTTCCTTCTTCCTTGTCTCGTCAAGTTGAGGAGAAAGGCTGTTCGGAAGCAGTTCAACAAGATGTGGTTTCGGAAACAGTGATCGTGACTGATGTCAGCAATGATTCGAGTATTCAACTAGGAACCTCCATGGAAGTCTCGAAGGCAACTCAGGAAGTGAATCAAAAGGAAGAATCCATGGACGAAACACAGGTCGAGAAAGTGAATGCGAACAGTGAAGTGAAGAGTACTTGGGCTGATCTGTTTAAGTTGAATCTCGAGGGTCCGAAGGAGGCTTTCGCCGGTCGACCTTCGGTCTCAAGGCCGCGCCTACGGGGCATAGAACATAGAGGGAAAGGGTACGATTCCTGTTATAAGGACACCGTCGTTGACGGACTTTTGTCAAGGTCCTTGGATCTTTGGTTTAGCGTCCCATGGGGGCTCCCATGTACATGCTGCCACTGCCACTGCCCGACCTAAATCTCCCCCCCGATTAATCCTCCGGAACTTCCGCCATTAACGTCAGACGATTAATAAACTCGGAGATCGGAGATGTACGCTAGGTTAAGTTAAAAGCTTAGTGACCGCGTTCGTCTTAGAGCACCAGTCAAGATCACTAGGTAACGAACGAGTCAAAACATTAGCCGCCAAGACCGAAAGAGCAGCTGTTCCTGATCCCGATCCTGATTGATTGCTTTAGTCGATCTCTTTTCTTGACACTCCTCCCCCCGAAAAGAAAATGACACTAGAAAAAACGACTGAGAAAGAGACAAAAAAGAGGGTGATAGCTGACACTCCTGCTACTGCGCTAATCCACGCAATGCCATTTGAGATAAATACCCCCCACTATTTATTTGGTTACTCGAACGGGAAAAACAACTCTACATTTGGTATCAGAGCTAGACGGTCAGGGACCGTGGTACGGGTATTGAAGCAGAGACGATCAGAGATCGTAGTTCGTGAGGACGCGGAGGTTCCGCCGATGCACAGTCAGGGACTGTGAAGTTGGTTGATCGAGAACCAAGTTTGAGGTTAGTGCCGGGCACACTCAAGGTACGATGGCAGATATTGTTAATTCCGCGAGCGAGAAGCTCAATGGGAGCAATTACAATACTTGGAGTACCCGTATGGAATACTACTTGCTTGGGCAAGACTTATGGGAGATCATTGATGGCGAGAATTCAACACCACCAACCGATGCCAGAGAATTGAAGAAATGGAAGATCAAGGCCGATAAGCCTATGTACAGTACCAGTTAAACTTATTAGCAAAGTTTTGCTTGATCGGTTAAGACCATTGCTAATAAGAATAATTGGGAAAAGACAGAGCAGTCCCAGGGAGACAGACTACCGACAACATCATAGTTGTGCGGGAGGCTATACATTCTATGAGGATGATTAAAAGAGGTCTTGGTGCAGTGGCTATTAAAAAAAATAGACCTTGAAAAAGGCCTATGATCGTATCCGTTGGCAGTTTATGCATGATGTTTTGAAAGAAATGAATTTCCGGATCAATTTGATCATGTACATCATCAAATCAAATGAATTTGCTATTTTGTGGAATAAAGAACAGCTTCCCTCTTTTGCCCCTTTCCGAGGAATTCGACAAGGAGACCGCCTCTCACCCTATTTCTTTGTCATGTGCATGGAAAAACTATCGCACCTTATAAATGCCGAGGTTGGTAGAGGTACATGGAAGCCATTAGCTATCACACGCACTGGTCCCTTTCTATCACATATTTGTTTTGCTGATGATTTAATGTGAGGCTAGTGAGCAGCCTTATGATGGAAGTTTTGGATCGTGCGGGAGAAGGTGAGTTTTTAGAAAGAGAAACTCTATCTATCGCCAAATGTTAGCTCCACAAGAGCAGATGGGTTGAGCAGATTATGTGGGATCCCTTTAACCAAGCAAGGATTTGGGACGCTATCTAGGAGCACCAATGCTGCACGGAAGAGTTAGCAAGAGCACATTCACTGAACTGATTAGCAAGATGCGTCTTAGACTTGCTTCATGGGAGAATAATAAATTGTCGATGGCAGGTAGAGTTAGACTGGTGAAATCAGTCTTAAGTGCTATTCCAGGATATTTAATGCAAACTATCTATCTCCCTGATAACCAGGAAATTAAGAAGCTTATTAGGGGATATGGGGTGATCATGACGGGGTACGAAAGATGCATGTAGTGGCATGAGAAAAAATATGTTTGCCAACAGATCAAGGGGGGCTCAACATGAGAGACAGAAGAAAAGCAAATTTAGCTTTCCTAGCAAAACTTGCTTGGTTTATGATTAAAGATGAAGATAGCCTTTGGGTAGAAGTATTGCAGAAAAAAACACTTAAGGCATAATAATCTGTTCACTCTCTCTTCAAAGAGCTCAGATTCCTACATTTGGAAAGAAAGGTATCTTGAAAGGAAGATCTCTTTTATTCAGGGCAGAGCGGTTCGCTGACTCAATTTTGGAAAGATGATTGGCTCCCTTGTGGGCCTTTAATTGACCATCTTCTTCAGGAGTTACCGGAATATGAATTAGAGAGATTTGTGGCTTCATATTATGATGAAGTGCAAGGTTGGAGATGGGGACTCTTTTATCAATGGCTTCCAGGTCGGTTCTATTGTTGATATGATTGCATCAGTGTGGGTTGATCCATCAAGTACAACTCCAGATTCTACTATTTGGAAGTTCACTCCTGATGGCAAATTGAATTTAAAATCAGCTTCTTTCTTGCAACTATCGGACCAGCAGGTAGGATTGAAGATTTGGGAAGTTATCTGGTTCTTTGAGCAAAATTCAAACTTTTCTTTGGTCATGGAGCCCTGCCTACCTTGGATTTTCTTCATAGTAGACAGCTGTCGGCTAATGATATTTCTTTCAGATGCAATGAGTGCAAGGAATCTACTATACATGCTCTAAGAGATTGTGCTTTGTCTAAATCCAAATGGAATTCATTTGATCACACAAGGTCAGTTACTGATTTCTTCTTGGTCAATTTGAATTATTGGCTGTTATGTTAAATAAGATGAAAAGCAAATCTTTAGTCTTTGGAATCCCCTGGTGCATAATTTTTGTGACTTCAATTTGGATGATATGGTATTGGCGAAATAGTCTTCTACATGATGCACAATTGAAATGGCCGATAAATGCACTGCAAATTGTGCTTTGGAAAGCAAAAGAATCATGAGATGTTCATAACACTTTTCATAAGAAGCTGCTCCCTGTTAATTATGTGAGGTGGACTAGACCTATGTATGCATGCTTTTTTTTAGCATGCTTTTTCTATATAGTGAAGTTTGCAACTCAAAAACACAAAAACATGAGGGAGATAAATAGAGGGATAGAGTAGGGGAGGACTAAGGGAAGACCGGTTGGTGAAAGTAGGCACGAGTGGAGAGGCAGGTATGGAAGTCGAGTCTAGTATTGTTTTCGTAGGCGAGTAAGAAGCAAGCGAGAGTGCAGGCTCGCCTCGAAAGCGAGCCGGGGAGCGATCAAAGGCGATAAACGATAGTAATAAGCCACAGCAAGAGGTACACGAGTAGGGGCTAGAGTAGATAGTAGCTAGTAGGAGCAAGAATAGGAGTCTTGGCTGGTATGTCACTCTTCTTTCCCCATACTAACAGCTTTCCCCCAACAATAGTAGCCTAAATCAAGTCGTGGTTAGCTCATGCCAATCAGAATAAAAAGAAAAGGGCAATAGGAAAGCAATCGATCGGTAAAGCAAGCAAGTCAAATCGGACCAAGCAATGCCCAAAGACCCCCATGCTTTCCGTGGTCGCTAGGCTAAGTCTTGGCTTGGTGCTTTTGCTTTAGTTGTAGTAGGCAGTAGGGCAGTAGGAGAGGAGGAGGTTCTAGCTCAAGGCCATCCTTTGCTAGTTCATTCATTCCCTGCTGTCTCTTAAATAGAAGATGTAAACTCTTCTTTCAACTCGGAGTAAAGCCCTTCTCTTTCTTTAGGAGCGTAAGAAGATGAATCCGTTGCCACGAAAAGAAGAAGCTATTTCGGAATAAGGTCAGCTTGTTGTCGTAATTGCTAGTAGTACGTTAGCCGGGGAAAGGTTTTTAGGGAAGAAGCAGACATCGGCTGATGAATGGCATAACTTTTTTCTCCAAGTGAGCTCAAAACGCTATCTATCAGAGTAGGCAAGTCTGATTTCGATTGGAGAAAGAGGTCGGGGAGTCTTGGTAGCGAGTCTAAGAGCAAGCCTTTTATTTTAAGCAATTTATTCCTTTACCCTAAATCAAAGATACCTGAAGCAAGGCTTAGCTAAGCCCTACCTCAAGACGGGGACAAAGGATTAGCTTCCTAGGGATGTTAAAGCGACATAAATGCTTTCGGGTTTCATTTAAAAAGCCTAGTTACCTTTCAAAACAAAAAAGGATAAGGCGCATCATAGGCGCCTATTCAATTGGAACCCCAATCTTATGTGGTCGAAAGCAAAGCCGGGAAGTGTCACATTCAGGATGGTCGACCAAGACTGCCTCCTTAGCTGCCGATTTGGAAAGGCTTCAAGTGGAACTTAGTGCATGGACCCATCGTGCCATGGAAGTTAGAAGGAAGATGTGAAGAACTCCAGAAAGTAAAGAGTTTGCAGTTGTACGATCAAATTGGTAAAATGAGAGCGAAAGTTGAGGAACTCACCATGAAGAGTGAGCTCGGTTCCGACCAGTGGCAGAGTTTTTTTTGCAGTCCCTCGTGAGTGCGGCACGTCCAACTCATCAAATTTGATGTCTGAAGTGAGCTGACTGAACTGAACGATTTATATTGGTTCTGGTTTTGTGTAAGTTGGGAAGGTAGCAAGGTGAAGAGCGGTAGGGCATTTCGCTTTGGTCCTTACCACTCCGATCGATTGAAGTTACGGTTCATAGCTAAACCCGAAGCGAAGTAAGCGCAGTTCAGTTCGATAAAAGGTTTTAGCTGAGTTTCATATCGTATGTAATGCTTGCTTTAGATGGTGATATTTCATAGGAAGAAAAGACAGAAGAAGAAAGAACTGTAATGCAAAATAGGGCAAGCTATGGAAGGGAAGGAAGGCGCACTCACAGAGTAGCTGAACCGAGTTCATTTACATTAACATCTAATTGAATTGAATAAAGAGGCTAAGCCTAACAAATACTAACATAAGACAGCAACTAACATAGGACAGTCGAGAGACCAGAGAGATATTGGTTGAATCACAGACCAGACAGACAAGATCGGAATTTCTAGGATGAGAATATGGGTGACAAGATATGGGAAAGTTACGAAAGAAGGCTCTCGCTCTTCAACTCCTTCTCGCTTCGCCTTCCTTCCTTTGCTTCGTCCTCTCGAGCTTTGTTAGCACAGCAAGCATCACTTCTCAGCCTGAACTTCGTAGCTTCGCATAGCTGCTCCTCCAGTAGATATTGATGGTATTCGTGAACCTCTTTCTGGATCTCTACTTTACGGAAACAAGATTCTTTCTGGTGCCATTCTTCCTACTTCTGCAGCTATAGGTTAGCACTTTTACACGATCTGGGAAGCGGCATCTGTTGACGCATGGTTATACAATGACGGTCCTTATGAGCTCTATTGAAGCGGCGGATAATGAATTATGCTTGCTAGAGTGACAAACAAAGAAGCTTCGGCCCAACGGCCAAATAGTTGGCTAAAGTCTCTAACTTAGACTATAACATAGCTATCCCCTTTAGCCCGGGATTCGAGTCATGGTTCACGCTCAGTCAATCGCGCAATGGACGAGGAGGTAGGTAGTCCCGTTCTCGTCTCCGCAAATGAAGCGCTTAGGAGCTTCTAGCTCACAATTCTTAGCCCGCTTAAAATATAATAGCTCTGCCATCGGGAAATTTTTTTTTAATATAGAAAGAAGGGGTGCGGATAGTTGTAGGATTGATTCCCCCCTCCTCCAATCTCTATCCTGCTAAAACTGCGAGATGTGAAAGCGCGCTGAGGGGGATTAAGACCCAGGTGATGGAGGACTGGGCAGACTAGTATGATCGGGGCCTTCTATCTTCCTATAATGCTACCTCGGCCATGGGCGCTGTCTCAGAAATGCAGGTTTCGATACTCCCGCAAAGAGACTTATGCAGCTTTCCCCGCTCTGATTGAAGCTCTCGAGCCCGTTCCGAATGAGAATTGGATGTTGCAACAAATTTGTTAGTGTGTTGACTACAAGTCTTTCCTTCAATCAAGGAGTAGATTCTCAAGCAGAAATTCCTTCGGGATCCTCATGAGTTGATCATCGTTGAGTCAGATTAGAGTCCTTTTCTCTTCCCTTTCTTATTACTAGATAGCTGGCAGCCTCTTCTTTTATTTAAATAAAAGCCTTCAAGAAAAAGAGAATTGAGAGCAGTGACATTTCTTTCAAATCAAATATGTACAAAAACAATTTCATTGCCTTCCGCTAGCCAACGGCCCCATAACAACGGATAAGCAGCTAACAGCCGCCTATGAAAAAAGGAATCTTTCAACAGATGCGTATAGGGGAAATAATAGGAATTTCATTCGCCATTTGCCGTCGTAAAATGAGTGAGAAGGTGGATCGCCAACCAAGTATTAGCCAGGAGTGAAGGCAGAAGCTTTCTAGTCAAGGGTGAATTGTTTGGACTTGCAGCTAAGGCGAGAAATCCGCCTGCACTTTAGATATACTAACGCTTTAGAGCAGCGACGGATTTGTCATCATCCTTTATTGTGGGATGGAATCCTCTGACAGCAAAAGCTACCCTTATATACAGTCCACAAGGAGGGTCTTTCTCACTAGCAAGTATTATTCCACTCGCTTTCCACCGGCCTGAAACAATTACTCCAAAGAGTCTCTTTCTTAGGCTTAGGAGCAGCTGCCCTAATCGAATGAGTGGCTACACCTTTAGAGAGAATCTATCAAAAAACCTGTAAAATAGGCTAAAGCGAGTGAAGTCACCCGAGAGGAGGAATGATGTGATTACCTTGGATTCGGTTTCCTTTGGTTCGGTGGTCTCGTAGAGTGACGAAAGGCTGCTTTTAGCTTTTCTTACTTTCCTGTTCTGCTATCCGCTGTTCTTAGCTCGAAGGGTAGTGAAGTGACGAAAGGGTATGTTGTCACCCCTTGGGTATGACAGTACTCTGCCTCTTTCTTAGTCGGGATTGCTTTGGCCTTCTGTTGTGAGTGAAGGAGATGGAGATGCTGCGGGGGAAGGAAACCGAGTCAAGTAGTTCGTTTCGAAAGCCCTTGGTCCAGTGCTTTGGCGCCGATGCAGAATAAGCTGTCTTGGTGCCTGGGGAAATAGGAAAGGGCGTAAGCGCGGCTATCTTTCTCTTTCTTATGGGGGCACTCAAGCTTTCACAGACCCAAAACCCTCAATTGACCTCGCCCCGACATGAATAAAACCCAGAGGTTCTTCTTTTTGCCTCTTTCCGGTATCCCTTGCGCCCTTTCGCCCGAGCTAGGGTAACTTAAGCCCCCTAGTTCTTGCTCTTTCTCATAGATCTTGCTTTTGAGAACGGATTAGAAAAACACATTCTCTCCCTGGAACAGCGGGAGCAGCTCTACTTATTTCATAACCTCGAGCCCTACTCTTATCTTAAGCCCCAGACGTGGGAACTGAACCCACTGCCCTTATTGCTTCAAGCTCACTTGAGCAGTTTCCTTCCTCTAGCCCTCTTGGTAGGTTCACTTCTTTTTTCCGATCTTGAGTCTGCTAACCCGACCAACGACCAGATTGCTTTGCTTGGCTCCTACTCTTCTGCACCAGACGGTGACCGGCTCAATAGAGCACCTTTTGGCGCTGGCTTTTCGAAACCAAGTTAGGGAATCAGTGACCAACAGCTTGAGAAAGCATTCAAAAAAGTTGCATCTCTTACGAGAAACACTGAAAAAAGATGAGTCCCTGCAGGAACCTACAAACAAGGCTTTTTTCCTTGTGTTACCTAACTAAAGAGCTCCCAAGGCCACCTGATTCGGAGTAGAACACTCCTATTTACACTTCGATTCCACCCACTGATCCAGCTAAGGCCCGAAACCAAAGAGGAGAAAAGGCCTTGCACCGGTAATGCTACCACACAGGTTTTGAGGCGAGTTTAGAAATCTTTGATGAGTGTAGCAGCTTCACAAGTCCCTTCGGCTTGGAGCTGGAGTCATTGATCTCTTTGGCGAGTTTGCCTATAGATGTATACAATAAAAGGCCTGCAAGTTCTGACTTCGTGTTGTGTTCTTGACCTACTTGTCTATTAGTCTTGGCGGGAAGACTCCAATCCGTGGGAGCGCTCATCTCGCATTCTCCGATGAAGGATAACGATTCGCTCGTAAAGCTGAGTGGCTGGGTTACGAGTTTGGGTTTTTAGGTGAGTTCTATGCATCCAACCCATTTGTAGCAGCAGGGGTCAGACCCGGATTAGAGATTAGATATAAGCACCCCCAACCCCCTTCTTTGTCCTTCCTTCGAGGGGGTCCGCTCACAGGAAAGTGAGGTCAACTGAAAAGTTCCATCCTGCCGTAGAACAGCCGAAAAGCGATGACATTCCTTGTGGCAAGAGTCGACCTCTAGGGTATCGAGGAAGGTTGGAGAGTATAGATTACAGAGTTCATCAGAAAAAGTCTCAGAAGAGAGACTCCTGCGCCATCCATTCTTCCAGTATGAACCAGTTTCAGAGCATACATCGTAGAAGACGGAACTCCTGGATTACCTTCTCAACTACCCTTATCCGGTGGAGTGACCGGTTTACTTTCGTAATCGACTTTATTTATTTTGATCGGCTAAATCAGCCTAAAGCAGGGTTCGCATTCCTAGGTCGCGCCTTTCCCCGGGTCGGTGCAATGAATACACGGGTAGCTTTTCCAAGTGTCACGACCAGGGCAAAAAACGTAGAAGTAGAAAGAAAGAGTCTACCTCTTTTCGCGGGTTCATTCAGCAAGCCAGTTTGAGAAATGGAATTCGTTGGGCGCGCTAGCTAGGCTACAGATTTAGGTCTTTAGACGGGTGATAGTGAAAGTCCGTGCCTGTTGGTATAGCCAATTCCAAGTCCGGCTTTTGGCCGGGTCCGTCTAGCACCATGGTTTTGTTCATCGAGCCTGTTTCGAAAGTTGTCTTTGTGCAGAAGTTTGTTCGTCAAGTTAGCAAATCGAAGAGAGAGCAGATCCAGATACCTGATGTGCCATGTTTGCAGAATGAGAAGCCCCGAGATGCTCAATCTTCTGAAGGATAGCAAAGATAAATTGCTTAAGAGTTTCCAGAGTCATAGGACCTGACTCAGAAGGAACAGCAGAGCGAAGCGAACGGTCGTCTCAAGGAAGTGCCAAAGGCACCATGGAGTCTATCTTCTTCGTTTGCGTGGATGACATGCTATGTGGATGTAGATCACCTGGCTTGGAGGCGAAAGGCATACTGGAAGGTTCACGCAGCTAGATGCTTGGAAGATGGGTAGCTGGCCGACATCAACTGAAGAGGCAGTCGTCACCCTTTGCCGAGATCTTTCTGTCCGATCTTATTTCGGGAAGGGGTGCGTGATCCCGCATTTAGATTGAGGATAGCCACGCGTGTACATGAACCAGAAGTTGACATCTCGGATACAGGCTCAGTATGCCAGGGCAAATCTCCTAGAAAGACAATCTCAAACTCCACAATCTCTATCCGAGTTTCCTCCATCAACTTGCTCGAACACGCTTTCTATCATCATGTACGATCTTTCCTCTCTTACGATATTTCGAGTTGAGTAGCCCATAGTACGAGGGATTCTTAATACCAATAGTACGAGGGATTCTTAATAGGGGTAGAGGCTTTTCCCCTAAAGAAAAGAGTGAATTCCGACCTAAATTAAACTTATTATATAATAAAATTCAATGAGAAGGAAAATTACAAAACAATTTGAGATCTTTTATCTTCTATAGTCATTCTTCTGTTCGAGTTGCATTTGTCACGCAAATCATAAATCTTTCTTGAAGAAGAGAAAGAACAGCGGAAAAGAACTTCTCTAGTAGTCCACTTAGTTCACTTTGAAAATTCTTTTTTTTTTTTTTATTTTCTCGAACCTTTCGAACCTTTCTTTCGTTATATGATTATTATATGATTATATGACTTATTATATGATTATTATATGATTATATGAGTGACCTTTCTTTTCTTATCTTTCCTTGAAGGCATACCGCTCTTTCACTTGAAGGCATACCTGCCCTTATTTTTCTTTTAATTCGTTGAAGGCATCCCTGCCCTTATTTTGATTCATTGTACTGTGAGTGACATCCAATAGCTTTGGAATCCAGCCAAGGCTGAGACTGATGTCGGAAAGGACTCAAGCGAGGGACGAGAGAAGCGACGTGCAGAGCACCCAAAGACGCGAAGTGTTCTCAAGGTGCGTGCATTCCAATCTTACCTTAGCATGCCATTTCAAGTAGAGGAGGGGTCGGGGATCGAAAGTTGCGCAGCTGACCCTGACCTCGAGTTGGGAACCTGGGTCATATCTCCTTGTCAGATCAGACGGAGCGGGGTAGACCATTTGACCTTCCTCCAGTCCTAGCCTCTGACTGAACCATCACTCCAGTCTTGTCTTTGAATATGAGGTCGGGAGCTAGACCATGGGTGTACGAAGTCCCCCAGGCAGCGGCCAGAGAGAAAGCTGAGACTTCACCGACTGGAGTTGAGCGACGGCATACTCATATCCATATCCCCAAGGCAGACTAGTGGAGCAGAGGGGAACAACTTATATTTGGCCCAAAATTGACACCCAATAAAAATGACACAAAAAAGCTCATAAAGGGAATAGTACAAAGACCATTAAAAAGAATCCTCCGGAACTGAAAACACTCTAAAAACACTCTAAAAGCTTGAATTTCGCTTTTTTCATTCTCTTGCATTCAGGTTAGGCTCCTACCGGTTTGAGTAAGCCCTCACATTATGGATTTGAGTAATTTCGTTAGGCTCCGCCCTCTTTTTATTCTTCTCTTCTATCTGTTCTCTTCTATCTCTTCTCTTTTCCCGTACGAACGTTAACTAATGAGCTTGAATTCCGGATCTTAGGCTGCCGTTGACCGGCTAGGCGGGGATCAAAATCCACCGTGAAGCAAATACTTAATAGTCAGTTCGGAGCTTTCTGGATCACTTGGAATTCAAGAACACAGTTTGAACTCACATAGAATTGAATGAATAGAATTTCATTCGAGCGAAAGATAAGTGAAAGGAGCAGTGAAGCAGTAGTGGAGGAGCAGTGAAAGGATGAGATTAAGTCGACCCCTGTGAAACAACCAAATAATCAGTTTTGTGTTTTTTTTTACCCTAAGGAAATGTGTTGAAATTGGTTCCAACTTGCCTTAGGTTTTCTTTCCTCTATTCTTAGGTGTAATTTTATGTCTCATTATTATAGTATTCATTTTGCCAACTTGAACTCCTTCCCTTAGGGCTTCACTCTTGGACTTCCTTGTCCTGAAGTAAGGTGCCTAACCGAAGCAAAAATCAAATACAACCAAAGACAACTATCAAACCGGACCAGCAGACCTTAGCTCAAGCTCAGGGTTTCAACCTATCAGAAGAGAAGACAACCGGACCAGAGACTATTAACTTATATTTAAAGCAAACCTTAACTAACCGGGGATAAAAAAGTAGTGCTCTGAAACCGGAATCCCCGCACCTAAGCTCTTTATATTGATAAGTGTGTTCAATAGGTACACTCGGACCGGACCAAACTATCCAACTACGAACCTGTTTATAAGTTTCATCCCCTTGCACGTTTCTTTTCTTGTCTTTTATCCCCAGCTTATTCATAGCCATTCACTCTTTTACAAAACTACGACAGATCTACTCCTTAAGTTAAGTTGCTCCTTGGCTATTTGCCATTCACGACTCATTCTATTCTATATATCATACCAGTATTATATGCCATTCAGATAAGAGACTACTTACTGCAAAGAGGGAAAGAGCGCAAGTCCTATCTTCTCTCGCTCGATCTCTTCTTCTTTTTCTTTCTCTGAACGGTTTCTTTTCTTGGTCGGATCCCCACCTTAGTTGCTATCGCTAGTCCGAAGCTCTCAGCCCTGATCTCTGACTTGAGTTCCGCTACGCTAAGGTTCTCTGTTGCACGAGCTGCTGGTCGGAAAGAAAGGCCTCATCTATTCAATTATTCCCACTCACGGGGCCCTCAGCTAGTTTGAGGTTGGGCCATGCCATACTTTAGGCTCGTTCCACTCCACTGCAAGTATCCCACGTCTGCTCGCTCCGGGCTAGCTCTTGCTTCTCTGTCGAGTCCGAGGGATCAAAGATCGATCACTGCCAGTCACTATTGGAAGGTGACTTTGTCCCCATGAAAGTTATCGTCGGGTAGGTCTAGCGCTTCTCTGATTTGGATTGGTCTATCGGAGAGGAAGGTATAGCGAATCAATTATCGTAGGGCCGAACTCATCTCTCGAACACTCTTACTTGCGAGAGTCTCATCCCGGGTCCCGGGGAATTTCTTTCAATCGACACGTCCAAGAAACTGATTCAAGGCATGCGAGTGAGCTCGTGAGGAACTCTTAGACTTATAACTAACCACCTATAGGGAGCAATGCGAGGCTCGAAGAGGCGACCAGCGACTACAAGACCAATGAGGGATTGCGGCTCATCGACCAATGCGAGGGTAGGAGACTTTATCGCGAGAACTTATCCGCTGCTCCGTAGAAGTAGGGCTAGGCATAGAAGTAGAGGGCTGGGCGGTAGAGAGGTAGAGGGCGTTGCTTCCCCTCCCGCTCTTCATATGAGGTAGGGCACGTGGAGTCAGGGCACACGTGGAGTCTGCGGGGCTCGGATGATTCTCGCTCCTCAAGGTTCCATTCCAACCTCTGTCAAAGGTGGGCTCGTAGTTCTCAAATACTTCTTTGCCTTCGCATTCGCATTCAATTAGTTTGGAGTCGATCATGATTGGGATTGGCGTGCCGGTCCTGAGCCTCTACTCTGTGATCCGCTAATTCTTGCCAGTCATAGAGCTCTCCTTTCACTAAACGAGAGGCTTATTCATAGAGCTGGGTGAGGAGGCGGTACAGGTGAGCGGGTTAGAAAGACGCCTGGCCCGAAAGCAACAGGTTTGGAACCCTCTGGTCAAGGCAACCATAGCCAAAGAAAAAACCCAAAAGAGCCGCTTTTTGAGGTCTATTCTCGTCTTTCCCCTTATGTACTGCCAAGCGGGATACAAGGAAGCGCCTTACTTTGAACATAAATAATATCTATCACTCTTAACCTTCCGACCGATCGATGGTCATGAACCTTTTTAGATTATTACGGAAAAAAAGAGTTGGCACCTGAGAGAACTCAGTACAGGGAATGGTTGTTCGGTGGTTATGTATGGGATGCCCGGGCATTGATTGAGAAGGACGCTGCTTTCTGAGGCGCATCAGTTCTATTAGCCACTGCTCTCATAACAGACACAGACTCGGCGGCGGAATCCCTTTCGCGAAAGAGTTCGGTTACCAGCGCTTCCCAACTATCTCCGATCGAGCAGCAGATCAATCAATCTTTCGTTCCTTCCCTCCCACTGTAAAGAGCTAGCCGTTCGTGCACCTTACCTAAGGTTCACTCACTAGAAAGATCTTTGTTAGCTTTTTCTTTGTTGATCAGATTCACATAGATATTAGCTTGTACCAAGTTCTGCATACAGTTCTTTTCTCCGTTGTGAAAAAGCCTTTCTTTCTATACGAGAAGAATCGTTCTTAGATAAACCTTCAAAGAAAATGTGAAGGTACGAGCGCAGCGACGTGTAGACGGGGAGCGACGTGTAGAACTCAACCTCGATAAATGCCTATAAAAGAAGGAAAGAAAAGGAAGTTCAAATAAGACAGTCGGCTTGTGGTCGAATGCCTTCTTATTCTCATTATGACTGGACTTGTCATCGCTGTTTAGTTTGTGCCACTACTCTTTCTGGAAGGGAGAACCCTTTTTTGCCTCAAACCTTCAACATAGAAAGTTTGAAGCCATTTGCCGCTGTCAGGACTCTGACCTCAGAACGAACCTAAGACCTATCCAAAATCCCCTTCGGGAAAAGGAAAACCTTAAGGATAAGGCACAGTTGCATTCAATCTGGTGTGGTCCCTCCTATTTTTATATGCCTTAGGGTACTTATGGACTTGGCGAAATAAGAGCATCTTTGATCCCGTTGGCCGAGCAAATCTCATTCCTGTACAACAATTGAGAGCTAGAGCGCTTCTTTTTTCCCACCCGAGGGACAAGTTCAGTGAGCAGACTTTAAATAGATCGACCCCAGTCGATGAGGGTGATCCTCAGCTAAGAATATCGATCAAACTTGCTTACCCAGTGAAAGGTCTTGCAGAGCCTTATGAAAGAAGCAAAAGAGAACATATTCTTTTCTATATTGATTTCTATATTTATTTATATTTCTATATTTATTTATTATATTTATGTGAAACAATATTCGACGTGAAGAGCAAGCTGATACCTTGGCTTGGCAAAAGCATATTCATCCTCTGTGAGTGTGAGATCCGGGTTCGTCGATTCGGGGACGTTTGAGACTCAACAGCTGAATCTAACTCTGCAGGGGGAGACTGATCATTTATTTCTTTGGTGTGTGTAAGAGTTCATAGTAGGATCTATCGAGTTCTTTGCCAACTGCATTAGCTGTCAGTTCGGTAGATAGATATGGCAAAGAACTTCTTCGTTCTAATGAGAACTCTTCTTTTGTTGGACCTTTGTATTCATTCCGATGATGGGCATGCAGTGCTGGTGATTGCTTATACTTTCGCTGATGGGCAAGGATTCCTGTGGAGCACCTGGGACTGAGGAGCGAACTTGACTATGAGTCCATGCGCCGTTGGACGGGAAGGGGAGCGGAGAAGAATGAATCCCCACCAAGAGAAGTTAGACAATGATGCAGTAGAACAGCTTACCTATTCCTACTTTCCCAACTGCCTATTCCACCTTTCCCCACTGAATCCCTCAACATTTGCGTGAGAGCCTAGGAGTAGAGGCAATGCCTGCGAACTAGAACGAAGTAGAGTTCATGGGCTCAAGTGAGCGTGTCTGACCTACCAACCGAATGCAGAAAGGAATGAATGCCAGCCCCTCCCCTAAGTAACTAGTAGACAGTTCAAGTCATGGTGAAGAAAGCATCCCCAAATAACGGATTCGAAGTTGAATAGAAGACCCCTCTCGTGTGAACTACTTCATAAACTCTTCTCCATACCTTATGGGAAAGGGCAACCACTCAGCAAGAGTCGAATTGACAACTGGAAGTGGTTCTATTCCGGATATGTTCCCGCCAAGATAGAGAGAGATCACTTTCGGTCGGGAGGGGGGGGGCCTCAGTCCCTCCTTTTCCGCATCAATAGTTGGGGCTCAGAGTGCAGGCGAAGCAGACTCCCTCTTTCTTACTAGTTCAAGTTAGACAGAGACTTCCTGGTCAAAGTGAGCTAATGAATTATCTGCGAGAGGTCAGAGACCCATTCTAGAGATTAATCATCTATAGGTTGGGAAGGGAATAAGCGGTACTCGAGGGTTACCAAAGAAAGGGCGGAATTGCTGATCTCTCTAGTCTCTCCCCTTACCTCGGAATCCCTTAAAGTAGAAAGGAGGAAGTGCTTGCGAACTAAAGGAAGAACAGAGCCCGCGCCTATGCCCATCTGTCTTGAGCGAGTGAGCTCTGTGTGGCACGTCTGAATGCTACCTTCTCTTTTTCTTTACTTGTTTGTGATTCTACTAGCTCCGGCAAGAGCAGAGTAGGAGGATTGAACCCTTAGGGCTGGAGTGCCATAATCTTGATCGTTGGCTAGAGTCGGAAGCCATCTTTGACTCCTGATCTTCGGGTGCTCAAATCATTGCCTACCTTTGGAGTCTGAGCTAGGGCATGAGCCTATTGATAAGTTTTAAGGGCCTGGCATAGATAAGACTCTCTCCTCTTTCGCCCAGAACTAGCTCATCAGTTAGGTCAATAGTGCAGGAAGTAGTCTGGTATGACCGCTAATTATCATGACCCGGCTCATAGTCTATCTCACTGGCCCGTTCGCTCCTCACTCGTCCTCTGCAGCTGAGATGGTGGATGGGGCTGATCCTAGTTCAGTTTCGCTGCGCACCTTTATGAAGAGTAATGTTTTCTAAAGGATAGGATGATCTTCCGTATGCCCTCTCCTAAGTAGATCACTCCTTATCCCTTTCAGTGGAGCAGCAGATTCAGTTGAGGATCAGAGTTAATGGAAGAAAAGAGTGAATCTAATTCGACATTGACTACTTTTACTCGACCGACCCCAATGCTCACTAGTGAACTTCAATGGCGCGTGCCCATCAGATTGAAAGCAGTTTGGCTGAGACCCACTTTCCTAAGATTATGAAGATTCTGTGTCAGCGAAGAGGATAAGGTCACTCTTCAAATTGATCTCCATTAGGTAGGGTGAGGCTTGGGAGCTCGGGTAGTTCATGTCTGGAGACCTAGACTCCTTATTGCATTCTAATGGAGAGACCTGAGACCGGACTCCATCCTCTAAAAGTAAGAGCTTTCGACCTTCCCCCATCGCCCTGATGATTGTGAGTCCGATGAAGCAATGCGGTTCAATTCTCTGCAGATGAATAGTGAATAAAAAGAGGCTGTATGGAAGGACTGAGGATCTTCGTAATGGGTCCGGATCCGGGGTATGCTCGCCCGCTGCAGTTGAACAAAGGTCAGTGCCTACGGAGGTCCCCCAGAGGAGAGGTTCAGTCCCCTTCAATAGAGAACCCAAGCCATGTGATTGGTGCAATGAAAGGTCAAGTCACGGAGCTGCAGGAGCGATCGACGCAGTCCATCTCTAATATTCCGTTTTAGCTCTGAATTTAATCCAAGTGAGCACGCCTCTATCTGGGCAGATCTTAGGTTCACAAGATAAGAAAGAGATCTTAATTCAATGACTCTGAGTAGCTCAGCTCAGGCAAGCACGTGCCCAGCTCTCATCCAAATACAACATACATATTAGACTCTGCTATTTGGGAAAGCGAAAGGAACCACTTTAGCAAAGAAGAACTAGTCTGCAAAGAAGTCCGGGAGAAGAATGTAGGCGCTTTCTTCTGGATTTTCAGTTATATCTGCTCGAAGCCAAGAATCAGCGGATTCCACTCAAGCTTGATGAATGCAGTTGAAGAGCTGAATTGTACTGCTGCTATATTGGTCTAAGGTCTGAGATCTAGGTAGAGAAGAAAGAAGTGAAGTTATCCCTCATAAAGATAATAAAATAAGAAAGAAGTAAGTAGCCCCATAAAGAATCCAGAAGTAGGGAGAAGGAGGTGCTAGGAGGACAAAGAACAGAATAGCTAAGTCGCTGATCTTCTTTCTTTATATATAATTATATAATAGCGTAAGTTGCTGATCTTCTTTCGTTAAATAACGAAATATGGAGCTTTATTGGGGGCGTTTAATGAATCTCTTTTCTGCCATTCAATCTCTTTCTTATCACGAATGCCGTCTCGCTTTCTCGTACTGCTTGAGTAGAATTAAGCGGAGGGACGTTGGTTCTCGCAGCGCAGGGTGATAAGGGGAGCGGACTAGGTTCGAATGCATTTGAGTCCTCCGGGTTCAGAGAGGCCGGGCACGCATCGATAGAACATTTCCGATCAATTCGCGTGGTTGGTTAGCATGATGGAATAAATTCGAGTGGTTGGTAGTTAGCATGATGGAGTCTAGTTAGTCCACAGGTTCAAGCACTCAAAGAACAATAAAAGAAGAATAGCTTCAAGTTAAGATAAGAATAGTGAGTCTAACATCCTCGTTCACGAAGAGAGCGCAGCCAACCCATGTGATCATGACCCTTCCTTCCATTCCACTAGCAAGTTCTTTTGATCCCTTCTTTCTCTCTTATACGAAAGACCAGTAAGGAAGATTCTTAGGGCCAAGCTCTTTAGAGGTATGGGCGATACAGTTCCTTCTTTAGAGGTATGGGCGATACAGTTCTTGTTCTACTCCATGACTTGGCCCGGGATAGCACTTCCAACTCAATAAATAAAGCAAAAGGAGCAGTCGAGAACCCAGCTGGCCCCCACTGAGGTCTTCCGTTTTCTTCCCTCGCAAGTATTCATTCAATCTCAATCAAAGTAGAGCACGTGCGCCAACAAATCCTTGGTTAGAACTCAGACTACTCCACTCTTGGCTTGGTTGGTCAGATTTAAACTCAGGCTACTTTACTTCATAACGATTGAATCCACCTTTCGGGGACACCTTCTTGTCTCATTCGTATACGGGCTTAATGATCTCAGTCCTCTTCGTATGGTTATCTAGAAAGATAGTGTCCTCCACCTCTCCCACTCCTCCTGGCCCTATTGGATTCTTAAATAAGGGACTGATACCTCGCTTTCCTGCCCATTGGCTGCTCCTTTCCTTTAGGAGGTACTCGCTTTCCTGCCCATTGGCTGCTCCTTTCCCTTAGGAGGTACTCGCTTTCCTGTCCATTCGCTGCTCCTTTTGTTTAGGGGGATTAACTTATTCATTATCTTTATTTTATATAAATAATATAAGTAAAGTAAGTCAAAGCTAACTCGGCATCGTAGAACTCATGGCTTAAAGTAAAGAAAGTCTAACTCCACTCTGAAGCTCATTCCATTTAGATAAAGCACTTGAGGATGGCGAAGCGGTAAAGGCTTGACTGGCTTACCTTATAAGATCTCACCACAGCTGATTCCTTCCTTCCCCATACATACTACCAGGCACTCCTCGACGAAGATATGGAATATCGAGATCATGGGTAGCATAAAGAAGAACCATAACTTGGAGTTGGAGGAAAGGCAGGCTACTCCACTTTACTGGAAAGACAGGCTACTCCACTTGAATTCTTGCTAAGGCCCCGTGAGGTCCTTTAACCTATATCGTAGGAGCAATATAATAGAATAGAATATCATGGAGAGATCCTTCCTCCTTTGACAAGAGAGGCGTACCTCCTTCCAGGAACGAACCCTTCTCTACTCTAAGAGGAGACGAGTTAGCGCTGTCCCTGTCCTAAGCTAAGCTTACATCTCTTTTGATTTGATTTTAGTAGTATGTAGGGCCTACTCACTGCCTCAAATGAGTTTACTATAAACCTGTGAGGCCTTGAGTCTGAGCCTTTATGAAATCCAGCGTGAGGCCTTGAGTCTGAGCCATTTCATGGAAGTCCAGGCCCTATTCATTCTAAGGGATGGCCCTACCCCTCCTATCTAGGCTAAGGTTGGACACCGCGTGACGCTCCTTTCTTTCTTCGGTGCTAGCTAGATTCAAAGGGTGAAGCAATGGGAGGGTGCTAGCTAGATTCAAAGGGTGAAGCAATGGGAGCAATGACTTGACTCCATGTTTTAACGGCTAGGTTTGGGGACGAGAGGATTTGATGAAGCTTTCTGTTCTCGGATGTCTTCTCGTATGTCTCTCCTTTCAGCATCCGACCCATGCCGTAATCTGGGTTCCGCGCGAAGTCAGGATTGACCTAAAGGGACCTGAGGAAGGCTTGAATCAACTTTCAAGAAAGGAGTGGCCCTCCAAGACAGGAAAGATAGAAATAAGCTGGCATGAACTTCTGTGTCCTTCTACCTTCTATATAATCATCCCCTCGCCGCTAAGTGGTGAATCTTACGAACTCACTCCTCTTGGCCGGCTGCAGCTTCACTTCTTCATTCATATAATAGCGATGTTTTCATTAACTCTTTTCCGTCTTCCTAAAAAGCTAGAAGTTATAAGCTAAGGATGATCAAGAAGCAGTCCCAAGAAGCCATCATCCTATCCGCTCCGATCCGATAGCTCGGGAGAATTCGAAGGAAGAGAAGGAAAGATTCAAGGATAGCACGTGCCCGGAAAGGTCCCCTGAAAGTTCTCTCGTATTCAATCACTCGCGGGCAGAGAGAACTTTCATTTCTTATTAAAGTGATTCGTTTCACTCGCTCCTCAGCACCTGGCGAACGAGGTGAGGTGAGCTAAAGTGTGAGCGGTGCTATATGCTGCTATATAGATCCAGCTAATAAAGGCTCAGCAGTTTGATTAGCATGGCTAAAGAGTCGGTTTAGCCTTTCTTTCACATGGTTTGCGAAGCCGGCCTCTCAGTCGTGAAAAGGCTCACTGTTAAGTTGTAAAGTCAATATGTAGTATGAGTGAGATGCTTTCTTAGTTTCTCGGATTTGCTAGCTCCCAGTTGACTGGACCTGCTATTGCTCTGCAGCGAAATTACACTTTTGAAAATGAAAATTCGACTTAAAAGGTATTTCACTTGAGCATCAAATTGACGGCATTCGCCTGCTTATAGCAGCCTTTAGACAAAGATAGGTGGAGCGGTAGGAGAACGACGAGTCATCATGCAAGGACAGAAAGAGAGTAGGAGCGAAGGAGCGTGGAGACTAGGGAATGGCCCTTGGAGGAGGCCTCGGGTCCCTTGACCCTGCTGAGGCAATGAGATCTAAGCGTTGAGGGGGTCCCTTGCGAGCTTGGTAAAGGATGAGGCACCCATCTTCTTGTATACAGAAGAAAAGGGAGGCGATCAAACAAAGGCAGTGAGTAGGGCCAAGTGAAGGATCTATCGAGCATAAGCTAGCTCTGAAGTGGGACAAAATGCTACAAAGGAGACTCCGCTGTCCCCGATGCTCAGCCTGCACAAAGAGGACGAGGCGAGATTCTGAAAGAAAAGCTGTCCAACCATTGTCTCGGGTAGAAGCCCACCCCAGTGCTATCACTATCCAATAGGTGCAGCCTCCATGCTAAGCTAAGATAAAGGACAGCAGCCTAACCAATACTACTGGGCAAGGAAGGGGTGTGGAGCAAGGAAGCCCTTGCCAGAGGCCAGTAGATCTCGGATCAGCGAACCTGGCTTAGCTCTTGTCCGGAATAGAATATTATATTGATTCCATTCTTATTGTTTTGTTAGGTTATGAGGAAGATCTCTGAGCCCTACTGTCGCATTAGTGGTCATAGGATCAAAGGGTAAGGGTGACTCGCACTGACTTCCACGAAGTAGGATCTGAATCAGAGGGTGGCTGCTATCTCTTTTGCTAAGTCCGGCAATGGCAGTGTAGGTGGGCCTGCTCTTCTTTGCGGCAGTTCAGGACAAATGCTCACTCTTTCCCAGAGACCTGCTCCGAATGGGAGCTAGGGTCCGGAAGGATCGAATGATGTCTACTCCTCGTAGAGCAGCATCAAGGTAGACTCAAGTAAGGAGTCTTAGGCACAAAGTAGAATGCTGTGATAAAAGAAAGAAAAGAAGGTCCAGCAAAGAAAGAGGAGGACGATGATCACCGAACTTTCACTTTCACCCAAGCATTGAAGTTTAGCCGGGGATAGGAAGAACCCAACAAGCATTTAATCTGACTACTGCAAGTGCTAATCTCATTCTACGTACTACAAGCTTATTCCATCATTGAGGCGGACAGGCACAACCTTGAATACTGATCCTTGATGGGCGAGACTTCCCGGGTTGGGATAATCCTTGGACTCTGACTAGTGCCAGTGATCAAAGAGTGAACTATTTTCTTTAGTCTTTAGCAATGCAACTTTGGGGCATAGGATCTATGATCTGAACTCAAAGAATCGCAGAAGGTTTGCCTGGGTCGGACCTTTGAGATTAATGGAAGTGGCATCGGTCGATCGTCCCGTGAGCTCTCACATCCTCATTACTCTACTTCCACTACTTGGATTCTTACCTACGACTTTGGACTTTATCTATCATTCGTCAAGTCTCATTCGATTATCAAGTTCTTTTCTTAGTTAGAAGCAGACTGAACCATATCTTTCTTATCTTATAAAGCAAGGACGTGAAGAGGGCTCAACAACTCAAGAATCATATTGAATCTGGCTCAGTGATTCACGTAAACTAGCTACTGCTGGACTGGAGCTCCGTTCATGGGCAAAGTGAATCATAAAGTGTAGTGTTAACTTAGATGGCCTGCTGCTCTATTATAGCCTTGACTGGCCTTGCTTGGATGTCCTGCTCTGCTGTCCTATCCTAGCCTATCCTCACAGTGCTTTGGCTGTCCTAGCCTGACTGGCCCTTGCTTGCCTTGGATGGATGGCCTGCTAGCCTAAGCCGACGAAGACCTCTCACCGGACCAATGGTTAACGGACCGGACAGCGAGACTAGGTCAGGAAGGGTTCCATGCTATGGAAAGCAGAAAGAGCCCATAAGAATCAGGTCTATAGGAGAGGGAAATGGGGGTAATGAGGGTAATGATTGATAAAGGGGTCAAAGGGGTATAGATGGGTAAAAGCGGTACTGGAACACAGAGGGCAGAGGGTGGGACTGAAAGCTAAGACTCTCCAGCTAAGATTGGAACTACTTGGTAGAGGGAATGATTGATAAAGGGGTACTGGAATACGGAGGGCAGAGGGTGGGACTGAAAGGAATGATTCTCAACCTTCCAGCACCATTCTTTCATATTTTCATTTAAGAGTAGAGAGAATAGGAGCCTCAGGGGGAACAGCGGGTGATAAAGGGATGAAAGTATGGTACGCACAGAAAGAGAAAGAAAGTAGGAATTGCGAAAGACAGCTACCTGTAGTAGGAGGAGGGCTCACAATAAGAAGAAAAGGGGAATCCAACTGCTCTTTCTGAATTGGCATCCGTCCGACTTCTGTTCTGAATAGGCATCTCCCGGGAGTGGGAACTCATCGGTGGTCTCTCTTGCTCGAAGCTCATTCTTGATGCGCACTCCAACTCTGCTACACCAACTATTCAAATGCCCGGTGAGCACACCTTCTCGACACGTTCTGTCCTCCGCATTGTACCATAGTTCTAGCCTATTAATGGTTTGGTTCATGGGGCCTACCGCGGAGTGGGTCAGTATTGGTTTCTCTTCCTATGCCGTGCTCAAGTGAGTAGAAGAAGAGAAGGCCGAACTCAACTCAAAACACAGATCGGACGGCCCATAAACTAAGTAGTAGCGAGTAAGACAATACAATTAAATAAGGAGTTGCCAGTACCAATTAATTCAAGATCAAAACCCGCCAATAAAGAAAAAGAAGTAGTAGCGAGTACCCTAAATCAAATAAGTAGACTAGTAGCGAGTTGCACAGAATGCGAAGTCCAATGGGTGAACGACATAACATAATAGGAGAGGAAAGCCGACTGGAGGAGCGAACGGTGAATTCGTACATTCATAGGGTTTAGCAGACAGAGGTCTAGCTCCGATAAGAGGGAATGGAAGGAAGGACGGAGAGGTACTCACAAATTTGCTTACCAAACCGAAGCACCTAAGGAGCTCAGCCCCAGCACCTACTAAGATAATAGAGCCTGCCACCTATCATGGTTTTGAAAGAGTTTAGATATGCCAACTTCCTAGTTATATTAGTTGCTCACGACCGAACCATGCCAACTGTCCAATACTAAACTAAAGAAGTGAAGAGCGTTAGAGAGTGACGCGGACAAGTGATAGGCGGAAGGGACTACCTGTGGGAAGATTGGTCATTCGAGAGTGAGGATCCGATCAGGGGTGAAACTCTATCTATTTATGGAAGAGGACAACTATCCTTTATAGCTAACTTTCTGTAGGCGATGGGAAGAACTATCCACTTAGAGCTCAGATTCACGGACATCATACAATAGCAAGAATGAGAGGAAATGGGAAATGGGCCTGTCTTTTGAAGCACTCGAAGGGCATGACCGCAACGAAAGTGCTAGCCTTACCACAACAGGGAAGCTCCCTTTGTTATCGAGCCGAGTCCAACGAACCAGTCATCAATTCAGTACGTTAAGAAAAGAGGAGGGTCCCAGTTCATGGTGGAAAGTCAATGTGTGGCACGGGAGAAGTCAGACGGAATCTGGATCAGCGGGCTAGAGGCGACCAACGGGAGTAGCGCCTAATTGTGCCCGTCACTCATCAGTAGTTCTGGCACGCCCATGAAAGGCTAACCGAAGCGGAGAAAGGAAGACCGAGACAGGTGCGCCATCTACTCTACTACGATCCCTATTAATTTATCAGGAGCGAGTGACGCGGAAGAGGTGCAAGCGCTATACTATAGTCATCCTCGACAGCTGGGAAGGGGTGCTCTCTAGCGGAATTCCGGGGCTCACAGGGGTTGAGTCAAGGCGTGCAAGACCATGAAGATGTGACTTCAAGGCTCCGGGGGTCGACTCATAAAGTAGACTCTCTCATGCACCTGCTTACTCTCAGTAGAGTTCATGCTTGTGGAAAGGGAATCGGGGCTCAGACCACATGAGCATCCACGGATCACATAGGCTTGGAACCCACGGCACGGATAGAAAAGCGAGAGCACGTGGCACGGTGCCACAGCACTTCGACGTCACCTCTTTCAGAGCCTCCAATCAAAGGAGCTTTCTGATAACCACCCGTTAAGCATAGGCTACGGGAGGGAGGACCCTTGGGGAAGCTCAGACTGAGAGTGGACGGAGAGGAAGAGTTCATGGTTAGAGTCCTACCCTCACCCTTTAAATCTTTCTTATCCATTCAGAGCTACCTTAAAGGTCAGATAGCTTTCTCTTCCTTATTTGATTACTTCCAATTCTTAGTTTAGTTGGCATGTTCGATCGAGGACTTCGTTTACTTTCTACTTGGATTGGTTACTTGTTCGATGACTTGTACTCCAAGAGTACTTTCCTTTTCTACAGTTGAGCAGCTATCGGATTTGCTACTTCTTATGGAAAATGAATAGAGAGGAGCGAATTACATGACGCATACCGCGGCTATTCTATTTAGTATTAGTAAGAAAGATTGGGACTAGATGGGATCTGATTCTTCTTACTTAAATCACTAAATAAAAGAAGTAGGATTGGGACGCAGTGAATCGCTCCTTCCCATTCACGGTCTAATTATTGAAAGAGAAATTAGTCATGCCGCCAGATCAGTGTTCTCGCGGTTCGGATAACCAAGTCTGGCACCTCGTCCAATGAACCATAAGCATTCCGATCTATCAAGAGAGAAGAGACCCGGCTTCATTTGCCTGCGCCCGAGTGGCAATACGCAGCTGTTGGATCGGAGGGGAAGCGTGAAGTTCAATTCACGTGTAGTGCCCTCCTCTCCTTATGGGATCCAGGGAGCCCCTTCCTAGACAGGAAAGCGCGTCAACTACGTATAGTCTATTTCGCCCCGTAGCACTCCCTTTAACCCAGAGAGAATGAGTTTTGCTAAGCTACTCACTTGACCCTTTCTTTACTAGCTTCGGCATATGCATCCGCTACCTTAGGGGATGGCCTTCTTTATCGGGAAATGCATTTGATTCAACTAAAAGCGGACGTTCAAATAAGCTTGAGATCGGCGTAGTTAACTGTCAGGGTCGGAGGTGAGTGATTCTCCTATGAACTCTGCTAGGGGTGGGCACGTATAATAGCAAGCAGTCAAACATTATATAAAACCTATGATACCTATTGGGCAATTACACTTCTGTGTAGGGTTAGGGAATTTGGTATAGGACGAGTAGACGAATTTGCCTTCTTCCAATTTGCCTTCTTCCAAGGAAGTCCAAAAGAGTTTAGCAGGCGCTCAAACTATTCTCATTCGGCCCCTTTAAGTGGAGCCCATAAGAAGAATCAAGCGCCTCCCCTCTTTCTTATTTGATTGAGGGGTCAGCCCTCTTCTCAGTTCTAATAAGAGATGGATGGGGATTGAACTAGCTATGAATTGAACGAGTGCCCTTCTTTGCGCTGTCGTTCGCTCCTCTTCTTTCTTTTTTTGAAGGGCGGGTCGGCTACCATCCAACTGGTAAGAGGGATCGGAAAGGGGCTACGGAATGAGAGTTCCCGACCTCTTCTGTAGCGGACTTTCTTTTCCTCACTCCTGGCGGGGATTCCGTGCTATTGGGAGAGGTGAACTAGAAAAGAGGTGACTCGCACAAGGATGGGACTGCCCTGCTCTTTGGCTAGAATGGAAGGCGGTCCCACTTTCATTGCTCGGATTGGGCTCACTCACTGGGCGGAGGGCACTCCTTATATAAGATAGTATAAATGCTTTCCTACCTACGCAAGGGGGCTCGATCTCTTCCATCTGATTCTTCTCACTCAACCCTGGCCTTTAGATCTCATCTAGAGGTATGACCCCACTAGCTGCTTCCAGGTGTAACTTGACGGGTTCACTCACTGAAGCAGCAGATAACTCTGGAGCCTTCCACTTCTTCTCACTTAGCCCCTCGGCTTGATTCAGCTGGTTCGGGAGTAAACGAGGTGAGGGGTGCCCTTTCATTCTTTCCTTATCCTTTCATGCCATGTAAACTTACGCCGCTAGTCCGTCGCTTTTACTTTTCTCTCTCTTGAACACCGGAAAGCATACTAGACTAGTATCTACGTCTCGTATATTAACGAGAATGTTCGCACCTGATAATGAAGCCGATAATGAGGAGTCAAGTTCTGGGCGCTGTGATTGGCACCATATAAAACTGGATTAATTTCTAGCACAAGCTCATCTGACCCTCGTGGTCTTCTATCAGCCTTTCCCACGGAATATGACATCCAAAATAAAGTGAACCTCTCGAAGTGCGGAGCAGACAAGTGGCTGCTGCAGACTCTATTTATATTTATTATACAAAAATGAAATTAAGAAAGATCTGAACTCACACCCGGCAAGAGGAAGACCTTTTCTTGGTTCCCGCACTCCATGTCTCCCGAGCTCGATACCTAGTCCACGGAGCCGATAAAAGAAAAGCATTCTTGCTGCTAAGTTAGCTTCCGGTTCCCTTTAGTTTCCTCTTTAGCTTCCCTTAAGGATAACTATAACTCGATATAGGGTCACGGCCCTTTCCTCATCTACTATTACCCCTTAGGTACAACTCCCTTTTGTTGGTATTTGGGTAGTGCGAGTCCAACTCCTATAAATACATAGTTGGCACCTTACTTGACTATATTTATAAGTGTTAAGTGTGTTCAAGTAAAGGGTCTAAAAGAGCTCGACCAGTTAAGTCTATCAGATCTGTCGGACTCTCTCTTATTTTCCCATGTTAGACTGGTGCTAGGCTCGACCGGAGTTCCTTAGTTGCGATGCAGCCCGAGTTCCTTAGTTGCGATGCAGCCCGAGTTCCTTAGCAGCTCTTCATAACCTTCTAATAGCTCAAGCTGACGTCTCTTCCAACGGGTACGGGTATATAATAGGAATAGGCTCGACAATCATATTGAGTAGCTCCACCTTAGTACGAGGAACGAAGGAAAGGACTCGGGAGAGGACACTTTAGAAGTAGCTCCACCAGAAGATCTGTCGTAGTTTTGTAGAATGGCACATAAAAGTGCATTCCAAGAGTGAATGGCTTGCCATGTTAGACTACTTACTGCAATGCCATGAGCGTAAGCTACTCTTAAAATATTTTTAGGCGGTCGGGGCGAATATTGTGAAAAAAACTGCAATATCAGATTGGATTGGTTGAAAGGTCGATTTTAGCTCATGTTTTTGATGCGCATATGCAAAAGGGTAAGTGAGTTAATAGCCAGTCCCCGAGGGCAGGAAACATTCCCCGGTCGACTAAGCTACTCGTACATGATCGTAGTACGAGGGCAATCTCTCCCTCACTCCGCCTCCCGGATAGGAGGTATGGAGGAAAGGTCCCGAAAAAGTACCAACAATGCGAAGCTCTATTGGTTGCAGCCTTGGTTAAAAGAGAAATGCCCGGGTGGCCCTCTCAGATCCCTCAAAAAAGTAGTAGAGCCCTATGCTTTTCCCAGTCAGCAATCCTTGGGTGCCGGATTCAATCGTTGCCTTTTTGTATTGTGTCGGATAAGCAGCTCCGCCTTTCGCACCAGTTTGATCCCCTAGAGGAGGATGCCCAGAGGACCACACCATATTGAATGAGGGTCCTATGGGCATATGCGCCCCTGGTGGTACTCAGACGGAAGGGTGTGTTTCCAGTTGCTGCTTACGCTTCCCCCGACTCTTAGGAGTCGTTCCCCTCGCATTTAGCGTCATTATAGCGGTTCAGTTCAACTGTACCTTCCCTGATAACTCTCCCCCTCGGACCCTTTTTTAAGAGTTGAGTTTCACTGCCTCGCTTTGAGTGTCCCCTGCTCATCCTCGAATGACATCGAACTACACTCTTCTCTTCCTCATCAAAGCCCCGTGCCTATGTTCAAGCCCTATTAAGCGCAGTCCCCAGCGAGCTTCTCAAAGTGTGTGTGTGTGTCGGCCTTCTTGAGTCCCTGCTAGCCATCTGTCAAGCCAGCCTGCCTTTTGCCGGCTCACTTTCCCCGCTTTCCTGCTATCGCGGACTCTCCCGGTGACAGTTTAGTTCCCCGGTCATTCCGGTATCAAGTTCCAGAACCGTTCTTGCTTGGGTGGTGCCATCCATTCTTCTGAGCTGCCAGTGCGTCTCCCGAGTCGCTTTGGATCGATAATTCTTCCCTTCCCTCCCGCCGATCTATTTGTCACTCTCCCAGGCATCGGGCTACTTGTTACGCCACGCCCAAAAGGTGGATCTGCCAGCCGAGTATGTCGGTTGCTACTGGTGCTATTCAGAAATCCTGGATAGGCATTTAGAGGTGTACTGGTTTTGTCCCCTGGTGTTCTCCCCCCTATGAACAATTCCCTCCCTACGCACAAGCAAGTCTTCCAATCTAGGTGGTTCGTTTCCAAAATGAGTGGTGCCGGGTCCCCATTCTACGATCCCTTCGCATTGATCCGGAAACCTTTCTCGACCCTACCCATGGGGCGTCCTTAGTTAGTTTGAGGAGTTCAGTTTGGTTTTGCTTTCATCTTCGCTGGTTTTAGGAATGGCATTTTCCCCTTCTGCCCGGGAAGCTTCTGCCAAGCGCTTTCACGCATGCTTCCCGGCACGCTCGAGACCGTTTCGAGATTGAGGAGGTCTGACACAATGCTCAACGACCTCAAATTAAAGTAGAAAAAGAAGTCGACCAAGAGTTCCCAGTAAAGCAGATGTCTACCTGTAGTCTGATACCCGGGCAAGAAAGGAACTCCACTCCAATCAGTACTAAACAAGAAACATGTTGAAGCAGCTTTTGCCCTTAAACTATTTGCCCTTACGAGTTCAGGAACAAAGACTCTATCAGATAGAAAAGTAGCCCAGTAGCGGAACCAACGGGAGAAGATTCAATCAAGTATGAGTTGCTCCGATCAAAGGCAAGGGACAACCATGGGGAGCAACTCGAGCGTAAGCGAGAGCTACGAGTGATAACAGTAGTAGACGTCTCGACCAAAGAAGAAAGACTATACTATAAAAACAAAGAATACAATATAGCACAACATCCGCTCATTCCGTGCTTTGGAAAGGACTCGCAGAAGAAGTGCATTCATGTAGAAAGTGTGTAGTATCTTTCGCACACTCGTATATAAGGTAAGGTGTCAATCTCTATCGCATAAGAAGTGCATGATGGTATTTTCACTGTCTGACGTCTTTCTTTCTTGCGGTGTGTTGTCTCTTTATGCAATCGACCGAGCCGTCTCATAGCTCTGAGGCCGCAATCGGTATATGCCTAGAGCGAGCTATAGCGCCAAGGGACAAGACAGCAATTGAGTGGGAAAGGCCGTCCTCACTCTTCAATCTTTGTGTACTGACTGGATTATGAAGTGAAAGAGAGAATTGGATCTGTGGTCAAATTGGCGCGCCCCCACTCGAGGAAGAGTAGGCAAGGTCTCTATTCCCCGCTCCTAACTAGGTAGAATAGAGAAGACAGGAAGAAAGGAGCTACGCGAATTCGATTCCCGGAACTGGATAAAGAAGGTGCAGAGCCTGAAGGCAAGGGACGACCGAAGGTACGAGCGATAGCGACAGGCTCCCCTTAGGCAAATAAGCACTTCGTGCGGATAGAGTTAATTTAATTCCAAGAGTGAGCAGTTTCACTTTATCGGCTCCATTCCCATGAACTGCCCAAGCTGCCTAATATGGTTTCAACTCGACCGGGCCGGCTCTTTCGCGGGACGGGAGGTGCCATGCAAAGAATCATAATCAAGCGGAGTCGCTGCGAAGCATTAGAGCTCCGGCCAAGACAAAGGAAGCCGAACCCTCATTAGCTTACGTCGGAATGGAAGAAGAGCGCATTCAATTAGTAAAATCAATACCATAGAACACTTTCCGCGAGTATAAGTAGTTTCACTGGCTTAGCTCTGCGAGGACAAAGACCTCCTGCCAGTTCTTTCTGCTAGCGAACTAGTTCGAGTGCCCACTCTGCAAACATCATCCTTTCCATTCTGGTACAGTTCCCGCAACACTATAGTCCCGACTGCAGCCAATTCCCTTGCGAGTCCCAGTGCCCTTTCCAGCAGTACCCCTTTCAATAGTAGTTGATAATATGGCTTCTACGTTGATAAGGCGTGAATCAAGCGGGTAGTATATGTATGGGATGGGATAGGGTAGGTTCTAGATCAGATCTTTTCGAGGGCAAGCTAGAGGTGTGCAAGGCCAACCAGTCATCATCTCATCTCTTCCACTCCGCCTTTTTCAGTTCTAGTTGCCTTTGCTCTCGATTTCCGCGTAATAGGCAATAAGGGCAGGATGGTGCAGGCCTACATCAGCACGATGATTGCTTTTGGGGGGACGATCCGATGTTCCAGACAACTCTCTCTTTATAGAATCAGAATAGAAGGAAGCGAGAAAGCCTATCGCGATCATTTCTCTTCTTTTATCGCTTGATCCAGCGAATAGCAGCAAATATCGAAGCTGGAACTCATGTATCAATACGGGGCGCCCCGGTCTCTCCTGATCCTACAGAATCATCAACTTATGTGATAGAAGTAGGAAATGACTTCTCGCGTAAGTAATTTGGCTACAAGAATAGAAAGGCTTTATGAGCGGGCTTTCGTGTAAGGCCAAGTAACAAGACCAAGAATCAGACTCAGACAGAGGGGGTGGACGCCTTGATGCTCAGCTCCCACTAACTAGAGAAAGGGGCATACGCCTGCACGAAACACTCCAACAAAGAAGGGTATATTGCGGCAACGCGGGAATCAGACCAGACAACGTCATCGCCGAGAACCGCATAATCACGTTCTGCGCACCACCATCTCACTATGTGGTGAGACGCCAAGAGGTGTCATAAAATAGAGGGTCGAGCTGATTCCATGACCAAATCTTGTACTCTCTCCCGTCGTTCTCACTCGGCCCTTGGAGCACCTACAACTATATGATCTTTATCCCTACCTCTTTCACGGGATGAGGCCCCAGTTCCTATATTTATAACATTTACTGGGCGGACTGATTCAGCAACATTGGAAGGGCGGACAGATGAAGCAAGGGTTGGTAGCGTATAGCTTAGCTCCATTCCTAACTCACTGCTCCTTCCGCGTATAAACCATGAACATCGGATAGGTAAGAGTGAATGGCTATCGACCATATTAGACTGTTGTTTGAAAGGAATAGGGGCGAGTCATTAACCTTGAGAGCTCGAGCGTAAGCGAGAGGAGATGCCGTACTTATGAAAGAGTTGTGAATGAGTAGCCGACTGAAAGTAAAGGAAAAGCTACTACAGATTCGCATTGGGAAGAAGATTCATTTATGTGCCCTATTAAAGTAAGATAGTTCATGGTGAAAGTGTGCTTTTTCGTCAGAAGCCGGTGATGGAAGAAAGAGTAGCAACTCGAGAAGGAGGGATTAGTCTGCGTACCTTACCAGAGAAGCTCATTGAATGGAAAGAGTCCTGTTGTTCATTCCTTAAGTTCAAACGTTTGAGCCTGCTGCTATAGTTTTTCAATCTAGGAGTCGGACCTGGGGTAGAATATGAGGAAGCTATAGGAACGTTTAAAGAGAGTGATTTGACCTGGGAGATTCAACCTTCAACTTCTCTCGTTAGGGACAAAGACTAAGTAAGAGAAGGGAGCGGACTGAAGCAAATGCTTTTGCGCTCCAATGAATTAAGAATAACTGGAGGCTGCTGCTTCTACTCATAATGGCGTATAGCTCCGAAGAGCTGCCGTGCATCAACGTTTTCACTCAAGCGCCACCAGCTCTTTCTCCTGGTCTTGAGCCCGAGTCCAGAGAGAAAGAATTCTTTCCACGTCGCTACCGCTCGTCCCTTAGGAAGCGTAGTGGATTGAAAGATGAGCAACTACTCTCTCGGTCGTCTCTCAACAATCATCCGCTTGCTTAAGTAGTTGTGCTTTTGCTTTGGCAAGGGACGATGTCCCGACTTGCCGGGAAGAGTAAATTATTATAGGCACCGACTCAAGAGGATAAGGGCAAGTAAGGACTGAGGTGATAGGCTCAAAAAGAGATCTTGTTCAAGCTTTCGGAAGGGCCGACAGAGAATACGGGCTCTTAAGTTACGGGTTGAAGAGTGAGGCTCCTTATGTTTGCTTTCATTCTGTCCCTGTCCGCTACCGAGTCTGATGCATATGTTGTTGCCCAAGAGACTGAGTGTACGGTTTAGGAAGCAATGCAATTCATATAAGCCAAGTCAGATTCAATTGACCGAGACTGGCGAGAGAGCAGACTCCTAAAAAGGGGCATTCCCGGGTTTGCTACCAAGATTCTCTTATCCTTCCCGGATTCTTCATTAAGATCCGTTAGGGCAGTCAAAAACCAACTCTCATACGAGCTCCCGGCGGTTCTTAACAGATTCATTAATGAGCCTACTCCGAAAAGGATAAGCGCTTTGGCAATGTTATTGATCAATTCAATGATGAGTACAGTCTTACCCACTCCAGCTCCCCAGTCCCTAGCCGCGCCTTTATACGCTTAAAATAGAAAGTGTCTACGAGTCAAAAAAAGGAGTCATTAGAGGAGAGAGGAAAGTTAAGGGCCGGTAACTAACTGTTAGAAAGGAATACACAGAATAAAGTGTTAGAGAGGAATAAGCGAGGAGCCTCAGTTGACCGATGATGAGAAAGTTGGTCTAGTCCTATACTATACTATATTCTCACTGGACCAACTTTCTCCGATCTTCGACCGCTGGCGTATGAAGCACGTTTTCTCCGTCCAAGTAAGTCCGAGTCCTCTTAATCTTAAGGACTGCACCTTGATTCAGTCTTAGGAGAATGCCTTCCGAGCCGTAGTTTATTGATTTTTGCCTTCCTCTCCCAACAGTCGAATATCTTTTAGGAGGTTCACCCTCGGTTATCAAAGAAGGAGTTCAGAGAGGTGCAAAGCGACCGTGACAAACAATGATCTGATACATTCTTATCTATCTATAGAAATGAGAATCAAAGCACGAAGATGCTTCTTATAAGGGCAAGGAGTAAACCATCAGGAAAGAGGGGACGTACAATAAAGTGTATTTTTCTTCCATTCGATAAGCTTTCCTATCCTAATTCGCTTGCAGCCTGTCCCGTGGGAGTTTCCTTTGCTGTCGATGCAGGCAAGCTTTCAGTGAGGATGATATATCTGTTGAACTATGTGAGATTCTCTTTCTTTCCGTAATTTTCCTGAATCTGAACTGAATGAATAGGAAATGGAAATGGATTCAGGTTTAGACATGTCAGCAATCCTTGGAATTCTCATCAAAAAGAGAAGTCAGTGTTTCAAGATTTAGAAAAGTGAGTTCCCTTTCTCTTCCTTTCCAAGTGAAAGCTAGGTTTTATCACAGGCAAACTAGCCTATCGATCTAGTTTGAGTTCCATACGGCTCAAGAGCGGTGGGCAGGCACAGGTAAAGAGCTAGAGCTAGGGTTGGTGAGTTGAAAGGTTACAGAGCAAGCCTGTGGGCAATCGCCTTAGCTGAGTATTTGAAGTAGGTTTCTTGCCATCCAATAGAAGTGCCTCTTTTTTCCCTTGCGATTTTGAGTGCCTTTGGAAGTTTCATTTCAATTTAAGCCAGTTATGTTAAAAAAAGTAAGTCAGCTTAAGTGCTTCCATGTGGTAGGCTAGGAGGTTATAGGTTACAGGCCAGAATACATAAAGTATAAAGACTCTTCTAAATCCTTAGCCATGCATTCCAATGCTCCAAACCGGGGTTACTAGTCAATCTACTAGTCACACTTACGGCATAAGCGATGTCCGGGCGAGTGCAAACAGGTGCAATGAAAGGCATATCATCTCCTATCTCTACGGTTATAGAATCCGCTGCTATTGGTCTACAAATCCGCTGAGATCAGCTGCTAGTCAGTCTTTGCATCCCTGCAGGAAGAGAGTGAAGACGAGAGAAAGGAGCTGCTTTAATCTTCGATTACCTTCGCTTCCCGCTGTGAAGAGTTCTGCCTTCTGGGCTTATAGGCGAGGTTATCTAATAAACACACTACTTTCTACAGCCAAAGCAGTACCTTATTTATTAAGTGGAGTGGCCAGGCTCATGGGGAGAAAGCGGGAAAGAAAGGCATTTAGAAAGGAAAGAATGGCCCGATTTCTAATGCAGAACTTCAAATTGGAAAAGAAAATTCTATAGGAATAGAATGAAATTAGGTAACATTTCAAAGAAGGGTTATGTGTTTAAAAGGAATATATGTCATTGGTAATGCTATGCTATGCGCCATAGAAGAATGGAATTCGGGTCACTCAAGGGCTTCCCCGCGTTCACCAACTTAAAATGAGACAGGAAAGCTTCTTGCAAGGCTTTTCGCTCCTTTCTACATTACCAACATTACTTGAAGCTCATAAATGCTGGATTTGAGATCTTCTAACTGGACTGCTTACGGACTTCGGACAAAGAGAGTGAAGCAATCGAAGACTTAGGATAATACGATTACAGCTGAACTTAGTCTTTGACTAGGGGCAAGAAAGCAAGAGTATGAAGATAGCTCGTGCACCATGACTAAGGAAGAATTGACCTAACCCAAGGTGGTAAGCGATCATTAATTTATCGGTCAACTCTTAAAGCAAAGAAAAAAGATTCAACCAAACTTTCACGACTTCCACCACTAGCTGGATTGGATTAGGAGACGGATTTAGGAATGCCGGAAAGGCTGATACGATTGACTCGACCTCTCTCCGATTCGAAAACAAAAGCAAATGCGCCAAAGATTGGATTGGCTCAAGGGTTGAATCTTTTTCCTTAGCGTTTGAAGGCTTAGCTTCCTTTCTTCCTTAATAGAGGGGGCCACTTGCAAAACAAGGAAGTCTGACTAATACAGTAAGAAAGTCAATCCAGGAACTGAAGTCAAAGGAGATGGCCCTTACCTTACTAAGCGCTAGGCTAATGGCCCCAGCTAATGGATTAGGGATTTGACTGCCAAACATACCGACAGGATGATAGGCCGAGCAAGAAAGAGGCCGCCCGGGAGAAGGGGCAATAACAGATAAAATACATTCCGGTTAGGCCTTTTCCTAACTCAAGTCAAAGAAAATGCAACTTCTACCACCGGTAACAATACATCGACTACTTCGAAGGCTTAGAAGGCTGGAGGGCTTGCTTTTTATGCTAGACTGGAGCCAGACTGACCTTACAATCCTACTTTCAAGGCAAAGGCTTCCCCGACTACACGCTACGGGACTGAATCACATACTACTAAAATGACTAAACAACCCAATCCCCTTAGCCTCGTGCTCCCACCTTGATTCTGATTTTCAAACAAAAGCAAAATAGAGTGCATGGCTCACTGTGGAAGGCCCAATAGATCTTCCGGTCCAGTCAGCAGATGAAGGACAGATTCATGGGATAAAGAGTAGAGCTTGGATTGGAAGCGGATTCCGGTCTGGGAGGGGGACAGCGAAGCACCTATTAGTAGACGACTCTCAAGTAGAAGTGGTCAAATGGAGAGGTAGGGGAACTCGAGGTAGAAGCACGCTGTTAGTGTGGGAGACATAGCCGGGCAAGGAGGTGACGGAGCCTGGGGAGATAGATAGAGGAGCGGAAGAGTGAATTAAGCGAGTCCTCATGCCTAAGAGTCAAAGAGAGGAGGGACGAACGCGTCTGACTACAAGGGTGACCGGACCTTTAGTGTGCCGCTCCGCTCCGCTCCAACTTCGCGTCGCTCCTCCGCTCGACTTCACGAGAGATTAGGATAAAAGAAAATAATAATAAGAGAGATGCGTTAGCGCTGCCGCACTCTCTCTCTGATCTTTCTTTTCTTTCCACATCTCCTGTTGAGTTCTAGATCGGGATCTCTGTTGAGTCCAGGAGCTTGGATTCAGTGGGCGGAGAGGGAAGGAACTTCACTATTAGGAAGATAGCTTACGAATCAATGTCTACAAAGGTAGGAAGGAGAAGTGGCGTAGGGGACGGAACCCATCCAATAGCGGAACCCATCCAAAGGTCGAAGTTAGGCGGAGAGGTAGAGAGCGCAGTTAAGTGAATCCGATCGGGGTCATGCATTTCAATCTAGAAGCAGAGCCTGCTGAGACCGATCCTGATCTAGAAGCATATGGAGCCACGGAGGCTAGAACATAGGCAAGAAGTTCAGCCAACGAAGAAGAGGCTCTGAAAGAGGTGAAGCATTTCAGTTTAGCCTAACCTTATAGGCACGGGAAAGAAATGGGATCAGGGGACAATCAAGTATTAGCGGACGATAAGTTCTCTACGCCTTGGAGGCAGAGGTAGACTTCTTCGTACGTAGGTCGGGGCTACGATGGGCCTCTCATATCTAGTGAACTGAACTAGTGACACGAAGATTAGCAACGACATTTCTTTCTCTTCGCATTCGACTTCGCCAATAAGTTTTTTGTCAAGTAGGCATTACATTACATTAAAAGCATCTTCCTTCTTACTGAAATGCAGTTTCGTAGGTACGAGCGACCCCTTTTGAAGTCTTAAGATTGATGAGACTTGATTTTGAAAGTGGAAAATAAGATGAGACTTTTTTCTCGACTTTCAAAGTTGAAAATAAGTAGGAGTCAGGATAGGCTCGCTCATAAAGTCAATCCGCCCGCCTACCTAGCTGCCAGTGCACAAGTCACTATTCGTAGCAAGCCTTGTCCGAACTGAACTAATTTGTGATTCTATCTTTGCTCCAAAGAGGGGAGCCAGGGTTGTGTGCTTGATGTTGATGTTGAAGCTTGTGCCCGAGGCATATTTATACTGACTAGGAGTCAAGAAGAAGAAACTAGTATTAGAGTAAAGAAGAAAGCGAACTGGCTCTCTCACCTATACAGACCCAGCCAGCCCCACCCGCGGACCGAAACCTAGCTAGTCTTGTCTCGCCAGGTAGAAGAGGCTGAATTCAATTCCTGTAGTGGCAACACGAACTTATCTAAAGACAGACACTAAAGACAGACAGACGCGAACACAACTGGGCCGGTTGATTCATTTCCGTCCTACTCGGTTCGGCTTTCTTACGTTCTCGAGGAACTTGACTAGGCATCTCGGGGAGAAAGTTCTTTTTACTAAAAAGACACATGGAGGAGCTCAACTATTCAAGCTAGGGTTGGGGTTGAGGAAGCGAGAAAGTATTCATAGGTCTCATTGCGACTAGAGTAAGCTAAAGAGCAAATTGATCATAGGTCATCCCATTGTGACCAGAGTCAACTAAAGAGCAAAGAAAAAGGGGTGAAGACTAAGGGCTATCTTCTCATAGGTCTATAGGTCCCTTATTTGATTTTGTAGGTCCATAGGTCCGAATGGGCACCCAGTGGATGCGGATGGGGTCGCTCCTCGTCTCCGAGTTCGTTGGTTTCACTTGCTACTCACCCTTTCCCAAAGCTCAGTCTTTGAGTGCATACCGACTACTTTTTATTTCTCTTTTCTTTGAATGGCAGTGTCATGAACTGCTTAGCGAGAGAGAGGGGGATAATTTCGTGTGCTTCACATCTCGGATACCGTACCAAAGTGAGTCGTGCACTTATTTTACTGTACACTGAGATATTCCTATGTCTCACCATAAGAAGGAGCCGGACCTCTTATTTCTTTGATGCCGATGCCGTCGCTCCGCACCTGGAATGAGTTCGAGCCCTCTCTGCCCGGGAGTTTCCGCACGCCGCGCACCGACTCTGCTAAGTTTGACTCGCCCCTCTAAGCCATCATCTCCGCACCTGGTCTGCTTAGTTACTAAGCTGGTGCACTCCTTTTCATAAGCCCACCACGGCAGTTCAGTTCAAGTTCTTGATTACTGTTAATCCACGAACTCGAGTGACGAATCCTTTCTTCATAGGCTCATAGGCAAATAAGTCACAAGAAATGCAATTGGGTATGGTAGGATTGAATAGGCAACTAGAACTATCTACTAATATAAGTAAAGTAGTAGGGGCTGGACTCTCATATTCTTTACTTTCCTACGAAGATCTTTTTAAATTGATGCTGGAAAGGACCTGATATGAAGCACTCTTTCTGCGCATGACTTGACTTGATTGCACTGGTTGGTTTGGGATTCGTTGCACTCTGCTCTTTCCAGACCTCACTTGGCCTGACTCTTTTCTTTCATTCCCACTGTCCGATGACCTATATTGACTCCCGCACACAGAAGGGAAAGGGATGATAAATTGACAATACAATCTTTCTGATGTAGGTTAGATCTCTATCTTCCATGCGTGGTAGCTCGCGCCTCAGCCATGTCAGTCTCATTCTCAACTTGGTCCCAAAGGGATTGGATTAGCGAAGGTGCCTACCGAGTCCGATTCACACTCAATTCATTGCCCTCATAAAGACTGGCTAAGCACATGCTCCTCGCTTCTCATAGTTTTGCACAAGCACAAAAAAGTAGGTGAATGGTGAATGATATAGCACCAACTTGACGGGAGCGCTAAGTTCTCCCCAAAGCTTAACCGAACTCAAAAGAGAAGATTCAGTCTCACCCCCGCGGCTGATGAAAGATTGAATGATAGACTTACCGAGTGAATGTGAAGATTAAAGAGCCCTGAGCAGAAGACCAACGGAATATCAATAAAGGAGCCACACCAATCATATTATAGAAAGGGCCCTCAGACTACACCTACTGAAGCTCCTACGTTCCTCTCATATCCTTTCCCACGCTACCGAACTTCAATCAAGGCTTCTCAAGCAAATGGATGGCGACCGGCGGAGCACTACGCGGTCTTCATTAGTATAATTATAGATAGTCGTGAGCTTCAGAAGTTCTTATTCTCTTAGTTCAATTGTTTTCTCTTGTCAATCATGTTCCTGTTGTCAATTCTTTCTGTTCTATTTCTTAGAACCTTTGAATTGCTCGACCTGAACTCAAGTCCCAGGCTACGGGAGGAGAGGATCAACTACTCTAATAGTGGGATCAGTTCTCTAATAGTGGGCTCAGAACTCTAATAGGACGGGATCAGTTGAGAGGCAGAGTTAAGCGACTCGCCCTACCAAGGTCATGGATCGCTTCCTCCGCTCCAGTTGCTTTAGTGGAGGGTGCCGATTCGAAAGTAGCCCACTCCAGCTAGCTCTCTAGCTGACCTCGATGCTGACTATGCTCCCTAACGCTCTGTCAGACCACTCATGATCGCTTCTTTTGCATCAATACAAGTTGCAGCTGAGCTTCCCTTTAGTCTAGTGGTCCCTTTGATTTGAATTGAATCTCCTAACCTGCAATCCCGGACCATCACGCCAGTGAGCAGAGACCCCAGGTCCAACCTCGGACAGGGTGGCTCCTAAGTTCCGAGATGATGCACTTTGGCTTTGCTTTTGGCACCTAGCTCTCTCTACCCCTCCCGGGCTCCGAGTTCCGGCTAATGGGGAAGAAGGTGATTCTCGTAAAGATGATGATAGCGATGTATCTCTTTCTTATAATTCTTGAATGTAGCTACCGCGGGCAGTGAGTATAGGAGTTGGACAGTTCACAGGGTTTCTTCTTCTATCGATGTAGGAGCTCGGAATTGCTACTATTCCTATTTGGGTGCGGCATATCCTGAAAGCAAACACTTCCCGGTCTGAAGCTAAAATGAGTTTCAATGCCCTCTCTCCTACAATAAGAGCTGTACTTCTTTGTAGCTAGGCCCAGAACAGACTATTCTTAGTAGATTATAATGCTTTCTAAAGTGTGTAGGTTAGAGAACGAATGTGTTTTTTTTTACCCCTTAAGAGGTTTAAAGCAGAAACTTCCTGGATCATAATCAGAGATGCCAAGGTGGGGCTCATATAATGGGTAGGCTCTCAGCTATTTTGCCACCTCTTTGGACTTGCTCTTAAAGATAAGGGAAGTCCGGTCCGGTTAACACATGGATCTCCTTTTATTGAAGAATCAGTACTCTAAAGCGTTCGGGACATCTTACTAACATACCCTTCCCGAGTGAAGGCACGAAGACTCCTTACTTAGATGCTGAGTGGTTCGCTGTCGGATTTCAGTTTATCCTTTCCGTTCGGAGCTGGGAAGCGAAAGCGGTCCATAGTCAATTACCGCTCCGTGGGGTGAAAGACGCCAACTGCACCAAGGAAATCTGAACTCGGACTCCCGCGTATCCGAAGAGTCGACGTGTACAAACGTGTACAAATTGATTGCTCGGACCAGTCGCTACTTCAGCTTTATATATGATGCTGCTCTTTCAACATCTATTCACTATATGCAATGAAGATTTGCTAAGTGTGCCATGTTAGCTACTGTTTGGTTGAGTGTCGTACTTGAAACTCTTCACGGCTTATGAAAGGACCGAGGTAGGAGCGCTCCCGAGCCTCTCCTTAATGCTCTTTCCATGAACTCTAAGGGTTGCGGTGACCGCGAGTTCGTCACTCGCGCTATCGGTGCTAAAGCGCGCTTTCTAGTTTGAGAGATGGAAGAATCATCGATTTCGGAGGGGTAAAGGCACGAAGTGCCGATGTCGATGTGCTGATGCGGAAGGGGAAATGAATTTAGGAAGGAAACCAAGTGACATTGAATGGGGGTATAAGCGCTGCTATTTCAGCCGTTGGGCTTGGAGGTGATTGATTTGAAGATCTTTTAACAGTCAAAAGCTCTCTCCTCATGCCAGTCGAAAGACGCATCTATGACTTCCTAGGCTCGATCCCGCGAGACATTTTGTGATTGAACGAAGCCAAGGGGCGAACGGGAAATGCTTTAGGGCACATCCGACAGTCTTTGAGAGTGAAAGAAGCAGGTATGAATAAGCAAGAGGTCCTGGGACGACAGCTCAAAATCGTACATGACGCTTTGTCTGCCAGACCCTGAGTTTCAAGCAGCAAAGGGGAAGGGCAAATAAAAAAAAAAATAATATTGTTCGCCAGCCTTGAACGGGAAAGCGTTGACCCCATTGGAAGCAATCAATCGTACAGGTGAAGGAATAACAATACCAACTGTTGTGCCTGTCTGTTTAAGGGAATAGGTACAGAGGTCAGGTTTTTGGCTCGCTCTTGTGATGAACGAGCTCCTACTCTTCATATTCTTTCTTTCCGGCTGGGGAGTGCCTATTTGAACTAGCGACTAGCTTCTTGGTCATTTTTTGAAGTTCAGGCTCTTGTTCATCAACCGATTTGATACTGAAGAATAGTAGGTTCCCGAACTAAAAAAACACAATAGAATTTGCTCATTCTTCCTATGAGTGAATCGTATCATCAATGGCGAGTGGTATCGTATCACCGTCTTTGTCCTGAAAACATCTGCAGAGCTAAGCCAGTGTAGGCTTTGAAACTACTTATACTCGCGGAAAGTGTTTTTTCTATGGTGTTATTCAACCCACTTCCTTTCTGTACTTATTTATCAATCTTCTTCATGAGGAGTGGATGAAAGCGTCGTTGCGCTTGCTTGATGGGCTTAGCATCTGGTTTGATATTAAGCCTGTGGACGGTCAGGGTCTAGCCCTGGCATCTCAGCGTAACTCCAGGCAAGTCCAAGTATTCCTTAATGAGCTGGACTGTTCAGCTTCCTCTGATGATAGGCTGGCAGAAGATTGGGCGAGGGCTGTACTTTATCACCGGGGGGAGGAAGCTCAACACAGAGTTTGCAATGCGTCGATAGCTTGAAGAAATGCGGAACTGAACACCAGATAGAACGCAAAACACAACTACTACGTGGATTCGCTCGCGACTACGTACTACTGAATGGGCTCCGGCCTCTCTCTCACTTGAAGAAAGATAGCCACGTCGCAGAATGATCGCTCGTCTCTCTCCCTACCTTAATTGAATGATTAGAAAAGTCGAGACTGAAATTGAATGATTGGAAAAGTCGAGTCAAATTCAATTGAATGATTAGAAAAGTCGAGTCAAATTCAATTGAATGATTAGAAGTCGAGTCAATCTTAACCGAGCCCTTACGTCCCTTTCTCCCTTTCCGAACCTTTTCATAGTCGTTCTAGGCACCCCGAAGCAAACCCCAATTGAGAAAGATTCTTAGCATTATGTGGTCAAGGCCTAGCATATACTTCTAATAATTCCCCACTCCTTAAAGGAGAGGGTATCCCCAGATAGGCTCGACTGAAAGGAGAGGGGAGAAAAGAGCTCGACTGAAAGGAGAGGGGAGAAAAGAGCTCGACTGAAAGGAGAGGGTCGAGCGTAAAAGAAAGTGCATCGGACGTGGGTTGAGCACTCGGTTATTCAAAGTGCCTTAAACCGTTCCTATACCTGTCATCTTTCTTGGATTATTTACAAGTGGTATGAAAGCTCTGATGCAACCTTAGCCGCGGCTTATATAGGTGAATCCATAGAAGGTCATCATTAACTAGCTTATAATATATGAATGACTCGCTATTCACTATTCACTCGCTTTCTGGTCAATAATAAGATAATGTAGGAGAGATGGCCTTTGAACTCTACCGGGAGCCTGCCTCCGCTCAACCTTTCTACCCCACCTAACCTTTTCTAGGCGGATTTCTTCCTATTCAGTAGATTTAGACTACTTTGATAATGCTAGAAGAGAGTTTGAAAGGCTTGTTAATCCGTATGGGAACGCGGATAAAGAGAAAGAGACTGAAGCGGCCGGATAGAGAGACTGCCATAAGTTATTTCGTATATAGAATCATCCTTTCTCTTTTTAGCTGGTCCTTTTCCATCCATCCACGAAATCCTTATTCACGAGATCTGATCAGATCTTCTCTTGCTTCTTTTATGAAAGTGGGTTCGAATTCATTCCGTTCTTTCTCTATTTTCTGTGGGTCTTTCTTGGTCACTAGCTCTGGTCTCTTGGTTTGAGAATTGCCATTTGTTGAGCTTGTAAGGCCCGTTGAAGTCCCCGAAGAAAGGCCCGAGGTGACGACGGGGGCTATAAGTAGGCCATTTGCTATTGCTATAAGGGCTGCTCGCCTTTATACGGCTTGGCTTCGCTATCGCTCAATTGTAGTGGTCGGCCCGTCGTTTCACTCGGCCCTACCTACCATACCAATATGCCTATTATATAGTGCGCTTCGCCAGAAGCAAGCAAGACGAGGGACGTTAAGGGCTCGCTTTAAAGAAATGGTTAAGTCTATTAGATCTGTCGGACTTACTAATATCTTGCCATTCACGTATTTATGAGTATTTAAGTAGCGGTTGGGACAAATTATTACATCTGTCGGACTCTCTCTTATTTTCCCATGTTAGACCTGCGATCATTCTGCGACGTCACGACGGGGCTAAGTTAAGACGGGGCTAAGTGCTTCGTAGACAAGGCTCGTTCCTGACTTACGAGCTCGTTCCGTAAGGCCTCGCCCTACTGAAGGCTTATGCACTCCACTCGTAAACGAGCGTTAGAGCGAATTGAGCGAGCGAGCGAAGCCTTCCCTTCCCCCTTCCCTCACCCTACAATTGAATTTCCGCTGTAGCTTCCCCGGTTTAGTTGGTTTGCTGGATGAATTGATTTTTGACCCGAGTAGCATAATCTTTCAAAGGAACAGCTTCTACGACGATGGATAGGGGTCAGGTTTGTTTGGCATCTATGCCCCCTGCCCTCCAAACAGTATGAGAGCCTTTCAGCTCGTACTGCTCACACTCCTAGATCTTCACGGCGGCCCCACCCGGAAACTCAGGTGTACATACAAGAGGCGGTCTCCTTCCCATCTATATTGACCGGGAAGAGGAAGAGGGGGGAGCCCGTCTTAACGTCGCTTCATCTCGTTCCAACCGCTACTTTTTTACGAATAATCATATCTTTTAGGCATTGCAGTAATAATATAATATAAGTCAGTACTAAACATAGTTGTAAGTTCGTTAATTTGGGAAAAATTATTTGAGTCTCATACAAAACTACGACAGATCTAATAGACTTAACCATTTCTTGCTTTACTTTAGATTTAGAGCGAGCTTACTCGTATTAAATATAATGAGTTCTCACATTCATATAAATAAATATCGTCCCTCTCCCACGTCGTCGCTCCGCTCGTCCCAGTCTACAAAACTACGAAAGATCGCAACACTATAATCTTTCAACTTGAAAAAGAAAGTCTCATCAATCTTATGACTTTAGATTTAGAGCGAGCCCTTCGCTATCGCTCGGTAGTCGCCCCGTCGTTCTCACTCGGCCCTGCCTGCCCGCCCTTCTCTATTTTGAGGGATCCCTCATATTTATGATTCCTGGCTTCCCGGACTTGTAACAGATGGCTAGGAACAAGAAGAGGATAAGTAGTCTCTGCCAGGTCCTTCTCCTTCCGCGGAGACGGCCCTTTTTTTGTTTTCGTTCACCGCGGCACGAAAGAATGAAGAAGCTGGAATAACTCATCAAGAGAGTGGCGCCTAGCCGTTGAGAGCGTCTCTTGTCTTTTCATTGTTGAATAACTGTACGATCAAGGACTGGCCCCCCTCGCATGACCTAGAATGAAAAAGAGGTCCGTGCTACTATAAGGCCTCTAAACTCCTCCCTCAGGACACTGTAGCGTTGCCATGGGGACGGGCTAGCCCCGACTTCTATAGGTCCTTGGTTCGACCTCCTAATGAGAATTGAGGTCCTTGCGCGGGCCTCTCATCCCTAAGACTTGCTTGCTCTGTATGGAGTGTCCCGTGGTTCCTCGAGTGCCAGCCGCAGAGAGGAATGCCATCAACTAGGGCGCTATTTGCCACTAACCACTCGCTCGCCGGCCGCTCGGGCTCCGCGTTTCAAGTTCGTTATCCTAACCCTCTCCCCTGCTCTACCGGGAGCCTGGCCCCTTCTTCTATCTTATCTACAGCCTTGCTCCTCGGCTCCCTACTGCTCCAGCCGCTCGCTGTAATAGCTTGCTTCTCGGGTGGCTCGCACCCCGACCCCGGGTGGTGCGGCTGAGCCAGAGTGGGCTCCGCAGTCGGCCTATGTATCCGGGCGCACGCGTAAAGGCATGATTAGTTCCACGAATCTCACTGCACTGACCATAGTAAACTCCTTCTCGTTGTACCGAAATGGAGGTCTGATTTGAACGACCAGGTACAGCATCACATTTGAGACCTGAGGAAGGTACAGCCCAACTATGAGGTACATCAGCAGGTGTGACAATCATACGTAGATGAGTTTTGGCTGGTACAACCACTCTATTGTCCACTTCTAATAAACGTGATTGACCCAATTCTAGATCATCTTCTGGAATCGTATAACTGTCAAAAGTGAGTGACTCCTCATCGGAACTGTTATAGTCCGAATACTCATAAGGTTGGGTCGACGCCCGCCTCCCCCCAAACTTTACTTGCAAGTTTCCCCGCAAAAAGCTCTCCACGCCTACTCTTATAAAGAGCACTATTCTTCTTTAGTAAGTAACCCCCCTCTCAGAGACCACCCCGGTTGAATCGAAGGCCCGCTTACTAACTTTAATAATAGGCAAGAGGGGACCTCGCCCAGCCCTACCTACTTCAGTTAAGCTGGAACCGAAAAACACTGAGTTAGTTAAAAAAGAATGTGAAAGGCAGAAGGTATGGGACGACCAGTTCACCACGGAAAGCTAATTCGATCCTAGAGTCGTCGTTGGTGATAAAAATGCGCAGTGGAAAGGGATGCTAGTCGGCTCGGCGAAGGCCGATCAGATCAAGAGTGATTCCTCACCTATCCTGTCAGGGGCCAAGTCGAACGCTCCAGTATAGATTCCCCATGCTCATGTGAATGGCCGGCCCGTAGATCTCAAAGGATCCATCCATAGGCCTGACCGGAAAGTTTGTCCACGAAAAAAAAGAAAAGTAGTTCACGTCGCCTCACGTCGCCCAGCACCAGTCGTTCATGGCCAAATAAGAGAGAGTCCGACAGATCTGATAGACTTAACCAATTTCTTATGTTCAACTTTCAAAATAAAGTCTCATCCTTAAAATCAAGTCTCTACTTATTTGAAACTTTCGAAAAGTCGAGACTGAAATTGAATGATTGGAAAAGTCGAGTCAAATTCAATTGAATGATTAGAAAAGTCGAGTCAAATTCAATTGAATGATTAGAAGTCGAGTCAATCTTAACCGAGCCCTCATTATCATTTCGGCCCTTGCTTCTCGCAGCGAACGGCTCCTCGGTGGAGGAGTAGAAGCGCTGGTCCCCTTCGGTCAAGTGCTTGTGCATGCTCTTACCTACCGTAGGACCTCCGTCCCCGAAGCGAAGAAAGAGGAGCAGGAACGTTGTCCTCTCTTGGCCCTTCCGCAACTACTACCGTGGTTGTTGCCAACGGGGATCCCCCATTCCGAAAGGTCACGGGGCCGGCCGTTAGGTCCAAAGTAGTATGCCACTGCTGTGGTGCCGATAGATGAACTACTTCAGCGCCGTTATCGGACATTGCAGGCTTAGCATCTATGAATCGTATATCGCTCCACTTTAGTAGTCGAGGTCTGTGTACCTCCAGCAATAAAAAGAATGGAACCATAGGCTCCTATGCAGGGAGCAATTAGGGGTATTGGTCTAAGCACCTCAACTCCCCGTTTCTGGCATGCTATTGTTCAACTACTCTCTCGACGACGGGAATGGGAGATTACCGGTAAGCCAGATGCTTCGCGAACCACCGTTTCGTTGCACCACTCGGCCTTTATTCTTTATGATAGTTCTTGTCCTCGTTTCTCTCGCTTACGCTCGATCACGCTAACAACTGTCTCTTATCTTCATGGACTTGCAGACTAAACATAGTTGTAAGTAGTCGTGAATGGCAAATAAGAGAGTCCGACAGATCTTGGAATGAACTCTACCCCTCGTTCCTCGTGTTGAGGCGCACTCCGATACCATTGATGTCCAATAGCTTTTATAGTAATGGCAGGATCTACTACTACCTCGTCCATTGAGTATAACAGAGCAAACGATGGTATAGCAATGAAGATCGGGATGATACTTGGAAATATGGTCCGAATAATCTCGATAGTAGTTCCATGAACAATCCTTTGCGGAATTGGATTAGTTTGCTCGTGGAAATGCAAGAAGGCGCGAACCAAGATCCGTGATACGAAAACCAAAATCAGAATGAGGAAGAAAAAGATATCGTGATGTAAGTCAATGATTCCTTGCATAATAGGTGTTGCTGCGTCTTGAGATCCTAATTGCCATGGTTCCGCAGCATCACAAGGAGCGATTGTGAGGAATCGCCATGATAATGAATAAAGAATCATTGGAATTTCCATTCTTTGACTGCTCTGCTCCCGAGTTTAAGAAGACTTGTATCAATATCAAGCGTTGGCGTTGGTTTTTCCAACTATAGACTAAGGATGGGAATAATTGGGCATTGATTGCTTGAGAGTTGTCAGTTAAGTAAAGACTGGCTACCTTACCTCCCTCGCTGAACACTTGATATATATCCTTCACACTTTCCCAATCTCGACATCAACTACATCAACAAAACCATTGCCTGACGTGAACAGACGCTTTATCATTAGACTGTTCTGACCGATTGTCTTTGTCGACCCTACGTCTTCTTCTCTTATTCAATTGTGCATTGTTAGTTATATAGAAAGAAAACTCTTATTCATCCGGAATTCACTAGGCTTAAGCGGCACGGCACCTTCACTCTTTGTCTTTGTCGGCCTGTGTCGGCGTCAGGACTCTTTATCGGATACTGAATATCTTTTTGGGAGGCCTAAGGACTGATTCTGGAACTTTATCAACCTCCCCTCGGGAAGTACGGTCAGAGGAAGAGTCTATCTTCTATCTAGCCTTGAGCCCGGTGTCTTGATTGCAGCTACTTTTCTTTACCTTGAGCCGGTGCCGGGGCCCATCTATGTTGAAGGGGATAGCCGCTCCGTCATCCATTTAGCCTTTCTCCGGAACTACTTTGAACCCAATGCAACTGATTCAAGAAGATCACTCGGTCGTAGGGAAAAGAGTCAGTGTACGTCATCCATTCGCCTTGACCGGATCATAGCGTTAGCAGAGTGGGGAACTCTTAAGAAGAACCGATCGGCATGGCATGTTGACCTGCTCATCCTCGAGTTTGCTGCTGTTCACATGCGTTGAATCGGTTGAAGAATTCGAGTCCTACAGAGCGAGCGTGCCCTCAAGTAAAGATAGGTTCCGCTTCCATTAGCTACAACGGAGTCACCGCACAGAGACGATCTCGAAGACTACCGGAGTCATTTCTTTTTGGGGGTCAATAGCAGGTGCCAAACCCAAAGCAGACGAAGAAATAGCGGATTTCAGAGAGACTAGTTTGAGCCGGGACACCCAACTTCCCATTTCTGAGAAAGAGTTGGATTGGTGCATGGACCTCCAAGAGATGGACAGGGCATCGTCTCTTCATTCTTTGAAATTCAGGTCTTCACGTCGCTGTCGCAATGACTCTTGCTCTAAATAAGTAAGTAACGCTCTCGCATCTTGCTCTAAATAAGACAGGTGCGCTCTCGCTCGTCCCTTCTGCGTACTTATGTTACTTAACACTCTATCTCTGAACTCAAATCCCATAGGTCGGAATGCCAGGCGTATACATAACAAGTTTAAGCAGTCTCCTTCAAGGTCGGGAAGAATCAATCATATCCCGTACAATGACTCTTTGGAAAGCATGAAAGCAGGAAGAGCTGAAAGACTATATTTCGCCTCCACGTCTTAACGTCTACCCGTCGTTTCACTCGGACCTTTGCTTCTTTTGCAACTGACTTTGCTGCAGATGCCTAACTTCTTCAGTCTCATACTTCTGAACCTGAAGGTGAGAGAGTATAGATATAGAGAATTCCTATTTCATTTCTTGCCCTCGGCTTCCTCACCAGGTTGAAAAAGATCTGGTTCGAACTGGCTTGATGCTCTTTATATCGCTCTGTCGCTCTTACCGTTCCGTATACGTCCCTCTCCCGTAGCGAGTGACTACGTAACTCGACCTGCGCATTTTGTCTTTCTTTGGTTTGATCTTAAGGCAAAACCCAAGGACCTTGACAAAGGGAGTGCCATAATCCAAGGGTCGATCAAGTGACTAAGACAAAAAAAAGATCGGTCAAAGGAGCGAATGAGAATGACGCCCCAAGACTGAGCGTTTAGCTACTCATTCATTCGCATTCGATTAGGCAGAAAAGAAACCGATGTTATGATTCTCTTGAGTAGGAAAGCGAGAACACTTCTATCTAGACTGCCCCTTGAATCACTAACTCAATTAGTAGAGATGGATTCTCCCGTTGATTAGCTATCTCACGGCTGTCTGCTCTGGGACCCGACCGTTGAAGCCTCGGGCTTCGCCTCTTCGTTCCACTGTGTTTAACTTCGGTATTTGACGTCGTTATCACTCGTACGTCATTCTCATTCGCTCCTAATGGTCGAGCTATCTAACGAGACCCTTATATGCTTTCATCTTTAAAGAGAGGGTTTATAGCGGACCTGGGGTCAGACCTACGGGAAAAGACCCATGAACTGCAGCCTAAGCCGGGAAGAGTTATAAGAGACGATCAAACAACAGGGACATCATCAAACCAGACTGCTTAAGAAGGAGAGTCCGTAGAAGCTCATCTTGTCCTTGAGTGGGAGCGGGAGAGGGTAAACAAAACCTATCCTTGTAAGTGGTGCCATCCGCTCCCGTGAAGGAATTAACGGCTCTGCTTAATGGGATGATTCTAGAGTATGCACCTCACCGTTATTCAACACGAAAGGAAGCTCGTCCCTTCCGGTTCTTCATCTCCCAAGCAACAGGAAGAGAATCAACTCACTAAGCATAGGGAATGAAAGGAGCGGATAAAGAAGGTGCAGAGCCTGAAGGCAAGGCTAACGAATATAAAAATTGGATTGTTTCCCGTCCTGGTAGACTCGTACGCTGCTCTTCTTGCTCTTGTCCGTATAAGCTCATCTGAACCTGACTTTAGTTTGTCTTTTGTCTCGACTGATAGGGACGAGAACAGGACAAGATGAACTGCTGCTAACATTAATTACGCCTAGCCCATTCAACCTTTCTGCAGCTGAGCTTTAAAGCGCTTTCCCTATATTCTCTTTCTTTCTCTTTACATTCACTCTTTGAATTCTGATTCTATCTCCGCCGGGGCATAATTAATATATGACTCAAAGGGGTGCCTAAAACTACTAGAAGAGATTAAGGAGCGAGTGATAACGACGCGAACTACTCTCTTAAGCAAATACCTAGAATGACTAAGCCTAGAAGTAGAAGATTAAATGCAGCTGTTGAGTCCCGTGCCGTAGAGTGCTTTCCTAAAGTTTGGTTTCCTCACGAGCCCGAGAAAGTTGCTTAAGTTTCCGCCTTCTTCTTCTTTCGTTCCTCTCGCATTCGAAATAACCTACCCTATCTGAAATATAAATAGTTGTGCTTCTCCCTCTCCCCGACTGAACTTTAGATTTAGAGCGAGCCCTACGCTATCGCTCGTCCCTTGCCTAGGTAAGCTCCCTTTCCCTTTCTCATGCCAGCACGTCACGTGAGTTCGTACCTGCGCTCTAGCACCTTACTATAACTTCCTTCACCCACACCTCTATCCTTATTGGTCTAACCTTCGCCACACTGCAATCAAACTTATGTGATTACCGCGCTAGAAGTGGCTAGAGGTTCTCACTTTCAAAGATGAGGAAGGACCATAGTACGAGGAGATGCAATACTTATGAATGAGTTTGAGTAGCCGACTGAACTGCGAGAGGAAAAAGCTCATTATTCTCGGGTTGAATATGCTGTGAATTCAGAGTTCGAAGTAGGGGTTCGGGACGTAGCTCAACAAGACCAAAAGCCGGGAATTTAAAGAAGGTCGGCACGTATAACAACGACCCCCTCTTGGCCAACTGCTGCTAACATGGCATGGAGCCCCTTTCCGGCAGCAGTTTGATTAGTTGACATCGTACGCTGCTCTTTTCTTTGTTTCCGTTGCAGCTCCCGAGTGCTACGCAGCTCTTTCTTCACCACTTAGCCTAGCAGAGAGTAAATGGAAGGAGGGCCCTAAAGGTACGAGCGGTAGCGACGTCTGACGTAAGGAAGAGACTAATGGGCTGACTATAAGGAAGAGACGAACGATAGTGACGACTATCCGATGTCCATTTACGACGGAGGATATATCTGAATGGACTTGCTTCACTCTTTCCATCTTTAGTTTAGTCGCTCTGCTCGTACCCGTACCTCTCATATGGAATTCACTCTAACCATATCCATATGAAAGGATTCCGCTATCTGTTCTTGGGAATCTCTGAAGCCTTGAGTAGGTCCAAGACTATGGGAGAGGTCGGACAGGTAGATGATTCACAGGCCTGAAGAGTGAGACTTGCATTCCTCACGCTTTGGGGTTGATTATATATCAACAATGGACCCAATCAATCAAGGTCAGAAAAGAAAGCCAGTACTTATAAAGCACTTCTACCTATGGCTAGTGTGCGAACGGCATAAAGAAGAGTCCTCTCTAACGTATGGGGACTGCCTCAACGAAGGAGGCTGCCGACCTTCCTCTCCCTTGTCTTCTTCCGCTACTTTGGGATGATCACACTGTAGAATTGGCAGTAGTGAGAGCTTGGTATAAAGATTGGTGTAAGGTTCGCGCTACCCGAGGAATTCTTTCTTGACTCCCACTTCCTAATGGGTTGAGGAGAAGAGTGAATCGGAAGAAAGAAGAGGTCTCTTTAATCATGGCTAGGCCACGTCGCGGGCCTAAGCGCTAAACAAAGTTCGCCCCTGAGTTCTGGTGCCGGATCGAGCTAGGAAGAATTGCATAACTCATTTGCTTTACAGCCTAGGAGATAATGCCTGCGAAGGACCTGGATCTCATTGCTAATGCCAGGAGTTCAGATGGCGAGAGTCTCTTGGAGCCCCTCTTCGGATACTGTTCAAGCCTAGCCTAGGGAAGTTGAATAATAGGACTATGTGATAGGCACACGTAGCATGTCGTAGAAAGAACGCTGTCTTTGTCTCAAGAGACCTTCAAGCCATAGAGGATGAACTGGAACATCTTACCTCGATTGGCTCCACAGATCCCGTGGCAAAGAATTGAAGCCCTCATAGTCACTACTCGTTCTTTACGTCGAGCGAACGAGCGAGCAGACAAGCGAAAAGAGAGCTATACCAGTAGAAGAAAGAGAAATAAATGTTACGAACGAGCGAGTAGACGAGCGAAAAGAGCTCCACATTAATCACATTAATAAAGAATAAAGAAAAAGACCACTAACAAGCGAACAAAAAATCCGATCAGTGGAGCATACACTGCTACGAGGAGAAGCCTCCACTAAGAGAAAACTTTCGTACGCATTCATTCAAGCTTTAGTACGCTTCCTGCTTTAGTACGCATTCATTCGAGCGCTATGATCGAACGAACCATCGTGACGAACGAATGCTAAACCTACAAGCCCAATAACCAGAGGATAGATCACGAGCGACAGCCCATGAACGAACGAGCTAAATGAGCAAATGAAACAGCGAAATGACCGAAACTACCAGCGAAATAACCGTTCAAAACCACCGAAATGAACGTGCGAAAAGGCAACTGCCTGTCACGAGCGAAATCGCCACCGATAAAGAATTTGCAAATAGTGCACTCCATCCAGAAAGAATAAAATTGAACCCGCGACCGGACAAGAATCGCAATTGCCAAACGAGAGCTAAAGCTCCTCAACTACCTGTGCTACGAGCGAATGCGAGAACCACTATGCACGAGCTCAACTCCGAGGGCAACGAGCGAATGAAAAACTACCGCTGCGAAACCACTGCTGACAGAATGAATCACGCGGTTCTCAAATCAAAAGTAAGATCGCAGATCGAATGATCGAATGATCGAATTGTTATACTATAGCTTACTTTGCTGCTATAGTAGTTGAATGAGTGGAAACGATCTTAGCCCGGACCTTTCCTTTGAAGAAAGAGTAGGCAGGCTTCCTTCGCTCCTCGTCGTTCGCACCTTCGCGGATTACTACTATGAGCACCCGCCCTCGCACTATCTACACGCACTAGCAGGGCCAGGCTTACCTATTTTCTTTGCTCCGCTACACACCCATTCCATACCACGCTCCGCTACCACCGCACCGCATCACCTCTCGACTTCACTTCGGAGAAAGAGAGGAGACAAAACTCACTGCGGAAGAGAACTACTTATAAAGAAAGAAAGAAGGAATGTGCATCCGTCGAGGTGAGAGGGAATCCTGGGACGGAGAAATGGGACGGGAGGGCAGATAATAGCGCTGTGACTGGTGGGCGAGGTAGAAGTCCTGCTCCCTAGTAGTAATGGGCCTTAGTGCTGGCTCGCTCATGGGCCATCCTACTTTACCGACTTCTACCCTTCTTTGATACCTACCTACTGCCTAATGCCAGGGTCAAGGAAGAGCAGTCGGGCTAGACCTGATCTTGGACCAAAGAAAGACATATCCCACCTCTTAAATCGGCAGCAGATACACAAGACAAGTAGGAAGCCCCCTAGCCTCGATCTTCCCCCCTTCCTGGATAGCTCAAGAGGTGGTACTCGTCCCTCTTCCCAAGTGGAAGCGTTCAATTCAAGCCTCTCGGATTCTTTACTGTAGGTCAAGAAAGCAAGGCGCGTCTAAGCGGTGCCTATCACTATCAATCACTCCTAAGGGTACCTGAGAAAGAAAGCACAGAAGAGAGAGACTAGCTACTATCAGACCGTATCGGACTGAAGGCTCTAGCTTCTTCCCAAACAAGAAGCATAAGCCCAGCTCAACAATGAATCGTTGATCTTTTCAGTACGCGATCAAGTCCAATATCTCCTTCTGAAGAAGTCCGTGGTTGAGTTATTATTATGCTATTTATTCATCGGACTAGAGTAGAGGAATAATTTAGTAAAATGGGCCCACTCAAGGGAGTACAGTCAGGGTAGCCCCCCGGTCGCGAAGAGAAATGGGTAAGCTCTCGCTCTCGAATGCTCTCTTCTCTTCGTTCAATTCATTCTTTCCTTTCCCTCTACTTGAAGTAATGCATGGGATGAGCATATAAAATAGAAGGTCTTCTGCGCTCTGTTCACTCTTTCCAAGCGGCCCTAGTTCCAGGAAGAAAGCAGTCAGACCCCTGTCCCTGTCTTCACCACTAAGGCAAGGTGAAACTGATCAAGGAGAGGAGCGTACACATTCCTTACTATATATATGTCTATGGGAAAGTAGTGCAAAGCAGGCTCTCGAGACTGGCTATATAGTAGGGGAAGTCTCTGTTCAATCTTCTTCTTTCCACATGTAGAGTTCTTTCTTGGTAAGGAACTGAAAAAAGGTTCTTGACCGCTCGACTTCGCATTCGCACGTGACGTAAAGAACAACGTGACGCGCTAAGTTTAGTGACTATGAGGCACCGTGCAACTCATATAATAAGTGGATGCCGGGCATGGGCTGAACTTTAGAATCATGGACTGAAGAGGGGACATTTACTAATAAAATGTATGCTTCACCATTTATGTATTCGACTATTATGCAAGCTCTACATCCCTTCCTGTAGGAGGATTTATGAGTCCTACAATCTCGTCGGCCAGGCTCTGATCAGGGAAGATCAGAGGGTTCCTAGCCATCTTTTTTTTTGTCTTTCTATGATGGACCTGAAACCGCCCTATCTTCTTCCCGTGAAGGAGGATCCTTGACCTGCGCAATCTGCTTTTAAAGAATCAAATATTACCTAACGTGAAGTTGAGAAAGTAGATCATCCTCACACAGTAGCAGCAGTCGAACATCTTGGCTCAATTGTGCCGGCTCCAAGGTCAGAGTTAGGAAAAAAATAAGAAGATGTTGAATGCTAAAGGAGGAAGGGACGAGGCAACGACGTGAAAGAGAGAATCTACGTCGCTGTCGCTCGTTCCACGGGAGCGACAAAACCCCAAGAGAGGAATGAAAGGGCTAAACGACCGAACGATAGGTTGGGCATATCGCATGGGATCGCCTGACAGAACTGAACGAAGAAAGGTTAGAGGCAGCCATCCAACTTCATTACTCGAAGCCACCGGGCAATCCAATGGATAGAGAAAAGGGAAGCGATAGGCAGCGGAGTGAAAGTAGCACTTAACTAAACTAGGATAGGGGGACTGAGGCTTGTACGTGAGCTAAGTCTCAATCAGCCGTGCGATCTATGGGTCCAATGAGACCCCCTCCCCTCTGGAACTGGAATAGGCTAACGAGGAATAGGCTAACGTCACCGTAGTAACGCAGGCTAACTTTACTTGAGAGGTGGGCTAACCTGTCTGAGACGGCTAACTCGTCAAACTTGATGGGAAACCCGTCAACAAACTTGATAGGAAGGAACCTCTGGCTTGCTATGTTTTGTTGAATGGCCCTTTGATTGAATGAGAGGGAAAGGCTAACCAGACTTTAGGACACGTGCTTAGGGACCGGTAGGACAACTTTTTGCAAAGCTTTCAAGGAAGGAACGAACTTGACTACGAGGCAAAGTGCAACGGGAGGGCAGAAGCAAAGCTGTAATGACAATGAGAAGGCTTGACCAAGACGAAAGACTGAAAGTAGCGACTAAGGAACTTGAGCGCAGTGATAAGAAGCTAAGGATTCGTGCTAATTCGTCTCGTCAGTCGGCTCATTGGAGTGCGGAGCGGAGTCTAGCTTACTGGCTAGGATGGGGAGTAAGGAGGGCAATGCCTGCGAACAAGAGGGCGAGCTAGGAATGAGGGGGACGAGCTAGAGACGAGCATGGGAAGGAAGCTTTTCCATCCATCTCACGGCGCTAGGGCTCTACTGCTTGCCCCCATACTCTTTCTATTCCCAAGTCAGAGACATAAGATCAAGTTCCGAGGTCCCACCGGAGGAGATCCCCAGGGCACCTATCTTTCGTCCCCTATCAGTAGGGGTAGGGCTTAGCTCTCCCATGGTTCTCCGCCCAGTGAGCTTTCTTTCGGCTTAAGAAGGGAAGGGGGAGCTCGGCTATTGGATGGGCTAATGCTCTTTCCCCTACCAGTCATTCTTTTCTATAAGGTCGGCTCGCTCATCCCGCTCTTGCCGTTCCTGACTCGGAGTTCTTACCTGGCACTCCGTTGACTCCTTCTTGGTCGTGGTCGAAAGAGAGGCCTTATCCACTCACTCAATATGAGAAGAAAACTTGCACGAGCTGTAGTGAGTGAGTCGAGCCTGTTAACTTGAATTGAACTCTGCCCGAGGAGTGTGGTCTTGGAAGTCTTGCGCTCCTATCCTCGGCTCCTGTCCTTGAACTCTGGGTTCCAGTCCTTGAACTCGTCGTTAGATCCCACTTCTCTTCTTCTATTAGTAATTAGTATTAGAGAAAAAGCGTAATAGAACTATCCCGCCTTTTCATTATTGTCTGGAGAAGACTCCGTATTGGATGGCCTCCCGCACCGAGGGAAAGGTCTGACTCCTCTTACGCACCCCTATTGAAAAGGATAATGAAGAGGCTAGTGTCAATGATTCCTGTACGCACCAGTTGCTGCTGACCCACATAGGCCTGCACAGAATCAAACTCTGGTTCTCGACACCGCATCAGTTCCCGCCACACTCGCTTATTAGACTGACTTTCTACGATTGCTCCTTTCCTACTCTACTCTGCTTCACTCTTGTTGCCACGCACGGACTGCTACCTCCTCATCTCACTTGAGCCCTTACGCGCAAAAGTAGATCCCGCAAATGAAAGTTTCACCCTTCCGTACTCGGTTAAAAGTAGATAATAGCTACTTGTCCGGAGCCTGGGAGGGAGTGCTGTCGTGGGATCGTCTTCGGCTACCGCACCTATGTACCGCACCAGTTCTTGGTCGATCACGTTGGATTGCAAAGAAGTAGCTGCGCTCCACTTTGCCCTTCCTTTCGCTGCCTGGTGGGAGCTTCCCCCCTTGTTCTTCTTGATGATTGCTTCTTGGGAGGAGTTCTGAACGATACAATTTCACGCATTTCTAAGGGCTTCTATTCAAACTTTACAATTGAACGCAGAGTGCTCTGCTTGCTCCGCTTGCTCATATCAGCCTGAGCCCATGAATGTCCTTGCTCACGCTCCCCCGACCTCAACTCCCGGAGTCCTTCGCCCGCCCTCCGTACCGCGTAGTGGGATGAAAAGACTTGAGTTGAGTTCAGGTCGTTGCGAGCTCTTTTATTATAATGAATCTGTCTCGCTCCTTTCCTGGCCCATTGAACGAGCTGGCTTTCCTCTTCAGTCGCTTTTCTTTCTTCTTTTCTTGTGCCCCACACTCTGGATCGCTCCTCTTCAGTCGCTCGCTAACTAAACTGATCTGGAACGGGACGAGTGGGGAGGTCAAATATCCATGCAGCTAAGGACTTCGCTTCAAAGATTTGTTGACCTAAGTTGCAAGATAAGAACAAAACAATTGAACTGAAACTTAGAAGAGATAGAGAGCAACTACTAGCAATATTTAATTTTGAATTATTATATAAAGAGAAAGTCTAAAGTCATTCATCGGCATGGGCAAGGCTCATTCAAGCCCACGGAGCGGTTCGGCAGCGAGCGCATTCAATTCTTCTTTTCCGGGTACACTAGTCTTTCCACTACCTATGGTAGCCGACCAGAACAAGAATGAATCGACCCGGTCAACCCTGAACCTTCACCTTAGTGTGGTAGCCTCGCACCGCATTCCAGGCCCATCTGAGCCGGCAAAGTCAAACGACAGTGCGATCTTTGCAATCCACTTACCTCTCAGCTGCACTTCTCTGCCCGTGGTCTGCCGCCTCTCTGGAATGCCGATCTGATCTGTCTTCCGCTTCGTCCGTAATATATGTAAGCGATGCCTTTCCGATCTATCTTAATTCATAGAGGAGGCATTCTTTCCGACCACCGAGTGAAACTCCCTGTCTTGTAATCAAGTTGCCTATGCCAATTAGTCCAGCTCTCTCATAATGTCTTCAGTTGTCAGATAGTTAGAACCACATTGTCAGCTCTCCAGTCCTCCCCGTGGCATGTCAGACCTCTTATATATATAAATAAGGCAAATTCTCTCTCGCCTACTGAGGAACCGATGATCATTGATTGAGTATAGAGCGAGCGCCCTACATCTCTGATCTTGTGATTAGGGACCTCTCTTCTCTCGATCATTTGAATCGGTCAGACTTCCTGGCTTCTTCGCACCTTCTGACATCGCTCGAGCTCTTATACCTTCGTCTAGGGACCGTCGATCGCAACTAGCATTCGGTCGTGAGCATCGGTCCAATGTCCTCTCCGAAGCCTACCCTACCTGAGCCCTAGCCTTATGAGACGTCCGCCCTGCTAGCTAAATTAGAAAGAAGTGGAACAAAAATGCCATCGACAGAGAGATCAAGAGGACAGAAGAGGACAGATGAGCAAGCGAGCACTAAGTAGAGGGACTGTGAAGCACACTGTAGAGTAGGGCATCGAGCTAGATCCTGATGGACTAAGTCCAATCCTTATTCAATCTATTGAAAATCCACGAATGTCAATAGCAATAGCAATGGCAATGGCGGGAGTCTTATCCACGAATAGCAATGGCGGAAAGAGAGGCAGGAAGATCTAGCCTATCCCAGCAACCTTCCTCCAGGATTCTTCCCCGCTAGATGGACCATCTGGCTTTTCCAGGCATGCCTCCTACTCCCGAAGCAACTGGACTGGAGCTGCAGAGCTGACTAGGGACACGAAGCCCAAGCTGTGGACTCGTGGACTGTTGCCGCTGCAGGGACTGTCGGAGATGCATGGTGGACAGGCGATGCTACAAGGGGACACCGGCTGAGGCATCAAGCTGCTGGATTCAGGACCGGCTTCCCCACTCTCCCTTCCTCTTAGCCGGCTCTTCGCTGGTCTAGTCCCTATCATACCAATTGGTCAAGTCAGCGTGGTCAACAAAGGTAGCCCTCATCGGATTCGTAGGCCCGGACTCCAACTCTTGCTACTGGAAGCCCACGGAGTTCTTCCCATCCCAAAGATGTTGAGTAAGAGAAGCGTAGCCCATGCTTCTTTAGCTTAATAATAAAGAAGATAGTGAGGAGCGAACGAGAGATTAGCAGACCGAACGAGAACTTCAAGAGAGAGATTGAAGACAGACAGATCTTTGACAGAGATATTGAAGATCTTACCAGGGATAAATTCTTTCCATTCGCGTAACTACTCGACCTCTGCTGCTCTCGACTGGACTGCATTGGCTCTACTGTCCCGGTTCTCTCTGTCCTTCCTATCCTCTTAGCCAGTCCTAGGTAGCATCTACTAGGAGCAACTGTCCCCGTGCCTATCCCACCTCCATACGCGGTGGCCTAGCTTCTGTCCTCTGCCTCGTGCCTTTCCCCCGCCTATCATCGAAGCGAAGTCGAGATCAAAGTAAAGTAAGAACGTATGCTCCCTATTGGAATTCCAGTAATCTCTCTTATCTCTCTCAGTGCCCGGGGGGGGTGGAGGAAGAGCAACAAGCTTTGTGTCACTTCTCACTGAATCAGTTGATCGAATGTAAGAGAGCAGGCTTTTCAGTAGTAGTTAGTCAGATCGCTGCTGGCTCGTTCATGGAACTCGCTTAATCGACTTCGCTTGATCTTCTTCTATGTATGAGTGAGGAAGCTTGATTGTTATCCGCTTCAGTCCTTCATTCCTATAAGGTGGCGGAAGGGCAAGGAAAGAACAGACCCGTGACGCGTGAGCTACTATCACACTGAGCTATCAAATACATGACTTCGTGCTATCAAGTATTAGATGAGGGCATCTCTGCTTTGTCTACTCTGCCTACCGCCCCATCCTACGCGCTTCACAAGCCTATCCAAGGCATGCTATTTCTGTCTCTTTGAATGCTACTTCTAGACTTCCGCCCTTGACCACTTGTGGAACTTCAACCTCCTCTCCGAAGTCAGATGGGGCCGAGGGATTCATACAACTCCAGCTATGTTCCAGACTTCACCTTCAAATGACTCGGATAAATGTCAAGTTAGTCGAAGCCTAGAGTAATCAAGATCTTCTGCTCCTCCCCTAGTCTAGAGTCTTTCGTGGGTCAAGGGCCAGAGAACTTATAATATAATGATCTTCGGCTCTCACCCTTCCTGTCCCCCAGCTCTCAGCCAATTCATTCGAGACCCTTGAGCATGAGATTCGTGCTATAAGAACTGAATCGGGATCGACCGGGTCTCTCGCACTACATGAGGACTTCCTCCCTTTCCTCACGTACGTATCGATAACCCTGGGTAAAGGTACGAGCAACTTAAGATTGATTTTACTTTTTTTTTCAAGTTGAAAGTCAGTATCGGAGGATAGCTCGACCATAGGGGGAGGCCCGAGGTAACGACGGGGTGATAACGACGTGTAAGGTATTGGTCGACTTCAGGAGGGTAGTGACACTTCGAAGTTTGTAACTGGTTGCGATACTGGAGCTTCGTGATTGACAAACCAACTAAATCTGGTCCAACAGTTGATATTGACATTTTATGTCTTGTGACGGATTGCTTCTTTGATAGATTGTTGCGTCACCTGGGATGGAACATGAAATGCATATAGAAAAGATAAGTTCAATTCAGGACAGGAAGGTTGTTGTGTAGGCTCGCCAGCCTTGTTTCAGAGTCCTTTGTACTCTCTTCAGCTAAAGCTCTTAGCTAAGACTATTAATGGGCGAGTGACCGATAGTTCCACTCGGCAATTGGATGATCCAGACAACTTGGTGCTGCCCTATTACGTAAAGGCGACCCCATATTCTCAACATGACATGACAAAACCGACCTAATAAAAAAGAATCTAAATAAAAGAAGAATGGAAGAGGGATCGATCACACTTCTTCTATTTCATTCATTTCCATAGCGATTCACTCAACATAGAAAAGCAACTAGAGCAAAGCTAGTATCCGGCCTAAAGCTCTTGAACTAGAGGAGGGGTCTAGCATAGCATACTGAAACATAAATGTAGCTATAAAGCCTTTTTGAGCATCTTCCTTGCGATCTCCTTATCCCACTTTTTCACTTTTTTTTTGCTATCGATAAATTGCCATAGATCGAAAGTGAGTCCAGGCTTAGTGCTTCCGCCTACCCGGCAGCCGTTACCTGCTGTTCACCACTCCCCCCTTCTTGCCTATTTCGTTAGCATGACTCCTCTCTAAAGTTTCATTCAAGTCGTTAGTCCCACATAAAGTAAAGCAATTAATTTTGAGAGACTTTTGACAGGTGAACTACTTCCTATTCGATTGCTTTAACAAAAGCCCTCTTACTAAATCCAATCGGCCGATATTGGATAGACCCTTGCTACAGATCAGAAGAGCGCATACCGATTGAAAAGAAAGGAAGCGATAGAGTAGATTCACCGAAGAGCTGCTACAGAAGAGAAAGAGCAGAAGAGCTACGAATAGGATCACTTGGAGCTAGGTGCTTCTCCCGAGAAAGGAAGAACTCCTAGGCAAAAAGCCGCAGTAACTCGAGGAGGCACCCCTCCATTCACGTTTCGTTCCCATATGCATCGGCTTATTCTAAATCGACATATCCAGGCTCTCCCCAAAAAGGGACTCTTTACAAAAGTAGCATCCTAGAAAGAGTTGTTTTTACTAAGCATATGACGAAGGTAATCTCACAGTGTCCGGTCTTTTCAGTTTCCGCTCTTCGATAAGAACATTTTTCCGTAAACTACCTATACCCGGTAATAATGTTAAAAGCCGAAGGTACGAGCGATTAGCGACGTGGGCGATTCGTAAAAGTAAGGAAGGTATTTGACTCTCATTTCTACCGCTTTAACAACCTCAGTACCAGTATTTTCTTTCATTTTGAAAAGGGCTATGCCGGTACTGCTTCTTGCGCTCAAGTATCTCTTCGATTGTTTCAGGCCGAATTGCTAGGTAGCAAATCTTGTTGTCAGAGATCATTTATGTCAGCTAGAAATCGATGTTAGGACAAGCTATTTCACCTTGGACGTCACCTTTTTTTTTACCATCCGCCCCATGATGGATTATTTTCCGGATGAAAAAGTATTTTACACTGACATTGAGTATAGAAAGTTTTTTGGACCATGTACTTTGATGGAGCTTTGAATTCGAAAGGGGAATGGCATTGGGATGGGATCGTGTTGATGTCACCAGAAGGTGTGGTTATCCCGAAGGCATATCAGCTGGGGTTTCCTACGACCAATAACATCACTTGCAGGACTTCGAGCTGCACTCTCCGACACTTGAAGATAATAGCGGATTCAAAGTGAAAAGCTGGTGATCAGCCAAGGTTTTCCTTGCTCTTGAGCCAAAAAAAGAAAAAAATGTAGCACGTCGCTATCGCTCGTACCTTGACTCTAATGCTTGCTTGACGGGGACTCCCAAGCCAATCGCCTACGTTCGTATCCTGTCTTTCATTCAAACCTAAGATCATGAATCGAGCCCTATTCACAAGAACCGGCCCAAAAGAGGCTCTTTCCTCCGTTGAGTATAGTTCCCTCTTCTCTTGAAATGTCCGTCTTCGAGGGGAACTTTTTGTAAGACCAACAATCCCGAGAAAAGGGAAAGTTGCACAATTCCAATTCAAGTTGACGAGGGACAGGGGCGATGAAAGAACTAAACTAGCTCCAAAGGCCTTCCATTGCTTTTGCGAGAGAGGACTCAGGGATAAGGAAAGCAGGGCGCAAGATCGGATTACGCCCGGCCAGGGAAAGCAGCTCCTTCCATTCCATGGCTACTACTCGAATGAATTCCGAAGTTATAAGTCAAAGCAAACTCGAATATAAAAAAAGAAAACCTTCCCCTTAGAAACTTCCTTGAACAGCCACCGCCCCTGGCATCTCCTCTGTAAACTGGATCTCTTCTCTTAGGTTAAATAACCGAATCCCCTAGCTCTCGATCAAACCCTTATCCCAATCACCTTCCGGAAAGGAAGCCATCGAAATCGTAATCTTTTTGCATAAAAGGCGATATTAATCGTTCACACTCGCAGATCAGCTTCCAGGTCTGCTTCGGGCTATGGTCAGGCAAATGCCAATGCCATAAGAAAAGGAGGGCTCCGTCCTGTCCTCTCCCGCTTGATGAATGAATCGGTGCGAGCACAACTACTAGATATGAATGATCTCCCACAGACAGGTAGTTCGCTATGGTTTGGTTCGCAGGGACTCTCATTGGTCCAACTGTCTTCGCAACCATGAATTCAGAAAGATAGGAAAGGCATGATGATTCAATGCTCAGAGCTAAGACGACTGAATACAAGTTCTTGCTATAGACAACTCGTCGGGGCGGATCCGGCCCTTGTCTCAAGGGTGGCAGAGCATCTCTCGCCTAGCCTCCCACTCATCCTCCTCATCCAAGGGTCTATCGGAGCATCCAAGATAGATAGCGCAACAAGCATAGAAAAAACCCAGCATGGGCCATTCAGGAAGCAAGTGTCCTGCGCGTTGAAGTCTCTCGCGGAGCACCTTCTTCTCCGTCTTTCTAAGTCATACCCTAAAGTAAGGGCTGGGCACACTAAGAAATTATAATGAAGAGTACTGTGAGTCACACTTATTGCTTAGTTCATTACATAATCTAGTTGATGTTGCACGAGCTTGTCTGCGCTTCATTTGGCCCTTCGTTTTCGGGAACTCGCTCTGATCAGGCTTGGCTTGCCGAGCTTCACTACTCGAGGTAGGCTCCCGAATAGACCAATCCTTATATCCGTCTTGGGACAATGGGCCGGGCCAATCTTCGGTGCTCGCCCGGGTACTGATTGATGGGCGGAGCTTAACTTCGTGGGCCAATCAATGGAGGTCGCTTCCCGGGTACTGATGGGGGGCTCCTAGGATTGATTGCAAGGATTGCTTCAAGGGAAGAGAAGACTGATTGCTTGATTGCGAGGGCAGTAAGGATTGCAAGAAAAAGATTAATGATTGCAAAGAAGGTTGCAGAGATCACGCTGCGCTGTCGTTAAATGGATGGCAGAGATCGTTAGTTTGCAGAGATTGCACTTCGTTTAACTCTGCCCGTTTAAATGGATGGCAGAGATCGCGCTCCGCGATCGCTGCGCTTACTCTGCGCGCTGTCGCTTAACTCAATAGCTGCGCTTACTCTGCGCGCAAAAGCTTGACTCTGCCCCACGGAGCGGTCTAGGTACGGAGTTCCGGGTCCCAGAAGAGATCATCCTAGTACAGACGCACGCCCCCAGCAATCGCAGGCATCCTACTCATCAGCTCACTGGCACGAGAGTTGGGCTCACTGGCACGAGCTTCAGTTTCTTCCTTCGTAGCTAGATGCGGTGAATAACTTGATCCGATAGGAGCGAGGATGAGGATCAGCTCAAGAAGGTTCGGGCATGCAACTAAGAAAAGAATCTTCGGACCGGCCGATGCACTCACTCGCTCCTTCGCTTCTCTACATCTCGCATATTGAACTTAGATCAAGGACTCTGCCTATTTATTGAACAGAGATCTCGGACTCAGCTGCCTATCCTATTAGAATATATCCCTGACTGACATTCATTGATCCGCCAGAAAGACAAAGACAAGATCTGTGATCGCACCTATCAAGAGCGCTTGCTCTCTCTTTTCTTTCGTACTATTTATTATATTACTTTACTTGAGTGCTTATAGTTCTCCTTCCTTCTCGTATGCTGCTTGAGCGCTTATAGTTCTCTTTCGTTCTCTTGTCCCTCATCGCACCAGTGACTCCTTTCAGCACTTATCCCACTGGACCGAGACCAGACTCTATCAGTTCTCTTTTTCTCGCGCAGCTCCTACTTCTGGTTCTGTTAACGTCGTACGGCAGAATACCAGCCCTGGCCTTGAAAGCGTAGGAATCTGTCCTTTTTTTTATAGCCGCTTCACCGCATCTGAGCCCCTGACTAGTCTCATTTATCATGCTATCCATCTTTGAAAGTTATCGGTTCAAGTTCTCGCTTTTCAAGTTTTCTTCTTTTCTTGCACTCGGCACTCGACTCGAGATCTATATATAGAATTATAGTTCTGTTATCACTTTGCTTTGCTTCACTTCAAGTTCTTTGCGGTGCGAAGCGGCAGAAGCAAGAGAGGGGAGAGGAAAGCGGAGTCGACGAGTCAACTCAGAAGGAGCAGGCGAGCCCAGTCAATAGGAAGTAGACAAGAGTAGGTAGGAGAGCCGACTCCAATAGGATAGTTGAAGTACTCGTATATTTCTAGTTCAAGTAGTTCTAAATCTAGTGAAAGTAGGCCAAGCACGAGCTTCAGTTGAGTAAGATGGAAGAATTAGCGAGAAAGCAATAGTTCAATAGACGAGAAAGCCCTTTGTTCAAGAGATTGATTGATCTCGACTCGAGAAAGGGCCAAGTACGGATGGGCAGCTCGTGAAACATAGTGGAAGTTAAACTAGCTGAGCCTTTTTTGTTTTTGCCGGCGGAGAGCTCTTCGAGAAGAAGCGGAGACTAAAACCCCGAGAAAAGGAAGGAGATCATGGCTCAATAAGTGGATAAGGGCTCGGCATCTGGAGAATCAAACCTGGCGTAGAAGAAGGAGAATGCAAAGGGAAGCCGCCAGCAAAGCTCTATGTGGCCTGTCAGGAAAGCAAGCATCGAATGGGAAAGCATCGTGGGAGCCGCCAGCAGGAGCTACGCTCTATGCGGCTGTGTCAGGAAAGTGTGGACCAAAGAAAGGCAAAATGGAGCGAGCGGGAATGCAGCTAACGAACTAGAGCATCGGGGGTGAGAGTAAAGAAAGAGCAGAGGATATATGATATATAAGGGAATGAGACGAGATGTCATAGGCGAGTCAGGAAGACGAGTGGAACGTACTCGTGAGAGTTTCCTTCAAAAAGCGGACCAGTAGGGAACCGACCGTGGGATTCAACTAGATACAAATAAGAGAAAAGAAAAGAGACGTCGCTATCGCTCGTCCCTAGCTTATTATGAGCTCCTACAAAGCCTATTCTCTTTCTTGCTCAAACAATGAAAGGCAAGAATGTCTTCTCTATAACCTTCCCAAGGACAACAAGAGATTGCTCGGGTAAGAATCATACTACCCATGTGTAGTAACCCTTTACCCTTAGCCCCAGCCCTTACTTGCGAGACTCCTATTTTCAATCCTCCAACGTGAATAAACTAGCTACCCGGCTTGAACAATAGTACAGCTATTAGCGAGTTTGGCATAATCTGGCTCTTTGCTTCTCCTGTACTCGAAATGCATGGGCACAGAGGAAAAAACCTTAACAAGCACAGCAGGGCAGGGGGAACCTATTCTACCAGGGGCAGGGAGATCAGGGACAGAAATAAGACAACTACACTGGGGAATGCTACCACTGGTTATGGATGGGCCATAGGCAACCGCTTGGTGGGCCTCCTTTTTGATAGGCTTATCTTAGTACTGCACTTGGTAGAGCTTGACACTAGCTCGCTAGAATAGGAATGAAAAAAGCAACTGCTGCTCTGCTCCCCCTGCAAAGCAACTCGAACAGGCTCGCACGCGGGGAATTCCCAATCAATGGCTTATATCGAAAGTCCTCCCAGGACGAAGGCATGGAATTGCCTGCAAGGGATAATTATTTGACCCCGTCGTTCTCACATACACATAAATCGGCCCTCTCCTTAACAGTAATTGAATGATTAGAAAAGTCGAGCCCTAAATTGCAATGATTCAAAAGAAAGTCGAGTCCTAAATTGAATGATTAGAAAAGTCGAGTCAAAAAACCGAGCACTTTACAGTCCCTTTCTTCCTTCCTTAGTCTCATTCATGGCATGACCTTGCCTTCCTTAGTCTTTTATAGGCATTGTTAGTCGTTCATGGATAGAGTGATAGAAATGAGTGAATGGAAAGAGGGTAGGCACCACTAACTAGACTGAAAGGAGAGTCCCGACTGAACACGAACCCAATCTAGAGAAATCACATTCACATAACAGAGTACGAGTGAACCGCTTTGCTGTGCTTTCCTTACCCGCAGCTTAAATCACTTAATCTCTCTACGGGGCAAAAGCGAATAACTGTATTTTATTATTTCCCTCGATAGAGACAGTGGATGATGTCTCTGCGACGCTCCTAATATCGCACCTAATGTAGTCGCATCCAAATCCAAGAGAACATTCTTTTATCGGAATGAATTTATCGGCTCATCTTCTTAGTCTCATCTTTCTCGAACGAGCTATGCGACTACGAGCTCTGAACGGGCTCAGACAGTGAGCGTCTTTTCATATCAAGACTGAACTGAACTTAGGAACGAGGGCACCGACGTCTTAAGGAAGGTCGGGCTTCTTTGTCCGGGTCTAAAGCGCTCACTTAGGTTCGAATCCTTTTACGCCTAAGAAAAGAAATAGAGAAGACCTAAGAACCTAATCAAAATCCTAATTCATTGGTGGGAAAGGAAAGAATCTCCTCCAAAGACGCCTAAGAATAAGAGGAGATTCGGAGCGAGTTCAACGAAGTGCTATGAGCGGGAGACCGATTCATTATGAAAGCGAAGGAACAAATGAAGAAATTGCGATAGCTGGGCCCAGCGAGTGGAGCGAGTTCCATGAACGAGCCGACCATAAAGCATGTCATTATTTGGCAAATTGAACCAAGCGAGCGGGATTATACATAACTATATAGTTGTGATCATCTTTGTTGTTCTCGTCGGCATGGAATTGAACCCGGCTCTAATAGTGAATGGTCGAGAATAGGAGTAGTGGGAGAGTAGTTCTGATAGCGCATGGGAAGTACACCAACCGATGGAAGAGCGCAGATGGAGCCCGATCGAAGACAGTTCTCGAAGTGAAGAGCTCACAAAGTGATCGATCGATATCAAAGTCATCTATCGAACTTTTCACTTCTTTTTATGTAAGAGAAGGCAATTGTCCGCTAAGAAAGGAGGGTGCGAAGATCAGTTACGAGCGAAGGAGAGAGAGAAGTTATAGTTCTTTGAGCGGCAAAGGAGCGAACTAACGAACGACAGTGAGAAGTTAAAGTAGCCAGCGATGCTGCGAGTGGAATCCCATTGCTTTGGGCATAGAGGGATAAGGGGCGGCAGGAAACAATAGTAGAAGCTTCTCAACTAGAGTAGTGCCAATCGTAGGCCGTCAAGTCCCCCTTGCTGGCTGGGCTCGTTCATGGAACTCGCTCGGTAGGAGTGAATTAAGGCCTTGACCCCGGCAGTTCATGGTCGAGAACAATAGGTCTTTGGACAGGACAATTGGGCACTTGATTATAGCCCGTCAAAGGCTTACTCACTTAGCTGCGGAGAATAGGTCCCAAACTAGGAGTGAAGAACCCAGTATGAATCTGTGTTCTCGCTCATCCCGCTCGCTCCTCGGCACCAACGAATAATGAACTCATTCTATAGGGCCGTTCGCTACGTGAAGTCAAATCTGGTTCACGAACATAGCCGAACTTGCTTGATTGAAAGTTGAGCAAATATGAGTTCATTGAATTCAGAAGTAGTGATCGAATCTAAGGTCGGCTCGTTCATGGAACTCGCTGCATAGTTCAGTAGTCGAGGCATGGTCCCCACACCGCGTAGTGGGTCTGTAGTCACTTTCGTTCTATCTGAAGTCCTTTGTAGGCATGGAACCGCCTATACCGATCGGATGAATGATCTTTAGAAGACGACTATGAGAGAGCCTCGGACTGGACCGGAAATACGCGAAGTCGAACTCATGCGAAGTCGAGAGGTTTTCAAGGCTCGTAAGGGCAGAGTAGAATCTGGGCCCCCTAGTAGAGAGGGATATAGGCTGGGTTCTCCGCACCCACTTTGCTCGGCCGGGAATGGACTCCGATGGAATCGGATGGAAGTAGTGCTTCATGCTCAGATGCTATATGCTAGTCGAATGCATTTTCTCTTGCATTCAACTCGTCCCTCAGCAATTCTCTCTTCAACTCCGCTAGTCGAAGATCAAGGATTCAACTCAGCTAGGCTCTCTGAAACTCAGCTAGTCTAACGCAGCCTTAGCTCTTGCATTCAACTCGTGATCAAGATATTGCAAGATATTGCATTAAACTCCTTGTGGGGGAGATTGCAAGGTCTATTGCTTCAGTAGTTGTCTATTGCTTCAGTAGTCTTTTGCTATATGCGACACACATGCTAGTCTAACGCGGATTCTCGTAGTAGAGTCGAAGCGGGTCAGAGCTGCTTTTAGCCTATTTCATATTCCGGTCAACGGGAATTAGCAGCGAATAGCCTATTGATTGCCTGGCCTAGCGGTAGAAGCGCCTATTGGATAGCCGAGCTAAGTAGGTAGCGTGAGGATGTGCCTCTCGGATGATGCCGGGCAACGGTGGAGGCCCTTTCCGGTCTCTATTGCGTGAGAGAAGCAAGGTGCGCGTCTAGGCCGAGATGCGGGACAGAGAGTATAGGGAGATTGATCTTTCCTTCACTGAAGCTCTTGTCACCCTATTGAAGAAGAAAGCCCCCTCTCAAGTAAGAACTCCATCAAGTCTACCATAAAGACGAAGTAGGGCACCTTTCTTGATTATTGAATGAGTCCCCCGGCCCACGAGGTACGATTGGCTCAGCATACGTGGGATGTGCGGTGAGGATTAGATAAAGATTGAATATCATCCGCTCTCCAACCGATGTCCCTCAGTGCTTTCTGCGCATGACATGATAGATAATAAATTGATTGAATGAATGAGGAGAGCTCCCTATGAGAAAGAATGAGCCAAGGTTGCGGAGAAGAAGATCATGATAGCGAACTCATACCATGAGTGTCACAGAGTATCCCTCTCGAGCCTCAGGTCTGTCTAATGAGATCTCTCCTAAGCTATGCCCTATCGAGGGTCCCACCGGCTAGCCAGAGAGTGGCCGTCCTATGAGTGTGTACTTATTCCCCCTGAGGGAGCCCCACCTACGTACCTCTTTAGTAAAGCTGCTAGCACCCGCTAGCACCCGATCAGCTAGCACCCGATCAGCTAGCACCCGATTTGGTCCACGACCCCAGACCCTAGCCGCCTTTGTCCAATTTAGTCGTTCGCTCCTCTCCTTAGTCTACAGTAAAGAGTGCTTTTTCGCCCATTCTGACTTGGGCTGGGAGGCAAGAAAGGAATATGCGCTCCTATCTCACTGATGCTACAATTGGTAATTAAGTGGAGTAGGTCGGGAAGTGGGCTTTGCTCATAAAGGAGGTCTAAAACATGACTCTAAGCGCATGAGTAGTTATGTTCGTAGGGCTCTGAGGAGGGAATGGTCATTAACGATAGATACGCTAGATAAGGGGCGGAGCGAAGAAGGAATCTTTCTATAGATGGAGATTGAAGCGAAGTCGAAGCAAAGGCAGGCAGTACGTGATTAGGAGCAAAGGCTCTGAAAGAGGCGAAGTCGGACGGACGAATGCAACTCTGCTGGCTCGCTCATCCCGCTCGCTGGTTCTTTTCCGTCTCAACTGGGAAAGCACAGAATGAAGGAGCGAAAGACAGCTATGCGTCATGTAATTCGCTCGTCACTATCGTTTTCCACCGCTCGTTCGCAGCCTAAGCCTATCCTATCTTATTTAATGAGGGTATTCGTTCTATCTATCCGGAAGAATCACTTTCCTATATATAAGAAGAAGTCGGATTGCTTTCGCTTCACACCTTTGACTCTCTCTCATGAGATTTGCTATAGCTGGCCCTGGCCCGGGCTCCTTTGAGTCACCCCGCGCACCTTCTTATAGGCTCTACAAGAGTTGGGGAGGGCAGTGGAGCGAACCTACCCATTTGTATTTAACATACATTTCAGCCCTTACACAAGACCCTCAGACTTGAGCCCATGGTAAAGAAGGAAGAAAGGGGTGGGGAGGACCTCAAAGGTAAGGAAGGAAGAGCGACATAACTATAAGGTCCCAAAGGTTAGGAATGGAGAGGACACGTGTCTTTCGTTTAGTAGAGGTTTGAACCAAAGCAGCTACCCTAATAGCAAAGCAGTTACTCTAACTTAATAGAAGTGCCTAGCATGGTGAGAGGGTCTCGTACATGTTCTATGGAAGCCTAAGCAATGGGAATGCTTTTTAAGGGTGAAGTATCCGTAGTATGCTGTGCGAATATATCTTTATGAAAAGGCTCAATTCTATGTTATGTCTAGGAGCTTTCGAGGTTAGGCGCTTTAGTGATCATTGGCGGACAGCTTTCTCATAATTAGTAGTAGAGTAGTTGGAATGGCCTATATACCTATGATTGTTGTCGGTGGATGTGCTGAAAGGATCACATTCTACATGGCTCTTTCACTGATTGATTCATGCACTCTTGTGATGGCTAGGAGCACCTTGTGAACAGGCACGAATGAAGGAGCGAAGGTGCGTAGCGGCAATAAGCTTTGGAGACTGGGACTTCCACGATAGGCAGACGGGAATTTGGAAAGCCAAAAGAGGAAGCGAAGTCGGAGCGAGTGAAACGACGCGAGGTTTGGAATGCTTTCTCCGATTTGTATGATTCATCCGATGGAGTGAGTGTGGCAACAAGAGGGAGCTCCTCCCCGGCGATGATCCTTTCCTTTAGTTCCTTCAGTGGCCTGTGAATTATTGGCATGTCTCCGATCGACGCTAGACCTACCGGCTGCTATAACAAGCCGCTATAAGTGGATCTTTCTATGAGACAAGACATCGTCCCGTCCTGGATCCTCTCTTAATTTCACCCTATCTTATGATACTTGAGCATGACTCCGTCGGGGACCAATCGGAGGGGTTGTTCCAGACATACCAGTGATAGGCGTTCCCAGACATACCAGTCAGTGATGGGTGCTCATAGTGGTTAGGGTCGAGGGATGCGAAGGGGAGGTTCGGGAATTCACAAGGAAAGGAAGGATAGGGCTACGAACTCATATGGAATGCTTTCAAGTCTCTCCGACCACCTTAGATTGAGAGCATGGAGAGCGGCGATAACCCGGCGCAGTGAATATGACTCTACCTGGAAGCACTCCTTTCTTGGATTATCCGTTCTAGAGTCTTGTGTTGGGAGGTTCCTATTAGAAGGGAAGAGAGCAGAGGTCAGAGAAAAGAGAGAGTATCTAAGTCAGAGAGCAGCTAAGAAAGAACAAGCGGAGAGAGCCGAAAGAGCAGAAAGAGTTTAATCCCGAACGATGTTATACTAATCCCGGTTATAGGTGAGTAGGGGACGATAACGATAAAGTATACTGGCTGTTCATAGAGCCCCTAAGTTCAGTATCTATCCTAAGTAGTACCTAAGCAGTGGAATCAATCTAGCCAGTTCTTCGGAGTCTAACCCCACCGAAGCACCCATTGTAGCCTCAGTTCATGGGTTTATCCAACAAGAGCATAAACAGGAGCATAGGTTTAGCCAAGGAGGTTCATGGGTTTATCCAAGAACGAATTGGAGCCTTAGTTCAGTAGTAGGGTATGCTAAGAGGAATGCTTTCAAGTCTAATGGGATACCAGGGAAAGGAGTTCAGGCTAATGGGATAAAGGAGCTCAGGCTAATGGGATATTTACCCGCCTTCTCTCTTCTTTTCTTCTTTACTCAACTGAGCCTTCCTGCTGGCATCCGAAATTAGACATCCAAGAAGCGAGGGTGCGGAAGTATCTATTAAATGATTCATCAGCCGGGTCTAGGAGATCTTGCTTATTAGATTGTGAGATTCATCCCAGTTCGGCGAAGGGAATTCAAAGGCTCGTGCCAGTGCGTATAGGTATCTTTCCTTCTCTTTCTCTAATGGGGGCTCAGCAACTAGGGTTTTTTCTTCCCGTTCGCTCCTCTCTTCCTTTGCTAGACTCCGCTTTGGTCGTCTTTGCTCAATTGCAGTGCCCTACGTATTCTTGCCTCTCCATGGACCTGGCTCTTATATATAATATAATGAGAAGTCGTGAATGGAAGGGACTTACTATATTAGATTAGTCCGAGCGATAGCGACGTGGAGGTGCGGAAGGGCGAATTGAGGAACGAGCGACAGCAACTACTGAGGAGCAAGTGAAACGTCGCAGAGCAGAGCGGCTATTGACAAACCTATGCCACTGTTCGAAAGCGAAGTCGAATCCAACATGTCATTAGAAGGCATCTGCTCTTCATTCCACTCGCCAACTATAGATCTTCAATATATCATATATATAAGGAAATATAAGGAAGTCTCATAGTAATCTCTAACTCGGGAGCGGATGGTTGAGGTTGGATGGGAGGAGGAGCAGCATCAACAGTCCCGTGGCGGACCGAACAGCAGGTAGTGAGCATCCAACAGTCCAGGAAGATGGGTAGGAAGCCTCAGCCATGAGCGGTAAGGCGGGAGCAGGAAAAGGAGGGTAGCACGGGGGAGAAGAAGAAGAACCAAGCGAGTTTATCAGTAGACCAAACAAAATAGGAGCGGGGCTCAGACCGCTATTAAGTGGACATCAGATAATGAGAGTCAAGTAGACATAAGTGGGACAATGGTCAATAAATAGTTAAGCAGTAGCCGGGGAGAGAACTTCCGATGAGAACAACAAACAAAGATGAGATGAGAACAACATTAATGACTCATCCCGCTCGCTCGGTCGGATTCGAACCGACGTTCACTCAACTCTGAAGTGCGCAACTACGTCATCAATTTATCTTATCAAGTCCTATTCTCGGAAGACGAAAGTTCTCTCCCCCTTCGCTTTCTGAATGATAGGACTTCGCTCATATTTGGGAAGCATGAAAGAAAGTGGAAGTGGCAAACACGGAGGTGAGCGAGACCAGGACGTGAGTGAGGCAGAGTAGAGCTGCGAGGGAAGGCCTCCCACCAACCATGATGTGGAAAACCGGTGCTCTGGCCTGGCGTCCCTGATCTGCCTAGCACCTACTATTCGATCAGAAAGACGTCAATAGAATAGGAAGAGAGACTGAAAGGTTCAATTAGTTTAGTTGAGTTCGCTCTCTCAGGTTGAGAATGGGAAGGAATCGAACGTCGCACCCCTGCCTGTAGAGACTAAGAAGCCCATGAGCCCTCGATGTGAACTGCTCTGCTATTCTTTCTTCCGGGACCTACTACCGGCCCACTAGGAGACCCAGGGCCATCTACCTCTGCCTATCCCCTAAGGACTTATTCGACATTAATTCTCCCGGTCCTCTTCTCTCTTTCCTTCCGCTCCTAGACAATGGGATCTTCTCTCTCTTCCTAGAGAATGGTCCTATACGGGCACCCGAGCTCTTCCACGCTCTCCTCACCAGGATTCCCAGACAATCGCTCCAGATTCCCGTCTTTATCCAATGCCTAAGCTCTAACTAAACCACTTCTCCAACTGCATGCATACACTACTGATATAAGTAAGTAAGATACTTAGATGACTGCTACCAAGCCTCTGTCATCATGCAATCGTTATTATATATAATGACTTTATCATCTGGTATTCTCAAGCATAGTGTAGTGTAGTGTTGGACCAATCGACCTAGCATCTGCCAAGATCGGGACAGAGAGCAGAGCTCAGTCGCTTCGGAGCAAGCAACGCAACTCAAACTAAGGCGAGCAGGTGAGGCTCTTTCCCCTCTTTCCCCGCTCCCGAAGAGTCTATGTTGCCATCCACGACCTAGCGGGCACGGCTACATTACTTTGATCGGTCGGTCGGCACTAACTTTCAACTCATAAGTTCTATGGTGCCCTCCCTCTCGCTAAGGCTCGAATGCGCGAGGTGCGTTAGATAGTGACGCGTAGTGACGAACGAACGAAAGTGACGCAAAGTAGACGGATCCTGTAGAAGAAGTGGCCCACCCAGTAGAGAAGTCTCGATCCAATCTTGCCAACTAAACACTTCTCCACTTCTTACTACAGCTGTGCGCGATAGCTGGTCCCTACCGAGATAGCATAACTGAGCTGGGCGTGCGCCGTTCGCTCCTTTCGCGTCTAGTCCGAGATATATATGCTTTCGTCTAAAGCTCCCGTGGCAAGCAATGGTTCTGGGCAGTTGTCGCATTAGGGGCGGGCTCATGAGTCACTCGTTTCACTCACTCTGTAGTCGCTCTCGCTCGGTCCTTCTTTTGACCAGTGGCGCAGCAGGCCCAGAACCGGATATGGTCTCTAACTCCCGCTAGCTGTCCCTCTTCTGTCGGGCTTCTGCCTAGCTTCAACTCTTTTTCGCTTCTCTTTATCCTCTCTCCATAAGCAGACTAGGTCCTCGACAGTCGGCGCCTTCACTCATTCACTTACTATCACACTCACTATAGGAATGGAAAGAGGACTGATATAGGAATGAGGACTGAATTGATAGGATTGAGATGGCGAGCTCCTTTCTGAGGACAGAGGACTGAAGACCGAGACAATCGGGGAGAGGACCAGCAGAAGGAAGCGGTGGAGCCTATGTGAACTAGAGCCAATTCTCACTTAACGTCCTTGAACCGCATCAAAGCTACTCTCCCCCTTCGGAACCATCCGTACTTGGGAAGAGAAGGTCAGCCTAGGCAGAACTCTGAGGTCGGGTAGGATCAGAGAAAGAGGCCCGGGGACGACCTCCGATAGATAGAGATCCGTGTCCCGGAATCTCAGTCGAGTTTCAGTTGGCCCGAGCCACACCAGAGGAGATGAACGAGCGCTCCTTGGACTAGGAAGCAATCACTATCACGCTGGGACTTGCATAAGTAACTCATCCCATTGACTAGGCAAACGAAGGAGCACTCTTCCCACTAAGCGGAGCTGGTCCGGGCCCCCGGAATTAAATCAACCAGAGTCAGTTGTCCATTCACTATTTGATTCACTCTTCGTCATCAAAAGGGGGCAAAAAGAAGACCAAAAGAAAGGGCATGAGCTGAACCACTCACTATTTACCCTCGCCTCGTCACTACTTATAGTTCTTCCCTCCTCCTCGAAGCAAAGAGTGCGGTAGTCATGAACTAGGAGCAGAGCAAAATAACCCCAGGTCCAGAAGGCAAATCCGAGCTCCACCCACCGAGTCTGGAAATCCTATTAAGAAGTGTCGCTTTGAATTGACTAAAGGATCTATGGTAGCTCGTCGATCTGAGACCTCTCTGATTCTCCCGAAGCTCACCCTGGGAGGCCTATCAGTAGATTCAGATGGAAAAGGACTTAAACCATAATTAATAACTAGTAGGTGCTTTCCCAGGGCAGTTTCCTTATTTGATGAGCTGGAGCAGGGACCTCATTCATCTGCCTTCCTAGCTTCTGCCTGCGCCTTCACTATAGGACCTGGACAGAAGATAGAGTGAGGGCAGAGTTGAACGCTTCCTGTTCTCGCACCTCTTCTCTGTTCTCGCACCTACTCTGTAGTGCCAGAGGAATCAGCGAGCGGGATGCGTGCGAAGTCGAGATCAAGGAATTCATCCCGGACAGGCAAGAAAGATCATCAAATCTCGGAATTCATTCAGGACAGGAAAAGAATGAGAAAGAGATAGAAGAGAAGCGAAATGCGGTAGTCATGCACGAACGAGCCAATTGAAGCTACATCTTGGGTAAAATAAGTACACATTGCTTGCTTGGGTAAAAGAGAGTAGTGGAGCAACAGCCAGCACAGGTAGTGGATGGCCCAAGAGCCAGCATGAAAGAGCCTGCAAGTTCACTTTGCTTCGTGAGCCCCGTCACTTGTCTACTAAACCATCTCCGTCTCCAATCCGAGCCAGGACTCTTCCCGAACTTGAGACCTACTCTAATATTCTTTATTAGATCCGGACACCTGGCTTTCTATTGTTCTATTATCATATCAGCATGCATGAATCTGGGTGAAACTATTGTAGGTAGGAAGTCGGCATGCAGCATTCGATCCAAGAGGAGCTGGACTGATGAGGCAGAGAGAAAGATCAAAATAGACTTTAGACCGGTCCTTTGTCGAGCCAGCGATCGGAACCACGAATTCTACTACTATAGCAGAGATGCTGGATGGGCTAATAAGATAAGATAAGATAGTCAAATGAATCAGAATTCCTATTCAAGGAATGGGGCAGAAAGACGAGGTGCTCAAATAGGAGACTTTCTGTGCTTTGATTAGATAGATAAGTCAATAACATTTAAGTCCTGCTCGACGAATCCTTTATGGTCGGCTCGTTCATTCCACTCGCTGGAAAGATTAAATTTATCAACTAAAGACAGAAACTAAAAAAGAAAAAGGATTGGATATCATTCCTCTCGTACTAGGTTTGATTCCTCGCTCGCGTAAAGACAGCCTACTCTCTTCGGCTTCTTTCCTCTCTTTTGACCCTTCTTATTCTTAGTTGACCGCGGAGTGGGGAGAGCTATCTCTTATAGATCTTCACTCTGGTCTTCCCGTCCCTACTTTAGTACTTTAATAGCCTGCTGACTGGAAAAGCTCATTTATAATTAGGCTGGCTAAAGAGGCAGACCTTCTACCTAGTGATTGGGACTGCTTCATAGTGAAAGTGGGCCGACGGAAGCATCACATGAACAGTGAAACTGAGAAGCACTTTCATCAGCAGATCACGAGTTGAACGAACGATAGCGCTTTCATCTCCTTTATTCGTCACGGGTCAGCGAGAGCTAATCTCGTCCTTTTCTGCGAGTTCGGGCATTAGCTGAGTTCGGGCTAAGTAGGAATGACTTCGGTCCTCTCCTTTCTGCGCCCCTTCCTTTCTCGGTCGCAGGCACGCTCCTCGTCACTGTCTCTGCGACACTTCTCTACTATTCGATCCGGGTCTCGCGCCATTATCACAATATTTCGCTCCTCTCTCTCTCCCTAACTGACTTTCCACTTTCAAAAGAAAGTCTCATCAATCTTAAGACTTCAAAAGGGGTCGCCCTTACGTCCCTTGAGTCAATGCTAGACCTGGAAGCTCTCTTCTCTATTAGTGGGCTTCTTTTAGGATGGTCTCCAGTGAGTACCTAGGTCTCTCTCTGTGAGAAGTGTGAGGTTTGCAAACATGGCCTATCATCGCCTCCACGTCACGGGTCTATGGTGCTGGTAGAGCACCCCCTCTTTCCGGTCCCATGTCTTGATCGATCTAAACCGGAAAAGTGAAATGGATCAGTCTCGTAGTCGCTCCCCTTGTAGGGAGAGATTCCAGGCTAAGAGTCAGTAGTAGTAGCAGATTGAATGGCACCGGAGTAGGTGGGCCCGGTTGGGAAGTCCGGATGGGCAAGGAAGGGGAGACTCTCCGTCGAAAGAGGATAGGAGTACGGTAGAAGTGGAATGGAATGGTCTAGGAAGAGGATTGCTATACGTGGATCAACTACGGTGCTTCTACTTGTCTTTGAGCTAAACCCTTTGAGTTCGAGAATAGAGAAAGGTCACTCTCAGTCGTATTCGACAGCTGGGAGAGGGCACCCGAGACGGAGCCCGGCCTAGCTGTCGAATTCTTTCTTCATCCATTGTCTCAGCCTTATATGAGAGTTAAGGAGCGGAGTACCACTGATAGAGAATCATCTGTCTGACCATAGTGCCATAGAAAGGGCATGAGCACAGCACTACTGTGATATAAGAGAGGAGATATGGATGAGACCAAGCTCTGATTGATCAGAGATATGAACGCTCAACTCTCCATTCATTCCCAAATTGTTTTCGTTGGCGCACCTTCTGCTCGTTGAACCGCGTTTATATCACTCCCTTTCCTGTCTCTTTTCAGGCCTCTTGTCAAGCCTCTCACCGCCTAGTGGGATGCTCTGCTTTGGATGCTCTCTGAAGGCTCCCCCTTTCTTCCTTCCCGGGGAACGGAACCCTACCCTCATTCTTGGGAGACGGGGCTAAGTAGGGGACAGGTCAGCCATCATAAGAGAGAAAGGGCAGACTGAGATGAAGGGTGAGATTCAGGACGGGAATCGGGGGATCCGGGGATTAGCCGACCTTAGAACTTGAGTGACGTAGCTTGATCCGATGCTCCCTGCCGGGCTATGCTCCCTACTACTATTAGAAGAGTGATTGTGACTAAGGACTAGTATTGCCCCACTTCTACCATTGCCTGGAATGAGACTGAGGTGGTCGTGAAAGAGGACCGGTCTCTAGTCTAGCTCTGACGCAAGTCTGGCTCTACCAGCTAAAGTGTGCGAATCTGCCAATTAAAGAAAGCATATGTCTCTGGTGGGCTCGTTCCATCCACTACGTTTCACGAGCTGGTTCACCTCGCGAGCTAGTGTTACAATTTGACAGTTTCGTGCAGGGCTCAAACCGGGATTCTCTCAGCCAAGTGTTAAAACGAGACAATTTATAGGCATACCCAAGGACAGCAAGCTTGCGTGCATGACCAACGCAGCGACATACCGAACACTATCAAAGCAAAGTGCGTGAATCTGGCAACTTATAACACCTACCCTTAAGCTACAACAAAAGTGCTATAAAGTGTCTCGTTATGACATATGTGCGAATCTGCAAATTAAGTCTCTCGCATACCCTTTGAAGAAGTGCCTGCCACTTGAAAGCAGAACTAGAGCTGGTGTCTTCAGCATACCCTAAAGTAAAGGCATACTTATTGTTATTCATAGTACAGTGAGTTACACTTCTTGTTATTCTTAGTGAGTTACACTAATTGTAATTAATTGTACTGTGAATTACATAAGATAGTATCTGTTGCACGAGCTAGTGAAAGATATATGAGACTGACTCTCTATGACAAGACAGAGTGAAAGGAGCGAAGGAGACAGTGAGCCAACCATTGACCCCCTGTCGCGAAGAGAAGACCGGCTTCTCATTGTCGTGAGGGAACCGTTGCCGGAGTAGTGAGGGAACCCTAGCCGGACTACATGCCCGGTCTTTGTGATTGCTGGAGAGTCGTTCGAGATCATTCCTTGCCTGAACTACACTACAGTTAAATAAGGAAAGTGAAAAACTACGCACTCGACTAAAATAAAATAAAGTGAGCTAACCGATCCGAAGCTCTGTGAAGGGGGGAAGCGCGACCAGCGAACGAAGGCCTTTTGCTGTTATAGTCTCTCGGCCAAGCATCTGCCACGTGGAGACGAAGCCTCAGCCCTATGCCTTTTCATAGTTGGAAAGCGGATTGCAAAGAGAAGCGACTTCGAAGCTATCCGCAAGCAGCAGACGTAGGGTACTTCAGAATGAACTCACATTCCAATTACTCTTTTCACTCTCCAGGGTAAGGTCACTCTTAAGATCTTTCCCTTCATATGGACTTCGGACTTGCTGAGCTACAGAGGGCACAAACAACAGTCTCTTATCTTTTAGGCATATAAGACCGTAGTAGTGAATGGTGCCATTCAATTTCTACCCTTTAAGTAAGTTGCTGGCATCGGTTTTTTGACTCGACTTTTTGAAAGCAATTACCATGTCTTAGAAGGAACGGATTCACTGTCAATTCCTTTTGTGGACATCTGAGGAGAGGGGGAAGGCCCTCGCGCCGGCGGGTCAAGTAGATGCTCTAGAGGCACATTTGTATTATTGATACCCCGAAAGCCAGTGCCAGCTATTCCTACTGCTATTGGCTAAAGATCGAAATTCCATTCTAGCAAACCAAGGGACAGCCCTTTTTGTCCACCTGTGAACCTTCTTCTACATGGATGTCAGTTGCTTTAAAGGAAGAAAGTAATAAAAGAAAAAAAGGCAAGGGGCGACTGATTAAGGAGCCTATATATGTCATTTGCTTGCTTTAGGGCTAGGCTAAGCCTTTAGCTGCGGTTACGAAGAGCTCTTATTCACTCACCAGAAAGACCTGTTATTGCAATAACAGTATTATCTGACCTTAGCCAGCTTAGAAGTGCATTTCCTATTGAGGAAGATCTATTAGTGCCATTAGTTGGAAATTGAATCTGGACATGAAATCGAAAGTGATATTTCTCGATGCATACTCATATTATCGATATGCCACAAGCTCAAGTCCCACAGCAGATTCTAGCACAACCGAGTCTGATTAACTGACTTCACCACCACCGCTTACGGCTATTTGAACAACGGTTATTTCATTCACCGGGTATGAACCAAAAGAAAGAGTGTCACTTTAGAGGCTAAAACACTTGCAGCTCCTTCTATTTCTATGGCAGAAATCCCAGTCTTGCTAACAGAAAAAAGCCTACCTTTTCTTTTCCTTCCCTACCCACCGGCCCATTACTTCGATAGTGACCTATAAAAAACTATTCCAAGTGAAACGATAAGCATGTTGGCTTGGGTGAACCACCTTCTCTTACCAGACATTGATGTCTGCCCGAACATCGAATTTGATCTTTAATATGTAGATTGTAACTTCCCCTAATTAAGCTAGCTAGCGGTAGCGCAAGTGTAAGAAAGGATAAAATGGATGAATGCATTCCGAGATCGAATTAGTGATCCACCCCTGAGAACATTGTATACAAGGAATGTGACCTATCTGATAGCGAGACTTCTTCGGTAGCTTAGTCAGAAAGAGACCAAACACAGAAGTAATTTCATCATAGTTACGTTGCCCGGTCATTCGCAGAACTTCGTTACCTTATTATTCGCTATATCAGAGAAAGACATAGAATAGAGTAATTGACCCAACTCCCACAGGTGTAGCATCCAATTGAGGAGCTTTATCCGTTGACTCACACTAATGAATAATGAACTGTGGAATACCAGGATGTGGAATGAACTCATTTCTATTTTTCTTATTCGACGCTTGTGGTACCATATTCTCTCTCTATCCCGAGGCGGGGCTCTCTTAAGTAGTCTCCGAAGCACAATGAATGAACCGCTAGCCAGGCCAAGGACTCTAGTTCCATCTCTCCAATAGATTCCTCGACAACGGAGAACTATGACTTTCAGGCCATGCTCGGCCCAGGCGTGGAAGGATTCTGAAAACCCGGGTGAGCCAAAACATCTCATCTTGAACCCAGATTGACTTTCTTGGTGCGGTTTACCAAATGCCTGTGATGTTGGAACCTTAGCTTCAGCTAACCTCGGGACAGCTCATAAAAGCATCTAGGAAGAAAGGACGAACTACTCTTATAAGCACACAAAATCTGACTCTTTCGTCCTTTCTTCCCCTGTGTCTCTTCTTTCTTTCTCGGGCTCTAAAGGGAAAGGAGTTCTAACTAATATGCCGACGTTGGAAGGGGCCGCCGCCCCCAGCTTCAACATGTCATGAGTGCCCAAAAGTTGTGAACTTCCTTCCCGCTACAGTCGTGAATGGAAAGAAAAGAGTTCATTCAAGTTGCAGCTTAAGGATCCTCATATGAACCGGTCAAACTTATAGCTCGGAATGGATTCTTTCATAGTCCCCTTCGCGAACATTAGTGTAAGTAATAGGTTTTATCTCGTTCACTCGTCTTGGCACCTGCTACTATCAGTTTTACGTACGAGTCCGGTTCTTTCTTTTCCTATAGTTCCTCTCCCGTTGGGTTAGCTACAATAAGGTGCGGAGTCCACTCGTCTAGCTACCGGAAAAGCCCTCATTAGCTCAGCATAAGGTACGAGCGATAGCGACGTGAAAGAAAAGGTTCGGATTTGCCGTACGCTGCAACGGAAACAACTGCAACAGAAAAGTATGGGATTCACAAAGAGGGAATATGCTCCTTTCCCAACCTTCTCTTCATGCCCGTTCTTCTCGTGGAATGGTTCTGGTACCCTTGCAATTAGAGTTGAAAAAGTTCCGGTAGCAAATTAAGCTTCTTCTTTCTCCACGTCGCTGTCGGATTTCAGTTTATCCTTTCCCGAACTGAGATAGAATAATCATTGCCTTGCGCCTATCACTCAGTTAATTCACTCAAACAACCGATGGACAACTACTTAAGCAACAGGAACGGACTCGGATTCGGCAGCTATTGGCGCTTAGCCGGCTGCTGCTCTTGCTGTTCGGATACGCGGGAGCTATTGAGGAGAAGGCAACTACGGACTCGGATGGGGTTAGGATTAAACCGAACTGCCTATCAACATCAACTGGTACGGAGCCAAAAGCAACCGGAAACTCAGAGAACTACTCTTGGATCAAACTCAAAGAAGAAAACAACTTACGCGGAGCCTCTTAAGAACCTCCCCTCTCCTGGGGACCCGCTACTCTTCGTATAGAATCCCGTACTTATAACTCAACAGGAATGAACTTCAACACCATCTCTTGAAACTGCCAGGACATATACATATGCTTAAGTAAGAGATTCCACTCTTTCAGCTACGGGATCGGACTGAGTTTAGGCTTTGAGTTACGCGTACTGATGTTAGTCCCGAGGATGATTCGCCTGGGACCAGCTTTCAATAAAGGGCTAAAGCGTAAAAATCTCATGTAATTATTCAGCTGATACCCGTGCCCTTAAGAGTTCTGGAAAAGCTGGATCAATTGCCTAATTCGTCTCCTCTGCTTGTTTTGTTTATTGGTCAGGTGCCCTCCGGATACCAGGGCCGAGGAGGGACAAAAAGCAGTCTAATATGGTTAGAAAAGAGTTCATGGTTTGAATAAGACGAGTTAGCTTTGGCCTGCCCAGAGGAATAAAATGCGGTGTCCAGTTGCATTGGTAGGGAGGAATCACTGAGCATACTTGAACTTGACCGACCAGACCTGCCGATAAAGAAAGCCAAGAAAGAGACGAAAGGCGAAACCCTCTTCATTGCCCTTTCTTTCTGCTTTAATCTCTACGGTGTGGTGAGGTCTTCCCCGATTCCTTGGAGAGTCAGAGCTATTATATGACCTTTCCCAGGACTTAAGAGTAAAGAGCATTCGCTGGAGGCTGTGAGCGTGCCTTGGAGTGTTCCCGTGTAACTCTCGGGGGTATAGGGAAAAGCCTATTGATATTGAGTGCACTCACTACCCAAGAATCTCTCTCTAATAGTTCATCCTTGCTGTAAATGAAAATATCGTCAAAATAGACAACAACAAATTTGCCAATTTAAGGCCTAAGTACCTGATTCATGAGCCGCATAAATGAAGGGGCGAAGCGGTGAAACGACGTGACGCGGGTGAGTCCGAATGGCATGACCAACCACTCGCCCTCCTTAGTCTTGAAAGCCGTCTTCCATTCATTGCCAGGCCTTATTCGAATCTGGTGATAACCACTATGCTAATCTATTTTTCGATCAAATTATGGAACCATTCAACTGATCAAGCATATCATATAAACGTGGAAACTGACTTCTATACCTCACAGTCATTTTCTTTATTGCGCGGCTGTCAACACACATACGCCAACTGCCACTCTTCCTAAAACCGCGGGTAAAGGGGAAGGGACGAGCTTCTTTAGTTGAGACGGGGAGGGATTACAGGGCACTCTTCTCCATCTTCCCATTTGGGTATCGAGTATACTCGCATGCGGAAAGAGGCACTTCCATTTTCTATTTATAGGCTGGTAATATCTTCACTTATGGGGAACTCAAACAAAAGAGAACTCCCCAGAGACTCAACGGGGTAGGGTAGAAAGAGTTGACTGAGACCTTCTCCTGCAGGTCAATTGCTTCTCTTGACTCCTGCCTGGTCCGGGTTGGACCAAATATATGAAAACCTGGGCATTATTTTGAAGGGATATCTAAAAACCTTCTTTTTGATAAACCAGAACAGATACGGAAGCCTTGAGTCTGGAAAGAGAATCCACAGCTTATTCTAGTGATGCTGCTTAAACTCGCTCTGTAGGATCTATCTTTCCCCAATATCAGAGGGACTCTCGTCCAACCCAACCCGGGAAGAGCAGGGATAGAAGACTAAGCATTGAATCCAACCTTTTTTTCCGCTTTCTCATCATAATCCGGGAAAAAAGTGAGCTGAAACACTACGACTTCCCACTCTCTAACAGTCATTCTTTCTGAACACAACCTAATTCGCGCTCTCGTCTTCTCCCTTCCTTGGAACCCCACGGCACGTTCGGGGAGGAGTCAGTTATGCCCCCGCCATGGTCCGGAGGCAGTTTGGTGCGTCCCTATGACACAGGAGCTGAGTGAACTGGAATTTTCATACAAAGACAAAGGAGCCATAGCCTTAGTAAAGGAAATAGCGGAGGTTTGGAAGCAAGCGGGTCACGCCCTGAAATATTACATATGCAACTAACGAAGGCTATCCTGTCTGGCATGCCAGACGAGGTAGTAGATTCCTTGCACCGAAGGTGTATGGCCCAGACTTGCCAATACCAATGACAGATGACGCAGAAGATATTCGAATGGAGATTGAGGCTCGGTATGAGTTGGCTACTGACCAGCTTCGGGCACCAAAACTCACTTTGTCAGGAACTAACACTTTCCATTTAAAGGGAAAGAGACCCCCGCATGGATATGAATATGCAACAGATCCAGCAAAAGGAATTCCTCTAGATCGATCCAAACTACCACTATCCCTCGGTACTGGCAATGCAATAGTTAATGCATCTTACTTAAACGAAGCTCGCCCGGCATGCCATAGGAGACTTACAGGAACTGCGAAAACAAGGAAGGACAAAAATGGAAATATAATGGCCCCACTTGGAGTTTATAGCTTTAGAAAAAGATAGCTTCCTTGTATTCTATCAAAGAGCCTATGATATTCCTCAAAGTCAAAGACGATTACGCCCATCTAGGATTCGGTTGACTTCACTCCGCTTATGCCCCTTTCAACGTATTCTTGCAGCAGATTCTAAGAAAGAACCGATTCAATGAATTACCCGAAAGAAGAGGTAAGGATGGGAAAGTAGAAAACAAGAATGGAAGTCACAATGGGAAAGGGGAAAGCTCAACCACGTGGCACAAAACAGTGGGTTTGGGTTCCTGGTCTTGTCTTCTTTCCGGCTAAAGCTTCAAGTCTCAATCCGAAGTCAAAGATCAAATAATGGATAAAAAGATACCTTTTCTTCCCCCTCTCCTTAAATAACTTGCGAGCGCTAACGCCCCTCAACTTCGATCCAGACCGGCCCCCTCTTTCCCTCACTCCCCGGTGAAAGATCTACCCTAACTTTATTTTCCTCCGCCAACGGACCTGACCAAGATCTAGCAGACAGAGCAATCAATTCTTCTCCCACTCCTGCAAATGCTGTAGGTAAAGAAAGAGGTTAGCTCCCTATGTAGCCGCGGCAACTACTAAGAGCGGAAGGATAGGGCCTGAGAGCATTGAGCATTGATAGCACCCTTCGTAGAGTTCTCTTTACTCTTTGGTGCCAGATCGAATCGAGATAATTCTGTGGGTGCACCGGGCCTTTTCTTTCTAGATCCGAATTCAGCCAATCAGACTCTCAGAAGGAGCCGGCACAGGCCTTTCACTTTCACTTTCACTGGTGCTCGGGGTTGGTTAGATTAGTAGAGTTAGGGTGCGGTAGAAGACTTATGATAATTTATCTCTACCTCTAAGTGTGAAGCCTAAAAATTGATTGTTGATCCTCTCCGCTGCTGCTTATCTGAGTAGACCGGGGCTTGAGGCTAAGCGTTCTGTACGAGAAGGTAGCTATTAGTAGTTCGCCTTACAGGTCTTTCACTATCTCCCTCAATCACGAGCTGACAGGCATTGGCCTCCCCTTTATATATATCAAAGAGTTAGGTTCGCGGGAGTACTTATAGGTTGGCACCTTTCTCCCCCGATGGGCTTTCAATAAGTAATGTGGCATAAGACCCGTGATCAGACTTCCATAAGAACTGTATGGGATCCGCGAGGGCTTCCTCTCTTAGGTTCGGCTGCGGGCGCTCTAGCTTGGTCTTTGGAGAGCCAGCTCACCCATCAGTTGATGCCGCATCAATTAGAAAGGTTGGCTACGGAATGATTGGTACTCAGACCTCCGGGGATTATAGGAGTTAGAAAGTTATCATTTATGCTTAGAGCCCAGGTTGGGAGTGTCCTTAACTTACCTCTGCCTCTGAAGGAAGTGTTTAGAGTGGAAATTGCCTGCCTTCGATCCCTCACCTTCATCAAGCTAAGCTAATGAACCCGCCGAAGACTGATTAGGTTTGAGCATGCTCTCTCCGACAGACAGTTCAAAGGTAGCACCTCCAAGCCATACCGCTCCGTGGGCTAGTCTCAAACTCGATATCGAGTGGAATTATAATTGTGTCTTTTCTCGTCCACGCACACAAGAGCTCTTTCATTAAGAATAATTTGACAAGGGCACGTCGTCCTTCCTTCTTTTCGGATTCGATTTCCGGAATGTGGAGCACAGTCATATTGAGACTCTATGAGGACACTCTCTCTATTACCTAAGGATTCTCTATATGGTTGTCGGCTAGGATCCAAGGAAGAGTGATGATTCGGTTAAGGTCATATCCCCGAACCCTCTTCTAAAAGAGTCGCCGCCTTCTCTTTATCTCTTAATGGACTCCATAGTCGACCCTCTTCCAGATGCAAAGAGCCTAAACTATCCCGTACAGCCTCATCTCACTAAACCTAACTAAGTCAGCAGCATCTTTCTGCTGTCGGTATGCCTCTTGCAGGACTAGGAATTGAGCACCTTTCACTAATTCGCTTTCAATGGATGATGATTCTGAGCCGGAGCCTAGAGGTTCAGTGTACAGACGGGTTAGCTAATTCAGATGGTTCAGAGGACTCTTCATAACCTAAGTGGATTGCGCTGGTCTGTTAAATCGAGCGGGAAGCTTGGGTCTCTCAAGTGGGTTTGGGTACTCTACCGAGCGAGAAAGAAATGTCCCAGTCAGGGAAGGAAGGATCGGTTGGAAGAGGAGAAGATGATGGCTATAAATTATTCTATTAATTCAGTAATTCAGACCTCACGAGTCTCGCTCTCATAGTGGTCTCCGGCAATCTCCTTCTTCGAAAAAAGACCTTGCTCTCTTTCCTCTACCTCTATCCCCAACTAGTGAGACAAGATCAGCCTCCCCCATCCCGGACTCAAGACCCTAGTAAGCTGCGGGAAGTTGGTTAAGTCGATGTTTACATTGAATCCGGGTCACTTCTCTTAAGTAATCAAGACTCCGGCATTATCTAAAGTCTCGATTCCTGGTTCCTTATCACGAGATTGGCTAAGATTCAAAACTACGAAAGATCTACTCTGACTATAAAAGACTCTCCCTTAGGCAATATAGCAATAAGTTGCGGATGGCTATGAAGCGCTTGATCCCTTATCGTAGGAAAAGGCACGGCACCACCATTTAAGTGTCTTTCTTCCTCGCTCAGTACTCCTTCCGAGTAGCCTCCCACTTCATCCTAGGCTTCAGTCTCACGATCCGCTCTGATGGTCTTGTTTTGAAAGAATGTTCAGGCTCTGGCCCGCTCCCTCACTAGAAAGTAAAGTGAATCAGACCCTCTTCTCGGTCCCTACTAGAAAAAGAGGATATTCATACCCATCAGATATAAAGAAATATAAATCTGGAATTTAACTTTTGATTAAAGAGAAATAAAAACAGTAAGGGAAAAGAGTCAAAGAGTTCGCCAGCTAATGATTCTCCCATAGCAACCTGGAACTAGCTCGGCCTACGCTTTGTTTGACTCGTCCCGGGTCTTTTCTGAATTCTCTTTATCTTGCACACGTTCCATTCTTTCCCGGTCCTTTCTCGCTCCTTTCGCATCTCACCTTCCTATATAGCTCTGGCCTCTCTGACCGATTGGATCTTTTTTGCTCTGCTCATGCTACCTTCAGATCATCAATGCGAAGTCGAAAATATCCTACTTTGTCGAAGAAATGAACTTGAATGCGATGCCCTCAGAGACAAGAACTATGACCCCTACTTTCTTACATCTTGTGAGAAAACCTTAGAGCGAGCGAGCAACAGCCAATTGAAGTGAAGCGAAGCAGCGAGCGGCTGCTAGCTACTTCAGAGTTCCTAGTCGCACAGAGGGTGAGGAGAGGACTGGGCCAGATTACGGCGCCTAGTACTAGCTACCCGGAAAAGATTAGACGCCTGCTTGCTATGCCTCTTATGCCTCTCTTGGCCGTGTGTCTTATGCCCGAGCCTTGCCTATCGTCTCCCCGCGCATTAGATCAGTTGGTTGAAAAGAAGTCCGGTGAGCTGAGTTCCACCATCGTAGACTCCATCCACCATCTCCCACTGTCTGATTGAATGAATACCACTGCCTATCCGAGTGCCCGATGATTCGTCCTGCCTAGCCTCTGTGTGAGACCTCCTCTGGCTGGCCTACCTAGCCGATGCCGATGTCTCGGTGTGCATACGCCCCTTTGCTGTACTCGTAGGTCTCCTACCTGATTCCTATGTAATAAATTCCCGGTCGAGTACGCAGTTCGCACCTCTGAAGTTGAAGTAGAGTTAGACAGATCCTGCTTGCTTACTCAAAGCACGGGTTAGGTAAGCCCTTCTGCTCTACGAAGAGATTAGGTCTAAAGGAAAAGAATAGGTCTATTCGATCAGGGAGATAGACAGAGGGAAAGAAAAGAAAGATAGGGAAAGAGAAAGAAAAGACAAGATAGGGAAAGAAAAGTGTAAAGCTCCCTACCGGTCGATAGCGAACGAGTAAATGGTAGGAGGATAACTACTACTAGCTAGCTATATTCATGCCGATAGAGAATCCTTTATTGAGTCCCCGCCTAGGTGGGATGGCTGAAGTCCTGCATCGGTAGTCAGTCTCGGTGGACTCCTATTATATGAACTGAGCTGAGCTAGCTGCCGCAAAAATCATCCATCCTCGCTTGTCGGCTTCTCATTCTGGCTCATTCCGGTCCTTCACTACCAGGAGTAGAGGCAAGGAAGGGTAGATGCTTGAAAGAGGCGAATGGGACCAAGCTACTGGGAGCCCCTACTCTACTCTTTCTTTATAGGGACTGGGCTCAGCAAATTTGGGAATAAAAGGCAGCGGCTCTGAAAGAGTATCCTTTATCCCCTTATCTCGCGAAGTCGAGATGATATGATAGGTGCGATCACGGATGTCGAATAAGGAGCGAGCGACAGTGACGCCAGAGCTGGACTACGCTACCACGGGTGAAATTGCAACTTGATCCGCGCAGCGCTAAGACACCATATAGGCCTCTCCAGCTGTCCAAGCTGAAGATGCAATAGCCCGAAACTACTGATGAACAATATAGCCCAAAACTATAGCTATTGTGTGCATTGTCATTGATTGTTAGTATAGCGGACTTGGCAGGAGCATTTTACTACGTGAGATAAAGTCAGATCCACCTGATAGGATAGCGGCAACTCAGACATCAAAGTCGGATACGTGTGCAAAGAAAGAGATGGGAGCTCATTGGATGAAAGTGCTCAAGTGAAAGGCAAAGAGTAAAGGAACCTCTTCACCGTGCGAAGGAAGGATAAATGGACCGGAGTAGCAGTGGCGCGAAGGAAGGCATACGATACGGGAGCGATTACACGACCATTACCCGGTAGAAATCCTCGCATCTACTATGTCTATTGGTAGACCGAAAGCTGGTTCAGTTCATTCTTCTACTGATTCAGTAGGCTTAGCTAAGTGGTGATTGGGATGAAGGCAATTGGATAGGGGTCTAGTCCTCTACGGCTCTGATGTGATGAGTGCCGTAACCGGAGACCGCATGCCCTCCTATGCTCCCCAGCGAGGCCTATACTAGTCTACCGACTGGTCAATAGAGATTCTTTTCATTGCTCATAGTCGCTCGTGCCTTTTCTCCGTGGGCTCTGAGGTTCGGATGCTTGAATGGCTGAGTAGCTAGTTAAACTAGGTTCTAAGTTCTGCCGGGATGCCATTGCTATTAGAATTTGAGGGCTCTTCCTCCACGAGCAGAAGTGCTATTGAATTTCCATCTATTTGATTGAACTACGTGGCACGTCACTATCGCTCGTACCTTCCTTCTCTGCGACACGGGAGCTTCACCGCCGAAGCCGAAGTAGACTACTGGCCTGGCAGGCTATTTTTTCAAGGGAGACCTGCCTTTACTTTGTCTTGTTATGGGAACCCGGCCCGCCTTAGACATGCGAACCTCTGAAAATCTTAGGTCTAAAGAGTCAGAACAGAAGATTGGGAATGAAAAGACAGGATAGGGTCCTTCTACGTAGGGAAGTAGTTAGGTGCTACTCTACTCTACCCAGAGGAAAATATGAATGAAGCAACCAATCATTGAAAGTTGAGCTAATCATGAGTGAATTTCATTCAGAAGTAGTAGACGCCTACCAGTAGGCCTGCCCTATCTCTGCGCGCATCTATTCTACCGCTATGCTCTCATCTTCCCTCCCTTCCTCTCATCGGTTCAACACTTAGCTATCAACAGAGATGAAGTACTTTCACTCATCTAAGAAAGACTTGGAGCGAAAGCGCAGTGAGAAGAAGGCTGAGTGCTTTGCTGTGGCAATGTGGTTCCAAGTAGTCGACTGTAGCGAGAGAGCTCTTGTAGATCAGAGGAAGCAGGTGCGAAGATAGCTAAGCCAGCTATCAGCTAGTACGAGGGCGGATCAAAGGTAGGCCGGGGTAGAGTAAAGGGACACTGGCATAAGAGGACATAGTGGTGAGAGACAGGAGGTCGGGGATAAGATAGCTGACCTGGCGGGGAGAAGACAGAAGAGGTCTCCTCAAGAGGTCTCATTGGACTAGAGCTCGCCGCCCACTCTCTGCACGGAACGCATCAGATAGCTACTTCAACGGAGCACATGCCTAGAGAGGAGAGCACGAAATCCTGCCATCGAAAGCCCTCACCAGCCAATAAAGGAGGGGACAGACGGGACCAACCGCTCACAGCTTACAGAAAGTGGAGGCCTTCTAATTATCAGGAGACCTTATGAGATGAGGCGGGACCAAGCGAGTGAAGGAGCCATTATCCAAGGGACCAGGACAACGGATCTTCTCCAATCCGAGGACAGGGAAGGGCAGAATAAAAAGGAAAGAAAGGGGCTCCTGCACTCATCTTCAAAGATCCCACTCAATGCTCAAGGATGACTCCTACCGGACAGAGAACTGGGACCGATTCACAGTTATGCTCAATGGAACGGGGACAAGTGAAGAGGGATAGTCACGAGGGCTGAGTTCTGATAGGACGAGTAAGCGGGAAGAGGACACTCAGAAAAGAATGAAAATTCCATCTGGCGGAGTGCGAATGGGAAGAGATCGGGAGAGGAGCTGATATGTCACCAAGATAAACTCTCACCAATCTAACATTTCGATCTCCCGGGGAGCCGAAGATCATTCCTTTATAGTTGAGGAGTGAGAATCCCCTCAACACTCTGAATAGCGAAGCAAGGGACGATTGCCAGAGACCTGACCGAGACTACCAGGAGAGGAGCGGAAGAGGCGGTAGAGCTTAGGGATGAAGCGGACAGGAGGGCCATGCGAACAAGGACTAGTGACGAGTGCTAGTCACTGCTTTTCCATCCGAAACAGAAAGAAGGAGAGAAAAGATAGGTCTGCTTCTACCTACTACCCAACTAAGTAAGGACCTTCCCCCCCTCTTCAATAGCTTGGCCTATCGATTTAGGGAGCCCCTGACACCGCATTGGATTCTCCATACCTATCAACTAGACCCCGGCTGCGTTTACTAGGTGCTAGGCAAGTTCAGGGAGTAGATAGGCTCTTTCAATGGAAGTCCCTCATCAGTACTCTACCGTCCCACACTCTTCCCCTTTGATCGAGAAAGCCGGTTAGCTTTTTGGCCTCAGACTTTCATTTCCATGCTTAGCTCAGTCTCTTGCGCAACAAGACGTAGGAGTAGCCCGGCCACTTTTCCCGTACTCATCTCCCTTCCCACACTCTCATAGGTATGGGCTCCTTGGAAAGAGTAGTGAGCTTGGAAGGAGGACCCCGTATGAGGAGTCGCCTATTCGCGAGCCCATTCACTCTGAACTCAGCCGTCCGATCACAGGGACTGAAGAGCACTCTCCGCGGGGACGAGTGATTAGAGATTAGACGGGGTCCCTCGAACCCCAGATCAGAACGAGAGCGCATCCCGCTAGTTGAATGAAGGGACGAGACGCACAACATTTCGTGGCGAACGGCGACCATTTCGTAAAGAGAGCAAAAGTGAGGCCAAGGCGAGCTACCTTAAGCGAGTGGAAGGACGCTACTTCTGTCCATCGGGGAGCGAGAAATGAGTGTGCGAATCAAGATCCGGAGCAAGCGCTTACCTAAGGGCTGCTACTCATCTTTCGCTTGCGCGCTCAACTGGGCCCGGTCGGTTTAACAAGAATGAGGTTCGGTTTTTACTTTCTTTCTTCTATTTCTTTCTTACTGCTTCTATTAATTGCTCCCTGCTTGCTCCGCAGCATCTTCCTGATGAATTGAATGCTTGCTAGCCAATACTGACTGCTTGCTATCATCCTCCCCCAAGCGAACACTAATGCTTGCCATCGAATCCTACCTCCAATAGCAGACTGATAGCTATCTCCCTAGCCGACTGGTTGATATTCCCGCTCCGTGGGCAAAGCACTGGTTGCTAGTCCATAATCCAAGCACTGGTTGGCACAGGAAGGAGACAAACCGGGGGCGGAGTGGTACTCGTGAACAAGTACCCAAAATGAGGGACGATCCCCCCTCCCCAGCTATATGATAAAAGGAAGATTTTTGTAATAAGTCCTGGAGCGTAGCGAGGAAGGAAGCTAGAAAAAACCCTTCTTCACGAGCAGAAATCCAACTCGCAATGGCAAAAGGACAAAACCAATCGCCGAGGGCTTTCTTGCCTCGACTCAACGCGGAGGCACGGGACCAAAGCTCAGCAGAACACTCAAGCCTGCAGGAAGCACTCCACTACAACGGGGGAGCACAATTCAGACTCTCACAGCCAAGAACGAGGAGCGAAGACGCGGAGATGACGCCATGTCTTTCCCTTTCCTTTCAGTCTTTTCCCCGAATCAGTCTTACCACGGGTTGGGAAGATGGTGAGGCATGACGGCGCCTTGTGATGTGATGGCTCCCCCCGGGGTTTTGGGGGGAACCTTTCATAGTGAATCTGGGTCCGGTGTGGGAGAGAAGGGAAAGGCGAATATTTTGAATTAATTTATTTATAAAATAAATTAAAAGATAGCTGAATTGACACTGAGCGCCGACAAGGTGCGTAGCGAGCTCCTTGAGTGAGCTTTCCCCAACTGCAAAAGTGTGCTATTCATTTCCTCTTTCTCTAGATAGGCATTTCCTTCTTTTGGTGCGTGCCACGAAGGGATATTTTTGAAGGATTGGCCGGGAGAGGATAAAGAAGTCGACTTATTGATATTGATACTCTCAGCGAGGACCCCATGGCGCGGACGGAAAGGAGTCTAGAAAAGAGAAGACTAGCTCAGCAGTGTCCGGAATAGCTCCTATTCCTAGGTCGGCATTTGATACTGTTGATAGGCACCACTGCTTTATTGGCTTCGGAGTACGAGGGACGAGTAGGAAAAGCAGAACGGTTCTTGACTGAAGTCTGAAATATCACCAGACGAGGGCGACGACATTCTCACTCGAGCGTAGGACTCCTAGCGTTCAGGTCAATCGAATGACGATGTCTTGGTTAGAGAGAATAGGGCAAAATAGGAGACCCTTGAATTGATCCCGGCAATCATACTTCTATCTACTAGACTTGAAAGCGAAAGAAAGCGGACCCAATACAATAAGAAGGAGTAGCTCCCGCCATCAAAACGCGCAAAGAGTCAGAGATCTAACTCGAAAGAAGCAAATCGGACAGAAAACACTCTCACTCGAAACCCACGGGGCGGAATTGATTCTTTGCAGTGAAACGACGTAAAGCTCCTAAGCTCAGATGGCCGGCCCTTCCTTTAGTGTGATTGCCTTAGCTCTCAGTCTCATGTGGTTATTTTGCTCTCTGCTCAGTTGTGTGTGGAAGGTGAGCAGTCATCAGTGGGAAGCAGGTACCCCTAACCCCGGCCCATTCCGAGTTTCTTTCTTCGCCCCTTTCTCCTCTGGTTTGCTTGCATCTACAGAATCCCATACCCATCACATCGGCTCGTAGTACGTAGTCCATCCCTATTTCCCATTATTCCCTTTACAAACACATCCTTTAGTCATCTAAAGCAAGAACACCCATCTAAAGCAAGCACCTACTGCTTCTCCGCCCCTTTCCTCGTCTTCTCGCTACTCTGTGCTGCCATTTCCTGCCTTTATAGCACGTAGCAAACTTCCTCTCTCTCCCCCACACTCCCTCGTACTCACATCCATCTCTATACCACTTGTTAAAGAACTGTAAGCTTATCCCGAGCATTCCACATCTTGCTTGAACATAGTGCCCACTCGGAAGGGAGCCACCCCAGTCTTTCACTCTCATGTCCCATCTTTCACTCTCATGTCGCACTTAACTTATGCTCAGCAGCGTGCACTGCCACGTATATCCGTTCCGAGGCTAGCCTTTTCTTTCTATAAGGGGGGAGTACGCACTTCTTGAACAGAAGGATAGGTCAGCGGATTGAACTCACTAAGCCATCACAAGATTCTTCACGGAGCTACGGATGACTACTAAGAACCTTTAGTAGGAATATGACGCTTTGACCTGCTTCCACAGGATCCTCACTGTCTACTTCTTCTTCTCCTGGCATCCGAAATTGATTCTATTGGACTTAAGGATTCTTGGTTACGGACCCATCTTCCTTTCCTGAGTTTGATTCTGATTAAACATCACTACTCGTAGTCGGACACCTCATTCAAGTCATCCATAGATGCTGTTGGACTCGAGTCTCAGCAAAGCACTTAAGGAAGAACTCTTGGCGTCACATTTGAATCTAAATAAAGCACCTAACTTTGGTCCTTCTACCTCTTCGTTGGCTGAACTTCTGAATGGCCGCTCTTTTACATCACTATCGTTCGTTCCTCAATCGCTAACACCTGCTCTCGTTCCTCAATCGCTAACCATTCTAGTGGTGTGGTTCATTCTCTCGCTATATAGTCTCTCGCTAACTGAATAACACTGCCGGCCTCACTCTCCTTCGCTACTTGACTCCTACTTCTGTACACGAGAAAAAGCGGTATAGTACAAGAGAAAGCGAGCTCCATTACCCATAGCATAGTCCGCCATAGCATAGTCCGCGATCCCAGGACCATTCCCGACTGTAGGCAGGAGAAGGCTAACTACTGTAGGCCATTTGAGATTAGGCGGTTCCCACTCTGAGTTGATATTCCCGGATGCAGGCTTGGAGATCGAGTCCCCTCTCTTTGCCTTTGCCCCAACAGACTCAAGAGAGAAAGTAGTAATTGATCCCGCCGAGTACGGGATGAAGAGTCCTTCGCCCAATCAAGAGTCCTCACCCGGTCCGGAACACCTAAGTCAGATAATGGACCGTCTCCCAGCGCGCCCTAAAGAAGACAATGTGGACTGATTGGAAGTAATCTATTCTTGGGTTGGCCAGGGAAAGAGTCAATGTAATTAGCCTGTATGACACTATATATACTTAACTGCATCGTCTTCTTCGACCTACAATAAAGAAGAGTTGGGATGCCCTCATATGATATTGCACGCGCGTTCATCCCATCTATCATACGAAGAGGAAGCCTGTCGACCACACCAGGAACTAACTGAGTGGTGCCTAACCAATCCTTAGCAGTACTTGGAGCCCACCTCCTCTTTCCTCACCAAAGCAAGGAGCGGCAAGAATCACAGTCCTCCGCTCTGATTCAGCAATTGGAGTCCAAAGATCTCTTTCTTTGGGGACTTAAGCTCCAGGTCTCAGTTCATTGGGCAAGCGGGTTCCGTTCGGTATACCAACTAGAGCAAGAACGGTCTCGCCCGGGACTCTAATCTGCAGCTAGAGATTGAACTGCATCTCGAAAGGGTCCATTAGGTCTGAGACGGGAGACCAGGAAGAGAATAGGGAACTGACTCTCCGAATCTAGGTAGGTGCGGAAGAACACTTCCCCGCAGGCATATCCTTTCAAGAGCGGATCCAAGTCCCCTTCGGAACCTTTGAATCAAAGCAAAGCGAACCGGTCGTAAATGTGCCCTCTGCGTCACGGGTTAAAGTAAAGAACCTAAACTTCGTGTTTATATTCACTTTCTTTTACCCGATGATTAGAAGGAGAGCGAACTGAGCCCATTCATTGTAGCTAGAGTCTGCAAGAACTACTGAACCGAGCCGCCTACATTCAAGGAAAAGAAAAGAAGAGAGGCACTCTCCTTCTGATTAGAGGAGTACAACAATAGATGCATGGGGATTCAGTAAACGATAAGGATGTATAGGAGAGGAGATCAGTAGAAGAGAAGTACCTATATCTGCGGATCAGTGGTCATCTTCTGGGTCGGGACTGACATGAAGACCTGCCGATCACAATCCTTCAAGTGGAAGCGCGGGCCAAGTTCCAGCAATTCTCTTCGCCACTGCTCCCTTGGTTAAGCCCTCTGCGTCACACGAGTCTCTTCCTTTAGCTTACGCTCCAGACGGAGACTTTCCATAGCATCTCCATTACTTCTAACAATTCCTTCTCCCAAGAGATTCAGAAGAGAGAGTAAGGGATCGTCGAGGAACTCAACATAAAGAAGTCTCCATCACCGCCACCACTGCCACCAGAAAACACACAACACCTAAAAAAGGCAGAAAAAGGGGGAAGAAAATAGGTCGTGAATGGCTATCGGCCAAATATAATAAGTTCCGTTCCTCAAGCGCATGAGTTTAGATGTCTCTCTACTTCTTCGGCCAAATACGATATACAAGTGGGACCTGCACTATGAGCAAGCTGTGCGAAAAAGCGCTTCTTTTTTCCGGTTCCGAAACCACTTGGGCGAAATAGGATTCTACCGGGAAACCATGGATTTTTTAGTTTTCGCCATTGGTTACTGGTTGAGCCACTGGAATGGAATGAGATAAGAATCTCTGGAGATCTTTCCTCTCCACTTACTCTCCATAGGCTTTCCCTCTGTAAAACACTTCTGCCGAATGGCATAATTGGGAGATTTCTTCCTCGATCTTCAAAGAAAACGGACAACTACAACTCCTTCTTCTCCTTTAGGATAGGATCGTCGTTGGTCCTTCTTTCACTAATGATCTCACCATTTTCTAGTAGTTCGCGCGAACGCGCGAGGGGCTATCCTTTCTATCGCTTGCCCTTTCACTCTCAAGACTATGACTCTCTCTTCTATAAAGCGAAGCAAAGCGCATGGCGTGAAGTGAAGAAAGCTCAATAAAGACACACGAGCACGATGCAGGGCATAGCAAACTGAAACCGCTGATCATTTCATAAAACATATATGCTTGACCTTTATCGATGCTTTTTGGGGGTGACTCACCAACCGACCCAGCAGTGATCGGTGACAGAATGGTACGAACAAATCAAAGTCATTGGATTTGGTAGTTCTCCATTGACTTCTCTCTTTAGCCCTTTGTATATGTTCCTAAATGGGTGTGCACCTCCAGATGGGCGGGGGCCGGCCTCCCACTCTCAACTACAGCATTTATTAGCTTAGGGGTGGATCGTGCAATAAGCCTCTCTCGACCTGAAATTATCATACGTCTTTATGAAAGCCTCTCGCCTTTCGAGATCCGGTCCATCATCAACTAAGTCAGATCTTCTGCCCGCTTTTCTTAGGCTTCCTTTTACGGATTTGATCGGCATTTCGTGCCTGCAGTCCTGCTGAATTCGACCTTTTCTCAGGGTAGTAAGGTTAGACGTCGCTAGTAGTATCAGGTAGGTATCACTATCACTCGTCCCAACCGCAACAGTCGAATATCTGAATGGACGGGATCATTTAAGAGCCCTTTCTTTAGTAGTCGGGTCCTTTCACCTCGATAGAGAACTTCACGCTCCTGGGACTAGTGAACTGAAGTGCAAAGCAAAGAAAAGAGAGGAGAAACTGAAATCCGACAGCGACGTGGAGGGAGGATCAGATAAGAGGCGGTGGTAGGCGGTCCTTCGGGAGGGCTGGTCTTCGAGGCCTCCGACTAGCATTCATACCTGTGCTTGTCAATCGAGCTCTCATTCCGCGTCAAGTTCGCTCGCTCCTATCTGATCTGGGTCGGATTCACTGCCCAGGCCCAATAAATAAGTCTATATGAGATGAGCCGTGACGGACAAGTTGATCTTACCTTAGATTGATTGTCCGGTCCGGGACATATGAGGAAATGAATCGTAGGGGCTTTCTTTGACCGGAAAGAACATTCCTCAACTGCTCGGACTTATCTGGCGTCTCTATCTATACTCTTTATATAATGAGACCATTGGCTTCCTAAAGATAGGCTTCCATCATTCCACGTACTTCCGAGACATTCCGATAGACATAGGCCGATCCGGGTTCGAGCTCAACTCAGCTCCTCAAAATCTCATATCGACGAAAATCATTCCCTGATCGAATCTTTCTTCTCTGCCGCATTCATCGCGGAATGTGGTAGAGAGAGCTACGTGCGGCAGAGAAAGAACGACTGCTGATTGATAGGCCCAAGAGCGAGCCAACTGCTGCACCATAGCATAGAAAAAACATTCCTTCCCTCCACTATCATAACCTAAACTAATAAGAAAGAAAAAAGTCACATACCCAAACCCAAGACACCAATCATATCCTTCCTCGAAACTAGTACCCCACGCACACTAATCCGCTTATGTCCTTATAAAAAACTCCACTCTTCGCTCGTGCACCACCACTATATACCACGCACTCTTACTTGATTGAAGCCATTCTAGTCGACAGCCGCACCTATTGGCCTACAAAAAAGCCCGGTCTTATAGTCGACATCCGCACCTATTGCCTAAAAAGCCCGTGACCCTCCACAGTAATCTCTTATCCATTTGACCTCGGTGGGAGTCCCCCCTTCCGATCAGTCCCCTTTGCTGTCTCGACTATAGCTACCCCTACGATCACAGTGCCACTCAGGACAATCACTCAGAGCTGGCAAGCAACTGTAAGCAGTAGGGGATAGAGCTGGCAAGCAACTGTAATGTAAGCAGTAGGGGATTCGACCGTCATCAAATGGTCTAAGTCAAGTTCGACCGTCACATGAATGAGCTCGGAACTGTCTGCTAATCTGTCTATGCGCTCCCGACCGGCTTGAGTCGCCTATGGTTCTCTGATGATCTTTTTCTTTGGGCCCCTCGCCTTACTGATCTTGCCCGGGATCTCTTTCCTTTGATCTCATGTCCTCTCGCATGAACTCGACTTATTGTGAGAAGAAGCCTAGTTTCTTACTTCGACTTCGCAAGTGTAATTAAATGCCTCTGCTTCGCCTAGTACGAGCGGATGAAGAAGGGGGACGCCTGCACGTCTGCCATTTGCGAGCAAAAGAGAGACTAGATTAGAGTAGTTCTGAACCATTCATAACAGGAATTAGTAGTAAAGAACCCGGAAAGATCCTAAAGTAGTTCTGAACCATGAGGCGAGCAAGCTCTAGAGAGACAATCTTAGCTTAGTAGTTCTGAACCCTGAATTAGACTTTAACCTGCCTGTCATGAATGGGAGTGATACACTTCCTTCCTAGAGTGAGACTCTTCTTCTTCCTTCCTAGTGGGGATCCCTGGCGATCTTTAATTTAATGCCTTCCGGGTCGTTATCATTTCACTCGCTCCTCTTTCCTCTATGCTATGGGTCGGCCTCACCACCGAGTAGGCTAATGGCTCATCAGTCGGATCGAAATACCACTCGCTGGTTCTTTTCCCATGTTCCCAAGCCGGTGAAGCAAGTCCAACTGTCCCAAGTGAGGGAAGGAAGGTCTCGCCAAGGAGAGCAAGCCAAGGTCTATCGTTTTCCCTCCCCATCGCAGTAGGTGGAGCGGAGCAGACAAGTGGAGCGGCTCTTCATCCCGCATAGTGGGCAAGAATCTCCTCCTCCTTTGCTCCAACTGAAGTGAAGCAGCCGGATGAAATTGAACGAGTTCATGTTGCGTAGTCGACTGATTCTTTCTCACTGGATCTCGAGAAAGGGAATGCGGACTTCTCCTCCAATGCTTCAGCGGTCTTCTAGCTGATATGATGAGTTGGGACTCTTCCTTGGCATTGAATCCACTTACTATTAAGGTAAGGTGGGGCGGTCTTATGCATTTCTTTATCGGGGCAGCCGATCAAGCTACGGTGTGTGTGTAGGGCTCTCTTGATCATCGGAGTGGTAAAGCATCGGAGTCTTGGTCAAAGAACTCATCTAAGTGTTGTAGTTGTCAAAGGCCTACCCATCCCTTTGTCAGAGGCAAAAGTGAGGAGTTTCCCGTGTCGCGTAGTGCCTGCCGTACAATTTTGATCTCTATGCGCTGTCTGCCCGGGTTGAGAGAAGGAAAGTGAATCCGTGGTAGACAGGTGGTGTTTTCGACCTACTCTCATGCCATCGTCTTTCTGTCCGGGAAGTTGGGACGATAAAGTGTTAGCAGACGAGAAGAGAGAGAGAGCTGGATCAGGAGTAGACCGATAGCGTCGAATATGAGGTCTCCTTGAAAGGACTAAGATATGGAAGCGGATCGAGTGGCGGAAAGTAGTCGACTGAAGACAGATGTAGCCCGGAACGTACGCGACGACATTCAATCCCTACGGAACCGGTCGCCTGATCCCTTCGCTATTATCAATTCCCAACCGCTAGAGGGCTTCCGTCTTTTCTGATGAGCGGTCACATGGGCCCATCTATAGTAGTCACCCGGCCCAGGCAGCATGAGATGGGGAAGCGCGTCCCATGCATCAGAGGTCCGGTCTAATTGAATGAATCACGGTCTAATTGTTTAATTCTCCAGCTTGATCATCCGAGTGGGCAACGATTCCATGCTTCTTTCGGGACTGATGTCGAAATCCGAGAAGGTGAGGACCATTTGATTGACCCGTGAACCAAAGATGAAGCGAAGTCGGGGAGCGAACTCACGATAGCAAGTCTCAGTCTTCAAGTCGCCAGCGATGCAGCGAGGAAGGAGCCAACGTGCGGCTGAGGAGGAGACATAATAGCCATGCTGAGCCCACCCCATAATGTGGAGCGAGCGGGAGTAGTTCAGATGGTTCTGCTTTGCTTCTCCCTTTCTTTCGGGTGCATGCATATTACTTGCTTTATCATAAGAGAAAACATAAGAAGGGTGTAGAGTAGAAGGAGAGGGCCTAGTTGATGGTGGAGGAGTCAGTTGAATTCTTTCCTATCCTAGAGTGACGGCGGGATTCCTTATATAGCGGATCTCCAGTCCAGTGCTTCCTCAAGGCAACTGTATGGGCATGGAGACTATAAACGGAATCAGGTGCTTCCATCTGGAGCCGGGTCTTTGCATCTATCTAGAGTAAGGTATTAGACCTCAAATCTCACTCTCCGTGGCACCGAACCAGTTGGCAAGAGACCAATGCACAGGCCCCCCCTTCCCGCTAATATTCTAGGTAAAGATAGGTCCTCATAGCACCGCTAATATTCTAGGTAAAGATAGGTCCTCATAGCACGGGAGACTCGGTCCTTTCCACGCATATTTCATTATTTATTATCTTTGACTTAGAGAGAGGTAGAGAAGGGATGGCGATTGAAGACTAAGAGTGCGAGTTCTTTTCATTGCCTTGAGCCCCTTTCACTTATTTATCTAAAAAAAGAAAGTAGGAATAGGAAGGATGGAGTAGGAAGGATGGATATGAAGGAATCTCACTTTCAAGGTGCAGTGGGGAGTTAGAGCAGGCCGCTTAAGAGGTAGGTGAGCGCATCACAATAAAGAAATCGTTCTGCTTCGATCAAAGATTATTCAAAGAAAGCATACGTTGAGTAAGGGGAATAGGAAAGAGGAGACAAGGCCCCCTTCCTTCATTCGCGATCCCTGCTCTTGGAACATACTCTTATTAGGCAGTAGCAAGGCAGCGAAGGGACAACGCAGAGCCGACCAGCTACTCAGTGGATACCTTCTTGGGATATTGACCGGTGACGAACGCAACTACGAGAGACCAATTCATGTACGAGAGACCAATTCATTCATCATGGGGAAGCGAAGTCGAAGGAAGCGAAGTCGAAGGAAGCGAAGTCGGGGAGATTTTGAGCTATGCGACTACTTCTTTCTTTATGGAACATATCTGATAGAGCATGAAAAGATCAGCATCTGATGGAGAAGGAAAGTGAGAGCGCTTAGCCCGCCGACGTCTGGTTCTCAACATATGAAGATAGCGAGACCGGGCAATGAAAGTAGCGCGCCCCGAACTAGAGCAAGGGGGTGGGCATGAGTATGGTAAGGGATAGGATGTGTTGTCAGTAGCTGTTGATTCATCCTCTTTTCTTTCTGTCCTGACTGAACTCTCCATAGAGAGAATCATCCAATATGCATATGAATCTCTTTCTGTCCTGAACGAGACCATGAAAAGCGAGCGATGGCGACGATTGCTACTTTTGGGGATAAGCTCTCACTTTAGTTTTGAGCCCTGACCGGGACTAGTTGAAGTCCTGTCTAATCACTCGTCCTGCCCTCTATCTCATTCCTATAGTCGAGGGGTCCTTGCCTCTCGTCTGAAGGTGCTCTTAGTTCAGTTCGGTAGAACGTGGGTCTCCAAAACCCGATGTCGTAGGTTCAAATCCTACAGAGCGCGTGATTCGCTTCACAAGAACGGTGGTCCAACCGGATCTGATGCTATGCCTGACTGGAGATGGTCTCTATCTCATTGTCCCCGGAGACCTACCTCTTCTACCTATTACTCACATTGAAGTGAGCCCGGTCTCATTCTTGCATCAGTCAGTGTCGGAAAGGATAATTTATTCTGTCCGACGTCCAATATCTCCTTCTTTACTGTAATAAGATAAGAGAGAAAGACTGAAGGTTGAGTCTTATTGAAGTTAGAGTGAAGGAGCGAACTTGACTATGAGTTGGTGAGACGAAGGGAGATGCGAAGCCACACGAGACCAACGACAAGACGAATCAGAATGAAAGCATTCACCCTAGCAACTAATGCATGTGAGCTGGGCAAGATGCGTGAATAGAGAGAGGGAATGGCGCCTTATGAATCGTAGACATTTCTTTGATTCATGGTTGTAGGACGAATGAAGCTAATTGCTAATTGCTTCTTCCGCTACTGATGAGCACAGAACCACAAACAATCGAGCAACATGATAAAAAAGAATCTCGTAAAACAAGCCAGAAGAATCTTTATCAAAGAAGCGAGTTCAAGCAAATCAAGAATAACTAAATCGGCAGGAGCGAGCGACAGTGACGCAGAATGACATTCGCTCCAGTGACGTAGATCTGTTCAAGCAGGCATTCGTGTGATCGGAGCCACGGGTTCTAGTGTCATAAACCGAACCTCAGTTAGAGTAGAGTGAGCGTCTTTTCCTCTCTTTTTAGGTAGAGGAGATTTTTTGTAGGTCTCTTCTGCTTGGCTTCTCGAGGTGGTTCTTTCGTTGTCGCGCTTTTTCTCTGATTTGGAAGTGCTTGATTCTTCCTGGTGCTAGTCATTTAGAATCTTGCTTTCGCGTGTTGAGAGTGGAGTGCTTGTCTGTGTTGTGGGTAGCCTCCTGTCTGGACTTCATTGCTCCCTCCGCTCCCCTCACTCCAGACCAGATAGAAGTAGAATCGAGAAGATGAGTATCTGCATCTCTCGTCTCCGATTGAAGGAGAGAGGTTACTAGCAACAAATGGAGCAGAGCAACAGGGGCGGAATCAAGATCATGGAGCGGAGCCAGCAGGGGCTAAATAAAGTAGCGAGCAGCGATTGTAAAGAGATGAAAGTGAGATGCGAAGTCGAAGCTAAGTCGAGAATAGATCATCTCTCTCAATGATCAATGAGATCAATGATTCGCGATTCAGAATAGAGAAAGAGTACTTTATCTTATGCGAAGTCGAGTACATCATCTTATGCGAAGTCGAGTTCTGATTCCTCATAGAGAGTGAAGTGATATAGCGCACTAAGGCAAGAAGACCTGGTAGAGCAATGAAGAACTAAAGAAAGAACTTTAGTCGGGGAAGAGCAGTTCATCATTCACTCTACTTAATAATGATTCCAGCTCTTTGCTTCCGGTGGTCCGAGGGCGGAGATCAAAGACCGAACCATGCCTAGAGACCGCCTCTCAGTTAGTTAGCGAGAGAGGGGCGAGTGAAACGACGCGGAATGTCTCTACCGTAGCCATGTTTTTTCAGGAGCAGAGTGAAGACCACCTACTCCACTCATCTAATTATATGCTTAGGAGTACAGGGCACCGAAGCACCGAAGCGTCCATGCTTACAAGGACCAAGTATAATAGTTAGTAGCCGAGCAGCTAAGTAGGGAAGTTTAGTAAAGACCCGAACCGATGCTATACTGATTATCCATGAATGAAGAAAGATGGAGCGAATGGAATGACGCGGAACTCTCGATAGGCGAAGCGAATGTGAAGTAGAAACGAAGGGACTTCAAGTGGTCTTCGGAAGGCTCATGAAAGGCAATGCGAATAGAGGACAGAGAAAGTGAGGCTTCTTCTTGATGTTTTCTCTGGAGACGGCTGATAGGTGTAGTGCCCGCGAGCAGTGAAGTAGCATGCGAAGAGAAGGAAGGCAGATGGACCTAGTAGGAGAGCTGCTAAGTAATGCACCCAACCTAAGAAAGAAAGGATCCGGTAAGGAATGAGGCGGGAATGAAACTCAGATAGTGGAGCCGAGTAGTGATGAGCACAGATTAATCTACCTCGCTAATATGTTCAAGGCGTCAGATAGTAGAATCAAAGAAGAGAAAGAGGGGGAGCAGATAGAATTGAATTGTTCAAGATCTCTCCATCTTGAATCCTAACTCTGGAGGAATGATCAAGGATTGCATTCCAACCGCTCCTTCCATTTATACCTTTACTCTCTGACTACGGGGCCCATATGGAGAACCTTGATTGGCAGGCTTCTCATTGAAATTGCCATGAACCGGAATAAGATAGTTCAACTTGATTACCAGCTCCTCAACTCGAATACCGTAGCTATGCTATGGGAACCCTGATCCCGACTGACTTGGAAGGCATGAAAGAAAGGAATGAGATGACTGAACGCGCGGGGGATAAGAAGAGGAGAAAGACCAGAATAGCCGGGCAATCCAGGATTAGGCCCGTCTTAGGGATCTTTGGGAGTTGCGCATGGCCATTTATTCTATTAGGTGTGCTGGAGTTGGATAAAGAAAGGCAATGCTTATGGGAAAGCTACACAATGTGTGTCTGAGTTAGCGTGCGATGGAGGTACAATAGCGTGCGATGGATTCGTCGGCACAGGGAGGCATAGCAGTCGTGGTAGAGGCCCGGCAGTCTCTAGTTCAAGATAAGGAGGCAGACAGTAGACAGCAGATTCCATCTTTGAAGATCATTCTCTACCATGTGTTGATTTGAAGTAGAGTAAGATCGCCGGTTCGAATCCAACGAAGGCTGCTATTGGGGAGAAAAGAAGAAAGATAGTTCGATCCACTTTGACTGGACTGCTCGACTGAAAGAATGGAGTGTCCAATACAATAGAGGAAGGAGTCCACAATATGGGTGTGAAGTTAGGGAGCGATATAGAAGTGACGAGCGAATGTAATGACGCGGGAAAGGACAGATGGTAGTGGGCTGTCGGATAGGACAGTGTGCTTAGCTCTACATGGGCAGACGGACTACTATACTAGGCCATAGATCGGGACAGATGGGAGAGCGCAGGAAGTATAAAGAGGCGAGGCCGGGCCCAAGAAGATGGTGTTCACGGGAGCCCTTCTTTTTAATAAGTTTAGTGCGCGCTTCCATATCTCCCTGTTCGGGGTTCGATCCGGGATCAAGTGAGTAGAGGCGGGAATGGACCGAAGCGAAGTCAAATCAGTGGTCAATTTCTGTAGAGAGGAGAGGGCTCCGCTAAGATAGTGATATTGGGTTCAGGTCAAAGGTTCTCATTCGAAGTCAGAGCATAGGGAAAGTCAGGCAATCAACGAAACTAATCAATGAATGGAAATGAGGGGCGAAGAAAGTCTCAAGTACGATGCAAGAGAAAGTAATCCCAGCCCAGTGCGTAGCGAGGTGCGAACGAGAGTGACGAACTAGCGATAGCGACAAAAGGCAATCAAGGAACCCATTAGCGGACGAGAGAGTCTACTCAAGTACGGACCAGAGGGAAGGAGCGAACGATTCACAGCGTTCCAGAGTGCAACGACGTAACTTCTGGAGCGATTCACTACGTTCTAAATAAGACCCTCGGAGGTGCATCTAAGCTTTCTCGGGGCTCAGGCAGCGACGAAAGCCGACCGAGCAAGCAAGAGCAAACGGGTTCACCTAAACCGACCCCCCACCCTGCCAAATTCCCCCTCCTTGAAGAATGCTACGAAGGATTGTGCTGCTTGCTGTCTAGAGAAACCCATGTATGTGGTCCATGCACTCCTCTCCTAGTCTCTTCAAAGGAAGCTGGCTTAGCCTCAATGGATGCTGCTTTTGATGGAAAAAGGAGAACTAGCCCCCGTAGTTGCAGTCTAATAAGGGGGTCCAAGCCAAGGGGACGAGTGCGACCGAGCAAGGGATAGTCCAGGAGCTAGCCAAGAATAAATGAATAAATGTGGATAAAGAGTCCGGACAGTCAGGACTGGACAAAGGGAAGGGATGAGCGAGAGGTCTGATTCAAAGTAGCTACCCTCAATGAAATGAGGAAGTAGAAGTGGAAGGCTCGGCGGAAGGCTACTTTTAGCCCTTCGGTGCCACCTTCCGAACCGAGTCCTTAGGCAAAATCCCATGGCTCTTAGAAACGGGGGACCCCTCAAGAGATGCGGACCCCACCTACTATCCCCTTTGTGAATTACCAAAATCAAGCTATCCCATCCGGAGAATGGTGCCTCTTCCTTTGGTTCAGCCCTGCCCTGCTAAAGTTCATGTGTTGGTTTGCCGCTTGCCTCATGAAGTAAGGGCGACTTCTCTCGCCGGATCCAGTCTTCCCTTGACTGAGGCATCTCCTTGTTCGGGGTGTGGGGACGCTTGACACGCCAACTAGTGAGATTGAGTACGTATTCAACTCACTAAGCGCGGACCGGAGGAATCTAAGAGCTGCGGAAAGAACTTAAGTGGGAGGCCCGACCGACCCTACTTTTGGTTGCGAGAGTCTCTGAGAATTAAGTGAGAGTTGAGCCAAAGAGATCCCCGCTTTCTCTCCATTCTTTCTCATTACATTTAAGGAGCGAAGGACAGTGACGCAAAGGAGTGGGACGCTCATGCCATATCGATTCATGGGACGCTCATGCCATATCGAAGATCATAGTCACGTTGTTCGCACCTGAGACAGGGATAAGTGGAAGGAAGAGGAAGCAAGCTATTCGCCCCTTACTCCGAGGAAAGGCTTGACTTTATATGCCACAGGTTCCGGAAGTTCCTAAATGAACTCCGCGGGAAGAGAAACTTAGAGTAGCGTAGGGCCAATGAACTCTAGTCAAAGGTAAGGATAGGGTCAAAAATAAAGACGAGAGATGCAGCCAGTTCAGTTATTCTCCTCGTCCCTGGATTTAGTCACACGTCGCTGTCGCAGCTTAAGGTCGTGAATGGCTAGATAAACTCCAGTCCGACAGATCAATAGTGACTTCCCTCTTCTTTCTGCTTTAGGCGTTGTTCATGGCATATTCTGACTCTTGGAATTCCCAGTAGAGTGCTCTTGGACTCTGTTAATGAACTCGGATGAACCCACTCCTGAACTCGGGAAGGGGCTTCTTAATAGAAAAAGTATGTCCCTCAACATCTCTTTCCCCGAACCCAACCACTCGTAAGGTTAGGAGCGGAGCCTCCATATGCCATTCCCGTCGCTCATTCCTCTATCGCAAATTCTGACCCTCAAAAGAAGTCGTACTTACTTGGCATTGGCAGTCCCACTTTCCGTGTCGTACTTACTTGGCTGTCCCACGGTCGCAGCAAAGCCTCGCCTCTCTTTGATGTAGCTTATAGAAGTAGTGTAGTATATAATCTAACCCTTCGCCCCTTTCCGGGTGAAAGCCAATCGGAATAGGAATGGAGGTTCGTCTTGTTTGGTGCTTCACTTCACTAAGTGAGTAAGAAGTGCCAACCGAGACCCCTGAGATCTCTCGTTTGAGCAGCCTACCACTGAGCCTGGCTTGACCTCAAGAGCCCGGCGAAAAGCAATGAAAGGGCTATTACGTGCGACTTTATGGATTCTTTCTGTCTTCTCTTCAAGTGCGAGAGAGTCAAGGTAGGAAGTGCCTATGTTGTGCGGTTATAGTGTAATGGCTATAGTGGAGTTTGAGTGATTCGTGAAAGGGCAATAAAGCAATATCTGAGACTGCGGGGTCATTGAACATGTGCGGATAGGAGCGATCCTTCGAGGAGTGTGGTTAAAGGGGAGGGCGAAAGGAAAGTCAGGGAAAGTGGAGTGGTGCGGATATCCGAGGTATCGGCTAATTGCCTAACAAGATCTCACTCAGTCTTTTGCGGGCCGCTCGATAATGTGCCTATTATCCTCAATCTCCAGGGTCTTCCTTTAGTGTGCTAATAAGATGCCAATGTGTGCGAGTTTGAACCATCCAGACATCTTTCTCTGTAAGAGGCTTTCCCAGGATGACGGAGTGAGGTTCTGTATACAAGCACTCTTCCCTTGATATATAGGGGTCAATGGTAATCCGGGCGCGCAGCATGATGGTCGTGCCTACTACTTTGGAGTGTTCCATTCTTCGTCGCTAAGAGCTATTGGTTCATTTATTTAGCAAATAGTACTCATGGGTAAGCTTATCAGCCGACTGAGTCAATTCAGTGAAGATCTTGATCTCACGTACTCTCAGGGTTGATACCGATTCTTTGCAAGTTCGATATAAGCATGACCATTTCTCTTTGCTCGGTTGGCATCAATATCCATAATCAAGTGTTCGAAAGCACGATCCTTCTTATAATAAAGAGAGCCCTACCCCTTCTGTTCAGCTCTTCACAACCCCCACGAATTTAGCAGTTGGGAAAAGGAGTGTGTCAATTTGCACGAAGGGGCGGCTCATCTCACTTGGACAGTTCACGTGGGCCATCCTCTAACTTATTCTTCAATACGTGGACCGGAGAACTGCATCAGAAAGGGATACCTGGAATGGAGATCGTAGAAGACCCCGTCAGACGTCAGCGTGACCTGGGCTCTCCTGATAAACATAAATCTGTCTTGGTTTCCTGGTCAGGCAAGCGATGACAATGTAATCGTATCCTCTCGTACCTTGACCAAAAGATCATCTTATAATAAGCAGTGAGATCTCACTCGACGTCAGCGATCAATCGTCGACAAGGCCAATGCGCGGGGAGGGCGAGAAAAGCACTGAACTCTGGCTAAGACGTAAGGGAGCGCTCAGCTAAGGCCAGTTGTTATAGAGCTCGTTAGGAGCCTTTGAGGTGAGCAGGCGGATCGGTTGTCCGGAAAGGGAGTTCACGGATCCTCGATGTAGGCCTGGGCGAACCCCGAGGGGATGGTAGGGACGATCCAACGGGAATGCACGAGTACTTGATCATTCCTTCTGGCAAGGCGAGGTAGAAGTTTCACTTTCTCTCTTCACTACCGGATCTGTCCAGCGTAGCTCCGGAAAGGACCGGATAAGCCCTTAACTAAGAAGAGGAAGCAAAGACCAGACTGCAGCACTCCTTTCTCCCTTACGTCACAAAGAAAGATCTTCTTTCGTCCGCTTGAGTATAAAGATGTTTTCAGCGAGGAAGGGTCGGGACAGATGGTTTGCAAGGACAGACGGAGATTGATAGTGGCGGGCTGCCAGAAAGGCGCGTAGAGGCGGTAGAGAGTCCACGCGCCCAACCGAGACGGATAATCGTGGATTTGAGCGCGAGGAAGGGACTTGTTCGAATAGAGGGACTCAAAGATTAATGACCTCAGTCCCCTCTGACTTAATCTCACTTTATCACAATACTTGATCGTGCGTCTCTCTCACTATGCATAGAGCGATAGCGATTGAGTGTGACGCTGGCCTGCGATCCGATCACCTCAAAAGGCCAAGACAGATCGAGAGCTACGTGAGTGAGAATGTATATCCGAACTCTCTCTTTTCAGTCCTGCTTTCTCAGATGGTGAACGTAGAGTCCGGATCGCACAGTCTATGAATGGAGTGGGAGAGAGAGAGATCGACCGCCCTCGACCTGGCCTGACCTAGTGCATATGCCACGTATGGATAGTGTCTATCATAGCTCGGGGACTAATGACGGTGAAATGATGCATGCGAGAGGGGCCCCTCTGACTGAGTTATCGCACCTGGTTCTCCATGGGCTTTTCCTGTCCTGCTTTCCCTTATCAGGCCGATGCCAGTACGGACCGTCGGGACCTATGGAAAGCCATTGGACCATTATGTGAGACAGAAGGTGATAGTGGGGTGGGATTGGGCTGGCTTCCCCCCTTCCACCCTATCCCATATCCAACCTAGCCTTATCCGCTAACCCGGCCGATGGCGCCCTCTGGCCCGACCCCTCTTTGAACTTGGGCCTTGGGGATTGATTAAGGTCCTTCCTTACCACTCGACGTCTACGTACCCATAAGGAGGAGGTGTGACCGACGGCGAGGAGCGGCTCCTTCCGCTCCTTTCAGGTGGGCGTTCAGGAGCGTAGGAAGGGAGTAGAATGGATGATCAAGGATCGAAGCAGATAGACGTCCTATCAGATATACTAGGGCGTGAGACTATCAATATATCGAACGTGAAGAGGGCATTTTCCATCCTCCATTTATCGTATATGCTCTCAAATATCTAGGGCATTGCAATCGTTGTCCCCCTTCGATCTTCGATCTAGTTCGATGGCTCTTTTCGGGAGGGTCCGGAAAAGCGGTGCTCGAAAGGGAGTCGCCTTTTGCCCCTCGGGAAGTTGGGCTTCCGAAGTGTCTTTCGTTGCGGTCGTTTTCAATCAGTCTAGTAGCGGGGCTGGCTCTCATGCTGCCTCTGGGATACTTTCCCCCTTGCTTTCCAGTTACCTTTCGCTTTCCTCCTTGCACTCCCATACTCTTGGAGGAAGTCAGTCTGAGTAAGCATTCTCTTTCCTCTTGTCCCCTCTTCGCTTTCCTGGCTTTCCCAGATTGAATGAGGCGCATGAAGCACTTACCTTCAAGCATCTCCCTCGCGCTATGGCGGCTGGCTGGCACGCTCTATTTTGTTGATCTTGGTGACCCAACTGCACATTCATTGCTTTGACCCTTAGAGTTCACTCTAATCTTCTCTTTTAGATAGATCGGCAAATTGCCTTAGAATCCATTCAGATCTCACTCAGTCTTTTGCTGGTCCCAAGTGTATATGTCTATCATCTTCGATCTCTAACATCTAACAGGCCCTCTACGGACCGTTTAAACATTCCCATTATAGTTCCAGACCTCAGGAAGAGGGCATCCAAGGATTAGGGAATCGGTATCGAAGCAATCAGGGGGGTAGATCTAAGTGCACAAGCTCTGATAGCCGAATGGAAGAGTCCCTCGGAGGTTTCAAGTCTTCGTCGCAAACACAGGTACTATTCGAAATCTGATTTACTAGATCGTACTCTTCGGTCAGCTTTTCCGCCGTCCATCTTAATCAATTCTTTATCCTTATCTTCACTTCATAGCAGATCTAAGTGATCGTACTCTCTGGCTTTATACCGTTGAGCCAGTTAAAGAGAATCCTGAAGACATAGGCAATTGCATCATCACTAGCATTCTTAGCCTTGTAGAGGTGCTTTATTAAGCTTTCGAAAGCACTTCTTCTCAAACGGAGATCCCAGTCCAATTTGCTAGCCCGGGTTCCACTCTTCACTAGAACCCCCATTCATTTCCCTGTTGGGAAGACGAGAGTATCCTATTCCCTATATGGGAAGAAAGGGCGAGGAAATGTGACTAGGACTTACTACATAAGCCTCAATCAAGCCAAAGAAGCTATCCGGCTAAGAATAGGCCTTCATAACATAGGGATCTCGTACGGTCGTAGTAGTATAGCTAATCCCCCATAGGGCTTATACACATCCGCAAGCCAGGCACGCCTGATTCATCTGTCTTGCGGGTCCAATCATCATCATTGTTGTGACGGATGGCAAGCGATGACAATGTAATCGAACCAATGGTACAGTGACCAGAAAGAAAAGAGAATCAGACCATAGAACCGGAAGTCTAGAATATCTGGAATCTTCAGAACTATACCTCCCCAAACTCAGTATGGCATTGTCTCTCACTCAAAGATGTCATCACTTAGCATCTTCTCAGGTCTCACCACTATGTCACCAGCTGCGTATGGAACATGCACTTCACTTAGTAGTAGAGTCTCCATGTCGGCTACAATGAATGCTCGACACTTCGTACTCCGACACACATCACAGCCCTCCGGAGTAACGACACTTTCTACGCACCAGTTCTTTAGGTTGATCACAGAACTCTCCAAAGCCACTCTTACTGACGAATAAGCATCAGAATCATTTCATCTGATATCTTTTCGGGATGGTTCTCACTGTAATAGTAATAGAAAGGGATCTTCAGACTATTGATAGCTGCATCCTGATACCTTTACGCTTCCCTCAGCTCTTCAATCCTCTCTGAAAGAGACCAACAATCGATCCAAATCTCCTTTTAATGATCAATGAGTGGAATTGCTTTCAGTTGAAATAGACTCGAATCAGGCATTATCATCTCATAAAACTCATGGTCAATTGAAGATAGTGGGAATTATCGTACTTCTCTAACACTAAGAAATGTGAGAAAGCGCCATTCACTACATCGCTACATCAGCACGATGATTGCTTTTACGGGTCGGGCTTAGATAATTCAGTAGTTGCAAGGAAGGAAGCTGTGATGCTTTCCGATTCGAGAGGGCCGTCGACCATGATTAATTTGAAGACGAAGAAGAGGTCAGCCCTATGAAAGGCACGAATCATACTATACCTACCTGCTCTACGACCAATCACACTCCCCACTTTCCTTCCTTTCTTCATTCCAATCTACTCTCCATCTTACTATCTGATTATTGGCTGGTTCCTGAAATCAAAAGAGGGCAACCCCCCTCCCTCACACGAAGAATAGATGGTGGGTGCGATCACCTCTCGTGGGGATCAGACCAGTTCACTGTAGTCATTTTCCAATACCTTGCAGGTCCTCTCAGTTTGAGTAGCAGTTGATCTCCCACAGCATAGGGGGCTGCCTGAGAAGCTCCACCTCGTGGACGTGAAAGGAGTCTCACTTGCATTCCACTTATTGATTCTTTATATAATAGATTATTGATCTAGTTGATCATACTTGATTATTGTGTGCACTATCCCTGAGGTGAGCTAGAATTTCTATCAATTCTAGCTCACCTCAAGATCGATCCCTATTCAGTAGTCTCCATCAGGCAGTAATTTCTTTTTCTTGGCTTTGAATTTCAGACTTTGAAACCCTTTCAGTAGTCACTAGTCCTAACCTTTTGCACATGTAAACCAGACCCACCTAGTTTGAAAGGCTCAGTAAGAGGCAGTCTCTAGTCCAGTCGCCGCGGTCATGTTTGAATCCGAACTAGCTGGGGAGATTCGCACATGACTCTACGCAATTGAATGATGCAAAAGCTCGATCGGGCGACGCCCTAAATGAGTAAGGCAACCAGGAAAGAAACCTAGTTGATCAAAAGATCTTTCCTTGACGCTGATTGAAGCAGGGATAGCCTCCACGTAACTAAGGCCGTCTTGAGCGCCCTACTGAATCAGTATTGAGCCAGTAGGACAACTGACTAGCGTACTGCTAAGTTTCGCCCTAAGACACTTTGATCCAGTGTTTTCGGAGAGGTCTCCGTCTCTAGGGTACTGTCGTTACGATAACGAGGTGTACATCTCAGTTCAGATCTTCCCATTAATGATCTTTCCTCTGTGCTTGCTCCATCTTTCTTGTAATATTGATTTTCTTTGGCCTGGGCACTCCCCGGTGCCTTGTTCAGTGGGTCTGATATCTCTTTCCGAATCAGGAACTATTGTAGTACAATCTTTGTCATCTTTATGAGAAGAATGGTATATTGGTTTGGGCAGTATTTGAATATCAGCTTCTTTCATGCGCAGAGACGTGGGGAAGGAAGTAAATAGATGCGCTCTCCAAGGGAGTGAGCTTAGAGATTTGTCTTTGCCGGACAGAGCAGAGAGGGACGACCGGAGGGCTTTCTGCATCTTCTTTATTGGTCCCCCCTGAGGTAGGCACCCATGTGTCGAACCGGGTAACCATCGCTATCAGCTCGGAAGATTCAGAACATTGAGAGTCTTCCTCTGATCAGATCTTAGCTAATAGAAGCGCCGGTTATCCGTTCCACCCTCTGTGAAATCGTGGTACAACGTGGCCCTCCTTCAACAAGGCAAAAGATGAGTGATAACTTTCTGTTAAATGAACCTATTTGGAAATCTATTTATTTCAATCCTGAAAGACTACAAAAGCTCTTTTGCGTTCGCGCGGTTAGTACGTACGTTCTCCCGAGCCTCTTATGGGTCTTCGGAGATTGGTCGTTCTGGACGTATTCGAGAGTTCGATATTCAAGACTTATATATGAATATATATATGAGATTAGGTTGATATCAGTATTTCGCGGTGGCACACCCAAATATTCAATCAACCACGAACCATATGCTCACAATAAGCAGTAGAGGCAATACTTAATACGACAGAGAGCTGGTCCAGAGGACATGGATTCCCTTGTATTCATCAAGGTATTCATGACAGATTAGCAGATGCAAAGAAGAAGTAAAGGTGCGGAGCCGATCAGTCAGAGTACTGGGGGCGAGTAGAGTACTACCTGAACCTCGGAGGTGCTTCGCTTTCGGTAAGGAAGATGACGGGAATGATTCTCTGATTCACTGGCAAGGAAAGATAGACCGCGCCCCGCTTTCCGGCGCAGATGAAAGAAAGACCATTAGCAGAGGTATGAAGTGAGCTTTCATCGGATACGAGAGCAGGGCTCATTATCATTCGCAGCATAAGAGTGAATGGCGCCCAAAGCCATGAACTCGTACGTTGCACTTCGGCCCTAATATTAGCGGTCGAGCGCGTCATTATCATTCGCTCCTCACATTCCTATCACTTCACTCGAACGCCACTAAGAACAATAAGAAGGAAGATCCGTACCGACTCGGCACTCTCGCGGAACCGGGCAAGGGCAGCAGCAACTCGACATGGGGCACGGGGAAGTCCACTGCTTCCAACTGAGTTCATGGAAAGAGTGATCCGTGCTTTGCGAATCTACTAAACCCAGAGCCAGCAATTGCTTGGATAGACTAGAGCCTTTCAGTCATACCCATTCCACTTTCATTGTTGGTCCCCTCGGGATGCACTGCACTAAGGTCCGGTGCCTGTGCTTTGGATCCTTAGCTGCTGCATATGTTCTTTATATATGAGTGCTAAGAGGTTAGAATCTGATGCTCGACCTGCGGGAAGGAGTGAATGGTGAGAGAATGCCGGGAAGGGGCCTCCACCGTACTTTCAGTACATTTCGTTCTCGACTTCAGTACATTTAAGGAAAGAAAGCACCAACCGCTTTCAGGACCTGACTAGTTCCCTTCTTAGTTAGTTGACGGGGAGCATTTTTTCTCCTGTCTGTTTTTTGTGGAGTTGACAGAATCTCTATACTATACATAATCTATACTCTCGATATCTAGACTCTATATAGTATAGTCAAATCCAAGCCAAGAGCAGCTAGAGAACCGGACGGGAACCATTAAGCAGCGGGCCTGCGCTGGACCGAGGAAGAGATTCAGAGGTGCGAACGCGAAGATTTAAGTCAATCGAGACTCTTTTCCTTAAGAAGAAGCAAGGAGGCGCAGAGAAGGGAAAGGGACTTACTATAGACGATTAGTCCGAGCGATAGCGACGTGTTTCGTGAGCTCATGGTAATTCCCAAATTCAATTTATTAACGAAAGCTTTAAGCCAGAATAAAGGATACGCCTCCTTTCCAGATCCTTGTCGTCCTTCTTTCCTGGATCGCCGGAGCCGCTATGACTCGCGGAAGGAAAGGAAGAAGTTCTCCGAGATTCATTTTCCATATAACAAATATAGAAAGTACAGAGGAAAAGGCATGACCAGAATCATTGTGTAAAATAAGTGAATTTATCTACTAAATACTAATGCATGATTGATTGATAAAAAAGGATTCCGTCCAGACAGCTTAACTCCGTCAAGCCTGTACGAGTAGTGAAGAAGAATAGTGAGTTGTGGTTGGTTGTTGACCAACGGAAAGCATGGGAGAAAGAAAAAGATGCACAAACGAAACTGGAAACAACGAATTTATCAGGAGCAATAGCAACTACCTAGACCGACCTGCTATAATAGAATTCCATAAAGACCTAGCGAAGAGACTGAATTACTTGATCGATCGTACTAGATAGATAGGTATCAGATAGACCATAAACATCTTTCTATACTATACGAAATTTCGATAAGAGTCTAGCCAGCTCGTCTCTGCAATACTTTCCATGTGTACCACATGTGAAAATACAGATGCCGCTGCATACGAATCAGCCTCAAGCAGGCACCCGAAAGGTAGACCCGCTTTCTGTGATTAAAAGTCATTTTACCCGAACCCTCAAAGGAAGCCTGGTATGCTTAGAACATCAAGACAATCGAGCTGAACATACCAAAGCTTGACTAACATGATAGTATCTCGGTGTGGAAGAGCTGGTCCTCGATATGGAAAGGTGGGCCGATTCTTTATTCCTTCTCGCCTTGAGGATGAACCAGCCACCATCACCACTCGTGGTTCACGTCTTTCGAAGAACTATCGCTCTGGCGAATCCCAAGTAAGATACGAATGAATCCTAGGTCACAATGGGGCTTGGAACTATACTGATTGGCAGTAATGCGAAAACAGAATCAAAAATATTATAAAAAAAAGAAGAATGCTGATTTGGTGGTACTTGAATTGATACTCATCATGCGAATTGGAGAGCATGCCCCTAAGGGGGTTCTATTCCAAGCGAGATCCCAGTGAGCGTAAAGAGTGATTACGCCCTCATTCAGATAGGATTTAAGGATGCTACTTAGTATTTATACAGAAGGGAGGGGAGGGGAAAGGAACTTAGACGAGAGAAGCTTGCATCTTTCTCTGACATTGGGTATAGGACAGAGAGCGATCTCTATCTCGAAATTCTAATGATTAGATTAGAATACCAAGGTTAGGATCCTATTTAAGTCCGTTTAAGATTGAAGACTGGGTGAGGCCAATAGCGTCTTAGTCTAAGGGAGATAAAAGCATCAAATAATAAGCTGACATCCTTTCTATTCTCTCTTACATTGGAAAAGTCAAAGATTAATATGACCTATTAGCCTTAGCAAAAGGAGGAGTTTCCCGGCAGAAGATAGATTGATTTAGAGGAAAGAAGGAAGTTTCTCTCCTTATATTCTATAGCCCAGATATCAAAATAGAAAAGGACATTCTAGAAAACTATCCTCTATCTAGTATTCAATCCGAGTCCTATGTGACTAGGGACGGCCACCGCCCTCTTCGTGGGAAGACTTTATACTCAATCTCTATTCACGTAAGAATAAGGACGCCATCTTGAATCTTGAGGAGGCTCTTACCTAGACCTACTATCAGAGATCGAGCAAAGAAGAGCCTATTACAGTAAGATTCTAGTCTTCTTTCCCTTTCACCAGCAGCTGAGAAAAGGCCATGATGAGACTAATAAGGCCTTGTTCCTCTTCTCTCTTGCCAACTTCAAATCGGAGATTCCCTTTCCTCATCCGCTCTCACTGCTCATCCTATCCTACCCTTGGCTGCTATCTATGCCATCCTGATAAGATATTAAGATATCAAAGAGAGCTTGAACCATTTCAAAGATCACCAACAACGGCCACCTATCGGTAGCAGCTGTGAGATCATAAGAAAAGCATTCCATAGATCCTTTCAAGAAGGACAACGGCCGTGTCTGGTTGAATGTTCCGTCCATTTCCATCTGTTTCAAGACTGTTGCAGCCCATTTATGGATGGGATGCAAAAGTCTTGATTCATTTAATTACCAATGGCGAATATCCGCCGCTTGCCAGCCCCTTCAAGGGAACAACCTAGTTTTCCCGTGATCGGAGGCACTCCTAAGTCCTCACTAGTTGGTAGATATCGACCGATTCGGTTTTCAAACCAATCAAGATCATGTCCGCTTATTAATTTATTATGGACATTCAACGCGTATCGAACCCTAGGAGCCCGCCCCTGGTGACCACTGTTCACCACGTGCATGTATAAAGTTTAAAAGATTAGTCCAAGCAGCAATCTCATAAGAGAACGCTACTAGACAAGACTTTTCAGTCTTAGCATATGAAGGTTTTTGCTTCATGTGCTTAATCAAAATATCCTTTAATATCATGTACGTGGGGAGGGATTTCCAAGTTGGTTTAAACTTCAACCCTTGTTCAAGGGGCACAGTTCTAACCGAAGGAACATACCGATATATCAGATCACGGAGATTACCTCTAATATCCTAAATCTGATTTAACACGGCATCCAGATCATCCACAGGTGACACTATCGACTCAAATGTCTTCCGGGACACTCTCTTTCTAAAATAATGTTATTAAACCAGAGAAAGAGAAGAGTAATAGAATAGCACGCGCACAGTACAATTAATTATATGAAAAGATCCTAAGAGATGTGTCCGCTGCCCTCGTCGTTCGCTTGATCCTCGGACTTCATTAAATCTCCCCTTCCTACGGTGGACGAGTTCGTACAGCCGGAGCGATTGCACTTTGATAGCACTTTCTACGAGGCTAAAAGAGTGCATCGCGGCTTAGGATGATCCCACTCAAAGAGATAAGCCTGACCAGAGTATACAACCCTCGCACTGAAGACAAGGCTATAATGTATCTGCGTCCGAGAGCTTCTTAAATTCCACGCCCGAGAGCTTCTTAGCTCATTCCAGTACATAGGTACACCGCAGGGTCAGAAGTCCACCTTCCCGGAGGATCAGAGTCAGAGGTCCACCTGAGCAAGTAGCCCAGCCCGTTCTACAGCTCCTGAATCCAATTGATAAAGTCGCCCCCCGCCTACCACGCTTTATAGAAAGAAGATGAGTAGTGCCCGCTCAACTAAAGATCATGAATCAGTCTCAACCGAAAGAGTTCCTTGGCAGGTTCCGTTCGGGCTCATTCCTCTATAGATGTAGGCCTTACAGAATTGGCCTCTCCGTACGGGATTCCCGAGCGTCGACCCTTGGCACTGAAAGAGATGCCTCCACCTATGAGCCCTCCTAAGCACCTTATATAGAATGCCCTGTCTTCGAGCATTTCTCTACGTCACAGGTTGTAATGACTATGAGCTCCCTACCGGTCAGTCCCGCCGTTCGCTCGTCACTTTGCCTCAATGTCTTCGTTGGCTGGTTCCTGCAACTGGGATTGCTGTCTTCTACCGGGTAGGTAGTCTTCCTTCCGAGACAGATAGATCCTTCCGACCTGGTAGCCGCATGTAAGCCTGACCTATTGATGATTCCGCCATCCAATTTTCTTTTGCCATCCAATCCCTTTATCGAGATCTTGACCGCGCTAGACTCATTGTGCTCGTCTTCGCTCTATTCTACTCTTCGGCGCATCGCTTTCGCACGTCTCCCGCATCCACTCTTAGTAACATGGATGGGACGTACTTCTTACTCTCTAAAGAATGAACTCAATCGAATTACATGCCGGTCATCAACTATCTAATAATGTCCCGGACGGGGTAGAGAATTGAAAGTTCGGATAGGAGGGAACTCTTTCTTTGGCAAGGCCATGAAGCAGATACTCTACTCTTTCTTGTTGGGGAACTTCTCTGCATAGCGCTATCCCTTCTCTCACAGATCGGATACGGAACCAATGAAAGATGCGAATGAATGCCTGGCGCCCTAGCTGTCTGAACCTTCCACTTCTACCAAGAACTTATGATTCGCCATCACTTGTTGACGTCCTCAAAAGCTCTCTCTCCAGAGTAAGAGCAAGCTCCCGCTCCGCACCCCTTATGAGATCCATTATATTATTTTGCTTTCTTTGCTAAGAAACCTATCTAATCGAGCATATTCTCCATGAGGATGACTTATTCAGTGATCTTTGCTTTTATTGTTAGAGCTTATTCAGCTCTGCGTCTCTACTACACGGCGTCGCGGGCTCAAGTCCCTCCGTCGGCTTTCCTCTCTATTCCGAGAACGGAATTGGTCTAACGCTTCGATTGGCAGAACGATTTGAACCAACACTTCCTTGATTTGGAGCTTGGATGGTCAGAGATCATCTGCGCTTTCGTTCGCACCTCTCTTTCCTTGCCCGGAGAGCTATGAATTGGACAAGTGCCAAACAATAAGAGTCCGCCAGTCCATGAATCTTCCTTTCCTTATAGAGCACTACGACTCCAATCGACATTCACGCGTCACGCGGGTCCGCTAAACTTCCTCTCATACGAAGCTCTCGATCTATTAAGAAAAGAAAGATGAGAAAGTGCGGGTGGGCTAACGAAAGTAATCTCGCTCTCGCCGGACTTCTTATTGCTGCCCCTGTCTTTTCTATCGGTGCGTACTGACTGAGCTTACCCTTACCTATCGAAGGTGGTCCGGCACACTACGCTGACCGGTCTTCTCCTACAATGCAGAGAGGGAGGCAGCCCTCTTTTCTAAGCGCTCCCTTCAGTCATTTTTGGTTAACAGATCGGACTTGCTCTATCGGATAAATTCCGACACAGGGAACTCCGGCTCACTCATACCAGTAATCCTCTCGCTCGTTCCAGTCGTTCCTGTGGCACAATCTATAGAGAAAGCCTATTCCCTGCACTCTTTTCTCGCTAACTTCACAGCGGAAAGAGAGAAGGACTCGTCGGGTTTTTGTCCAACAGAGGCTTCCTTCGCCTCTTTAGTTGATGCGCATGACATTCGTGATTGATTGAAACCCGAGCCCTCATCTAGTCCCTGTCCATTGTTTTGTCCGGAAAGAGATAGAGCAGACCAGCTTTCATTCGAGCGGTGTGTGATCACGGGAAGCCTCCGCTGCCTTTGCCTTGAAAGTAGGATTGTCGGTCTGTCTATCCGGTTTAGCATAAAAAGCAAGCCCTCTTCTAAGCATTAAGTCTTGGTAGTCGATGTATTGTTACCGGTGGTAGAAGTTGCATTTGCTTTTTGTTTTTTAGTAAGACCTCTATTGTATTTTCTTTCTTGCTTGGCCTATCATCCTGTCGGTATGTTTGGCAGTACAATCCCTAATCCATTAGCTGGCCATTAGCCTAGCGCTTAGTAAGGCAAGGAAAACCTGGATTGACTAATACAGTAGTCAATCTTAGTCATACTTCCTTCTTTTTCAATTGGTCCCCCGGGGAAGCTTAAGCTAAGCCTTCCAAAGACCGCTAAGGCAATTTATTCTACCCCCGAGCCATTTGATTGGTCAATCCGTAGGTGGTGTAGCGCGTTAGGGAGATAATTATCATCTATATCAATCAATCTGCTAGAATTGAATCTACTCCGGATCTGGGTGAAAGAACCACTGCGATTTTATTAATAGAATCGAACAAAGAGCAAAAGCAGAATGCCAATAGACTCTGAATCTGCCTAGCCCAAGCTAAGGTTTCACTACGGGAACTCAAAAGTCAGTCAAGACTTTACTGGTTAATCCCACCTCTAGGTGGACCGGACCCTTCCGCCTAAACCTATTTTTTCTGACCCTTTCCTCGGGCATGACCTATTATGTCAATAAGATCTGCTTTGAGTGCGCTTACTTTTTTGCTTGCTTGCCCTAACCTAATCCATTCCCGATGCCATTCAACTAGAATCCAATCTCATACCGGGATAGTAAAGGGAATCTCCTTTTCATTCATGGGGACTGCTTGCCCGAAGAGAGTACTCAATACCATTCCGTGTCTTCCACCGGACTCAAAGAAAGATGTAAAGGTGAAACCTCAAGCTAGTTTGAATAGCGCTGGAAGGGCCCAGAGTCAAGACCAGTGCCAGCTACTCCTACTGCTATTGGCAAAAGATCGTATTCGCCGCAAACCAAGGTCATCCACCTGTGCACCTTCTTATAACAGCATTCCTCCCAGATCCCAACTTTTTGGCTACCTATGCCGGTCTGTCTTGTGTCATTTAGCTGGTACTAAGACACGTCTTAGATTGATTTCCGAAAAGCGAGAAATAGCACCATCGTTCATTATAATTCCTTTGAGCTGTTGGGGGCTGCTCTACTGTGGATGGAAGGCATTCCTTCGATCGCGTAAGGGTCTTTCGGTCGAGCCAGCTTTCCTTTTCTAACCACCGCCTTTTTCTTGGTTGTTCCACCTTTCTTAGGAACTGAAGTATCCCCCGCTTCAAATTTACCACTTTTGATGGCATTTTCTATCATTTCCCCGGAGATAACCATATCCGCGAAATTCTTTGTAGCATTGCCAACCAGTTTATCATAATATGGTGCTCGCAGTGACGAATAAGACTGTCCTTTCTTTTTCAGTGAGGGGAGGTTGTACTTGAGCCGCCAGGTCTCTCCATTTCTGGGCGTACTCCTTCAAACTATCTTTGGACTTCTTTTCCATCTTTTGTAAGGGCAACCTGTCTGGCGCCATATCAGTCATGTCTTTTCTTTGTATTGGGTCAGGAATGCTTTACCCAAATCTCTCCATGTGTGGATACGGCTCCGGTCCAGCTGATTATACCACTTGGCTGCCGAACCTTTTATACTAATACTACTATATTGAAAGCAATGAATCAACAGCTTCTCATGCAGAGTGTGGCCAGTCATCTTACGACAGAACATGGTCAGGTGAGCAGCCGGGCATTTCGCCCCATCATACTTTTTGAATTCCGGGACTTTCCATTTTGGTGGAATCACCAAGTCTGGGACTAGACTGAGCTCACTTGCATCGATGTTTCCGAAGATATCCATTCCCTCTACTGCCCTGAGTCTTTCTTCCAGTAGATCATACTTATGCCGCGACTCCACGTCCTCAGGTGCCTATTTCCTCCATTTTTCCTGTTGATCCTATGGCGGTGCAATTTTGTTAAATTGATTTGAGTACAGTGCTCATCAAGTATGTAACATACCTAAGGAACCCCTTTTCTTTACTAATCTTGTGTAAGAAATTCGTAACTCTTCCGAGTTCCTATACGCCGGATGAAAGGCCCAGGACCGTTTAAAATCTGCCTGGAATGCTTATTGGCATAGGGAGGAAGATGGAGTCACCCTCCGCTTTTTTATTTATTTATGTGGCTTGCGCTAAGAAAGCGAGTTCTTGTAGATGCATCCTTGCAAGTGAGAAAGATAAAGAAGAAAGTGCCTTATGCATCAGCGGTTGGAAATTGTTTGTATGGTGTACACAAGGCCAGACATTTATCATGCAGTTAAACAAGAGGGGTCAGTCGCTTTCTCTCTAACCCCGGCAAAGAACATTGGGCAGCACATTTCGAGTTGGGAAGAAAATGAAGAACCCTCATCCCAAGCAACATCACAGGATCCCAATGAAGAAGGAAGGGAGACATATCTTGCATCTGATCGTGGAAAGAAGAAGCGCCTTGCAAGCATCATAATCAAAGAAGGAGATAAAGAGATAATACCTTGACCAATGCACTCAACCTCGGGGAACTACGCCCGGAAGCAGTACCGGCCTGATTTAAGAATAAGTTGTCGTGGGGAATCAAAAAGTGTCATTTTATCGTTTCGCATCAATAGGAAGTGAACAAGTCTTGGAGCTCGTCCGTTTCCGGTTGGGAAGGTAGCAAGGTTCGTTGTCCTCTCACTCGATCGGAGAGGGAGGGCCAAAGACGGAGAACGGCTAGCAGCGATAACACCAACAGCTTCCAAATCTCGGGTGTAGGAGAAGAAGCCGATAGGGGGGTGGAAGGTAGCGAAGAAGCTAAGCTAACACTTGAGCAAAGTACTTTCTTATAGAATAAGAAATCCCCACAGGCAGCGGTGGCATCGTCATCACGGTCCCGAGCCAACCCTACTAGAGGTCGATCTCTTAGAGCGGCGAAGTTTGGCCAATCCATCCTATCCTGGATTCCGAAAAAAAGCCCAATTGAATCTCGAGGAGGACTGAACAGATGTGGAGGATCCTGACAAGGAAAGCACACCTTGAAGAGTTGACATCTGAGATTGAAGATGATGTCAACCAAGAAGGTTTATGGCAAACTGGAAGGAGTAAGGAGGGACGAGCGAGAGCGAGAGAGTTGAATAGCTCGACTCACCTGCTCCGGTCGGGCCCTACCTTCCCGGGCCCCTCACATGACCGGAGCTTTGTCCTCGCGTAGCATGTGATCAAAGACAAAAGACAAGGATATTATCTCGCAGGCAGTGAGGGGTGGGGAGAGGGAGAGGGACGAGCGACGTGCACGCACGGACAAATACAAATATTCTTTTAGTGAGTTTGTTTTTGTTTTTCATGCGAAGTAGTGCATGCCTCTAGCGGAGCAGTTCTCGCTGTGAAGTGAAAAACGCAGACGCTTGGAGTTCTTTCCCGACCGGATGGATCTGGAGTGACAATTCATAGTACATCCACAGGTGGTTGGTTATGGATATAATCAAACTGCTTTTTTTACTAAAAAAGAAAGAATGCCTTTCAGATTGATAAATGTAGGTGCAACCGGATGTAGCTTTTAGCAATCCGGTAAAATGCTTTGTTGTATACTTAGATGATATCACTTCTCAAATCAAAGAACATCAATGAGAATTTATCACATCTTAAGCAGATCTTCGGGCCCCACAAGTAGAGTCAATTCTGTCCTTTCGAGCTCAAGGTACTGGCTCGGGCACATAGTCACAAAGGCAGGGAAAGAAACCTCTCACTATTAAGTCGCTTCTCTCTATAGCGTTCGGGACTATTTAAGCTGGTGCCCTAACTTTCCGAGTACTTGAAGGAATGAACTTCATGCTTCTCACTCATATTTTTCACTCAACATCAACATCTCTTTTCTTTCTCTTTTCATTTATTCTTTCATTAGCTCTTTTTCTCTTGTAGTTCTGGTAGAAGTTGAAGGATAGGACTGGGCACACACACGAACGATTTGAAGCAGATCATTCTTTAATCAAGAGCTATTTGGCACGATAAGGGATGCTCGTGTGTGATTGTCATTGATGTTAGTCAGGCATGCCTTAATTGGCCTTTTTATAGGGTAGTTCCAGGTGTGGCTACCAATTCTCGCCATCTCAGAGGACAAGTCTCACCCCACGGGCACTTACTACTCCCAATCTCCTAAGGCCACCAACATCGCTTATTCTGCATCAACCTTCCTTTATGCCTCTGTCGTCTTTTGCTGTGCCCACGGGCAGATCTGTCGGACTGTATAATATCTTGCCATTCACGACGTAGGTATTATATGCCTAAAAGATATTCGTATTTATGAGTCAAAAAGTAGCGGTTGGAGCGATTTATATGAGAATGACGCGCTCGAGCGTATGCGAGAGGAAAGGGGCTAGACATTGGGGTACTTTCTTTTCTTGCTTAATCACTTTCGATGCGAGATCATTCCATGCTTTTTTTGAAGCTATTACTATATAGATATATAATAGAAGTAGAAGTTTATAGTTCTCACTCTCTTGGTGGCAGATCATAAGAGTACTTGTTCTACTCGCTTTATCCTATATAAAGAAGGCAAATATTAGTTACGTTACCTAAAACGCTATTCTATATCTCCGCGAGAGCTTCCTTTGTTTGATATTTGTTAAGAGCGTCCTTCAATGCTTGCTTTGTTAGTTGTTTAGCCTACTGAATAGGTCTTGAGTGATGGCAGGTTGATCATAGACAGTAGATTCGCCGTCATGGATTCTCCTCTTCTGGTAAAGACTGGCTAGGGCGTCTGCCTTTGTGTTCTGTCCCCTTTGCACATGTTAAATGTTTAAGATGCGTGCTAATTCGCTCGCTGCTGTATGATAGGGTCAGAGATCTGGTTTTCTAACTTCAACTTCATAGATGCCGTTCATTTAGTTAATAACCAACCGCTACGCGCCTCGCAACTGGAAAGTTGATGTACTTCGATGTCACGAGCTAGTTCCATTGCCATAATCAGAACCGCTGAGACGGAACATGACTCCGACAAATGAAGGAATACGGGATCATGTTGCCTTCGGGAGTCAGAAAGACGATTCCGACCCCTATTCACATGTTGGACGTCCTTTCTCATCTGTTCTTGAGGCGCAGTCAAAATAATTCTCCCAGGCTTTTGATGTGGGTCTTGATACGACTTCAGTGCAGTAGACTGCTTCGTCAGGCAATGATTCTTGCAATTTGAAGTGCTCCCAAGAAAGATGCCCAAACTGTCCTTTCACGGCCTTTTGTGGTACTTATGTTATACTGTTCGAGCTGTATTGACCATTTAGCGAGTCGGGCGTTCAGTGAACTTGGTCACAAGGATCTTTAAAGGGTTTACTCCTGACACCAGGTAATTGGTGGGTAAGACAAATTAGGTAATGTCGCATCTTATGTGCTGCGAACATGAGAGCAAGGCATTCCTTTTGAACTGGTTATACCGGTCTTCTGCGGGACTACCGCTTTGCTTACCTTACTGCAAGAGCACTGGAAGAGAGCCGGGGGCGTGGAAAGTGGAGTTCTAGTTATCACGCAAAAAAAGAAAGTTTCCGTTAAGAGAGTGCGGATAGTTTAAATAGCCAGATTGGTTGGGCGCAGGTATAGTTCAAGCATTCCCCTTCATTTCGTGTTTAAGCCTGTTCAAATACCCCCCGCTCAATTCAACATTGCACTTTTGAAGGTCTTCAAACCCAGACCCACGTCTGAAAGTATTCCCAGCCCCTGTCTTTATGTTGCACGAGTCGGATGTTGAAGCCAGCCAGTTCTTCCTCCCTCAAGCCTCTTTTAAGCTCTAGTCTGAAAAAACAAAAAAAAAAAGTGTTATAGAGAAGTTAGAGAAGCCATCCCCGTTCTCGGTTAAGGCTGTACGAGCATCAATTCTCTGCGGCAGTTGAAACAAGAAAGCATCCAAGCCAGGAATCTTTGAAAGTAGTCCCGAGCTAAGGGACGAGCGATAGCGACGTTACGACGGGACCATACGAGCGGATATGATATGATTAGGAGCGAGGTTTGGATGTAGATTGATGAAATGGAGGATTCGTTATCCCGCTGTACCCTTTACAACAAAAGCAAGCGAGGAGCGGGGCAGCTCGAGTGATATAGAGTTGTGGGATGGATAATGCAACCAAGGCAGATTCAATCCTCTTTTCTCATATTACTTATAGAAGTAAGAAAGCTAAGCTGCTCGTTAGACTGAAAGGAAGAATGAATCCCCTCTTTTCTTAGAGGAAAAAAGGTTTGGCATTGAGAGAGAACTTGTTTGACAGTGTAAGATACGATTCCTGATACCGAAGGATCATTACCGATAGCAATGGGCTTAGGCGCCCTCGTCATCCTATAATCTTTTGATGCGTCGGACTACGAACCCACATCTCCCATGTTCCTTAGAACCTGGAAAACCACCGGTCCCTACGCCATAAAAAATTGATAGTCTCGTCTTGCTTAAACTAAGGCTAGCTTGTCTAGGATTAGGATGCCCACTTCCCTAAAACCTAAATGTCGAAAAGGTTTGAAAAGCAGAAAGTTTATCAGAAAGATATCCCGCATTATCTACTATTGAAGCAACTTAAGCCCATCCAATAACTTTTTCTTTATCGGGCTCGGCAAAAGAGTTATAGGAATATGCTCCTAATGCTGCTCCAGTTGTTGTTAATTCTTGTAATGTAGGAGGCGTACCATTAACCCCTCATACTCTTATTGTACGGTTAGAAGATTTATTATGATCTTTTTCCGGAGAAACATATGAGTCTTACGCTCGACCAGCGGGAGTGGAAAGAAGGTAACTCATAGAGGGAATGCGGGTTAGCTCCTCTTGTTCGAATGTCGGATTGTCTTCTTCCTTTCTTCATGGATTAGCACCTCTAGATCCCTTTCGAACTACGAATGACTTGATCCTGTCCAAGCCACTAGGAAGGTACGTAGGCAAGCTCGAAAAGAGCCCCAGTCAACAATGCCCCCACACCTTGCTTGAAAATACCTGAATTTATTCATCTAGGATCTTAATTCCTAAAAGTCTTACTAGCTCACTCTCATCTCAAGCTCTAAGACTGCAATTGACTGCTTGAACCATAGCCCCCGGGGACAATGGGACATCGGCCTACCAACGAATTAGTCTGAATAGTAAGCCTTCGGGCAATAGATGATGATTAAACTAACTACCCCTATCCCGGAGAACCCGAAATTAAGAACTGAAAAATAAAGTGCAAGGAAGTATCTCAGATCCACATAATCATAATACGGTGTTAAGTTTATAACAAATACAACCTAAAACGCGCATCTGAGCTGCATCTTCTATTACCGCCCCGCGGGTCGTATGATTTGCAAAGAATAAATAAAAGATCTCTCCTCAGAAGACGATTACGCGCATCTAGGAATTAATAGCAAGCACAGAAGCAGGAAAGCTAGCCACCGTGGAGTAGCATGAAATGAAATGCGCACCGAATCGTCTGTTATTGAATCGACTGCTTGATAGAATAGACGGTTCTCTTTCTGTTAGCAAGAATCCGCTGTTAGAGAATACGCTTGAACTAATAGACGGATGGGATTTATTGATTATAAATCCGCCGAAAGTGTTCTTTTCTTAAAGAATCTCTAGAGAGAAATCCTCTGGCCTTACCGCTCCGTGGGCTCATCTAGTATACGCTCATTGGGCGGATTTCTTTTCATAGCCAAAGTGTTTTGAAAGAGAAGAGTCGACGCTGGTGCTATCTCTTAGAGAAATAGTAAGGGGTTTGGAGTTTGAGTGCTCTCTGCTTAAAAGCCCCCTTTCGTAGCCGTCGATGCCCAGCCATTTCTCTAGCTTCAATTCTATGGTAATCTCCTGCCTCTTCCCTTATTTCCACATATGGCTTTCCCAAGATAATAGGTAAAGATTCTGCTTTGCTCACAAGAAGCTGGGTAGCCTTTCACCTTGCCCCATATAGAATAGAGGGCTTGGCTTTTCAAAGTTGCCCTACCTTGAACTGGCTTAAACTAAAAGGGCTTAGGCCTGTTGATGGCTGTCATTTTCTGGGCTATTTGGAAGGGTTAACTAATTTTATATATAAGCAGTCAAAGAAGATCGGATGGACCTGACAAGCAGGCAATGGAGAGAAATCCCTCGATCTATTCTATGGTGAGTAAAGCGCGTCTTGCGAGTCAAGAGAGGGATCGGATCAAGATGCCGTGGTCTCACAAAACCTTCGCGCGCACCGACGCGCCTAGGGAGGCAACCTGTTCGACGTCAGAACCGATCTCTCAACTTGCTTGATGAGCGATCCGCGCTTGGAAGCAAAGTGGCGATAGCTTTCTGTACTTCGCGCACAAGAAGAGCGATCGAAAAACTGGAGGGCCCAGTGAGCCCACTGCAATGGCACCGAAATGGGGTCTGTAGGACGAGAACCCTACACCAGCTGAGATCCTTTCGTGCGCACGGCGTACCGAAAGGCATTAGCAACTTTGTGACGGGGGCGACCATGGATTAACTAAGAAGATTAAATAGCTATCATAAAAAAGCATGGATTGAACGGCTCTTTTTAAAACCCGTGTTTTTCGCCTAAAATTAGCTAAAGCGCGATAGAAGCCCTAAACTAGCTAAGCTAAGTACGTACGCAATAGCGCGGGAAGAGCCCCTACCCTATAGTTTGAAACTAGCTCTGAATCAAAGAAGCTAGCATAGCGAAAAGATGCTCGACATTATTAAAGCTATATTATTATACAAGATGCTCAACTCTTTCTCAAGACTATATAACTAATCAATGCTACACTCACTGGTAACGAACAGCAGGAATCGCATACAAAAGTTCACAATAAGTATGCCAATCCACCGGTGAAGATAAAGGCACATCCTGAGTGAGAAATAAACTCTAAAATCAAATGCTCGACGAAGGGCCATAGAAGTGCGCTTTAAAAGCGCATTAATCAGGCTGTGAAGGTCACAGGGGCTATGAGACCCGATTAAGTGTAGGAATTAGTGCTGGAAGCACTAGTAGTAAGCAGAAAATGAAAAGTAGCCCCAAGCTACTTCATAAGCTCAAGATAGCCAAGATGGAGTAGGGCTAGTCTAAGACAAGACAGACCGATCTCTATTCTCCTGCTCGCGTTTACAAGGTTTCCCACTCACTCTATTGAGTTACAGCCCTTGTTGGGTTCTGCAAGGAAGCATCTCGATAGGTCCGCAACCTGTGCTGTGGTTGATGCCCCACCCGAGCTCTAATTCCATACTCGATTTGCCGGTTCTTCGTCCGAGCGGCCCCCTGAGGATGCGGGAAGCCGATGATAGGAGTGGTTAACTGGACTCTTCTTCGAATTCGAATAAATTAAACCTTGATGCCCGCGACGCCTAAGCCGCTTTAGTAGGGACGGACTGAAATACCCCATCATTGCACTCTAAGGTTCAGCAGGGAACTATTGAAGCTTCCAGCTTTCCACCTATATGGATTGTTTGAGCGTAAATAGACACGATCTTCGTTCGGCACGCGTCCAGTCCAAACACAGTCTTGCTCCTATAGCTCTCCTCTCTGGTTGGTCAAGGGTACACACTTCTCTTTTTTTAATTTATGTATTCCCGGTGATCCTGTCCCGCTAAACACAAATCTTTCTTTTCATTTTATATATCCCATGGGCGCTAAATAGAAATTATAACTAAGTAGGTTTCGAAATGAAATAGCCCATTAAGTAGAGGAGTCAACGGCACGCACACGCAGGAAAGGCGTCGGTTCATTGGTCTGGTCTTTCGCTTGTACGTACATCGGCTTGTTGGTGCTTGGAATAAAAACCTCGGTAGCAGTAAAATGGCGGACTTCAAATCTTACTGAAGTCTTCAAGTAAAGAATCTTGGCTCTCCTAGCTGCACATTCATTGTATATATATAATAATATGCCACACTGTCCTTTCCTTGCGTGGATTTCCTCAACACTATGGGATTAGTGCCATTAGTTCGAAAATATGATACCACTTATGCCAGGAGAGCGTCTAATCAGTCCCTGCCCTTTCGATTGCGGATGCGAGAACATAAGTTGCCAAACTGAACTCTATCCGCGTTGTCCTTTCCATTGCAGTCAACAAACACTGGCCTATTCACCCACTTGATGTCAAGAATGCCTTTCTGTAATGGAGAGATTCAGGAAGAAGTCTTTATGTTACCGCCACCTGGATTCATACCACTCAGAGGGGGATAAAGGGAAAGTATGTCGATTGAAGAAGGCTATATATGGATTGAAGCAGTCCATTGACTAAGAAGAGGGCCTGGTTCGAAAAGTTTAGCAGTGCTGTACAAGAGTTTGGTTTTCAAAGAAGATCATTCTTTATTTGTAAGGAAGAGAAAGGAGGGGACTCAAGTTCTAGTGGTTATGTTGATGATATTGTCCTTACGGGGGATGATGTCGAGGCAACAAAATCATCGTCTTTGTTCCGATTAGGGGTATCAGCAGGCTTGGCTCCCCAAAAACTAGTCTCCTTCAAAAGATCAACAGCATACTTCCTCTGGGAAAGATAGATCCCCTTTTTTTGGGGGGCAACTTCTATTCCTAGGAAGTACTTCAGAGTTCCCAGATCCTTGATCTCAAACGCCTTACACGTCGCTGCGCTCGTACCTTCTCTCTTTGTCGAGCTTCTAGCAGCTGTTCTATTGTCTGCTTCCGCTACTTATTCTGTGCTCCTATCCTTTATAGTATAGTCGAGCTGATCTACTCCCACCCTTTGCTAGTGAATCAGCTCTTTTCAAGCTTTTACGTGGCGAATGGGATATCATCAATAGCTTCCCTTTATTGGTGGCGTAACATCATATTCTAAAGGACGGATCCTGGTCCCTGGGTTGTGATAGGCCATTACCTTACGGTTCAATCATGGACGCCCCAATTTCGTGCGACAAAATCGAGTGTAACCAGTGCAGTGGTTTGGGTTAGGTTTCCTGGGATGCCAACCCTATACTAGAGTGCTAAAGTCCTGCGTTCTATTGGGAACCTAGTAGGACGAACAATTAAGGTTGACCTTAATACAAAAACAACTCAAAAAGGTAGGTTTGCTAGAATTGCAGTGGAGGTTGATTTCACAAAACCATTGTTAAGGCTTGATGGTGAATGGCAACGTGTGGAATATGATACAGAAATTTGCTTCAAGTGTGGTAGATTTGGACATAATAGTTTGTTTTGCACCTTTGTTCCTTCAGAGGAGAACCGAGAATCTACCCCTGCTTCGGAGCATACACCACCACAACAGACCGGCGGCTGCTCGGCGGAGGCGGAGGTGGAAGGTGCTGATTTTGGCCCTTGGATGCATTCTCAGAGACGAGCACGGCGGTCCACTAAAAAGGAAAGTTCGAATTCTGTAGGTAAGTCAGGTGATGGAAAGTCAACCGCGGTGAATCAGGGAGAAAATAGGGAATCCCGTTTTAATGTCCTATCAAATCTTCCAGATTCGGAGGGCCAAAATGCCGCCACTAATCTTGGAAGTAGCGAGAATCAGCCTTGTCCTAGCACTGAGCCAGATTCTGTGGTGAAAGAGAATCATGCAAGGCGAGGTAAAATACCAAAATCCCCATCCAAGGTTGCACAAAAACAGCCAACTCAGCAGGGAAATATCCCACTTTGATCTTCTTTGGTGGAGGCTTCCAAAACGACAGCGCCTAGGGAATCATTCACTCACTTCTTGTCCTCGGTCTTGGGGTTCCTATGTAACCCCCCCAAGCCATGCACATGCAGCCCCTATTAAACTGGCTACTAGCAAACCCACTGAGACACCTAAAATTACGACAAGTGTAGATCAAAGCCATAACCATGCAGACTCTGCGACGTCACCCGATGCCACTACAACTCTTCCTCCATTGTCCTCCCCTTCTTCCATTCCCTTGGATGTTCCCTCAATACATAGTGTTGGCACGAGATATAAACAACCATACAAACTCCCAGACAAAGGACATAGGGGGCTTATCCCGGTAAAGCGCTCCATTTCTAAGGTTGTGAAATCCTCTAAGGGAAGAACTGTCAAGTATGTCCCAACTGGAATCTTTGAGTCTGGATGAGGATATTTATTACTTTGTAGCTAATGAAGGAGAAGGGTGGACGTAGTTCACTCTGAAGCTTGCCTCTCTGTAAGCTCAGGTTCTTTCTTTCTCTTGTTTCATATTATATTATGTCTATTAGAGTATGGAATTGCCAAAGGGCAAAACACAAACTCTTTCGATGTGTAGTCCGGGATATTGTTAGAGACCGTAAGCCCGATATTCTGGTCATTATAGAACCGCGCATCAGTGGCCGCCAAGGTGATACAGTCTCTAGGATTAACCGATGCAGAGGTAGAGTCAGTCCCTTTTTTGGAGTTCAACTCCGAGCCGGTAAGCAAGACAAAGCAAGTCAACGTGGGGTCAAACTCTCGATGGCCATAGACCTGAATGGTTGGAGTGTGCAGGATCACTCCTGATACTTTCTTCCTTCATCTAAGGTATGGTTGGTCGAAGCGGCTGGACGAACTGCTATTTTGCATAGGGGGAGTAAGATAGGCTAGGTGCTTTTACTCAACTCGTGAAGGTTCATTTCTAGTTAGCAAGGATAAGGAAGCATAGGTAGAGTCCATTAATAATATGTCTGTCTTTCCCTGTAGTCGTCAGCTCGTTCTTGACAGATCCGATCGGGTCTTCATAATCTGGAGTAAAAGGATTCGAACCTTTGCATGCCGGTACCAAAAACCGATGCCTTACCACTTGGCTATACTCCAAAAGGTCGGTCCCTGGGGAGAGGGGGAAGGGAGAGAAGGAAGAAAACGAGCCGTGCAAGGACGCGGGGATATTGCAAGTAAGCAGCTTCGTTCTCCCTGACGGACCGACTACAACAAGCTCGCTACTCTAATAGAAAGAAACGGTAAGCTCTCTGCTCTATTTGCTTGCAATGCGTTGCCTATCAAAGTTGGCGAAGCGAAGGCTTTTTGTAACCTTAGACTCGTTATGCTGTTCGACTGAACTCGTTGGCTCCGCGTCCACCGAAAGTCGGTAACCTTCGTCAGCATTTGGTACTCTTTCGATAGCTTCAATAGTTCACTGAATTTGGTGTAATGAACCGCAAGCCCTTCAGAAAGAAATACATAATATAATCTATAATAAGAATTAAGATTCAAGTACCCTTGAAAAGACTAAAGGAACGGGGGAATGACTACCTGTAATAAAGCACAGGCTAATACGAGCCGACCAGAAGAAGCAAGGCTTAGATTACCAGATCCTGGACACAATCTTCCTAGAAATGGCGAGGCAAGGGGCTCTCCATTTCTAGCCTCCCCTTCTTGCTTACCTAGCTCTTGTCTTAGTGACTCTTCCTCTTTTCTAGGTTCTTTTCTGAGTGTTAATACGATAGATTTTTCATTTGCCAATGAATTGGATCCGCCCCGATTCGATCAATAATGAGATTCTCGTTGATCGAATTTGGAAAAGTCTTTCTCACTATTCAGAACAGTGGAGCTTTCGACCCAATCGTTTAGCCTACCTATCGGGCGCCAAGCCAATAAAAGAGAAAGTTTTCGCATGGGCTCATCATCTGATGCAGAACCGATGCGAGAGGGAGAATCAATATGGGGGAAGCGGGGATTGATAGCTTTCAAGAACCAGTGGAAAGAGTTGTTCCTCCTTCCTTTCCAAAAAGAGTAATTAGGCATAAAAGATTTGATTGAATGAACGCCACCTTGGTTGTTTTCAAACAAATCCAATCTTGGGCCAAGCGTTGCCAGCCGGTAATAGCCGAAGGCTAAAAAGGGAGAGATAGGGAAGAGGAGATGTTGGATAGTCACTCCACGTAATAGATAGTGCACACAGATTCCTCTTTCATTTTCCTTTCGGGTCGGAAACGCCGGTTGCTGGTGGGGCAGTGCCCATTCTCACCTTTATTTAGAATAATAAGGAACCAACGAATGAACCCTACCCGTCCATGAAAAAATGGGAAGAAGACCACCAGCTAGCAGCTCAGAAATCTTTGGTTGGGTATTCCATACTCCTGCCTGAGCTTTCCGATCCACCAATCCCCTATTTCAGGGACATCTGTCTTAGGTAGGCCCAGGGATCACTAATTAGTCGAATGAACCGCGAAACGATAGTGAAGAACGAGATGTAATTCAAATGTAGTCGAGTAGAAAGAGAACAAAAGAACGTAGTGTATATTTGTCGAATATTGTATAAAGAGCGTACCTTATTGCGAGTAAAAGAAGTAATCGATAGCTACCAAAAAAAGGCATTAAAATGGTAGAAGGAGTCCCGATCTGACCATAATGTCCATAGCCCATCCTCGAACAAGACGGCTTATCGGTTTAAAGCTTATCGGATGGAGTTCTGATACAGGTCCGTGGCGCCTTAACGCTTGACAGCCAAAGGCTTATGCAATCGGTCATTATGCTTGGCCTTGGAATTGATCAACCATCGTCTTTTTGGACAAAAAAGAGGGTAAGGTAAACGTCTGCGGTCTCATGGAATATTGGTAAACGTGTGCCAACCTATTAAATATTTGAAGAACTCTAGCTCAACTAGTGAAGAGCTATTACGTGGAGTCTTGTCAATGGGTTAAAGAGTAAGGAAAAGAGGAAGCTGGGCCAGGTGCTATTAGCCCAACGGGTGAATCAATAGGAGTGAGCTAGGGAACTACTCGAACTTACTCCGATGATTTTCCCTTGGTTGCTTGCCGCTATAGAGAACTGAGATGCTTCAAAGCCCTAATATGTGAGTTACGACCGTCCACCAATAGAATAGAGACAGCGAAAGGGTGTAAGATTGCAGAATCTTTGGACTCGCTTTAGGACAGCGCCTGCTCCCCTCTTACTCATACTGATAGTTGGCAAAGCACAAAGGATTACTCCAGCCACTCTATACCACTGGATCAGTTAAAGGAGACCGATGACAAAGGTTTTTCAAGTATCCAGAAATAGGCCCGGTCGACCACACCTCTAATGGTTTGACCCAAAATTAGGTCTCCCGTCCGTTTCAACTATTATACACCAACTTGAGCAGGAATTAGGGGCTGACAGGATCACTCGCCTTGCAACCATCCTTGATGGCGAAAGACCAGCTCAATAGTAGACATCCCCCGGCAATAGAGCTATAGCTATTACGAAAGTCAGATCGTACTTCATCCCTCTTTGCCTCAGTGATGAAGGAAAGCCATACCCGGGTAAGTGATACCTTGACTTTTCCTTAAAATCGGCCTAGGGGTGGCTAGCCTGTGGGATTACCGCTTTCCGGAGTGTGGGATCCGATCAAGCGTGTGCCTTCCACCGACAACCCGACTGATGAACTGGTTGTTCGCTCTATCTAGTTTGTCACATCTATGGATTGCTTTGGCTATTAGAGGAGGTAGTGGACCCCCGATATCCTTTCAGTTTATGGTGCAACATTCCCTCCATCTCCAAATCCAACCGACTACTGGATCTTGGACTTTCAATCAATATCTACAAGACAATTCGAATTGTCTCGTCACGGCAGTTGCTTTTGATTCTGCATCTCTGTAACAAGCATCTGGTACCAAGAGAGGCACCCATTTAATCAATTCAACTAATTTCTGTAGCTCGTTTGCTCTTATGTACAGGTTACTTATGCTCGCTTCAAGTATCGCTTGGCATCATCAGAGATTAGAAGCTAGCCCTTACCTCGCTTCCCCGCATAGCATGGAGGGTCTAAGGTAAGATCATCGGACTGAAAGGAAAGGAAGGCATGCATAATATGAGTACTCGCTCGCGGAAGAGGTAATCATATAATATAAAAGCAAAGGAAGAAGATCAGGAGGATGACGGCTAGGCAGACTACTCGCTGGCAATTAGTGACTAGTGCTCCTCCCGGAACGGTATCAAACCGGGGAAGTTACAGGTCCCGATCCCACTCAAGCTCAAGTGCTGAAGGAACGGAGGAAGGAAAGACAGACAGTTTGGAAGGGAAGAGCCTATGAATGTGCAGTTGATTGCGCATAGCCCTTACTATTCAAGTTATCCCACTAGTCAAAGCATCTAGATCTCTTCTAAAAAGAGTTTGCACACGGGTAAGCCCAGTAACGGATTAACCACGATCTTAGAGAATGCCTTCTTCGCAAGAATAAGATGTTCCGGTCCCTTTACTAGTTAGCGCTCCATAGGTCCCTTACCTAATTCCCTTAACTTAAACACGGTATTATGCGCATCTTTCGATTCAAAGAAAGATCTTATTTTCTATAGAATAGTTTAATTTATCCCTCCTTGAGCCTACGATCCTCTTTCAGGTTTCAAGACCGTAGCTCCCTCATTCATGACTCAGTAAAAAATGTGGAAGGGACCATAGGAATGGATCTCTCATAGGGTAAGGTTCGGATCTCATGTCAATGTGAGAAGCATCCCCTGTCTAGGAAGGACACCATGGATTCGCCAGTCAACTAAGTAGGAGTGGGCCCAGGATGATCCATCACTGAGATAGAGAGGGGACTCGCCCACAACTGGTTAAACATTTATAGTGGGGGGCCCCATCCACTCACAAAAGTGAAGTATTCGACCGACCGAGAACCAAAAGGGGTCCACCAGCAGATTATCCATGTGCAAATCGATATGCGGCCCGGCACAAAAGCAGATTGGGAGTCTGAGATAACAGCTGGGAGAATGGATTTTAGACGGTTGGCAATGACTTTCGAGAGTAATTTCTAGCTAACATTGCGGAGGCTGATTGGGCGGAAGTGTTCAGGCAATTTTGGGGACTCTATTTTGGGGATAAGGGCTATGAGGGTGTCATTCATGTTGGGGGGCATCCTGCCACTATTTAGGACAAAAAGTATGTACGCAACCACATCATCACCAACGACATGCCAATATGTTTAAGTAAGGAGGCATACCATCCGGGCCCGGTGCGGAGAGTGGTTTCATCGTGCGAAGTGCTTGACTTACCTCAGCCGTTGTAAAAGGTGCAAGGAGTTGTTGATTCATTTGATCTGCTAAAGCATCCTTGGGTTGGACTTTTTAGCTTTCTGATACTATTCTTTCGCCGTCTTTGAGCATGGAAAAACGTAGTGTTACGGTCTCCTTCTCGTAGCCAATGCGCCTTACTCCGGGTTTTCCACAATATCTCTTCCTGTTTAGGCAACTCTTCCAGCCGTTTGTAGAGGTTTCGCTCTTCCGTCTTAGTGTCTGCTGTGATAGTGCCTTGATAGAGCAGGTTTAGTTTAGCCTCCACCGCCTTAATTTGGTTGATGACATTGCCGAAAAAGTTTCGACTCCAGAGTTGGCGTGCAGACAGATTGCATGTGGGATGCAAAGCGCTGAGTTGGTTGTGGATTTGAGACTGCAGTCCAGGAGGTGCGGACGAGGTCTTCACATCCTGGGGCATGCGACCACATGGCTTCGAATTGGAAGCGCCGATGATGTCCCGCTAGGTGTGGAATCTCCGTATCCTGAGCATTAAGATAAGAAATAAAAAAAAGGCAACTGAGGCACCAAAGCTCAAATGAGATGTGCGAAGGTGCGGGAAAAGAGAGCACAAATTTGGGGAGGCCAGGGCTCGGTCTAGGCGAGCTTTAACAGTATGAGGGTGTATGCGCTTGTTGGACCATGTATAGGGGACACCTTCATAGCTTATATCGGATAAGTTACTGTCCAAGATTGCCTCTCGAAAGTCTCTAATCTGCCAAAGCTCTTTCAAATGCTCGTTACGTATACTCCGCGGGTCCAACAGGGAATCAACCGAAACTTCAAGATCAGCCGCAGGGTCGATGAACATTGAGAATCAAGGGAAGAAAATACACTATAAAAAGAGCTTTCTGAACCTGTCCTTTTTCTATGGTTGTGAATTTCCAAGAGGTCTAGGACCACAGGATAGAGGGGTTCATTCACCTTTCCGGTTTCATGCGTATGGTGAGATCCAGTGTTGGTCCCATTCCTTCTTCGTTCCTAGGTATAGAAATTATCTTGGGTCGAAATCTTTGATTACCCATGGGCCTTCCAGGATCACTTTTCTAGCTTGCTATTCATATCCTTTACTCTCGCTGTCCTAAGAAAAGCACTACATTGAAAGTGATAAATTTGACGGAGAAAGCTTCTATTTCCTTTCAACAGTCTATTCTACCGTAGCGAATAACTCCTGGTTGAATCACAAGCAAGGAGAGGAGAATCGAAGACGAAAAAAAAGGAGTCCCGGGCCCTACCTCTACCGAAACGGACTTCTACAGTTGCTAACGAATCCCTGCTAACAGCCGGCCTTAAGCGCAAACCAAACTATTGAAGGAGGAAATAGAAATCTCAATGTCTGGGGTTCGCAAGCAATCCCGTACTTTTTCAATTCCCACGTAACTAGACCTCTCTCTTTCTTTCGTCATGTGAGGACTCCCTCTCTCCCCCTCTCTTCTTTCTTTTCTTTCAGAGACATATACATGTCCTGTAATCTTACATGGACGATTGCATGTTCTATCTCTTTCTTTCTGGTTCTGACTTATCTGAGTATGCCTCATATGTGTTTTCAAAGTGGAGTTCTTTTTCCTCAGTTGTTCATCAATCAGGTAAGCAGCTCACTCAAGGTTGGGCTAAATCCCTCTCTATCCCTCTATCCTGAATGTGGGTATTGAATCTCTAAGTTCTTCTTTCTTCCACTTCCGCTACGCACCTTTCCTTTCTACTATTACTATTGCTTTCAGGACTTCCTTTTCCGTGCTTTCGACTATTCCTCTTTTTCAAGGCATCTACTATTGCTTTCTGTGCTTTCTACTATTTGCTTTCCGTGCTTTAGGCGAAGTTATTCTTCCATGCTTATTTATAGTCTTCTTTCTCTTCCATGCTTATAGCTTATAGTCTGATAGCCTTTCTTTTCCTTTTTAAGGGCTTCTACTTCTACTATTGCTTCTACTAATGTCTTGCACGCTTATCTTATCTTATGGTAAGGTCTGTCTGTCTTCCTCTACGCTTATCTTATCTTATGGTAAGGTCTGTCTGTCTGTCTTTTGTTGACGCTTGCTTATGTCCTTTCCTGTATGCAAGTCCTAAAGGATATTCTACTGGGCTTCTCTTTCCCCTGCTGGGTTCTGGTCTGGGCTTCTCTTTCCCCTGCTAGGGGCTAGGAACTAGGAACTGAGACTTCTTTCTATTAGTAATGAACTCAACTCATGGCCTCTGCACCAAGAGATTCATAACTAGATTCCCGACCTGGCTCTTTCTTGTTTCTTTTTTTTTTTAACTGGTTGCATAATAGAATACCTTACTTCCTTTGCTTGGTACTCGGTAGCACTCTTTTTCTCCATGTGCTTATCTATCCCTTTCTTCTCTATGTGCTGATCTCTATCCCTTTCTTTCTTCTTTTCAGTTAGGTGAGTAAGCCGCCCCTCTCTCTTTTCCTTTTTGTTCATTGCGTAAAGGCGAATCCCTTTCTCTCTCCTTTCTCCTTTCTTCTGTTCTGTTGTTCTTTTTCTCTTGGTGGAGCAGCTGAACCCCTCTATTGCTGCTTCCTTGGTTTCTTCACTAGCTTCTGCATTCTGGACTAGCTTCTGCATTCTGGACCAGCTTCTGCTCTTGGTAAGCAGCTTACTGCCTCTTTCTTTCCCTTTCAATCGTCTGTACCTTTCCTTTCAATCGCATGTTCTGTCTCACCCTAATCTATCTATTCCAGGTTTTTTTTCTGTAAGAGGACGGGGTGGCTTCTAGTGGAGACTGTCACGCTTCTCCTTCTTTTGATACATACTCTGAGTCTTCTTTTGCTTTTGAGACTGATACATACTCTTTCTTTATATATGGAGGCTTGGCTTCTCCTTCTATGTTGGCGCTTCTTCTCTCTGGGGGCTTGCTTGAGTATGCCCTTTGCTTCAGCTTTCTTTACCCTTTGCTTTGCTTCAATCGGACTTCCACTCTTGAAGTAGGGATGGGATCTCGTAAAAGTCAATCGGACTTGACTTCTCCACTTGAAGGAGGATAGTGTCTATCTACATGTCTATGCAACTCAAAAGAAGAGTGTGTCTATCATCGTGGTGTAGCTGCTTCCTCTTTCTTCCCCCCCTGGTGTAGCTTCCTCTTTCTTCCCTCCCTGGTTGGTGACTCTTTCATTTTATATGTAAGGGTTCTTCCTTATGGCTTTCGCTTGTCGATGAACCCTCCTACATGGCATGTCTACCTCAGTCTAAGCTGGCACGAGTGCTTGGCCAATGGTACCTTCTTTCTCTGCTGACGCTGACTAGTTCGCCTTTGCCTTCCTCTTCCCTTGAGCTTAAGGAGTGGCGGTATGTCTGACTGCTGCTTCCGTGTGTCAATCCATCTGGTCTTTCAGGGTTCAGTGTGCCTTCATTCATCCCTTCTCTTTCTAGTGCTATCGGATTCTCTTTCTTTTAGCTTGTTAACATTAACAGATAACTGAATCAATCTTTATTTAGTGTAGTTGTTTCCTTACACAATCCTTATTATATAAGGTTCTCTATCTTAGTATGGCCTATGTCAATATCGTTATCTCTCTTAATTTGAGTATAGCGTATGGCATTATCTATCTATCTTAGTTAGCCTATTTATCTTTCCTGTAGTCCTCTCTCGTTCTTACCTGTAGTTCTTACCTGTAGTTCTTACCTGTAGTTCTTACCTGTAGTTCTTTCCTTCTTATCTATCTTACTTAGGACTGAGTGTTTCCTATTTCTACCTATTTCTAGTATCTTAGGACTGAGTGTTTTCCTATTTCTAGTTAAGTGGTTAAGGGTGGCCTCCCTATATTTATTATTTGTATTTGAATACTATCTTTATCTTTGAGTCCGAGCCAAAGGTTCTAGGTTTCAAGTCAGTCTTGAATCTGCTCTTACACTTACAGGTCTTGAATCTGCTATTATGGGTCTTATATTAGCGCTGGTTGAGTGAAAGTGGTCATTCTATAATGTTTATTGAATATCCTTTCTTCAGGACGGACACTTTTGATGACAGGTCGGCACATACACTTTTGATGACAGGTCGGCTTAGGCTCCACTATAGATGGAGCTACGGGTTCAATTAGGCTTAGGCTCTACTCTATAGAGCTACGGGTTCAACTTGGGCTCTACTCTATTTAGCATTTGCTTTACAGCAGAGGAATTGAATAGCCCAGCCGCTCGGGAATAAAACTATCGAATTCTTCCTTCAGGTCCGACCGAAGCGCACCTAACCTTTTAATAGTTGTGTTCAAGTTAAAGGGTCATATATCTGAATTCCAGGTGCTTCAATTGTTCTTTCATCTGGGCTTTTGCGTGCTAAGCTAGTTAAGGCTTGGGCCCGCTCTGCTGCATCGTAATCAGGATCGTGATTCAAGAGTCGGGGTTAAGGTATCAGCTCTTAGATCTACAACTCTTTGGTGTGCAGCTGGCTCCGCCCTCAGTTGTTCGCTTTAGTGAGGCGAGGCCTGGCTCTCTTACTTTAGAATTCCAGTTCTTGTTGCATGCGCGAGAACGCTTGATCAAACTCCACTACAAGACAGGTCCTTCTAGACTGTCCCGTGATTCTCTAAAGAAGTACTCTTTCCGATAGGTAGGGCCAGCTACTTGTAACAATGGGAATTCCATCCCCTGGTCAAAGTACTCTTCTATTAGATAAGAAATAAGGATTGCTACTCCCGACCTCAACCTCAGACGCTAACAATCAGAGACTCTCAAAGAAACTCACTAAGCAAGCGGGCCCCATTCTGATCTATCTGCTGCCTACAATACAAGGAATGGGCGCTGCTACTAGTTCCAGATTGAATTCAAGAACTGCTTCTATTTCTCTTTCACTAACATCACATTGGCCTATTTCTTATATATGCGCATAAGACACTACCGTACGGCACCTCCAAGGAAAAGAACTATAAGAGAAGGAAGCAAGGACCGAGCGATTCACTCCGTTACCAAGAGGAGCGAAGATGCGGAAAGACTGCTCGCCTGAAGCCTGTCCTCTACTCTAAAGGGCATGCCCTCTTCTGAATGATGCTAGCCCCAAAACCTCTCCAGCTGATTGGCCGGCCTGCTCATAACCATGACCTCTGTCCTGGTCTCTTCTTTACTTGATTCTTAATAGTCTGTCTTGGATAGGTCGAACTTTCCAAGTATTTTTGATAGTGAAGCGTTTGCTTTTGACAATTGTTCTTTACTTTCCTTATGAGGGACTACTACTTATTAGATTAGACGGACAGTCTTTCCATGCTTTGTTCTTACGAAGACTAACCGGGAAGGATGGTTTGCAAGGAGGTATACTGGCAGAGCGGGAAGATAGGCAAAGGAGAATCGGGAATCGATCTAGAGATGCCGGTGCCATTCAACTAGCTGCCGTTATTCCTTACTTAAACAGAAGCAGACGGGATACAACAATAAGATAGACCACCGAAAGTAAGTACCACCACTGCTACTCAAAAGAGTACAGCTAGCGCCTCGAACTAATCACATGCTGCTCCCTGTCTTCCTTCCGTCTTTTATTTGACTACGTCTGATTCATTTCCTGCAAACCTTCCGCCAGCAGTTGATTCAATAGCAAACGATATGCCGATCGGATAAAAAAAAACTATTTGTAGGTTACTTATTCCCACAACTGATGCAGCCGAGTCGTTACAACAGCTAAAAGCAGCTTTCGTTACCAACCCAAGAGCAGAAGGAGCTTTTAGACACTGTACCTTTAGATGCGTGCAGGAGCAAGGGCCTCTGACTAAGATCATTTCCTACCACACACTATACAGGCAAGGAGCAGCTTTCCCGGCCCTTAGGCATTTTAGCTATATGCTATTATTTTTATTCTAGTAGCTAGGTATCTAGATCGAGTATCATATCATTTCCAAAGAAAGAGAGTATGCTAAAATGTATGCTCTTCTAGGGATAGAGCACTCTGTAAGAAGGTAGTCTGCCCTCCATACTGAGCTAAGTCTGCCCTTTCTATTAGCTATAGTAGCTATATGGGAATGTAGCCTAGCTGCTAGTAGCTCTCCTCTCTTCTTATAGCTCGGTAGTTGGATGTTTAAAAATTCCTTTATGGTTAGAGCACGCTAGGATAGAAGAATGGATGAGTTTGTATCTTTATTAGGAAAAAATAATGCATTATAAGTAAGCCATTAGCTCTATCCCTCTCTTGATAGTTTCTCCTTTCGGTTTAGAGCAAGCTAGGATGTATTCTATCAAATAATCTCTCTCAAGTGATAGCTCTAGAGGGTAAGGACAGGTTCTAATGGAATAGCTTGGCTTGTAGCTCCTCTTGTTTAGTGCAGTTGTATGTGGGAAGGGTAGTTTCTGGAATGTAATAGCTGCTACTTGCTCCTTGTTGACTGGAAGGTTAGAGCAAGCTAGGCCATATAAGATAGGAAGCTAGACTTGTAGTTACCCCAATTTGACCAATATATCCATGAATCCACTTTCCTTGGTAATCTCTAATGACTCCTCCAAACCCAGCTGTACCCGGATTTCCTTTGGCACTGCCATCCGTCTTGAGCTTCTAGTATCCTGCAAGAGGGAAATGTCACAACATTTTTCGTCTTTCTTTTTGGCTGGCTGGACGTAGCTTTATGCTCTTGAATCTTCCTATCACTTCCTTTTGAATAAGCTAATACCATCTATTAAAATTATCCGATCGGATAATTTTAATAGTATGTTATATGGTAAGAAGCAAGGGCGTAAGCGCTTGCTAAAGGAATGCTTACCGAAGCGAAATGTTAACTACTTGAATAAGAATACCGGTGGGATTGAGCTTTCCCCCATAGAACCGGGGGAATTTGGGATTGAAAGTATCTAGGTACTAAAGGCCGATGAAACTATCTCAAATGGGCCTTCGCCCACCGCAACTCTTGTTTTGCTGCTTAAAGAGAGGTTTCTTTACCTGCCGACGCTGGGCTCGTCGAGACCTCCATGCCATCTTTGGCTCTTCTCTTTTCAGCTTTGACATGACATTGGCACATGGATTCTAAACCTTGGGCATTGCACGCCTCTTTCGGAATAGAATAGAGCGGGCAATGCCCTATTTCTTCTTTCATTCTCGGGTAGGAAGGCGCTCGGGGAAGGGATGAGGTTAGGGCTTTGTTTAACAGAAGAAGTTTATCTTTGGTACTCTGATCTTTCTTAATGAAGTGTTCTAGCGCCAAGCCGCAGGAAAGCAAATGGGATCACTTAATTAAATAGAAGGCAGGCGGGCTAGATAATCTAAGGAGAGAAAGGGTGTTCATACGAGAGTAGCCAACGGAAGGGCGAAGTAGCTCCGCAGTCAATCAAGTTAAGTAAGTAGGCTCGCCCAAAGGAAGTTCCGTAGTGAGTCAAGTAATAACACTAGCGGATTTCACTTCAACGGGTACTGGTAGATTTCCACTGGCACAGCGGCACTTCTGGCTTAAAGGCTTGCTTTCCTGGCTCCTTTCAAAGGTAGGCGCCGAGGACAAACCAACCGATCTACGCTCGAACCTCCTTAGAAGACTGACTGGTCAGAAATAGGTTTTCCAAGAGGGCTCCACTACGAAGGGACGAATAGGCTGCACTTTGTCTGTAAGAGCTTCTTTTTCCTCCACTGATCACTACCTTTTGGAAATAAGAACCGAGGACCTATTCACAGCTTCTTCTCTTCCTCTATATAGTTGTTAATTTCTTCTTTAGTTTGGATTAATTCTATGTTCAAAGCTTGGGACAGTTCCTCATTTGTTTTCTTACTGATCAAACCATCCATTTTCCCACTGGCCTCCCATTCTTCGAGCTTTCCCCTTGCAATACGAATCAAACTTTCTTTCTTTCTCGTGTTCTTCACTTCCAGGTTGGATATAAGTTAAAGAGTCTCGCTCCTCGTTCTGTCCGGGAGAACTTTCGGGAGTAGAGGTGGAAGAAGACGACGCGGACGAGACGGATTGCCGTGGAGGCGTCATTATCATTCGCACCTTGTCCGAATATCCCTCGCGGGAAGCATGTGCAATAAGAGAGTCCGATTCATAATTTTCTATTTCAGAGGGGCCGGCCCCTGCCCTTGGTTAATTGTCTCGTTTCCTCCCGTCATATTCATTAAAGAACCATCAAAAATACCGAAAGCTGATAGAATCAAAACCAAAAGGAGCCATCCTTCACAGCTTAAGCCCCTACTCAACAGGACTCGACTCCCAAGGGAGAACCCCATTTTCGAAAGTAGGTTCTGAAAGAAAAGAAATCCATTCTTTCGAGTTTCAGACAAAGAAGATAGAAAAGACTGGACACTGTTGCTACAGAAAGGAATCGATTTATTAAAAAGAAGAGTACCATGTTTGCCCAATAAAAAAAATAACTTTCTTCCTCAATCTGCGGAGTAGCCGGTAAGACTTTATCATCCGAGATTGTTCTCGAACTCTCTGCCAGGCAAGTGCCTTGACAGTCAAAAGAGCATCAAATAACTTAAACATTGTGACCATTTCTTAATGGTCAAAGCCTCCTTTTGAGACAAAGGTATAAACCACTTTACGAACCAAAAAGCCCCCTTACGAGCTTCAAAGTCTGGTCCCTCAGGTCTAATCTCCCTGGTAGCAGACCTGATCACCCCAGGTTGTCATAATGTTTAAATTATTTAATATAATAGTGATAGCCAAAACGCATACCACTCGTCCACTTTCAAACCATCTTGTGGTGTCATAGAGTGGCACCATCGGGTACTAACTGATGGAGAATGTGACCAGGTTTTCACTTTTCCTGGAAAACATCCTGAGGTTAATGTAACCATATCAAAGGCTGTTTGGGCCCGCTTTAGGCGGCCTCATGGCGGACCGGAACACCATCAAAGTGATGCTCAGGGACGGGGGTTAGTGCCCCACGCCAGGATCCCTCTCAGGATCCGGACGCCAAACTTACTTCTACTCCGGTAGACTGAACACCAACCCAATCTCGACGATAAATCAAAGAGAAGTACAAGCCCTTCGGACCCTCCTTTAAGTTAAGAAAGAGAGGCAGATCACTCCGTCATGCAGCCGTTCTCTTATATACGATGATACTACCAGTACCTTGGGATCAGAAGGAAGACTCTCCCCGTGCTACTGCTCTAAGGCTTTCGAATTGGATGGAATGCTTTCGACGTGCGAGAGGTGCCTTAGCCTAAATCCCGTCCTTTTGAGTTGTAAGCAATGTCCCTTCGCTTTGAACAAGTGATTTAACTTTTATCTTCTTTATGGAATAAGAAGAAATAACTGGACAAAGGACCTTTTCTGGGTATGGCCACAAGGTAGCGAGTGCAAAGCAAAGAGGCCGTAATGCTAATTAAAGAGCCTTCCTTGCATGGCCTCATCGCATTCTCTTTCCCGTGCTATCAATATCAGGAGAAAGAATAACGATAGGGTTAGAGAGAAAGAGCTGGTTCGATAGGACCTGGGCTTTAGTGCTCTAACGATAGGGAACGAGTGGAATAAACGATCGGAATACTTGGAGCGATAGGGAATGGGGGAAGTTAGGGGGCTGAAAAGCGAAGCTACGAAAACTCCTGGAAACTAGAGTGCAGCAAGAAAACTCCAAGCCTTAACGCTTATTCCTAAAAGCGCAAGCACTTCCTTCTTTTCTTTCTTAGGGTTCCCTCTCGCCTGTTGAAGGTTGTATACAACCAAAGCATAGACGAAAGAAGCTGGTTTCGATTCTCCACCCAGAAAGGAAGGGGGTCGAGTTCAGCCATACGGGAGAAAACCTGTCTCTTAAGGTTTTTCAAAGTGTTTCTTTTTTCTACAGGCGGCTGCCATCCCCTCAACGTTTTGAGTAGGCGGAATCCTCAGCCAGTTCTATAATCTATAATAGTAGGCAAGAAGTTTCTTTGGTAAAAGGGTTGCCGGCTCTAGTTCGGTATAAGGAGAAGGAGAAAGCCCGATACCGATATTTTAATTATCGTTTCCTCCATCCATTGTAGGAAACGATAATGTCACCGGTCTTTAGTTCATTCCTTTGAAGTGGAAGGGTAAGCTTGTCTTTCTTAATACCGATTACTTAGTTCTATTGAATCTTCCCTTTTCTTTTAAGGAACTTATAAATATAACTTAACTTCACTCCTTAAGTCAGGTACCTCTTCCGCTACGGAACAAAAATCACCCTAGTCTGATCTCGTGCCCGCTCACCATTTGATTGATATTTGATAAGGTCGGTCGGCCGGGAAGACAATCAGAAAGACTCCTCTAAGTAGCAAATGAGATCAAATGTGAGTGAGACCCATCGGACCTGGACGTAGAAGGAGGAAGAGCCGCACCCCTACCTATGTAACGGAAGAAATAGGTTATGAATAAGACCTCTCATGGATCGTACCAAAGGCAATCAAACTCTTCATTGCGCGCGGACTCTAAGACCTCAACCCAATGACCTGGATTGGATCTAGAGTGCGGGAAGAATTGGATTCTGCGGAGCTAGTCAAAAGAGGTTCATCAGAAGGATCAGGCTTAGGAGACAGTAGAAGTAAGGAGCGAACGATAGTGACGTGGCTATGTTGAAGATTCAGTTCTGGTACTATATACTCAGAGTGGCCCCGGTCTCTTATAGCATTTGGTTCGGTCAGCGAGCTTTCGACTTCTCCATAAGAATCTCTTCTCTCCGGAGCTAGAGAAGCGTAGAAGGAGATGCCAGGCACTTTCTTTTTATTCAATCAGTACGCGTCCTTGAGACTGACTTTAACCTTCTTTCTTTAAAGGATTTGGAAGAGCGAAGAGATCGAATTATTGACGGACCGAGGAAGGAGCGAGCAGGGGGATAGGAATAGAAGCCTTGCCTGGCTCTCCCAACCAGATATAGCGGAGCACTAAAGCGAAAGGAAAGTCACTAGTGGACTTTTGCCCATGAGCGGGACAACCTCTTTCTAGATGAAGAAAAGTAGTGGAGCGAGCCGACCTTAGAGTGAGTGGAACCCTACCTTTAGTGGGCTTCATTTGACCGACCTATAAATTGTTAGGCCACGACTACTGAGTGATAACGACGCCACGGGAAGGACTACTGAGTGATAATGCCACCAGCACGGAAACGACAGAAGAGTGATAACGACGTAATGCCAGGGGAACGACTACTGAGTGATAACGACGCCACGGGAGCGACATCAGAAAGGACTCTTTTGACTGCCACTCCGAAGGCGAAAGATAATATGCCACGGGAGCGATATAGAACAGTGGCGTACAGGACGAAAGCAGTGCTCATGCGGTCCTGCTGGAACTAAAGTGAGGAACGGGAGTGGCACCTTCCTCTCATTAAGTAAGAGTAGGCATTCCAAGATCTTCTTCCTATTGAATTGAACCGATTCACGTCACGGGTCTGACGCTCGTCATGTAATGAGAGCTCGGCATAGCACCTCTGTCTCCACATTCTCTTCTTCCATGGACTCCCGATCGAGATGGATTGAAACTCTTTAAAGCACCTATGCAGCACCTCTTCAGTAGACGGAGCAAGATGAATGAGTCTTGAACTACTTCACTCGGAAGTCGACTACGCAAGAGAAACTCTGACCTTCCACGTCGCTGTCGCTCGTCCCTTTCTTCCAAGCATCACGGGATATGTTAGTTACTCAAGCACCTATTTGCCTTAAGCCCTTCCGATAACCCGAGAAGCCCCCGCGCTTATATTATCAGTCGGCTTGCCAATCAACTGACCCGCTTCTTCCCTTCCTTCCTGTATTCTATGTCCTTTTCCTCTCTGCCTTCCCTCTCTCTTTTTCCCTTGGGACTTTCAATCTATCCTTTTCTTCCCAACTACGTAAGTCTGCCTCCGTCATTCTTTCCAGAAAGCCCTCCAGTATAAAGGAAGCTTGCTTTCATCGTAGAGTTGGATCTTGACTTCTCCTATCCGTCTCTGTAAGACCAGGCATAGAGAGAGAAGAGCGTCTTCTTTCCTCACCAATAAATGGGGTTGACCCTTCCTTAGTCTCGATCATTGGCTAAAGTAAACTAAAGATAAAAAGATGCTTAGCTGTAAGGAATGCTATAAGATATGGAATGATCGCTTAAAAGCGCTAAGGTCGACTTATAAGGCCTATGTTGAGGCTGTCAGGTTCAGTCCTGACTACTATATAAGATAAGCCCCTTCTCGAACAACTAGACTTACATCTCTCTACAGGTTCGGAGGCAGGAGAAGATAGGGTTTGGTACTGGCTTGGTCATGAGATCGATCGCTCCTAAGGTCAGCTGACTAGTGATAGAAGACTGGCTTGCCGCTGATTTACAACCACCCTCACTGACTGCCCTTGTGCCTAGATCCTCTTGCTTTGCTAATTTCAAAGACTAGTTCCTTCCAATGCCATAAAAGAGAAGCTGCGGAAAGTCCGAAAAAGAGTTGAGGTTCTATTTAGATTTGCCACTGTCTCTATAGATCGATTCTCTTCTTGACTTGAGACCAGACAGAGAATACGGGAAGAGAGATTCACCAAACCCTTGTAGTTGTGCTTCTCGCTCCCTCCTAAGGTCGTTTCGCTACCCGGCTACTGACAGGAAAGGAAGACTCAGGCGAGATAGACTCTTCCGATCCGAATCTCGATCACTCTTTAAATGAAATGGTAGCTCGATTGCAGCTGCATCAGAAACCCTAGTTTCCGAAACCCTAACTCCTGTAGTAGAGAAACCCTGCTGTGAAGGGATTTCTGTCAAGTCCGTTGGAATACGCAAAAGATCACGTATGTGTGTAGACGGATCAGCCAAAGTCCGCTGCAAGGGTGGAAATTCCTCCATAGATGGTTGAACCCGTACAGCATCATGCAACATGCCTGCGTGAGAATTCGAAGAAAAGACGGATGAGACTTTCTTACCGGCTCGAACCCTAGCCCGTACGCTTGCAGGTCCCCTTTCCTTTACTCAGGCATCACCGCTATCGCTAAGCCTTTAGCAACCCACCCCCTTCCATAGAACAACCCAGTCGACCCCTTACTGGAGGGAAACCAAGGAGCTTTTGCCGCGATGGAAGGAAAAAAGAAAAGGAGAGGCACCGGAGGATCGTCCACGTAATGCCATTCGTGTAATGACATGAGCTTGACTAATACCATCTCCTAGGTATGGTGCTATCAAAGACTTTCGATCCCTAAGAAGCATAAGCAAGGTGCCTTTAGTGGAGTCCGTCCGCCTACGCCCAACTCGTATGGGAAAGCCAGCTCATTTTAGCATGTCGGTCAGGTGCTCCGTAAATGGGTGGGTTCCGTCTTTCCTTGTCCTGTCATCGGCTTTCGCCTTTCGCTCTAATAGTCTACTCTTCAAAAGTTCAGAGAACAATCTTCCGGGGGTGCTTTCCGGTAAACCTCGGTGTGGCTAAAGCGGAGGTACGCGTCCTTGGCTTTCCTTCCAGTCGATCATACATATCGGTTAATAAACTAAAAGCCCTAACTCCCGCCTCAAATCCTTCTTTCTTTCTCACTCCTTGCCAACATGGATCAGAAAGGAGGGACTTCGGATTTCGATCTTCAGGCGAGGACTAAGACTAAGTAAGCGCTGACAGCTTTATCGCACCTGCCCTAGGATAGGTTAGAAGGAAGTTCCTAGCCTCTACACATCCAAGAGGAGGGGGGTCGAAGAATAAAATTCTTTATTGCTCCTAGCAGCTGCTAGCACTTCTGGTAGCTCTTCGCTTGCTCTTTGTACTATAGTCTCCTCTATTAATGCTTTATTCCCTCATTTCATCTTCGAAAGGTACTCACCTGTGAAGTAGTTGTTAACGGGTGTCTTCTAACCACTAATAATAAATAGCCCTGTAAAGCCCTAAAGACCTGGCCCTTCTGTTTGGCTTCTTTCTCGATGTACTTTCTCTCGGAATCAATCCTCAATTCCTCAATCTACCGATGAGTTAGAAGAGCTAGTAGTTAGTACTTCCTCTTGCTATTAAGCTAGTAAGCTCCTCGGTGTAAGCATTAGATTAGAGCCCTTAGACAGCTTAAGATTAAGAGTAGACGAAAGCTAGAACAAAGCCCGATCCCCCTCTGTTTACTAGGAAGGGTTACGATTTCCCATTCCCATGCTTATACCCACCGATTGGACTACTCCCAGTCAACAATAACTCTGCCGCGTGTGAAGTCCTTGCTTCAGACCTACGATATACCAACTCTACTCTTGTCTTATCGATAAGTAAAGCTGGAACTCTCGCCCTATATCCGTGGTTAGGAGACTGGTTGAACTACCATCCGAAGGGGCAAGGCGCTTTTCCCTCCACTGCCGTGTGCCGCTTCTGCCGCTGCCGGTTAGCAACTACCTCCGGGGAAGGACCTGCTTAAACCCCACCACGATCAGAGACTAGAGACAGAGAAGACAAGGCTAGGGCGGCCCCTTCACCAGGACGCATGCGAAGGACCGCTCCGAAGAGGCGTCGTGCCCTTGATGATCTATTCTTTCGAGTGAGACTAGACAATTTCCTTACCCCTCTTTACTTACTCTCTCTCTCTTTGGGATATTTTCCATTATACGATCCGATCTCCCCACATCTAGTACCTGCTCCTAAGGCCTTCAAAGACTCTTTGCCTCCTTAGTATAGGTATCATAGAGAATAGAAAAGATGATGAATTGGATCCTGCTTCTCCTTAGAAATGATATTCCTTCGAGCATCTTCACTTTCTTTGCCTAAGATGTGGAAGCACATCGCCGAGCTATAACCATTTGACTAATTGACCGAAGAAGTACCGCAAAGGGCCCAATAAAAGGGAAGCTCCACCGCAGCTGAAGATTAAGAGTATACTGATCAACAAGGGGTAAGTCGAAGACCAACATTCTTTGTTCGTCTCCTTGGCCTACTTTCTCTATACATTTCGAACGAGAATCCAGCCTCATGGGTTCTTCCCTGAATGGGTCTTCAAAGCGCTTTTCTCTATGCTCAAGTTCGCTTCAGAGGTTCCACTGTAAAGTCAAAGTACCGGTGAAAGCCTTAATGGAATATTGTATTGTATTGTATTAGTAGAGGCTTTTCCCCGTTTGGAAACGAAACCAGTTTTCCGGGGTTTTTGGGGTAAACCGTTTTCTGTGCGGAAAAGCCCAGTTGTGAAACCCGTACGTTGTCACTTTCTTTCCCTTCCTATTTGAGAGATGAAAATCATCCAACTCGAAATCTCTTAAGAGAAGAAAGAGAGCTTTAAAGGGTACTTCTCTTGTCTGATTGTTTGCCTTTCTCCTGGCTGGTTAGGAGAAGACTACTCTTCGTGCTATACCTGCCATAACCAGACCTTTTTGACGTACCCTACCTATTGCTTCTATATGAATACCTCTCCGCATTCTGGTTACAGGGCTTCCTTTCAGGGAATCTCAGATCATTGAATCGACGATTCTACCCCTGCCATCGATATATGATTCCGAACCGGGGTCAAAAAGTAGGCCAGCTAGGCCAGCCAAATGAATGAAGGAAGTTCTTGGGTCCTAACATACCAAAGCTGCACCATTGAAAAAGCGGGGTCAAAAACGGATCTCACTCTTGTGGGTGAGCCCTCTCGCGCAGCAGCCAAAAGGCTCTCCAGCCCCCTCTTCTTGTTCTCTTTAGCCCTACTCTGCAAAAGGTCAGACCCCCCTCATTATCCTCATCTCAACCCCGAAGACTTGGCGCCCTGGGAAAAAGCTTTATGTCTTGAGGTGCTGAAACACATTCTAGCATTTTCACTCCTTCTTTCGTGCAAGACTGCCTCTTGTATCGTTCTTTTCTCTCTTGTTAGGAAGAGCTCTCCCAGGAGTGATCCCTCATCAATCGACTCAGAAAGAGGTCGTATCAAACTTCGCCCTTCTCTCGTCTACTACTGTTATCACTCGTTGCTCTCGCTTACGCTCGAGTTGCTAACTATCCCTATAACTATGGTCGTTCCTCTCGCATACGCTCGAGCCTATCGGGCTCTCCTTATCAGTCGAGGTCGTTCCTCCCCTCTCATCCGTATTTAGCCCCCTCTCAGTGGATAAAGAAAATTCCGAAGAAAGAGTCCTCCGACTAGGCAGGCTACCCCTTCTCTTCTGGCACAAAAAGAAAATCAGTGGCCCCTAGCAACACTTGATTGCACCCCCGGTGCACTAGCTCTTTTATCCCACTCATCCCCGGCCTAAAGCCCTAAAGTAAAGAAGCTCCTACCTATTAATCCGTACACTGGCGGGAAGTATACATTGATTCTCTTATTCCCCCCTTCTCTGTTGACTAGATGAAGCTCAGAAGGAAGGAATTCACTACGCGAGAGGGCAAGAGCTAAAGAAGAGGTCCCCGTCCTCTTCACTCTAGGGAGCATATGTCCCCGCCTAGGAAGACTTCTTCCACCGTTCTTCCCCGGAAAATGAGGAGAGGAAAAGCATGAGAATCCGTTGCCCTTCCTTTAAAGGCCCCGAGTGAGTATCCAAAGTAAGTAGATGCCCCTCCTTTCCAGGGTTAAGAACCGATTCAAGTAAGGTCCCGGCCGAGTTTCAACTTCCTCTACGAAAGTGGGCCCTTCCAACCGGACGGACCATAAAGAGCATGTCTTCAACCTTTAACAGAACCCTCACCCTCAGTAGGGGCTTCTTCTTTTTGGAGAGATCCCCGTTCTACTACTGGAAAGTTAAGTCAAGGAAAGCAAGTAAGCCTGCGATTGGAAAGCTAGCCAGGAAGGAAAGCAAGCAGTTTATGAAGCTAGGAGGCCGGGAGGGAACTTTACTTTCTTGAAACCCCGTTTTACTTTAGAATAATAGTGGGTCTTTCCGAGTTGGAAACTCCAGCAGATCCACTTCTTTAAAAGGGCGAGAATCTAGGAATGGATCTTGATTACCGTCTCCTCCAGCACTAAACTAAAAAGAACTCCTTTCAAGGTGAACTCCTAAAATACCATAACAAGCAATTCGGCAAAAGAAAGGTCCGACGGGCCGACTGCGTGTTATGACGGGCTCCCTTCCTTGAATCCTCGATCCCGAGACTCCACTCCTGGATTGGCAGCTTGAAGCGTAGTAGGGGCCATACTCTTGTCTTCTAACCCAACGGGTAACCGATCGCTATAGACAAAGGGTAGACATAGACTTTTGAATATAGAACTTTCGGATTACGTGGTCTAGACAGCCACCTCCACGACAAATCCACGACAAAAGCTCGAGAGACAAGAACGTTTACCGTGACGATAGGCCTAGCACGTAAAAGAATATAGGTCCATAAGAAGATAATGAAAAAGAAATAGACCTCTTACGTTACCAGGTTGACCCAAATGGTCTGGAGCGGGTTATGAGAATAACTCATGGGCTGTTGGACCGCAAGGAGGGTTAGGGGAATACATAAGCGGTCCACGGTTGAATGAATCAATCGTAAAGGGGGGCCCCGGCCTGAGCTGCCATCTCTTTCTATTGGTCAAAAGGCATTTCATCAATCAGCACTAGTTGCGCGAGTGCCTTTTGCGCTTAGCTAAGGAAAGAGGTGCTTCTACAGCGAAGGGCTAACGCGGCTTTGCTATCCATCCTACTATACCACCGAAGGGCGGCAGGAATCACTCATTTCGGCCCTTGGTCGAGGGCTTTGTTATCGAAAAGGTAGTGGTAGTGGGTTCCGCGCAATTCGAGATATGAGCGCATTGGCTATTTCCGACGCTTCAATCGCCATTTCGACACCATGAGTGGGTTTATGTCTTTACCGGACGATCTCGTACTCGTAGCGGTGGCCATATAATGAAGCTTAACGCCCTCGTTCGTAGAAGGGCACGATGATTGTGAATGCATAACCTGATTGAAGCAATCATCAAACCGTAGGAGGCTTCAAAAATCCTTCTTCTCCCACATAAGGGGGAAGTCAACTACCCTAGAGTACTACCCGGCTACTTCCCTTGACCGCGAGTGCTCGACTAAGAGGATAGTTTGGGATAGAGCTCACCTAAGCGTACGAGGAAGCGATCAAACAGAAAGAAAGCAATGATTAGAAGTCGAGTCAATCTTAACCGAGCCAAAAACACAACATACAAATGAGTCCTTCTCCCTCTCTCTCCAACTCAGTCGAACCTATCTAATAGTTGTCCTTCTCCCTCTCCCTTTGGTCGAGCCTATCTTACTTCTACAATCTCCCAAAAATACTAACTTAATTGCGCTGCCTATATACCCATATTTTTTCGTCGGCCCTCTCGCATACGCTCGAGCTCTATCATCTATAAGTCCTTCCCCCTCTCCTTTTCAGTCGAGCATATCTGGGGATACCCTCTCGCATACGCTCGAGCTCTATCATCTATAAGTCCTTCCCCCTCTCCTTTTCAGTCGAGCATATCTGGGGATACCCTCTCGCATACGCTCGAGCTCTATCTAATGATACCCTCTCGCTATCGCTCGAGCTTATCTGGGGATACCCTCTCTCATATGGCCTGCGTGCCTGGGCTACTAAGCTCTTCTGCTTATTTGTACTGTACTAAAGAGGTGCTAATGAGCTCCAGAAAGAAGCTCAAGTGATATATTATATGGTGAGACCAGCCTTTTTTCGTAACACGTGAAAGAATGAATGCTCCTTGTGCTATTCTTTGAGTTCGGCATGACGCTATCCGTAGTCAAGTCAATTCTACTATAAGCAATACGCTCGATCGCGAAAGGTTGCTTGCTATAGAACAATTAACTTGCTTGCCGGCATCAGCTGCAGAGCATGAAATAGCCCTCGACTTGGGACTAGGAGAAAGGGAATCAGAGTAGGGCCTCCGGTTCAGTTCCTTCTTGATGGTGACACAGAAGAAGATAGAGCAGCAGGCTCCGGCCACTAACCACGAATTCAAAGAGATGCAATTCTATTAACCTCGACCGGGAGTACTGTGCCAAAGAGTCAATATCCATGAGATAATGGTTCTAAAGTAAGCGCTTCATATCTATTTAAAAAGAATCCATATCCTCACTGTCTGGCGAGATCAGACTGGACGCTGCTATTCATTGAGGTCAGATAGTCAAGGTAGCGCGTAGGTGGGCAAAGAAAGACGCTTTTGCTCTGCCTACAGGGCTCCGCTTATTTGGGCCAGTGGCATTTTCCCTCTACAGTCCTGGGGTCTCCGACAGGCTGAATTAACCATGACTGGAGCTGGCGAGTAAAGCAGGAGCTCCTCTTAGCCTTCGGAGTCGGACGAGGAATCAAGACTGATCATGAGTAGTTCCCCAAGGGCAGAGATTAAGGAGGGGAAAAGAAAGGCGGAAGGCAAAGGACGGGAGAGGCAAGAAGGGGAGGACCAGAGAGCACTCCTTCACACAATTCCTTCTTATACTTCTTCTAGCGGACGTAGGCCATTCTATTGAATGAGTAGCTCATCATATCACTAGGCTTTTCGAGTAGAGGAGTTGAGTTCATGACGTGTGAAAGGGGCACTATTCGATAGGTGCGGGAGCTCATGCATTCGAAAGGAGCGAACTCAAGCCTAAGATGAAATAGAAGAGCGCATTCACTATTCACGTCGCTCGTTCCTTCGGAAGCTAGAGCTGAGGCGGGCCATAGGTGAGGCGTCTCAAGAGTCCTTCTTCGTTCCAATACCAACAACCAATAAAATCTTTGTGTAGTCAATATGATCTGAGTCGGGACTCTCATATCATATAGAGAGAGATAGGCGGCTCATTCAATAAAAGTTAAGGAAAGGGGAGGCAGGTCAAAGGAAAGGAAAGTAGGCTCTCCAGGTCTTTTAAAAGGAAAGGAGAGAGGGAAGCACTTCTTTCCTCGTGTCACCGAATCCACGATATAATTGCTCGTGTTACCACTCGTCTTACCAGTGATGATTGAGCAGTGTCGGGGTTAGGTTAGACCTATTTCTAAGAAGGAAGAAAAGTCTAGTAGAAGCAAGAAGAACCTATTCAGCAAGCAAGAATAACCTTGCTTCAGCAAGAAGGAACCTATTCAGCAAGAAGAACCTATTCAGCAAGAGGTGCAGCAGCGACGGGCAGAGTAGGCTACAAAGCCAGGCCTAAAAGTGGAGAACTTCTATTCTATATCAACCAAGGTGGGACGGAGGTCATCCTAATGGGAGATCACTATCTTGCTATCTCGGTCTGCTCTCCGAAAACCACTGAATTAAAGTCTTCCGACGCCTCGCTCCCTCTGATCCCATGGGTCCTCTTCCTCAATTCAGTAGAGTAGGGCTTGCCAAGTGCGTCCTCCGATCCAAGAAGTGTGGGCATGAATTAAGTTTATCACTTCCTTTGAGCCTTGCCCTCTGCCTTTCACTACTGAGCCCATGTTCGCCAAGAACAAGAAAGAATCTAATCTTCCTGTCGTTCGCTCGTACCCGCACCCATCGCACTCGAGCGCTCTACGTCGTAGTTCCTCATGGGCCAAAATAGAGCGTTAGGTTCTTAACTCGCTCTGAACTACTTCCGCGTCCCTGCGTCGCATTCCTTGCCCCGTCACCGACGGGTCTTACCTCCTCACCGAGTCGGCTTCCGTTGCTGTTGCTCGGTCCTAAGAAAGCATTCCGAGACCGGACTCCATTGTGGCCTTTCTCGGACTCTATCATGTTCTCGCTGTTCGGATCTAACAAGCGCTGTGGTCTCCCTCTTCTTTCTTATAGGTGCCAGGTCGAACTTGGATTGAAGGGGCTAGGCAATTCAACCTTTCTTCGTGGAGCTGAAACATTCCTAAACATTCGCTTGAGCCTTCTTCGTTCGGCATGAGCGGTACCGCGTAGTGGGTGCATGGGGTCCGCGTCATTCTTCGCACCCGCGTCCTTCTCGGCTACGCACCTTTCGTTGAACTGCCTATGTTCTGTGAGTTTTTCTTCGGTGGAGACAGGGGTCAGTCTTCTTAGTCGCTCCTTTCACAGGTTTGATTCTTTACTTCAGTTCGCTTCTTGCAGAACTCTTTTACGTGGGGAACTCCGCACGAGCCGAACCTTAGCAGCATGGAATTCCTTTCCCCTCTCGGATTCACTTTTGGTATAGCGTTCGAGTATAAGAGTCGATAAGGACCCTCCCCTTGCTTTCCTTGGGGCATAAGCAGCAATACTGAACTAGTGAAGCGGTCTCAATTAAAAATCATAAGACCTGAAATCAAGCGTACCCGAGACCACCCTGACCCATACTCTGCACCGGCGCTTAAAGCAGGTTCAAGCTCTGGCTCCGAAGAGAGTGCTGATTCATCCCTTCCACGAGACGCCTACTGTCCTCCCCTATTAGGGATTATTGACTGACCTACTCTGCCTAGGTTTCTTTACAAGAATCATACCATTCACACTACTACTCTTTGCTTTACCATTCAATGTAGCTAGCGATGCCTATTCTCTTTTCACTGCCCCGTCTGATCGAACTATTCTGGCTAGCTAATTTGCTCAACTATCAAAGATCTCTTACCGCACCTCCCTCTCATGCTCCTATCCTCAGCCCTGATCTCTGACTTGACCTTGCTTCCAGGCATGAGGCGTAGCTCCTTTCACGCTCCTCTCAACTGAGCCTCCCACTGAAACTCGGATAACTGGGACTTTGATCCACTCTCTTCCTCTCCGCTCCTGCTCGTAGTCGCATAGCTCATTCCTCAGTAGTTGCATAGCTCTCTCTATCTATATATAGAGCAGTGCAGTGGTCCGGTCCGAATCTTCTTTTCTTAGTTGCATGCCCGAACGAATCTCTTCTTCAATATTCATAGCCACATTTGAACTACTGAGACACGTCGGTGCCCTCGTTCCTTTTCGATCTTTTTGAACTGAATCTCCAAGCGGGACTACTGAAGCTATTATAATAGCACTTTCTTTAGAGCTCATTTCACCTACGCCAGCCGAGGGAATTTCACCTTTCTCCTCTAATGTAATGCATTTTGACTACTGAAGCTATTAGAGAGGACTCAGCTCAGCCTGGGATGATGGGAACTATGCCTCTCCTTTGCCCGAGCTCTCTTCTGAATTGGCTTCGTAGTAGTGTGCCCCGGCAAAGAGATTCAATGGTCGATCAGAAAGCTTGCCCCGCTCTCCGAATTCGGATTCCTTCTCGGGTACCTTACTCTTCGGTCGTCTGAAACTTGAGTTCGCTCCTCTCTTCCTAGCTAAGCACAGGCCCACTGCTACTCTCCTCCAGTCTCAATCCGGTGCATGGCCGTCCCTAGAAGTCTTTCATAATGATGGACAAACTCAGCCGCTACCTCCTCCCCTGATGCCTTGGCAACCGCAACTATGGTATTTCGCTTACTCTTGCGCTTAACCAGGTCATGGAAGAACTTGGTGCTGCGTAGGCACACTTTGCTTTGGAACTGCCTATCCGCCTCAGCGGCCCTGGCGTCTAACCTGTTCGAGTCCTGATCCAAGATCATGCTCTGAGCAGCCTCCAACTCCTCTTGTGCTCGACTAGCCTTCTGAGAGATGTGCTGGAAATGCTGTCTGTTGAGGGCTCGCAGAACCAACCGGACCCAGTAGTCGATCGGTGAGCTCTAGTCGTCGGAGGGAGTTTTGCCTAATCCATTCCGCTAGCAGAGGAGCCTTCCTGGGCATTGGAACTCTCGGTCCACTCTACTGCTCTTCCTGGGCCCGTCTATCTTATAATGGGCGCGGAGAGACTGAGGACGACAGGCTTCAGGTAGAGAGAGAACGGCACCTCTAATGTTCCCGAACAAGCTGGTCGAAAAGGAAGGGTTGCCTAGTGCGAGACCAAGCAAAGGGAAGCCGTACTTACTTATATTGCATTGGACCCCTGTCGCGGTTACGACGCGGAGTGACGAACGAGTGATAACGACGCCTTGCTTCTCTTCTATGAGTCCGCTAAGACGCTCGAGCTCTTTCAATGCTTCTGGAAGCAACTGTCACTATAAAGAAAGATGGTCAAAGAATCCAGAGTATTCTTTTGTCTGTCGGTCCCTCCCTCTAAGGTATAGGGCCTTGTGCTGTAGGAGTCTTCATATCTCTCTCGATCTACCCTTTTCAACTTATTGTAGCAGACGTGGCGGTAGAGACTTTTACTATTCGCACTCACAAGCAAGGGACAGAAAGAATGCTATGGCTGGAAAGCCGGAGCAGCTGTCTTAATCCTCCTTGTTATTCCCTTACGGTCGAGTGCTAAGAACGAGATACGCTGCTTTAGAGTATATGCCATCTTCGACTTAGGCCTCCCCTACCTGAATGAATCTCCATGCTTGAGTTCGCTCTTCCAGTCGGCTTTCGTCACGTGTCAATCAAGTCACGTCTCATCTGCGTCACTGCTATTAATGGTCGGTCTAGATTAACTAGAAGCCGCGGTCAGCTCACTGTGCTGGTACTCACTATCCAATTATCATAACCAGAATGCACGATAGTGACTATGAGCGAGATGTTGACCAAGACGGGCTACAATGCATGGAAAATGAAGTTGAACAATCTCCGCCCCCGGCAACTTCTCTTAGTAGACAAGTGCTCTTTCAACTGGCTCTCTGGAGCACTAATAGTACGGTACGCACTGATTCATTGTGCTATGCCACTCCCCTTTCGGCACTCACATCCCTGTGCCAGTTCGAGTAGAGACTCCCGGTCCGCTAAAGAATCTTTCTGCCCAGCAGTAGTTCCTGCTATAAATGGAAGGGTAATCTAGAAAGATTAAGATTAGTATGATGAAAGTCCTCCGCCTACGGGCAAAGGCTCCAGTAGCAGCAGTTTCCTTTTCTTTGAGTCCGCCTCTCCGCAATGAATCACTTTAAATTCCTTTGCTTTCTCCCCTCTCTGGCTTCCTCGACCTGAAGGGGCGAATGACTAACCTCTGCCTGCAGCTGCAGCATCAACAAGGTCCAATCCCTCTTTTCCTACCCTCAACTTATCCGATTGTAGGGCGAACCCCTGCCCATATGAAAGGAATGTAAGTGCGAACCCACTTTTTCAACTAAGATATCTCCCGGATGGGAAAGAACCACTCGCGGCCCGAGGTTGCACTTCGTACAATAAGGGTCTGCCAGGTGAAAGATAGAAGTTCTCTCATTCACTCTTTCCAGAAGTATAAGTCTGAACTTCACCTTTTCCGGATCTACCCAGAGGATTCCCTATTCCATGCTTCTTCATCAAGTGTTCAATCAAGTCCCAGGCACATAGCAGCACGCTCGAGGACTAGCAACTCACCCTTTCCTTCTGTAGAAAGGTCTGTTCAGCTCTCTTCTTCAAGGTTCGGTCCTGTGCTAGTTCAACCTGAGATAAAGTAAAGTAAAGAAAGAGAAAGAAAAGAAAAGGGTAAGATCTCCCTTGAACTTGAAAGAAAGCATCACAAGTCCATGCTCCACCGAGAATAAAAGAAGTCAAGCATGAACTCTACCATCCGTCCGCTAGCATATGACCTTTCCAAGAGCTAAAGGGCGTACTGGTCCGGAGAGAGGGCAAGAAGAACTGGTAAGGGGCGGCTGTAGAAGCAGCTAATGTCTTTATTCCATTAGTAGACCTTAGGCTTCCCTTGAGCTATATATATAATATAAGACTGAACTTTCTTAAGACTGGAAGTTGATTTAGAAAGATAGAAGATCCAACCGGGATCTGAAAGTGAAGAAGAGAAGATTACATCTAGTTCAAGGCGGCATAGCCCTGATCCCTTCTTGCATTAGCTCTAGCGCGTCACACACAACCAGTAGGAAGAAGGGAGGTTTACGGGTTCGACACCTATTATTTCTATTCTTTAGCTCAGGCTAACCTGGAATTGATTATGAATGGGGCTTGGCTCTGCTCGGTCGTGAGTGCTTGGTTAAGATGGCTCAATTCCAACTCTTGCTATATGTTTTACAGATGTAATGCGGATAAGAAGGAAGGTGCGGAGAATGGACCGTGAGAGTGCGGGAGAGGAAGAGCGAGTGATAACGATTAGCCACTATTGTCTGGCCCTAATAGCAGAGGTAGAAGAGCGAGAAAGGATAAACTTCAATGCCGAGCCGACTCCGAGCGTTGCCGTTCTAGACTCAGCTTTGGAGACCAGAGAGAGTGTCAGAGGGTGGAGACGAAGCTAGCCTTGAGCTTCTTTCTTTTCGAAGTAATGCATACGATCGAGTAAAGTCAGATTGAGCCTTCGTAAGGGCGGAGCGCCGGACATCGCCAGCAAGACAGTAGAGGAGAATTGTGTGGAGGACTTGACTGAGTGACGTGTGTGAATGGCTCTCTGGATCTCTGGATTTTATGAAGTAGTTGATTCCGCTCTCAGGTAGCAAGCCAATAGAACAATCTCAGTCCCAGGCAGAGAAGGAGCGCGACATAGGATAGGATAGGTAGGACGGGTGTGGAGCGAGCTACGAAGGCCGGGTCCGAATGTCGATCATCGTCCCTCAGACCGAAGACTGGTAAAGAATAAAAGAACCGTAACCAGTTCACTGCCTAACTAGTGCTTGTTTAGAGACCATATACCTAGGTCTTTACACGGTCTGATTCTTGCTTCTCCATTGTCAGGAAAGGAAATAGAGATCTAGGGCCCCACTACCTTAACCGACTGAGAGAGATCCCCCGTGGAGACAGCAAGTTCTGATCCCCATCCCATACCATACTAACCGAAAGTGGAGAGCGCGGGAGAGAGGGGACCCTGCCGGCTTTCTCTATTACTATTTATTGAAGCGAATCAAAGATCGAACTATGATTATTTAGTACTCCTTCATAAGAATCAGTACTCGTGATTTACTCTTTCTATTTCTCTATTCTGAATCCGTACTTTGAAAGAATCAAAGATCGAACTATGATGATTCAGTACTCGTGATGATGAGTACTCGCACTTTACTCTTTCTCTGACGATTCACTCTTTCTCTATTCATAATGAGTGACTTATTCAGTGATCATTCTTCTCCGAGTCAGTGTGATCTTTGCTTTGGCTCTATCTATTTCGGACTATCTTATCACAGTAGTCCCGGGACAGAAAAGAGAAAGAGCGAAGCGAAAGAATCAGGACACTAAAGTAAAGTGAGGCGGAGCTAGCTAGCTATATAGTTAGGGAGCGACTACTGAGCGATATAAACAGAAAACGAGGAGCGTTTAGCAGAATGCCTATCTCACTGTCAAAGAGTGTAGGAGTGAGGAGTGGCAGCTGCCTTTCTACTGAACTTTAGGCTTAAAGGAAGAAGTAGCGGGGGATCCGACTCAGAGCGCTCACCGAAAAGGCTCACTATATTCATTCATTCAGGCTGGTGCCCGATTTGAGTATCTGCTCCCCAGTATCTGCATCCAGGGGACGACAAGAAAGAATCTTTGTATAACTACTATAGTAAGGAAGAGATTCTTCGCTCTGAACTACTAGACATTGGGGAGCGCACTCTAGAACTATAGCACTCTGAGATGCTCAATGAAATGGAGCCCATTCCTATAGAGGTGGAGCTTGGCACGCCAATCACAAGATATAGATGGCGCAAGGGAGTTGGGCTCAGAGTTTCTTTCCAGAAATGGATCTGCAGCTAAGGGCAAGCTCGGCAGCTAAAGCTCTATCTCGGGAATGTGGCTAAGCGCTTCGGTGCGTAGCGAAGGAGGACCTGGCTCCAATAGTCCCACCCTGCCCCTACTCTTCTCCCGGCTCTTGTCTTGCAGACCCTCAACATTCAAGTTAGAGTCAGACTGGAAGCACGATCAAGCGAGGCAAGCACTCAAGCGAGGGCAAGAACTCGAAAGACGAGTCTAATACGAGGCCAGGCTAGCTTTGTATCTATATATGAATAATCTAATATAAGAATTCAGTCTTTTGAAAGGCTAAATGAAGTGAGATGAAGAGGAAAGACGAGTACGAGGATCAGTTGAAAGTGATGTGTCACCAGTCCGTAAGGTAGTAATGAATGAGAAAAAAGGATTGCTTTGACATCCGGTCGGGAATTAAGGATTGCAGAGATCTAACGTTTGGAAAGAAGTAGCTGCATAAGAGATCTAAACTTAGGAGCCGCTTTGCCGGTCGGTGCGTAGCGATAAGGGAGAAAGGACCTCGAGTAGCCCGCCTTCCCTTCTAATCGCTCCTCCCTACTCTTCTCCCGTCTCAGAAACCGTCTCAGAAAACGTCTCTTCTGCTTGCGCCCCCTCCACTTTTCATATGAGAAATGAAGTCAGAAAGAAATATGAGAAATGAAGTCGACGGAGCAAGGTTAAGCCTTTCGAAGCAATCAGTCTCAAAAGGAAAGGTGCTACGCGGGGCGATCGGAGGTCTCTTACTGTATAGTAGGAAGGGGGAAGGCCAATGTGCCCTCGCTAACAAAGATGTTCTCAGAAAACAATAATTCCGAATTCCGGACGAAAGGAGCAAGGACGAGTGAGATTATTTGGTGCGAACGAGAGCCTCACTATCTATAGCACCAACGGGAGCGAGTGCCGCTGATTAGCAGACCCAGCAGGCGAAGAGACCAATAACCAATAGTAGAGGCGAGGACGAACACAACACAAAAGTCTCGGCTAAAAAGAAGTAGGAGGAACTTTCGAAGCGAAGTTAAGTAGACCCCGTACGCGATATGGAACAGTAGCGGTAGGTAGGAGTTCAAGTTCAGGAAAGACCACCGTCGACTCGTGACCCGGGTGGGGCGAGAGCACGAAAAGCATTCAAGCTTGGATAGGGGTAGAGTTTGAATGAAAAGGATCAGAGGGATGGTTGCTAGGATGGTCCGATCCTATCCTGATCATCGGTCATGGGACTGAGTCACTGATCAATGGAATGGGCGGAGAGCACTTTGGCAATGAAAGGGTGAGAGGTACGATTCAGACCCGTGAGCCGTATACGAGTGCTAGAGTGATGCAGGCTTCTGAGACTCGGAGTAGGTGTTATAAAGGATATTGATGCAAGGGTGCGCTAGGCTTTGATGCATGGGTGTGCTAGGCGATGGTTGTGTGTGATTCAAGTAGTTCTTTCTAGCTCAGGTCTACGAATATCTTCCTATAGCAGGTCCGGTGGTCTTTGGTTCTACCCATTTCCTTCCAATTACTGGCTGACTAGTTCTTCTTTTGGTTGTAGACTTACTAATCTCAAAGTTAGGATTGTGGCTATGCTATTCCACGTGTTAGAGAGAGTGCTTCTTGGCTATTCATGCTCTTGTGCGAGGCTTGGGAAGTCGATTACAACTAGTAATGTCTAAGTCTGGCTCCGTGCTGTCGTCTAAGTCTGGAATGTGAGACCATGTCACGATAGCAGGAACTGAAGAACTGGTCACGAGGAGCGAACTCAAGTGAGGCAAAGAAGATCAGAAGGTGCGAACGAGAGGGGGATCGCCGAAGATCAGAAGGAGCTTTCTTTAGACCCATTAAGTAAAGAACGACAGTTAAGCAGACGCTACCGAAGCAGCGTGGGATAGTACTTGATATGGATGGTCTTCTCCATTCATCTATTGATCGATAAGGAGAGAGCTTATTAAGGAGGAGACCCGTAGTAGGGAGACTCAGTAGAGGTCGAAAGGAAGAAAGCAAGCACTCAACCTCACCTAGATCCTCCTTTGTTGCACCTCATCGAGAAAGAACACTGGTAATAGGTATCCTTTCCTTCCTCTTTACTTGAATGAAGAACGAACTGAGTCTATTGATAGTGAAGATCTTTCTTGTCTGAGCCGCGATCTTATTACGAGACCATCGGATTGGGTCTTATAAACTGACAAGATCTAAGCCCCTCCTTCCCCGGAACACCTTCTTAAAGAGTCAAACGTCGGCAATCACACTCTGTCCAAAGGTGCTAAGCGATGAGGCAAGCCATCAGACTATAGGAAGAAGAGGGAATCGGAGGTAAAGATCGCATCACATCTCTTCGGGTAGGACTCTTTCTCTCAATAACATTAGCAATCCCCTGCAAGGAAGTTAAGGGCTATCATCCCTATACCCTCACTTCTACCTGAGAACTAGGGCTATGTCTTCGCCTACCGTCAAGGGTCCGCAGAGAGCTGCTCAACGCACCAACTGCCCTTGGCACAACGATCAGGAAGCGATAGACTTAAGGCCAACGCACATCACTCCGACATGCAGGGGCTTTTCAAGCTCTTCACTGATGGCATTCGATTTCGTGGAGTGACTTCATGTTCCACTCCGATAAATTCACTTAAACGGACCCACTTATGAATGTATATAATGCATAACGCGAACGAGATCATATTCCTTTTCCCGGTTCTCCGGATAATCAATCTTTTCTAACCCCCCATAAGGAGGAGATTCCGAGCCGTAGTTTATTGATTTTTGAGCAGCAACGGACGAGGGACGACTGAATCTTTCAGCTTGAGTTCCTAGCCTATTCTTATTATCAATAACTTTGACCATGATCCCGTACGGTCGGATTGAACCCAGGTCGTTCCGCTCTTTGTCATCCCTGTCGTTCTCGCTGCTGTCAGCAGGTAGTCCGCTCGCTCATGGGCCAATCAATAGCAGGACCAGCTATCGCATGGGCCATCCTAATCTGATTCCTCCCTCTGAGCCAAGAACTTGAACTTCGAAGACGGGACTTGAACAATTCGATCAGATCTGCTATTCCGCTTCTGACTGAAAGTGCCTGAGATTCGTAGTCCATCTCTTGTCGTTCGCACCAGGTTCGTTCGCACCTCGTCGACTACTGACTCTTATCTTTATTCAGAGAACTCTTCCTTTCTCCTACTTGAGATGATTCTTTCTCTTTTTCTTTGGTCTGCTCTTTCGTCGGGCTCTACATTCCCACTACGCGGAAGCATGGCTGCCCTATTCAAGATAGGCGAAGAGAGGCCTAGATCAATAAGTAGTGGTTGCCAGAGGTGGAGAGGGGAATCCACCCAGGAGGAGCGGTGGACTACTGGAGGGCTTAGGGGTAGGGAATGATAGGAAAGAGCACCGGCTAAGGAGTGAGGCGGAGGTTCATATCCGTTCAGGAGGAAGGGAGTGAGGCGGAGGATCCTTAAGTGAGAGATCAGAAGAAGCAGTTAGAATGGAGCTCTTACGCACAGCTAGCAAAGACTAGTTTTCGTAGTTTCCACTCATTCGGAATTGAGAAGAGGCCAGAGTAGACCGCGAGACCCGATCGAGTAGGTCGCGGAATAAGAGCTGGAGCTTTAATATGCATAGATGAAAGGGATCTATTCTCTCCAACTGCGGGATAAATTATGTTTTCAGGAATAGAATCGGACAAGTGAAGTGACATAAGTCACCTCCTGACTGAATGCCCTCAGTCTATTGTTTGCAAATAGGTAGGTTGTACACTCATAGGTTGTTCTCGAACGAGATGGGGGACTTGAGGAATAGAATGCCCTGTTACTGTTTTCGAATCAGCTCTTTGACACAGATATTATACGGGCTTTCCATGATGTTTAGAATCCTCCGGCTCTTAGCCATAAGAGGCTGTTAGGACGAAGGAGCTGTTGCTGCAAGAAGGGCTTGTTCTCGTGAAGAATAAGATTCTGTTAGATAGGGCATTACCAGTAAATTCCAACATGTCCGAGGAATCGAAATAAGCCGTGGGACTGATGACTGCTTTACTGTCTTGCTAACCATTTCGCCTTGAGGGTTGCATGCTAGTCTTAGGTTGTATAAGAGATGTCGCCTTAAGGCTTCTTTGAATTGAAAAAATGGAAATAAGGTTTCTATATCCCGAAGGTCGATGAAACTGGATCTAAATGGGGGCTTAGACCACTGGAACTCTTCTTTTTTAGCTTAAAGATAGGCCTTATCGAGCCTTTTTTAGACGAAGGAAAGAGAAAGATCTCCAACTCGGAGAAAAGAAAGAGAAGATCTTCCCTCATTTGTATGATTCCCTCACTCGGGTGCCGTCTCTGCTCGATCTGAGCTAGCGATTGGGCCCGCACCACTCAAGATCCGACGATACTCACACTAAGGGGTCTGGCTACTCCCATTAGTCTTCCTCGCATGCTCCACCACGCTTGCTTGAATAGGCTGCTCTACCACGCACCCTTTCTTTATTAGACTTAGACTAGACCCATTGGGCTTACTACGCGAATGGAGACTTATTGAAACCTAAGAGAACTGAGAATAAGACCCGGGGAACCACTCCTTACCTTAAGAACTATTCCGTCTTATCGAATGCCTGTGTGCCTAGCAACGCACGCAAGGAGTCAGTCCCACTACCAGAGGACCCGTGAACAACACAATTCGACGCCAGCGCTATTATGCTTCTACTGCTATGGACGTAACCTTGAATCCCATATCCTAAGATGACCTTACATTACATTCCTTACTTTGGGGGCATGCTTCTCTATATTGGAATGATAGGAGTGCCAACCGCTTTGACTACTTGGGCCCGGTAGTAGAGAGAAAGAATGAGATCTAATGATTTACGTAAGCGAGTTCTACATTATCTCTCGATCATCTTTCATCGGAGCTAACCCTCATAGTCGACTACAACTGGCATCAGCCTTGACTCTCTTACTAGATCTACCCCACCTTTGTGTCGTTCTTTACGTCTCGCCCACTCGTATCTTTAACACACTTGTTTCATTCGTCCGCACTCCAAATAGAGAGGTCTGCGTCCGCTCCTATAGTGACTGTCGCTGGAATACATTACTGTCGCGGACACATCGCAGGCAGAGATAGGACAAGTGTCGGACACATCCTGTCATAGAATAGAACACCCTACCGGGCCTAGACACTCCTCTCCGCCGCGCACCTAACTAATAGCCAGTCGCTACTTCGCCCACTCCCAGGTCAGGTCCCCACTTCTAAGCCTATCACTGATCAGACGCACGTCATGAACTAAAACTACTCCTCGTTGGCCGTAGACCTAACCACCGCTAGTGGGGAGCCTAGCCGATCCCTGGACTCCTCGATCGTCTACCTAATGCCCCCCCTTTATAGCCTAAGAGTCCTCGGGCATACACTACGGGCTCTCTTTCACGCGTCAAGTTCGCTCCTCTACCAAGATCGTTGTTTCCACTTCCTTCTCCGACGCCCCAACTAAATGCGCAACTACCAGGGTTTCATTCCTCTCGTTGGCTTCCTGATCCATGAGAATCCGATAAAAAAGAGTAGAGACGGGAGCCTCTCGACCAGACTAGCCCCACTTACGACCAAACATCAAGGCTTGGGCCGGACTTTACTTATCTTATCCTCTGCTCACGAACTCTAGTTTAATCAGACCCGACCAGTAGGAGGGGCGGCAAAGGGGAGCTGGCTAATGACTCGTGCCATCGCGGAGCACTCCACTACTGGCTGCCCAGGGCAAGAATAAAGTGAGCGCGTACAAGGGCTAAGAGCTCCAGTGAAGGAATATAGGCGCAGAGCGGTCAGGCTATCTACACCTAGTAGGCAGAGTAGCTCCTAAAATGGGTAGATATATATCTGTGAGAATCCACCTCTCTCCAGATGGAAAAGCCTATACCCATTAAAGAAATTGCCGCTTTACGGGCACCTGCTCTAATGATGGATCTCCCGGGCATATACGATTGAATGCGTCTTCTTCTGTGTCACCAACATTTGTACGAGTGATAGCAATTAGTACGAAAGGGTCAGAGAATCATTCCAGGAGCCTAGATTCTGCCACCTCCGCACTGACTCTTGGCCGATACGATCTAGCCATCGCCCTTACCTTTCAAAAGACGCATAAGCATCAAAGCTACCTCTCAGCTCAGGCTCGCAAGGCTGATTTAGTGCCATGCCAAAAATGCCCTTTTAACGTGGGGATCTAAAGGGGGGTTTAACTAACTGTTGTAATCCTCGAGAGACAACCTCTTTTTGACAACCTATTCCTGTTCGATAGCTATTGTAGAAAGCACCAAAGAAAGAGCTATGTGTTTCACTCGCTCCAACCAAGTTTGATCGTCCTGGGAATAGAGGATAAATGATCCTAGCTCCCGTTCCGGTTATAAGGAGTACCGTTCCAAGTTCTCTGGTTTCGTTGGGAACGTGGGGAACTCTCTCTTGCTGTTCTTCTTTCGTGGAGCTATGGGACGTTTCCGTTCACGCTTTCGTAGTTGGAGCTATAAAGGTTTATAAAGGAAGAAGAGCGTGGAACTCGTTTGAACTCTAGTGCCAATGTAGCATGGAGCTGGGAGCTCGTATGAACTAGCGTTTCCAATGTAGATAGTCTAACGAGAGCATAAGTATGGAAATGCGGGGGACTTCAAAAGTATGGAAATGTGGGGAAGTCGTCAGGTTAGGGGATCCGCACAGAGTCATTGATCGTGGTAGAACTATATGGGGGCGGAACAGAGCGTGAAGACATGGGTGGCAACTAGCGTGAGCCTAAGACGGATAGCTAAGTCCGGTGTCAGATTCAAAAAGGGCGGAGCAAAGCAAGTGCTTTCATTGTAAGGGCGTAGCAAGTGCTTTCATTGTCTGGTGTTCGTAATGCGATCTTCTTGTCTCTTTCGTGAGGTCCATTGTCAGCAGTCGGATCTCTCTCATTCTTTCTTTCGTGAGGCTGAGGCTTGTTAGCAGGGTAGGACCGGGGGCTGGGAATCGGAATCGGAGGCCAGGCCTTTTTTTATGTGTTGCTATTGCCTCTATTCTTTTTATGTTCTCCTTCGCCATCTCTATTCTTTCTTGGTTATGCTTTGATATCTTTCCTAAGGTACCTGGTAGTTTATTTACGGGGGCCCGGACTTAGATCAGAGGTGGAGTTATGCTTTTGACTATAGCGAGTGAAAGAGAGACAGAGTGAAGTATGTCTTGGGCGAATGGAATGCTATGTTGGAGGTGGGTCATCGGAGTGAGAGCAAGTGCTTTCTGGATGCGAGATCTAGGACGAGAGACGGGAAAGTAGCCGCCATATCATCCGGTTAGGGAGGAACATGCCCTCTCATCTAATTGTCTTAAAGGGCTATTCTTAAAGGGCAATTATGGACCAAGCCTGTCATGTCTATCTGGCCTACTTCTCGGGGGTGAGATCAAGTCCAATACTCGTTAGTTTGAAATCGGAAAGGAGGGACGCATATTTAGAACAAGCGGAAGGGGGCCCAAGGAAGGTAGTCAACGGGAGGCCGAGACCCATAACTAGAGGTGGCTTAGTGGGAGCGGGGGTAGTTGGTTCTATCTCTCTTCAAGGAACGAAGCTATAGACGAGCACGACGAAAGGGGAAGCGATGCATGGGTCATTCGACAGGGAGGATTGCAGTGGGGAGAGTGTGGTAGCGAGAGCGGATCGGAAGTAATGAATCAAGGGCCAGTGGATAAACCTAGTACTTCTCAAGTCCTAAGGAGTCAATGGCTGCTAAACCGAGCTCAACCTATAAGGAGGAAAAGAGTCAAAGGGCAGATTACCTTCAAGAGATCTCCAAATGAGACCCATACTATAATAGAATTGCGACTCCCAAGTAAGACCAATAATAGCCTAGCCCAACTGGGCAAGCCGTGCGTAGGATCTTATCTTTTGTCTGGTCTTAAGAGGGTGATATTGAAGCTCAACCGACTGGCATAACATAAGACTGGCACTTCAAATGCCCCTATAGGACTAGCCACCCTTTATCTTAGGGGCATTTGAAGTGCCAGTCTTTATTCCCAGTTGAAACTTCGCTCCAGATTCCCCAGTATGCCCTCAATTGCCGGTCGGCTCACAACAACTCTTATGCCAGTAGAGAAAGCAGTGCCTCGTTCGTGTGCTCGTGGCTCTATCCCTCTTCTGCCCGGGGTCCCTTTCCTATCTAATTTCCCTCCTTCCTTTTGTTCTCCAAGGGCTGAGTGCCCCTCCTTCCATTCCTGTTCTCCAAGGGCTGAGTTGAGTTCTCCTCCTATATTATATCCTGCAGCGTGGTAATAGTGAGTTCTCCTCCTATATTATATCCTGCAGCGTGGTAATAGTGAGTTCCCTTCCCTCGCTAATGGCTATTCCTTGAGAGCGCTAGTCTTCAATTAATTGATAGAGGAATGTTATGAAAGGCTAGCGGTAGAGGAATGCTATGCTATTCAAGGCTATATAATAAATAGTATAGGAATGTTATGAAAGGCTAAGCGGGAGCTCGCACCATGGAGAAGATTCCCCAGTACTCCCTCAATTGCCGGTCGGCTCGCACAACATTATAAGGTGTGTGCCCTCAATCGCTACGTTCTTTCCTGGTGTGCCCTGCCGGGAGCTCTCATCATGGAATTGTGGCTCGTTCTAGTGTTCTTCCGTCCCACACTTCCCCTTGTGCGTCCCTCGTGCACAGTCTCTCCAATCGTTCCTCATCCATTTGCAATATAAGATCGTTCGAGAAAGCGCACTTAGAATAGAGACTGGATTAAACGTTTAACCACATCTTTGAGAGCACCGAACTAAAGTAAAGGAAAGCCCCGCTTGAGAGCACCGAACGAAATAAAATTTTCCGCATCTATGAGAGGAACTACGAACGGAACTACGAATATGATTGGATTGCTATGATTGATAGGGCGACGTGCACAAGGGCGACGTGCTAGTTCACAGGACGGACCACTGTGCTGAGTCCGAGGAATGCTTTCAAAATAGAGCCGTGTTCTGTTCTGCTGCCGCTTGTTCCTAAGTAAGAGTGGAGTGGTGAAGCGTGCCAATAAGAGCACAAAGATCATTCTCATTCTTTACTTGCTATAAAGTGACTTCTGGAGTTGTGACACGAGTATTATCAAACTATTGCACAGTAGCTCTGAAACCAGATAATAAGATGATCTTAGTCTGAATTAAGAGGCTCCGGCTCTCCAACCTCTGGATCTGGATTGTGTGAATCGGATAATAAAGATAGGCGAGCAATCCTTTCATATCTTTCCCGGGGCTCGCTCAACTAGAAGTGTCTCTGTTCGGGTAAGCTGCTCGCTCGACAGTTGCGCTTAGTATGGGAAAGGACTCGCCTTTCCCCTTTTCGGGAAGAGTTGGTGTGGATGCGACTCCTACCGAACTAGGTGCAGGCGGTCCCTTTCCAGCTCTAGGCACGCCCAGGAAGCATCTCCCTTGTCCCCGTGTTAGAGCGGATGGGATGAAGCACCACCTCTACCTACTAGTTTTCTTCTCACTGACAGGACTATAGGGACTTCACTTTCTATTTAATTTGGCACTCACGCTCTGTCGGTTCTAATCCCGGGCCTGATTGCGGCATGTCTTGCAGTGGAGTTCGATCGCAGGTTCGAATCCTTCTTTCCAAGGTTAGACCATGCCAGCAAGTATGGAAGATTAGGGGCGGTGGGCGATCTTATTTTTTCCCGATCGAGAGAATATGGGAAGTGAAGGTATGTAGGCGCAAGTCAAAGCGAAGGATGGAGACAGAAGGCAAGGCAAGATAGAAAGAAGGTGGGAGGAGCATGGTTGGAGTGGCCCAACTACAGGTTCTTTACTTCACTCCTAGGCCTGGGACAGAAAGACAATGAGTTTGACATGGGAAAGAGTGGAATATCACAGTCCCTCTCCCTCATTTGAACGAGTGAGAATGCAGCTATCGAAGAAGAAGCCGCTATCGAACAGAAATAGAGCGATTGGTATCTGCAAGTCGGACAGATAAGAGTACCGCGCCAGGGTTGTGGGGTCCTACTAGGGAGAGAGGTCTCCTTCAATGGGAAGGTAGCGAGGTCTCGGAGGACCGATTTAGCAGACTCCTAGCTGGCAATGGTTCTATGCGCCTCAGAGTGGCACCTACCTTGCCCTTCATTTGCATAGTTAGCGAGAGATGGCCGAGAACCCAGCATTCAATTCAGTCACATTAGCGGTAGTTAGACTACAAGAGTAGTTGGACTACAGGATGTTAGCAGTAGTTGTACAAGTCCTCTCTTTCAGTCTGTCCTCTCAGTCCTTATGGGAAGGATGGTAGGGTATTCCCCACTCCGCGGTGCGAACGACAGTGAAGCGTTTTAACCCGTCACGCAGAGCAGTGGACTAAGTAGAGGACTCAAGTGAAGCTGGAGTCAATTAAGACCCGGGAAGAGGAGCGACTAGAGATCGCGGTCAGAAAGATTAATTGCTAAAGCCTGCCAACGAAAAGAGCTCAAGTGAGACCGACGAAGTCAGGGCGATCACGAAGAGAGGGCTAGCACTAAAGGAGCGCAGGACCACTCAAGCGGTGCGCAGAGAGAGTAGGAAGCTTGGTTGAGATGCTTTGCTGAAAGGAGCAACCCCGTGAAAGGTAGCGAGCCCTATCTAGAGTGGTACGCTGCTAGGTCGAACTAGTTCTCTGCAGTGAGATAATGATGCTCAAGTCTGTTGCTTTCTCAAACAAACCTATGCCCCTTGCGGAGATATAGAGAAAGACCGTCCGAGGTCAGATCCGTCGACTTCGCTCATATAGATTTCCAAAGCAGCTCTCGATTCCCGTACGAGTCTACCTTGATGAGTTGGAATTTGCCGGCATAGGCGCCGATCAGTGACTTTTGAGCTATGCGACTACAGGACGTCCGAGACAGAAAAGAAGGGAGTAAGATCTCTATTTCATCTCATGGGCTAATGGCCAATAAGGACCGGATCATATAGTCTAAGGTAAGGCCGGGGAAGAGGGCGTCTGACTACTTCCACCTATGATGCCTGCCCACTGATGAGTCCTCCTGTCCTACCGATCCTTTCTGAGACTGCTCCTTATGATTGCGCGTCTGATGATGCCCGTCCATCCCACAGCCTCCTATGCTGGTCCTCCCCCTTTCGTTCTTTCGACTTCGCTTCTTTGGAGGGAGGGAAAGAGCTTACGAGTAGGGACAGGAGGAATGGGGACAAGGCCTCAGATAACTGATAGCAGATATCATAATGAAGAACCATCCGCCCCGAGTACTTGATGCTATTGAGCGCAGCACTATGATACTCGACTTCGCATAGTATAGGCCACTACGATTCCGGTCCTCAACGGAGATTCTCGTCCTCACGGGGCTCGCCTCATCAGTCACTCTCCTTAGTTTAGTGGCAGCAGTCTCATTGGCAGTTTCAATCACCGGACAAGTGGAGCGGAGCGCAACCTTGGGTAAGATAAGTAATCGGGAGGGTCACCACTGATGCTGATGCTCGGAGTCGCTGTCGCGGGCCTAAATTCTTCGCATGAGCTCCTATGCTTCCTGGGACGGGTGACAAGGGCGGCGTTCATTCGGTCAGCGCACTTGCTGAAGCAGAGTCCTCCCTTCCGCAACAGAAGAGTTTGATCCGTTCTAGCTAGCATGAGGATGAATCACTCGGGCAAGATCATCAAAGTCTAAACTCAATATAGATTCTTGTATCATTCATAAAGCAACCATTCATTTAAAGTTGAGCAATAAGATGAGTGAATTTAATGATGAAGTAGTAGACGCCCGGGTTAGAACTCTAGGCCAACCCCAACCTCCGCAGACTTCCCCCAGTCCCCGCTACCTTGGTCCTCCTTCTATCCCACACCCGTGCCGAACCCCGCTAATACAATCCATAGATTCATTGGAACATCTGGTTGAGTAGTTGAGGAGCACCATCTAGTTGATCGGAAGGGACGAGTACTGATGAGGCATTTCGCTGAACTATTGAAGAGATTAAGATGACCGAGCCCGAGGTGACGAGATAAACCAGCCAACCCCAAGAGATCAGATGAAAACAGCCCACTACCGCTAGGACTCAAACCGAGCCCGCCACTACTACTGATTGAGTGAACGAACTGAACTTGAGCGAGACGGCTACCCACATTGGTGAATAGAACATGACCGAGCCTCACCTCAGTGAGACAAATGAACCGACCTGACATGAACGAGTCAACTCCACCACTTTGAATGGCACATGAGAACGAGCCAACCTAGGAAAAACATCTGGAACTCCAGCTATCTACTTACTTAAGAGAAAGAACCTGTTATGAATTTGCCTTCACCTGCACAAAGAACCAAAGGAAGTGCTCATTTGGCAAAGCTCAACAAACTATCCTTACTTCAGTACTTATTTATTATTAGAGAACACTTGAAGGAGGCGAGCCACCTCAGAAAGCACTGCTGATATTGAGGTACGAGCGACAGCGACGTCTGACTAAAGGAAGTGACTACGGGGCTCGGTTAAGATTGACTCGACTTCTAATCATTCAATTGAATTTGACTCGACTTTGATAATCATTCAATTGTTGTCAGAGGGGGAAGGACTTATAGATGATAGAGCTCGAGCGTATGCGAGAGGGCCGACGAAAAAATATGGGTATATAGGCAGCGCAATTAAGTTAGTATTTTTGGGAGATTGTAGAGCCCTATTATGTTGTGTTTCTGGCTCGACCAACGGGAGAGGGGCGAAGAGTTCTCTTGTCTCTCTTCTCAGTTTGTTTTTTCAGTGAATTGGATTCGGAAGTTCAATTCTTTTCTTCCGTGTCACTACTTTTAGATAGTCCAATGAGAAGCGACCACTGAAGCAAGAAAAGACAGACGAGACTAGTGCATTGATCCAATGATTGCATAGCGACCGAAGATTGCATAGCCCTGCTAAGCGGAGTCTCTCTGGCTCTGATCAGCAGAGGCAAGCAATCCGAAGACAGGCGGGACAAGTGCGAAGCGGTCAAAGGCAAGGTGCAGAGCGAGGAGTGGAGCTAGCTCGGACAGCCGGGAGATGATCAAGCATGCCTGTGCCTGCTCTCTGCCTATCCAGGATCAAGCATGCTATCCTATCCAACTTAAGCCGTAGAAGCCAGGGCATGCTATCCAATCCAACTTCAGCAATATAGCCAATACTCAAAAGACCTCTACCACCTCGTAGAAGCGAAGCACTAAACTATCGCACCGGCAGCAGCACTTCACACTCAGAGCAGATCGACTGCGGTAGGACAGGCGGGAGATTATCAAGCGCAGCGGAACGCTAAAGAAAGAGGCAAGTCTAGTCTTGAGTTAGCAAGCGAGGTGCTCACGATGAGAGTTTATCGCGAGTTGATTAAGCGGATTGCAGAGATATAGCTTTAAGCGGATTGCTTTGATTTCGCTGTCTTTGCCCGACAATTTGTGCTATATAAGGAGGAAGTTCTGTCTCTTCAGTTTCACTGACGCGGTTTCAGCGGAGCAGTCTTTTCAATCTCTTTGATATCCTATCGAATGCAATCCTAGTGAAGCGAGTGAGACCAAGCGAGAGAAGAGTAAAGAACTAGGTCAGCGAAGGACGTCCCTGGCTCTGCCTCTCGAGCTTCTTCCCGTCCCAGCCATGCTCTTCGAGTGCCGCTAGTCGCACACTTCTTTCTTATCTTATCCAAAGCTATACCTACCCCTCTTCTATGGACCGGGGACCCTACTTGAATTGAAAAGATGAGCGCTATACCTCTTGCGAACTCTCCGATAGACCTGCCCCTAAAGTGTGTCATTTTTTTTTTTTATTCATTTGATTCTTGATTTCGTTTTTCCCTTCGGCTTGGTAACTGTACCCCCTCTTCTTTAGTTGGTTGGTCTCTCTCTCGACTGTTGACGATCGGGAATATGAGATGTGGCTTGACTGACTTTCGCTTCGATAGTGAATGGCTAACTTCCGCTTCGGTCTCGGTTACTAAAGAAACCTTCTTTTGGTCAAGAGAGAAAGAACTCGCAAAGCTAGAAGACGTCACTTCAGCTTCTTCCACGCTCTGGACAGTCATAATAAAACAGAGTAGCATTAGAACCCTTGAAGCAAGAACTCTGACGGACGGTAGGGATCAAACCACGTTGTGCTGATGATGGGGCACGAAGGCTAAAAGAGTGAAAAAGACCACTTCTTCTTTATGGGATTTTGCCCCTCGTTCCAGTCAAAGTCGAGACGAGAAGAGGCCTCCTCCTGTGACATAGGAATGGAACCCATGCCATTGAAGTCCGCTTAAGAAGCTCAGGAAAAGAATCTCTGGCTCCTTCGCCGCCCCTCGGATATTCTTCGTTCGCTCTTGTCCCAACTTAAATATCCTCCGTCTGATTCGGGTTGCGATCGTTCTAGCGCGTTTTACGTGGTCTTTTGTTGGTTTTCGCTTGTTCAGGTTCTATTTCCCTTGTGGCTTTTTATCAAACCAAACCATTAGAGTTCATGGCTATCCTTCAGCTGCAGTCGTGAATGGCGTTCAGCTGCAGTCGTGAATGGAAGAGCGCACTTAATAAGTTATCGAGCGAGAGGATAGAGCATTCATCAATACATTCAGCGACGTGTAGGAAGAGAGAGAATATATATGATGTCACGCCTGGGTCGATACAGCCCCCGTGGAAGTCTTTGACATCGGGACGAGCCTCAAAGAAGAAATGGAAAAGGAGAGGGATGTCACGAGATCAAGCCAAGGAGAGAAAGAAGGCCTGTTTGAAGAGAGTGATGAGGGGAGCGATAGCGATTAAGAGCCCCATTCATTTGGCAGGTTGGTGGGGCGGAGGAAAGTTCCGTCTGGCCGAGAGGGCCGCGAAGGTTGGAGGGTCGAGAAAGGAGAGTTCCTCTTTTGATTGCGAACGTGCCACGCCATTGGTTGTGTTTTTGCCGCGGCGAGATTAGAAAGATGTTCCTAACAGGGTAGCCGTGGGCAAGGCAGGATTGAATCCTTCGCACCATCCATTACCAATCATGAGTGAGCGGGCACTATGGTGAGACGTGAACCGATCCCATTCCGACCTCATCGTCTTGCCCCATATGTACTGAACTGAAAGAGTTCGGGAGACATGGTAATCATGCCCTGTGAGCAGGCGCTCAAAATGCACAAGCAAGAGAAGAGACTCTGATCGCATACCATAGTCGTGAAATGGCATTGTGCCCTCACTACTAACCATGCGCAATCAAGGTCTTGATGGACCAGTGATTCTTAATGAGAGCTCGACACTTCCAAAAGCGGCTTCGCCATTTGCTTCGTTTTCCCCTCGGATAAAAGAGAGAAAAAAGAGAGAGAAAAACCACTCACTAATCAAATTATTCTTCTCTTTTCGACTCTTTCGATTCTCTTTGAATATGATCTTTTTGAAACGTGTCTACTTCTCTTCGCAAGAGATTCTTCTGTTGGCTGGTGTGATGCAAACATCACTGTTCCCCCTTTAGGAGAGAGGGGCGAGTAAGAACTCTTTCTCCTCGTACCGCAGCAACAGTCGTTCATGGGGCCATTCACTCTACCATTTGAACTCTCCCCTTACTTGCTTTCGTTTCGCGTATCGTATTCTCCTATAGAAAGCTCTCGCGATCTAATACCAAAAAAAGACTGTAGCTGTGAGAACTCCCTCTTTCCTCAGCCACGTCGCTGTCTTCCCGTCACCCCGTCGACCCCGTCCTTGAACTCGTCCCTAACGGTCGAGCCCTGAAGTTGAGGCATGTGTCAAGCATGACGCATCTTATTCTCTTTTGCCGTACTTGAGTTGACTAGAATAAGAATACCGTTGAGCTTTCATTCAAGCCGGAGACCGGAACTCAACTCATTCATAAGGCTGATTAAGACAAAATGATCCTCTTTATAAGGGGCTTTTGATAACGGATCTTTTGCCTTTTTTGAACTCCCGTACTTGAGTGAACTTTCTTCTTTCATTCAAGATCTTAATCTTAGGCAGCCGGAGTCATTCATAAGGCGGAGCTTTATCGTTCCTGGAATTTAGGACTCTTGCTGTGGCCATTCACGACTGTTTGCCGGGGCGACGTTGAGACGTCTCGAGCTCCTTAGAGAGGACCTTTAAAGACCCAAGAACAAAAGAGGGACCGAAGGGGCTTACGTACTCATTAATTCCATTGAATAATCTGGAGCTACTCTATCCTTGCCATTCATCTATTCGACTTGAAGGCAAGGCCATGATAATTCTTTCTCTTTTCGGGCAAGGCCATGATAATTCTTTCTCTTTTCGGATTTGGCTTGGCACAATGCTATGAACATCAAAGACTAGAAAGAGTGAATTAGCAGAGTTCGAGGCATATGCTCCGGCAGCAGAAAGATTGGAGAACGAGTACTCATTATAATTCACTCTTGGTGCTACTTAAGCAGCTAATTCACTCTTGGTGCTACTTAAGCAGCTAAGGACTCTAAAGGGAGTGATTTAAGCAATGCCAGCGTTAGAAGGCGGGCTACATCTTAATTCAAATATTATAAAGGAATATCTTATCTTCTAGGCAAGGCCATTAACATAAAAGACGGCTGAAGGTAAACTTTCCCGGCTGCTGGTTGAGTTCCTATAGCTATCTTCTGTCCATGAACTTAAACCCCCGAAGACAAGAGGAATGAAAGGACCTGAAAGAACCGGAAAGAAGCATGCCTTAAATGAGCTAGGGCCGGGTGAGGAGAAAGAGCTGCTGCTGAAAGGGATTCTTTTCCCGTTCTTCCCACCCGAGTCCGCCCCGTCGACGTCGACGCGGTTGTTTTTCATGCATTCACGACCTTAAGCTGTCGGCACGAAAACTAAACGAAACGAGACTTTGGACATACAAAATCTGGTGCCCACGCAATAGTCTTCCAGGCTAAACTAATAAATCTGGTGCCTGTCTTAAGTAGCTCCTAATCTTTCTTAGTTTCTGCATGTGTGAAGCACGGATGTCTAAATAACTCCCGTACTAGAGTTCAAAGTTAACTGAAATTCCAGATCTTAGGCTGCCGGAGCTTATCCGTATCTCGAGGCAGGGATACTACACTATATAAGGTAAGATCCATCCATATAATAAGAAGAAGCAAATTATCTTAAAGGATTCTTTACTTTTTTCTGTATTTCTTTCTGGATCTTTTGGAATTCCATTTCTTCGTTAACTCTAGTAAAAGTAGTAAAGTGAATCATTATACTTGACGGGTAGAGTTAATGGGGGCCATGAACTTGACTCCTCCTTAAGTTCAGTTGCTGCGGTACGAGTGAGTTAGACGTGGTAGAGTGAATGGCACTTAGAAGATATTCGACTACTTACGTAACTTATTCAAATAAGAGACTACGGAGGGCCATCCATGAACTACTCTTGCAGCGATAGCGACGTGGCCATTCACTACAGTTTCCGGGGTTGCCTTTGGGGCAATGTTAGACTACCCTTTTGGCCATTCACTACAGAGACGAAATATCCTCAAAGAATAGTTGAGTAGAGTCGATCGGCCTATTTATTGTTAACTCAAGTCAATCTCTTTGCCCCACTAAGCATCTTTTTAGTCTTAGCTTCCCTGGAACAAAGAAGGACCCTTCCAGGATTGCAGCTCTTGGGTACCGGCCTATTCCTGCTGTTTTGCTTCGGACAGCTGGATTCTTTTCTTTCTTTTGGATGACGAATGAAGGAAGCTGAAGCTTTTGAATCCATTTTAGCGGGGAATGGAGCCGATGGGATTTATCGAATAGTAAAGTAATGAGCCAGAAAGTCTAGTCTATTTGGCCCGACTCTGGGCGTTCAACGCGTTGTTTCCAATCAACCTTTTCTTTCTTCCCCTACTGAGTTGGTTCCCCTTACTTCAAAGAATGGAGTCCCAGTCGTATAATCTTTTTCTAGTGAGTGCGCATTAGCAAGCGATTCCTTTCTCCGCTTCATCCGCGAACAATCGCTTTAAAGCAGGCGGACCACTATCTCGACTGGCCAGTATAGCTTCATAGGATTCAATCCACCCTTCTTCAAACTCAAAAGCAGCAGGCCCCTGGAAACTGGCTTTCGGCAACAGGCCTCGATGGAGTAAGGTGATAATGTCAGGAGTATGCTTTGAAGCAGCAAGTTAAATAGCCATAGTTAAGCCAAGCAAGGAAGCTAAAGCTAGCTAGGGAAGACTGGTATTGAAGTCAGTTCTTATGCGAGTGAGTAAGCCCCTATATTATGTTCCGAGCGTCAGTCAGTCTAATGTAAGTGAAATCAAAGGCATTTTGAAAGTAAGAAACCCCATGTTTTTTCCCTCTCCCATAGGTCTCCACGTCTACTACTGTTGAACTCGTTGCTCTAGCAGCAGGGCCGAACAAAGTGACGGGAAGATAGCGACGGACGGCCGAGTGAAACGACGGACGAGAGAAAGCGACGTACGAGCGAATGCGACGGGGTCGACTAAGACGGGTGAGTGATAACGACGGATGGTAGAGTGCACTCTTTCCATGTTCTTCCGGTCGAGCATATTGCATAACCGGAGCTCCACCTCTTACAACATCTCTCTTCAGGGGAGAAGAAAGAGCTGGCTAACTAGGCATAAACTACTGAACCCGGCCAACTCAGTCAATCTCCAGGTCCCTCACGAAGATCAAAGTGAATTCCTGTTGAGTTAAAAAAGCAATACCGGGTAGCCTTTCACTATAGTAGCAGTTGTTTTGTTGGATCCCGACCGACATACATCAGTTATTGGTTGCTCTTTGTTGCAGCTGTTCTTATCCTCTTTTTGAGGTAGGGACTCTTTCAATCGTACCGCATGAGGTAAGTAGGAGCAAAGCCGAACTTATAAGAGGCATTTGACCTTCCTTAGTCGTTTATTCCAGTTGAAAGAGCTAATTCAAGGGGAGCCCATTAATAAGTAAGCACGAAAGAAAGAAGCTTATGAACGCCCAACTAACGAGAGAGACTAAATTCCTTATTATAAGTAGCGACGTGCGACGGTAACAATTCCAGTCTATAGTGTAGTCGCGCGAAAGGAAAGATAAATTCAAGTAGTTTTGTAGAAAGAGTGAGCGGCCTACACCTCATAATCCTCTTTTTCTCCGGGGCTGAAGATCTGGCAAAGAACCTCAAAGGCTTAAGATCAGGGGTTCAGGTTAAAAGAACCTCCTTATTGGCTTATCAAATGAAAGGAGGGTGGCTCCTTAGCTGAAGTGTATTTCTTCTCTTTCACTCTTACTTACGTACTATCTTATCTTTCACTCTTTACTTCCTTAGTCAGCTAAAATAATTTCAAATAGTTGGAACCTCAAACTCAAAGGCTTGAATTAAGAATTGACTTAAGCTATTCAGATCCTATTTATTGTTAAGTATCTCTCCCATTCTGATCCTATTTGTGTAGCATTTTGAGTTAAGCATCTTCTCTGATCTTTTGATCTTGTTGATTTTGATTGTAATTGTTGAAAATTGCAAATATAATTATATCATAGTTGCATTTTGCACTCTACTCTTTATGCATTTGTTACGCATATAGCAGATAAGGATCTTTTGCGGAGTTAACGAATGAGCTTTCATGAAAGAACAGTTGAACTCAGAGTGAAAAACATAGGATGAAAGGTGGAGCTCCCGGAAAAGCACTTCCCAAGAAAGAAACTAAACTATAAGGGCTCCTCGAAACGGGCAAGTAAAAGGAAGAAAATAGTAGGAACCCCGAACCGAACAGCAAGAGCAGCTGCCGGCGCCAATAGCAGCCGAAGTAGACTTGGAATGCCCTCCCGAGGCTCCGCACCTTAAGCTCCAGCTGCTGCTCCAGTTCTTTCTTCACCTAAGTAGTCTCCACCCCTTAATAAGAGTTCTTTCCTTTAATTTCATAGATTGGGGAACCAGGGCAAAATGCCACCTGTGGGAAAAGAGCTACAGATAAGAGTGATAGGCTACAACTAAATAGCTGCCGGGAATGGTAGTTGTTCTAGGATTTCCATCTGTTCTAGGTCAGTTTGGTAGGGACTTCTTACTAACTGTTGCTGGTGAGGTGCCCTTAGTTCGTTTAATCTCTTCTGGTGAGTCCCACAGAGCGGTAGGGAAAGCAGTAGTTAGCTCAGCAGCAGGGAGAGCAGATTAATCTTCAGTTTAACCACTCTTCGGACAGGAACGAAGACTTATAGGTTCATTCCGACTCCTTACACTTTGATAGCTGAGTAGCTCGACTCTTCGGAGAGGTTTGATCTTCCTTTTAAGATGGTTCTCGTTCATGGCATATTAGTTCTTTCTCTTTTCCCGTACGAGGTAGGTTCTTGCTTATATTATCCTTTCCTTGGAGCTCCACCAGGGGTCAAGTCAATACGACCCACGGGAAACATTCTTAAGCCGGCTCATAACCTGAAGGCGTAGCACCAAAGTACTCGTTTCGTTCAAGCGGGATAACAAAGTCAGTGTTCACATCTGGTTCAATTCACCTAACTTAGATTCTCGTATTGTCTTAGCTCTCCCACATACGCAAGTGATGAGCTATTGAATGGAAAGAGATTAATAGCTATCTTCTGCCCATACTATAGAAGAAAGATGTTGAAGTGCCCTTAGGAGCTCAGTAAGAAGGACTCTATCAGATAGAAGTAGCCCAGTAGCGGAACCAACGGTAGCTATTTAGGTACGATAGAAAGGACGTGGCAAGGGCAAGGCAGCGACGAGAGAAGGTTCAGAGTGGCACGCTCTGCCTCGTTCTCATTACATTGTTCAGCTTGTGCTGGTGCGGTATATGAATGAGACTTCTGCTCTTACGCTTTTTGTCTTTCCCCCAAAAGCAAAGAATGTGCGAGATGGACGTCGTAAAGGGCTTGGGAGCGCCATTCACCCGTCGACCCGTCCTCATTCTATCGTTCGAGCCAGGACAACGTGCTTTTTTTCGTCCCAACCGCGTCGTGGGGTCGCTGCCTACCAGTCGCCCGCTTCCCCCCTATCCTAACTCGGGCCTTATCGAGCCCGTCTATTATCTTCCAACCGCTGCGGGCCTTATCGAGCCCGTCGTTAACACACAACGTCTTCGCTCCTTACCAAATCCTTTGAAGGGCGAAGGCTCTTCGGAGGAACTGAATTTAAGCCAAGCAGCCCAAACACTATAATTTAAGCTAGTAGTCAGACCAAGGAAGAAGCCCAGCGTCGTGAAGGGTATAGAGATTCCAAATGCAATGCTCAGATTCAATGTGAGGAGGGAAATGAGCTTGGACCCACCCCATTAGTTCCTTTTAGATTTAGAAAGGCGGACCCATGAAATGGTACCACTTTACCCACTACTTTAGATAAGGGAAGCGAATGGAGGCGACCCCTTTCCGTCGTTATGAACTTCATTCTGACTATACCCACTTCGATCTATCTATAGAAAGGAGGTAGTTATGACCCATAAAATTTAAGCCAAGTCCACTTTATATAGAACTGAACTACCTTACACTTCCAATTCTAAGTTCTCGTTCCGCCTGCTGCTAGCTGCTCTATAACGCTCCTCCTCTCGTCCCCACCAACATAGGAAAAGGTTCCCACATCTATCACTGCTCCGTCGGGATTAGACGCGCATAACTACCGGCACCCACTCCTACTGACTTGAACGGTCCTTCTCACTTTCGCCCGTACTAGACTCATGGATCGGCGAGACACCTCCGACTCATTGATTAAAATCATTGAAGAAAACCCAATATAGTAAGGTGCGGAGCGAAGTGTGCCAACGAGTGGAAGCCAGGTTTGATTGATTGTAAAGCGAGCCAGACCATCAGCCATCTACCCCGATCATGGGTACCGGAGCTGAACCTTCTCATTCTAAGCTAAGGGAGCGACTAGAGGACTGCCTTCGCAACTGGAGGTACCCGAGATGCTAGTAAACTAAACTAGGAAATCCTCTCCTTCCTACACACCTACTAAACTCAATCACGACGCACTTGAACGCTTCTCTTTCCCCCTTATCCCAAGCCCTCCTTGTTAAACCTAGTCTTTCGTTCCCGAATGCACTCTCTCTCTTATTCAATTCAACTACAACTACCGGGATGCTTGAACTTCACCTATGCGCTTGGGCCACTTAGTCGGCATCATTAATCGTTCGATCACTGTAGCACCGCTAAAGCACTTCGATCCCTACGCACCTGAATGGGAGATTGGGCAGGACTCAGAGCCTACGCTAATGCAAAAGATGAATGGCAAAACTCAAGAAGAATTAAAAAAAAAAGAATGGGGCTCCTCAGTTCTTTGCTTTCGTATCGTACCTGGCGAATAGTTGACTTAGGACTGAGATTGATAGCAGGCCACAGATCAAAAGTCAGCTTCACACCGGTGCTCCTCTAATACATGACATGAAGAATTAAGCTAGAAAAAAAAGAACTAGAATGAAGCAACCATGAAAAAGAGCTCGCCAATTACCTGGGCTCGTCCCGCTCCTTTCATCGGTCGGGCTAGTAAGGGAATCGCTGCTTGATCTCAAGTCTTGGCATGGGAAGGGTAAGAAAGGAAGAGTCTTGGCATGGTAAGGGAAAAGGAAGAAAAGATTCGTCCATCCGAGCGCAGGACAAAGCAACTCATTTCATTGGTGCTGGTGCGGGGGGGCAAGGCTAGTCCTTTCCTTGACTATAGAATTATAAGAAGAAGCTAGGCCAGAGACCTCAACCGGGAATCTAGGACTTTTAGCTGCCATGATCCGAAGGGGAGACCTTCAATCGAACCAACCACAAGCCTTTCATCAACTAATCCAACGACAATTCATCAACCAAAAAAGAAGAAAGAAAATCAGAGCTCTACGCGAGATATCTCGGCTATCATATCATCCTCTCGAGTCAGACTTGAAGGTCGCACCTGCTCTTTGATTATTAAAGAAAAGGAAAGGAGGGTCGCATCACTTAAGAGAGGCTAATCTAATCCAACTGCACTATATATATAAGATATAAGCAAGAGCACAGTTTCAGTGGCTGCCCTCTGTGCCAGCCTGCATAACAGTGGACGTCTCTGTTTCACTCAATCCTAAATCCTAAATGCTCTCTGAACTTCTTAGCGGCTTCAACCGGGTCCCCTCCCGACCTCTCTCTCATGACAAGCACTAGGTATTAAAGCGTGGGTTTGCCCAAAAGCCATCCAGCCGGATTAGCTCCGAAGTGGAAGTTGTCTACTCCTGCCGACTGGAAGTGCCCTTGCATTATCTCATATGAAGCTATCTCTCTTGCCATTTCTTGCTTTGCTTGATTGAACCGGATGTCTCTTTCTCGTTGAAAGCACTGAAGACCAGCCCGAACGAGACCCGGGGTGAGCCCTCTAGTCCCCTATAGTCCAACGGCACCTTTTTTAGCTCGCTCTCTCCGCTCACACTCCTTTCTTGACCCCATGGGCATATTACTTAAAAACTCGCACCTTGAAGTTGCACCTCTGATCTTTTTGTGTTCATCGGTTGGCTCGCTACTAAGGATGGTGTGGTACAGTGACGTTCGCTACTTCCCCCTTGATAAGGCACCTCCCCCACTTCCTATTCTGCTCGAGACCTACTACTACTGAGCCACCTAAGGATGACCCCCTAAGGCTTTTGTGCTTTTCTCTCTGTCGGAGGCTGGTCTCATCTCCGGCTCCAATTGTTCATAAATGGCGATTCTTGAACGCGGATTATGGGCTAATTAATTCAATGTACGGATTCACACATTCTTGAACATATGAAGGAGATATCTCACTTCACTCTTAAAGGAAAGTCAAGCAGGAACACTATAGCATCGTAAAGGAGCAAGCTTGCGTCGTGAAGGATCTTAATTTCACGCTCAGCCCTAGAAACGAGAAGCGCCAGTAGGAGGAAGACGTCGTAAAGGTGGGTGGGTATAGCGAAAGAAGTTACTGGATGCAAAAGTGGTCAAATTCAGAATGAGATTCATCTTGAATCTGGCTCAGTAAAGGGTCTGAATTGAATCCACTGTGGGCGGGCTAAGGGTCACCCGCACGATGGCTAGCGTCGTAAAGGGAATTGTTTAAGCGGAATGGAATGGAGCGAAGCCCTAGAAAGGCCAGTAGGAGGGGCTCAAAAAATAGTAAATAGCGAGGCTTGCCGACGTTGAGCTCGTTACACTCGGATCTAGGAAAGACCCGACCAGACCAGATAAAGAGAGTCCAGTGGGCGGCCAAGGAAGTCAGAAGTAGCGGGATAAGTTCCATTTCCCCGACCAGATAAAGAGAGTCTAGTGGGCGGGTATAGCTCATTCATTCCATTGGAGCGAGGAAAGGAAAGCCCTCGGAGTCGCTATCGCAGCTTAAGGTCTAAGATGGCATGAAAAACTATATATTCATTCACTCGTACGTTACTCATTTTGGTCCAAGAAGTCAGAAGTAGCAGGTTTAGGTTGGATTCACTTTATTTAAGCGCGTCGTTTCCTCGCACGTTACGAGGGCGGTGGGGTCAACGGGGGCCTTATCTCGGATCTAGGCTCCATACCCACCCGTAGCCCTGCTTGGCCCGACCAGATCTAAGTTTTAGGGGGCATCCCACATGTCATTGGAACGAGAAGATATTATAGTAGGTGCGGAGCCGATTCACTCGATGACTCGCTCCAAAAGGGAGCGCCCAAAGTCAAAGGAACGATTCACTCGTATACTCGCTCCAAGTCGGGGATTTGACCAACGGGCGAGGAGCGGTAAAAAAGAAAGGCGCGTAGCGGCGAGCCCTCCTTTCAGTCGTCCCTTAGAAGACCACCGAGAATTGATTCTAGCGGCCCGCGAAGTGCGCATAAAGGAAGTCCTCCCCAACGGGAGCGCTGGAAAGAAGAGAGCGGTGCGCCGGTAATGGAACGAGCGACAGCGAAAGTGCTCAAACGCAAAATAGAAGTTCCAGGATGATTCCCCGATAAAGTTCCCGATAAGGCTCAAGTACTTCTCCAAAATCCTCCCCGCAAGCTATAAGAAAGCCCTCCCTGCAAACTACTATAATCAAGCTGCTCCTCCCTTCTTACTTGACTACACATTGGAGTGGACCTCCGGGCGCGCTCCAACTCGACCCTCTAATTGAGAGAGTGTGAGAGGGCTGATTGGAGTGGACCTCTGGGCTGACTAGGTAAATGATGCTTAGAAACTATAGTGAGCCCTCCAGTTTGGTGCCTTACAAGCGTGGGCGAACCTCTCTAAGGAGGTTACTTGCAAGAAATACAAATCCCAGCTTTTGGCTTACATCGCGACACATCATTTACGAAGTCTTGCCATCCACTCAGGTCAGGTCAAATCTTTATATCACAATGCTTGCTCGTGGTCATGGAACCTCGTACCACTACCGAGTTGCCTATTGGCTGGACGAGGGGTTCGCTACTTGAACTTAGCCCCTCCTACTGGCCTTTTGAGGGCTTCGCTTTATCCGCTCACTTCTTTCCTTCTACGCAGTACGCAGCTGTGCCTCTAGGAAGCGCTGTGGAACGGAACCCACTTTTCCCGGGACGATCCCGTGTATGAATGTAAAGAAAGCTTTCGCCCCCCCAAGATTACCGGCGAGGCTCCGCGGCCAAGCACATTGGGTACAGGTCAGCTACTAATTCTCCTTCATTCAGCCACTTTCACGCACGTGGAACAAATGGGCCAAAGACAAGTTTGACGAGAAAGGTCTGAGCTAATTTCGAGCTTCCGCTATATGCTTAACACATGCGCTTGTTTAACTGAATTTATTAATTTCTAGGTGATATATTCGAATTGAGTTGTCTCTATATCTTTCTTGCTTGAGTTTATCGTCTCTTGGCTGATCATCCAAAGTCTAATCCTTGGCACTTTCTCTGGCGTTGTATTCAAGGTCATTTTCTTTCTCCGGCGCCGTTAAGTGGGGAGTCTTTGGTCGTTCAATCCTAGGGCAAGCTATTCAAACCACTTTTGCAAAGGATAGGATAGAGTCTTTTAAGTCGTGGAGTCGTTGGGTCCTGGTCCAGTTTCCCTATCTTGGATGGAGGACGAGCTCGATGGGCGGGCCATTTCCGAAAGAATTGTCACGGACACAATCATCCCATGCTAGACAGAGAGGATGAAGAGAAGGCTGGATGATAGATCTATGGTTGACTCTATTTCGCCCGAAGATGAGTTAGATGAAACTTATTCTTCATGAGTTAGATGAAACTTATTCTCATTGATGCGCACCGAGATGCGGTAGTAAACGCGCACGACTCAATGAAGGGCAAGGGGCTTTTTCCAATCTAAAGCACAGAAAGGCAAGGGGCGACTGGTAAGGAGCGTAGCAGCGACGTGGAGTGGCGACTGACTTCTAGGTTTCTATTATATTATAGAATTTACTACTTGAAAGTAAAAACAACTTAGGTTACTCTTCGCGAACCAGGATTCCACTTATTCGACTCGTTCCTACAAACAAACGGGAGGGCGTGTGCTTCGAACCGGAAGATTCCTCTCCACCCTTATTTAATACTTGTCCTTTTATTTGATTTATTTATTTTTATTTATTTCAGAGCGGATAGAACTGGCGAGCTTAGGTCGCTCTCAGTCTCACTCTTCGGGGTCGGGGATCGACTACCGCACTACAGCTCCGAGGCTACCTTCTCCTCATCACTACAGAGGCAATCAAAGGCTCTGTGCTACGGTGCGCAAGCAAGAGAGTTCTCCAGGGGAACGAGGTCCGAGTGATAACCGAAGGGAGCGACTCAATGAATGGCTAACCCCGTTGAGAAAAGATAGGAATATTTCGAGCGCATGCTAAAGGGTATATATAAAATAGGCTCGAGCGCCCTCTCATTGATCAAACCAGAGCTCCGAGGAAGGCGAGGCAAGAGGCAGTGCCCGGGCTTCGTAAGGGTAGTCCTGCTGGCTCAATAAAGTGTGAGTTGGCTGAGGGCTTAGTTAGACAGATCAGAGGAACTTGGCCCCGTACCCACACCCAGGCAAAGAGTAGTAGAGAGGCAAAGTTCCCGTCCACGGCTCCGTCAGGCAAGGCATAGGCTTAGGGCAGAGAAGGTGCGAAGTTGATGTGGAAGTCGTCGATGGGCTAGCTAGAATAGAGGTTGGCAACACCGATGATAATTTGTGGTCATTCAAGTAATTGGTGGAATGGAAGGAAGAGGGGTGGTGGAAGCACTAGTCCTAGTATAAGGAAGGCTCAGTAGTACCTGCCCTGAAGTCAGATAAGTGAAAGAGGGGCGTGCTCTGGCTGCCTATGCTTCCGATCGCTCATTGGACCGAGAGCCAGGGAAGCAGAGTGCGAGGTGCATAAGGACGCTACGTCGGAGGGAGATAGTATACCAATAGGCATATTCTCGACTTAAGGAGAGGTCAGAATGAATGGCCCAAAGCCATGAACTTGACTACTAGTTGTTGCTGACGGGAGATAAAAAGAAGAACATTCAAGTAAAGAATTCAAAAAGAAGCCTTGTCCATTGGGCTAATTAGAGGGTTAGAGAGAATAAGAGTGAATGGCTTTCTATAGTAATTGCAGGATAAAGTCTCAACTGCAAATGCTAAGGAGAGAGATTCAGATAGAGTCCCAGTGGAGTCAGTAGAAGCTTTTCTTTCAGGCCTTCTTCCGCAAGCATTCGATCCTCAAGACCACTCTCTCTGTCCTTAATCACTTTTCGATAGACGGATTCAGGTTCAAGTTCATTCCATTAGTGAGCAGGTGCGACTCCTTTTGATGGAAGATGGGCCATGTTTTCTAATTGAGAGCCTGTGTCAGTTCGAGTCTGGCGAGTAGCTACTTCATTCGTGTGTGGAAAAGAATTATTATCAATGGGATCTATTTATATAGACTAGGATCTCACTCCTCAAGGGACGAGTGAACTTAAGAAGTATGAGGGATAGAAAGTAAGGGAGAGGGAAGAAAATCACTCTCACACTCATCTTATGATGTAAAGAATTATCATAAAAAAAGGAAAGTACCATCAGTGACGAAAATTAACAACTTCTCTCTAAATCCTTCACGTGCGGCACGGCCAGGGACAGATGACATTTGAAACAATCTGACCTGTCGAAGATTTCATCTATCCTCTATATAGTATAGTTAGGGAAAAAAAAAAAGAATGAGCTGTAGCTTTATATGACCCTATCTTATATCCTTAGGAACAAAGAATTATTCAGTGCAAGTTGAATCACTTACGAAAATTAACAACTTCTCTCTAAATCGTTCACGTGCGCCACGGCCCAGTTGGAGAGTGCTAAATTGATCCGGAAACATAAGAAAGAACAAAGAAAATCAAAGAAACTATACCGAAACGGCTGTCGTGAATTCAAATTATGAAGAACTATTTGATCTATAGTTCGGCACAAAGAATTCATAACACAAAGTGGCATCAGTGACCCAAATGAACTAAAGAAGTTGAAATCCTTCACGTGCGGCACGGCCCCGCTTATCCTTATAGAGTGAGGGACTCAGACTCAGAAGTACGCTCACTATTAATATTTGCGAAAAAAGAAAATGAAAAAAAGAGGACCTGTCGACGAAATTAAGTGCGTCTCGTCCCGGATCTGGAGAGGTTGTAAGGAAAGAAAGTACTGGAAGAGAAGAGGAGATTAGATTATGCCTCCCGGACTAAGAGCGCTTGTGCCCCGTTATTTATTGAAAGCTTGAGACCCCTATCATACTTAATCACTGCTTGAGCCCCGTATCATACTTAATCACTCCTCCCTTTCCTTCCTCAAACTCATTGAACAAAAAGAATCCAATATCTCTATCAGTCCTCGCATGCCGAGAAAAGAAAGAATATAGGTTGATGTTCTCGCATTCACATAAACTACTCTCCTTGAACCCTACAAAACTAAGAGTTGCTTGTGTTAAGCATATGGAAATCTCCTTCTATCTAAACTTCAATTGCACTCCTTACTTGTTCGAGCATTAATTCAATTAAGGATCTTTAACAGCTCCATAAGACAGGATCGGGCAGGTAACGCACAATGCTATGTACCTATAGTGCCCAGCTCATTGGGTCCAGCTGCTACTAGATCAATAACTTAAATGAAATTGACGAACCAAGGGAGGAGTGGGAGGAGTACTCATAGAAAGATTATTCTATTCTTTATACCACTCATCTGAAGAGCTCAAATTGAAAGAAAAATAAGGAGAATAGAGCGAATGAGAATTGAAGATCTTCGTATTCCTAGTTCTTCTTCCAAGATATTCGTATTCCTAGTTCTTGTTCAGGAGAGTGATGTAACTGAGGGTATACCTATAGGCTCGACCATACGGGAGAGGGACGAGACACATTGGCGACGTGGCCAAATTGTTATAACGACGGGGTGAATTAAAAAGAGTGAGGAAGCAGAGTGCATTCCCGATCTGACTGTTAAAACCTTATTATACCCTATATGAACTCCCGAAGAGTAGTGAATGTACGTCCCTCGTGCCTTTCTTTCCGACCCCCCGAATTGCTGCTGAGCTATAAAGGGAATTTTCTATATGTGACGAGATATGAGAGGAACGAGTGAGTTAGACGTCTAGATTTAGATTTAAGGAACGAATGATAGCTGGTAGTATTTCGTGATCGTTTTCGTTTATAGTCAGGGCAGAAAATGAAGGGATAGAAATGACCTTGAGGGTCAGGATAAGACGCTCGACCCACACGGAGCGGGAGAGGGAATGGATCACACTTCCTCAGAATACTTAACCGAAAAGATAAAAGAAAGTGGGAACTCGTTGATCGCTCGAAAAATTGGCTGTCGAGGGTAAGGATAAGAGGCTCGACCCCCAAGGGAACATCTTGAGTAGTTTATAATTAAAGACTCAAATATTAGAAAGATATTGCAGGAGGGTATATATAATTGATCGACTACTAAGGGCTTCTTTAGATGGCTCGACCGATAGGGCATCCGAAAGGAAAGAGTGAATGGCTTTAGGCCATGAACTCCACCCTTCCGTCTTTAGGTTCAGGTTATGAAATGAACTCGACAGGAATCCGATAAAGCGCTTTTACGCGGGTACGGAAGACTCCTTTACTTAACTTAATAGTTGCTCGACAAGAAGGAACAGAGGAAGCAGATGCCCGGGGCTGCCCGTGACTGCCCCTACCCCAATACGAGTTGAACCTAACCTTTGTATAAGGATACATAAGGTTAGGAATTTCACTGTAGCGCGCAGTTGTTCGCTGTCCTGTTTTTCGTCTCGAAACTTGATTCGTTACTTAAAGTAAAGTGGGTTTTGGAGTATTCATCGAAAGGAAGAAATGAAAATGAAATTGGTTTGAATTTGCCATCTGAAATAAATATATTACAAATATAAAGGAAAGGGGCGAGTGAGTTAGAGTCAAAACAGTCTGAGTTTATCTTAGAGTCGCTCGAGCACTTAGGCATAGCATAATAGAAAGAATCTGTCCTCCTCCCGTCGTTTCACTCGGCCCTCCGCATCTCTTTAATTTAATTGAATTATCTCTTAATTTCATTGAATTTTCTTTCCATTCACGACTCTTGCTGAAACGCCATGAACTCTGTGCGTTTACGCTTGAATTATGGATTAAGATCTTACTGCAACCGGAGCACTTACTAAGGTATTTCTTTCGCGGGGGCCGAAGCCCCACTCCAGGCGAAGCAAATTATCTTAAGGTAAGGTCGGTGCCTTTTCTTCCTTAATCCAAAGATTCAAGCAAATACGCAACACTGAATCAGAAGAGATACCAGTCGCTACTTTACTATTGCTTTATCGAGGGTATCCCCGATAGGCTCGGTTAAGATTGACTCGACTTCTAATCATTGCGATTTTTGACTCGACTTTTCTAATCATTCAATTAAGGAAGCGAGAGGGAATTTAGAAGACTTCCTCATTATACTTGACCGAAAGACACAAAAGTGGGAAAATACACTCTTTTCTCGCTCGATAAATGGCATTGCAAAGTGGTCTTGTTATAGCCGGAAGAAGTCGTCTCTTGCGGTCATTAGACTGAACGACTCATTCTATTCTATATATCATACCAGTAGGCAATGACATTCAGATAAGAGACTACGGTATGCAAAGAGGGAAAGAGCGCAAGTCCTATCTTCTCTCGCTCCAGATAAGAGGGACGAACTATGTTTAGTGAAGCGATCAGGAAAGCTTGGTCAGCGAAGGCAGGAGCGGCAAAGACCTAAAGAGCGGCAGAGTTGAGCTCCACTTCTTTCTTTTATTCTTATCCCCCGTAGGCTAGTTGAGCTAGTTGAGTGAGCGGTCGGGACAGCAGTGAATCCCACTACGCGGTTAACTATATTAGAATTATATTGAGTCTAGTATGCAGCAATCGAAGCTATCCTTTTCTTTGCAATACCTATCAAAGCAACCAACGTGAAGACGACCACTTCCTATTGAATAGAGATAGGCCGACCGACCGCTTCCCATCCTTCTCATTCGGGTAAGGAAGCAGAGGGACCATTCCTCATGTCATGCGATGGACGAACTGAAGCGTTCAATTTCTTTGGTGCGAACGAGAGTCTATTATCATTCATAGAAAGACACAGGTTCGGAAGCGATTCATAGAAAGACAGGTTCGGAAGCGAGCGGGGCTTCGTTGAGCAGAATTCCGGTCAGCGAAGGAACGTCGGTTTAGGGGATCAGAATTGACTCGGCTGACGCATACCCCGGGTCAATGGCATAAGCCGGTGAGTGTGGGTCGGGCGGACCGGCATGCGATCATTGAATTCAGTCGTACGGGCCATTCAAGATGGAATAATAGAATAGATTCATAAGAGAGTGAAAAGAAGGAGAAACTGAAATCCGACAGCGACGTGGAAAGAGTTCGGGAAAAATGACTTCTATAACCAGGTGCCCTTTGTTGTACTCGCACTTAAGACTTATATTTGAAAGCAGGTGCCCCGGGTACTGGTGAAGGTTATTCAATTCACTAGACCGGGCGGATAGGAATGGTGGAGGTTTGTCATGTAGTGGAGGGCAGGGACGAGCTTCTTTAGTGGGACGAGCGGCAGCGACGTGGAGTTTCACTCGTTTCCTTGTTTTTTCTGCAAGGATTGAATCTCTGAGTCAGGGATGCTTGAGTGGGTTATTCGTTTGTCAGCAGCTGTGAGAGGTTAGAGTGTTCTCTACTGCTATGAGTGAGAGGTTGGAGTGAGCCGCTGCTGTGAAGCCGCACGTTTAGGATTCAGGGTTGCTCGGGAGTCGATGAAGCCTGCATGAATAAGAGCGATAGCAAGAGTTTGTGGGTGCCCCTTCCCTGTCAAGATGAACAATGCGGCTAAGCGCTTTGAGTTGAGTGATAGTAGGGCGTGCTAATCTCCGACCTAGGGAAGTGTCAACACGGGGAAGTCTTCTCTTTCGGAGAAGGAGGGGAGATCCGCCTTTCGGACCTGGAGGAAGTAGAATTCCGAATATGGGTACGAAGGGTCATCCAGAAGCGCTGGAAGGGCTGGAGGAAGGGGACAGTCTTCCCTTTTTTTTGGAAAGATAAGGCGCATCAGAACGGAATCCGTATATCTTTAAATAGCCAGATTCACGAGCTGAGGACTAAGTCGAAGTGAAAGTAGGTGCCATTTTGAGTGCCAATACCCTAGAATAGTTCACACCAAGTGAAGAGCCACCCTCCGGAACTTGAGGAGGGGGACGAACTGCTTTCTTTGATTGGATTCGATCTGGTAGACAGAGACGAAGACAAGGATGAATAAGATGAAGAAGGCTATGCCGAATCCGAGGGTCCGCAGGAGGTGAAGAAAGAAGACTACGAAGAAGGAAGCCGATGCCTAGGCCGAGGCTGGTGCCTAATTCTATGCTTGAAGCCTAAGCTAGAGCTGGAGCTGAAGTTAGGGCTGGAGCCTAAGTTGGTCTTGATGTCCTAGAGTAGCGAAACCACAAGTGAGTGAAGGGGCGCTATCCGGAACCCACGGGGACAATCTGCTTCGATTGGGCCTTGCAGGCAGACAGGCTAACTTGTGGAGACGAAATGGAATCCTATATAAGTTAGAATGGCGAGTCCCGAGGGTCTGCAAGAGGCTGAGCTAAGAAGCTGGCTGAATCTATCATGGGGATGCCCGATTTGCGATTGAGCTAGCCGAGTTGTATGATCTCTCCGGTCTGGCATGAGCCACTTCATTCCCACTTCCACTCAATAAAAAAGATAGGATTCTCGGGCCCTACCTCCAGAGTGGGATATGGAGGAGTGCGTACGGCTATTTCGGACCTTTTCTTGCCGCAAGGGTTGAGTTCGCTAGCCTTCAATCCATCTTAATCTTGGCTGGCAGCCTTGATTGAGCCCTGGGACTGATCTTCCCGTTGGCTTTGCTAAAGCAGTACTCACAGTGTAAGGTCAGCAGGTGGCATAGTTATTGGACAACTAGTTAGCAAGAAAAGAGCTCTTAGGGAAAGATTCTTGGGTTTGTCCCAGCCGTTAGAGCGTTAAGCCACTCATTATATTAGGTCGTCTCAAAGCGCTTAGTCGAAAGACTTTGGGTCAACAAGCAAATAAGAACATTAGGTTCGCTATACCACTCACGGAACACTAACTTAAACCCAGTGACCAGATAGTGCAAAATGAAAACCAATGCAAGGCAAAAACCCGATTATCTAAGACGCGGGGTTGCTCTGCTAATAGACCCCCCTTTGGACATAGATCCGCACTCCCACTCAGAATGGTTACTGGACGGACAAGGATTGGTTGTCCATCCGTAATTTCGAACATTGCTATACGACATTTGATGATCCCGATTCAGCCTGAAAGATATATTTCCTGACCTACTAAATACTTGGCATGCTAGGAAGGAGGAGTCGGTTAGACTGACTGGCTTGCAAAAACGTTTAGCTACACAAATGTGTTTTTCTGATCGCTTCGCTTGCTTTACCAAGTTGATATTCCGATATTAGCCTTCACCTTCAGGTACTTTATGCTTAGTTAACTTGGCGACAGAAGATATTGATGTTCTCTAAGACTGCTCTTCGTCATTCAAACTCTAGCTCTACTACTAGGATTTCTGAAAATAATACGAGCTAGTTTCGACTATTAAAGGATTGAACTGGCGTCGAGTTACTACGTACCTTGGTTGGAGCTGGTTGCTCCATCTGCTGATCACTTAGATCGGTAGGGTCAAGAGGCAACTATATCGGTGGAAGAATGATCTTCTTTCATATGATAAGTCAACCTCAGCTACCTTGGTTTCTTGGATAAGAAATCAAGATAGATCCTTTTGTTACCAACTAAAGGTGCCATTCTACGGCGTCCCCTAGCGGGAAACATGAGGATGAGTGTGCGTAGTACAGTTTAAGACTGATAATCTATTTCCCTCTTTAACAAAAATTTGACTATGAAAATGACGTCGAAGAAAGACATAGATCACATGTCATTAGTCTGTCCTATTCACTGGCAGAAAGTTTTAGAAGACTTTCGACTAGGTAGGGTGGTCCTTCGCAGGATCATCCTCCTGGTACTGGCACCGACTGCGTCAACAACCGGTCCTTTCACCAGGCAGGCAGAACTATATCTGAATGAAATGAGTAGACTAAAAAAAAAAAAGGACCTTCTCACTTCCAAATAGCAAACTCTTGATTTTTCTACTTGCTGCTGATGGATAATCATACCTGAGAACCGCTCTTTCATCTAAGGATGCCTAATTATTTGCTTACCTACCTGTTACTTGGTAATTTTCTCTTGAAAGCAAGGAAGAATTTCGGGGTGAATCATGCAGATGTGGTTTATGAGCGGGGATCCTACTTGTCTTTGTTTCCCACTTCCAGATGGGATAGGAAGATAAGCCAGTCGTAGACTAAGGCTTATCTATCGGTTTATGTTGTACTTACTCTTTCGAAGGATCATCCGTTGACTTCCTTGAACCTTGAATCTCTCCACAGCACTCTTAGGGATTCGAGTGAAGTAGCGGATAATAGCAGCCGATATGCAAGAAATCGCGGAGAAAAGGCTGAAGATAATAAAAGTGGAATTGATCGATTATGACTAAATTGAGTCGACCCGTCTATTTAGGTACGGAATCAGACTTAGATTAGCTCGGTAGGGAGTTTTTGGCATATGCTCCTAATGTAGTTCCTGTTTGGTTCAATTCAATTCAATAAGGCTATGCACCTTTCCAACAAGTACTCGTTCAAAGAGGCTCCGCACCGCAAATAAAGAGGGGGTTCAGTTCACCGATACGCTCTTTCCTTATTCTTACGGATATGAGACTCAAGCTCTTCGGTTTAATCCTTACCCATACGAGTCTATTCCTGTTTCAAGAGTTAAGGAGTTTTCTCGCTTGATGAAAGACCGATTCTATTGCTCCTTTGAGTAGAGCTACTTAGCAACTTCAAACGTTCCGAAGCGGGACAGGAAGGGAAAGGATATGAAACGAAAGAGACGTGCTACTGACAAAGGAAAAGAACGAAGACTAACAGGCTCCGCTCCTTAATCAATATCTGGTGTAAGTGATCATATGCCTAGAACGCTAAGGAAGAACGCTATGGACTCTCAAGTTTCTGCTTCTAAAGGAAAAGTGCGCTACGCCGGTCTCATGTAATTGAGTTTATGATTCCTTAATCCTTTCCTGGTGCACATCCTTAGTTATCAGATTTTGATAGCCCTTTTCATTAGATAGCGAAACCATCTTCGTATGCGGCAGATCAATATGAAACTTATGCGTCTTTCATCATCATTATTATAGTTGAATCACGGTTCAAAGTTTGATAAAGACTCCTTTTTAACAACTCTTCTTCTTCTTTGACCATTTCTTTGTCTGTCTACCGACTGCGCCTATCACTCTTTCCCATGTCGTGGAAGTGCGCGTCACGTCTTAACTAGGAATTTAGTTTAGCGCTCCCGTCTATTATTGTAAGTGTTCGCTCTCGCTCGAATTTAACCTTGAGCAAACGTTCACTGAACAACTGGAATGAACAACAATCACTCTTATCCCATCCGGTCAGAAAGGTATGCCATGGTTGATTGAAAGACAAGAGCAGCAACGGAAACAACAACTGGAATTCCTATTCACTTACGCAGCTGCTGGTTCCACTCCTTCTGTTCAAAAGATAGGAGATGAAGAACCTAAGGCACCATATACTTCTATATACGCAGCAGCCCTTGCCCTATAGAGTTATGGAGAGGAACTGACCTTTGAGCAACGAGTACTCGAAGAGAGAGGCTATGAATAGTCTTCCAGAGCCCTTCATACTCATATGGTAATAAAGGGAATGGGACCACACCACAAAAGAGGTTTCATCTGGAGCCCAAGGAGCGACGAAAGAAAGAACCGATCTCGATGCTGGTACGAGGGAGGCGGCTGCGCTCCGGGGCGGGACCCAAATAACCATTTCAGAGCAGAGAGCATCGAACAGGGCCCGAAAGTGGTTTAGGACCCGGATATATACATCCCTTAAACCCCACGACCGGCTCAATCGCTCATCAAGCCCATCAAAAAGCCCTACCCCCAACCCAAGGGCGAAACCCGACCGACCCTGGCCATGGGGCCGAACCATTCCTTTGGGCTTTCCCCTAGGCTTTGGACACCTTCGGCACCCTATCCTTACACATTGAGTTCTTGGCCCTTTACTACCACTTAAGTGGAATCAGGACCATGAGTACGAGTGCTTTTCAGCTATTGATGTAGCATCTCTTGCTCTTTCCGGGTCTACTCTCCTTTCGAAAATGAGGGACATACTTATTCGACAGCAACTTATGGCTAGGCCGAGTGGGATAGAGAAAGTCGTCTTTGCTACTAATGTAATAAGTCGTATGCGGGGCTTGCCAACCACGTCGCAATAAATGCTCGTACCTCTCTATTTAATCTTCGGTGCCAGAGAGAGGGCGTTGTAGAGAACGGGACCGTGAACTGGGGAGCCGGCACCAACTAATGTCTCTGGGACCAGTAGCTTTAGTCGAATATCCATACCCCACGGGAGTAGAGTGGTTTTAGTAGAAGATCTAGTCCGTCCAGAGGCAGCCAAGCACTCATTCTTTACCCGCGATAAGTGGCCCTGTCGCGCTAGCGCACCGCTTCGGCTACGTTTGCTGGTTCTGAAAGAGAGTACTCGCCGAGGCACGAAGATCAATTCATATAGCTGAGCAGAGAGGGAAAGAGTGAGAACTAGAACGAGAGCAGAAGCTAGACCATCCCCGGCATCAAGTACACACGACAAGAAGGAGACGAAGGGCTAATTTACGAGTGAGGTACATATAATAAGTCTGTATTAGACGAAGAACGGAGAGACTTATCTGAGGAGGCAGGAAGGGAACTAGACTGATTCGGCTGCTGCTCCGCTTCTTTGCCCCTTGCTAGCGAAGAGAGGTTGACTCCTATCCGGGTTGACCTAGGGAAAAGGGTAAAGAGCTATACTTCAAACTACTGGAAAAGCAATTCAGATATGAGACTCAAGCTCTTGCTCTTCGGGCTACATGCACTAAATCTGTGAATCCTGTCCCGTCCGAGTAGGTTGCTTTAGTTCTTCCAGTTGTTGAATGGTAAGAGAGAGTAAGAAAGATAATGAATTTCGATAAGAGTCAATTCAGGTTATGAGCCGACTCGTGAGGGTGAATTCCAGATATTGTCCATTCCAAGAAGGTGCGAAGCATTCACTCGTAAGGTTAGGAGCGGAGCCGGCTGGTACTGGTAGTAGAACTCGGAATGCACTTTGAGTATCTTTAATGATCTCCCGAGCGCGAACTTCTTTTCTCTCCTTCCCTGCCGGCGAACTGGACTCGTACGGGATAATACGATTACCGACCTCAAACTCGGAAACTCTGATAATGCAGCCTAGCAGAAAGGTACGAAGACTTGTATAACTGTGTGCTGGTTGATTCCACTCTTTCAGCAACCGGATTCGAGGATCGGAAGGGCAACTCTTTTACTCATCTACAACTTTCATTAGGATCCTGTGCCGAATCAAACCCAGGCAAGGGCTTTCATTCTTGTCCAGTAGAACTCGGAATGCACTTTTAGCAAAGCGCTCTTAATAGTGCATCCGCACCTACTCTTTCAACAGGAATGAACTGGGCACACGCCTATCCAGTAGTTAGTAGTGCCGGACGTCGGAAATCGGATAGGGCGTCGGATAGAATGGGACGCGCCCCTGTCTTAATCGCTATCGCTCTCTCCCGTCCCAACTAACCCAACCAACCCGCCTAACCCAACTCCCCGCTTCCTTACCATTTTGATTCGAAACGAAAAGAGTCACTGAAGAATAAATGCACCCCCAAAAGAGGAGAAGGGGCCCTATACCCGACTTATGTGTCCACTCACTCTACTCTGTCCGACCGTAGCGGAGGTGCTCCACTCGAACCCTCTGTGCTGGCCGGGGGAGGTAGGTCGAACTGATCTCTTCAGCCACTTCCACAACCTTGATCTCATACAACGATAAGCGCATCGTTGCTCGGGTTCCTTCCCTTACGCGTCTTCCTCGATGCTATCTCCTTCTATGAATTAGACGATAATTGGTTCTCCATCTCATATGAGTAGTTCTTTCGACTTCGCTTATTTAATATTTAATGCTTCGTGAAGGTGAGGTGAACTTGAGTCGAATGAAGGAGCGAAAGCACATAGTCCCCCTTTAATTGTATTTTTAGGCAGCGTAGTAGATATGGGAGGAGCTGGTCTTCAGGAATAGGCCTCTGCCAAGCCTTCATACCTGTTCAGAGTTCAACTATTCGGCTACTTTGGATAGGAAGGAGTCTACTACTACTTTATATTTAATTGACATAACAAAGACTAGACCAGGATGATGCAAATATACGAGTTGGGATAGCATCTAAGGTAGAGCTTCGGACTTAAGATCCGGCCTCTGCTCTGCTATCGCACCTCACTGAACAAAGAGAACTCAACTGCAGTCATAAGAGGAGTAGCTCCCCTAGTCACTCGTTCGTCAATTCAGAGCTGGCCCAATCCTTTTCATAAAAGCTAAGCCTACTTCTGATCTATTTGCAAGATGCTTAGCCACAAATTCCCGGAGCTAGGGCAGTAGATAGACCTACTTCTGATCATAGTGTAGTTGCCTACCGATTGAAGCTCTTTTGTATGATAGTCCCATTCTTCTTATTTATCTACTTAGGTTATAGGCATGGAAGCCTACTTCCCGTCTTTGCTTCGGTTCAACTACTTCCTCATAGTCGTCTGCATTTCTTCGCTCCTCGGCATCTGCCCGTCCTACTAGTCAAGACTGCGTGGTTCTGGCTTTCCCCGTACTGAATTAATCGACAGTGAGCCCCTAACCCCTACGAGGTAGGACTCCCGAGCGTGCACTCTACTCTATGAGCATTGTCATAGTCACCTTAGGCCTATTATTTCTCGCTCCAACTTCGCAAAAAATTATCTCCATTCTCAGTCCTTCCTTCCTGAGTTGAGTAGGTGCTTGATCAACTTGGAATAGCATTCCTGCAGCTTCGGTCCATTCCCCCGACCTCGGATGAGATACTGCTTTCTTTGCGCTCTACTTTTGATAGGCGAGAGAGCTTCCCTCCTTTCCCTTCCCTTATCGCATTGGCTAGAGAGAGAGACTATAAGTGGTGGGCTCCCAAGAGTAGCTGGGCAAGGAATCCCTAGTGGGAAAAATTCCATTAGGGACAGGAGTTGAACGCGAAGAGGGGGCCCATAGCTAGGGTAGCAGTCAAAGACCCATTCGATACCGTAGCCTTCCGAGACTAATTAGCCCGCAGCCTGCCTTTCAATTCTTTCCGGAGACTGGAGACTTTCTAATTATCAATTGCACCTATCGAATGATGGAAGAGTTCCTCTATAGGACTTGATCTTCGACTTCGCATATGATATGATGGCTGAGTTGCCTTTGGAATGTGATGCCGCACGAGCTCTATTCTCTATTGTTCGATAGTCAGATGGGACGGCACTATTGCAGTTCTATACATATGACCTGCGATCAGGAAAAGAATAGCAATAGCCAGCCTATGTTGGATCTTGGCTTCCCCGGTCGAGTACCTTTCGACCTCTTTCATTCAAGTCCTGGCCCTATGTCCAAAACGCTTCACCTCTTTGCAGTCCCAGGTGCCATATATTTTATGCTAGGCAGCGTATCCAATGCAGAGAAAGAAAGGGACCTCCCATCGGGCACTTACATTTGAATTGAATGAATTGCCTACCGGACAAGTGGAGCGGAACCACTACTTGGGTCAAATCAAAGTAGGCCAGGCCAGGCCCTTCTTGCGAAGCTACTTGCGGCAGCTGCATCATTATCATTATCATTATGCGAAGTCGAGAAAGAATCAGAAGCTGCCGCAAGTAGCTTCGCTACAATTGGCGCTTCTGCCTTTGCGTCTCTTTCCTTTCTGCTTTTCTGCCTGTCTCTTCGCTAGCCCACTCATACTTATTATTGCTTCTGCAATAGCTTCTGGATTCAAAGAGTGGATCATGCTTAACGCTTCTGCCCATGACTTCTGGCTTCTCTTTATCTGCTGTTAAACTTCGATCTGGGACGCTAGACGAGAGCTGATCGGTTGACGGACGCTACGCTCCAGAGTGGGAAGTGCACCAACTTGTGAATAAGCAACAGAGCTGAGGAGCTTCTCGTGCTTCTTCTTTTCGAGTCTTTCCCCTGAGTCCCCTCTCACCAGTCCTGCTTCGTTCCTGTCCCATTCCCGGTTTGCACTCCCTCTCTGCTGCGTTCGGTCGTGCTCTTTCTTTTTAGTCCTCTCTTTATGATCTATCTCACCTCCGTTGCCATTCATTCGGTACTCTTCGCCGCTTAGTCTATCCCAAGCAGGTGGATGCGGATCAGTGGTAGGCATGAAGAGTGAATGCGACCGACCCACACCCGCACCATTTCATTCACGAGCTACCTACTTTTAGCAATATTCTCTACCACGGTGCCATTCAACTAGGTGCCATTCAACTAAAGACGCATGTGTTAAGCATATAGCCAAGTGCTTTTTTCTTTCATCTTTTCCCTTGCTTTCGTTGCTTAATTCCTTTGATCGTAGGCAACCGGGGACCGGCTTTGCGAGACCGTAGTCCGCTATTGCAAAGCTCTATTGGGCGGGGCCGAAACTAAGGAATTGACGACCAACGAAGCAAAAGACAGGAAGGACTGAGATCAACATCTAAATATAATAAAGAGATCAAACTATCGGAGAGGAATGAAGCAGAGGGCCCTATCCTTCCCACAACGAAGCAGAGGGAGGGCCAACTATGGATCGGAATGAAGGGAATGCAATGAAAGTCGCGGACGAGCCTTCTCACGAGGAATGAAGCAGAGGGAGGGCCAACTTCTTTGTTGTCTATTCCCACTTGTAATCCCAAATCTCCATCCCAACTACTTGTTGTCTATTCCTACTTGTAATCCCAACTTATTGTCTATTCCCGCTTGTTGTATCTTCGTCTAGGCGTCCTCCACTTGTATATTCGTCTAGTCCCCACTTCCCTATTATTCTATGACTGTCCCCTATTACTGTTATCACTTCCATATTCTATTACTAACTTAATGACCAGCTTAATGACCGGAGATCACTACTGCCACTGCCATTCATTCCTAACTTCACGCCAGGGGATCAAGACTGCACTTCAACGACCGGAGATCAAAGACGACTCTATTCCTCTCACTTGACCGGGGATCACGACAGCTACGACCGAGGATCAAGACACTGCTGCAACGACCGGGGATCATCAAGACACTCCTGCGATGAAGGCCCATACGATGCATGCTTCCTAGCTGGGGACCGATGGAAGAATGATGGCTGATGAGATGAGCCCGAGGAGAGCCCCTCCGATGCATGGGACCGATAGAATGATGCTGGCCTGGCTGATGATGAGCCCGAAAAGCCCATCTCCGATGCATGGGACCGATAGAATGAGATATGATTGATGCAAACGAGCCCATGATGCGATGAAGGCCCATCCTCTGCTTGGAACCGATAGAATGAGATATGATTGTAGAATGAGATACGTGATTGTAGAATGACGAGCCCATCCGATAGAATGAGATATGTGATTGATGCTGACGAGAACTTGGGACCGAATGGAATGAGATATTATACTGATGAGTCCATCCGATGCTTGGGACCGATAGAACGAGTTATGATTGATGCAGATGAGAGCTTGGGACCGATGGAATGAGTTTTGATGCAGACGAGCCCATCCGATGCTTGGCTTGGGAGCGATAGAATGAGTTATGATACTGATGAGCCCCTACTTGGGAGCGATGGAATAAGATATGACGCTGGAATGAGTTATGATGCAGATGAGCCCCTCCTTGGAAGAATGAGTTATGATGCGCAGATGAACACCAGGCGACTAGAATGATATGCCGAAGATAGAGCACCAGAGGCGGCTATAGAATGATATGCCGAAGAGAGGCTGCTGACAAACACAGAGCTATAACTGAACAACAGCTAGGCCCGTAAAGTCATCAAAGTCAGCAAAGTAATGTGGTCTCAGATGTCCTGCTATAACAGAGCGAGGCAAGTCCCGCTCAGAGCTACAGGCCCCCATCAAGTCATAAAAGTCATGTAATGTGGTAAGATATCCTGCTATAACAGCTAGCCCCATCAAGTCAGCAAAGTAATGTGGTCTCAGATGTCCTGCTATAAAAGCTAGGCCCATTAAGTCATCAATGTCAGATGTTGTGGTCAGATGTAGATGTCCTGCTATAACAGCGAGGCCAATCAAGTCATCAAAGTGGTCAGATGTTGTGGTCATCAATATTTTAGTGGTAAGATGCCCCGCTATAACAGCGACGAGGCCATTAAGTCATCAATAGAATAGTGAGTAGTAAGATGTCCCGCCCATCAATAGTGGTAAGATGCCCCGCCCGACAACTCATCAATAGTAGTGGTAAGATGTCCCCGATCGATCTCCTATCAATCCAGTAAAAGCCCTATCAATCCAGTAAAAGCCCTAGTGGTTAGATGTTCCGCCCGATCGATCCTATCAATCCAGTAAAAGCCCTATCAATCAATCCAGTGAAAGCGAAGCCCTATCAATCCAGTGAAAGCGAAGACTCCACAGAGGAAGGAGACAGACCTTCTTAGAAGTGTGAAAGCGAATAACTCCACAGAGGAAGGAGACAGACCTGCCTTAGAAGTAGAGGAGACACCCACCTTAGAAGTGAAAGAGGAGAGACCCGCCTTAGAAGACTCCACAGAGGAGAGACCAACCTTAGAAGAAATGAAAGAAGAGAGACACCTACCGTCTGAGAAGTGGTGGGATAGTAGATCCGATCCGAGATAGGGAATAGTAGATCATCCGATCCGAGGATAGGGAATAGTTGATCATCCGAGATAGAGGTGGTGGGAATGAATGGTTGTTGATCCATCCGATCGAAGTGGGAATGGTTGTGATCCCAGAAGGAAGTAGGAATGGTTGAGTATATCCAAGGATAGAAGTGGGAATGGCTGATCTGAGATCGAAGTGGGAATGAGTGGTTGATCCGATCCCGAGATAGAGGTGGTTGGTTGATCAGAGATAGAAGTAGGAATGGTTGATCAGAGATAGAAGTGGCCGAGATAGAGGTGGGAATGAACGGTTGATCCGATCCGTGAGACTCTTCCTTATTATAGAAAGAAGATACTCTTCCTTATTATGGAAAGAGGATAGATATGGTAGATAGAAGATATAGCCGGCACTCCTTGTAGATAGAAGATATAGCCGGCACTCTTCCTTATAGAAAGAAGACATAGCAGAAAGAAGACATAGTTGAAAGAAGATATAGTATAGCAGACAGAAAGAAGACATAGCCGAGACTCTTCCTTATAGAAATTAATGAATCAAACAAATTAGAAGACCGGGATGGAAGAAATAGAAAGAAGCGAGCCGACCGGCAGGCATACTCACTGGCATAAATAAGACTCCTTGGAGCACTTCAAACTCCCCCACTGACAGGCATAAGACTCAATCGGGGACTTTGGTTGGCACATGGGCACTGCACACCCAGCTGGCATTTTAGTTGGCACCCCCTCACTGTTGCGTTCGGGTGTGCTCTCTGTCGCGTTCGGCTGTGCTGTCGCGTTCGGCTGTGCTGTCGTTCGGTCGTGCTCTTACACTGCACTGAAACGTCACAACTGGAGCCCTTATTAGACCAACCCAAACCAACGGGAGCACAGGAAGAATGGGGCACTTGCACTTCAAAAAAACAAACTCTCTTCCACTGGAACGAAGCATCGGCCCTGATCAGAGAATAGGGTTCATGTTTCGGGTAGTAAGTAGGCCTAGCACTATAGGAAGCCTCACAACAGGACTAGAAGCCCCGCAAGAAGTTCAGGGCACTGACCGGGCATTACTGGAGTTTCAATCGGACTCTCTCATGGGGAATCCTCTTCGTCCTCTTCTCTTCGTTCTAAGCTTACCTCCCTCTCCACTGGGGAATCTTATCTGGTGCGAGCCTACCGGCGTACAATCAATCGGAGGACGTCTCATAATTTCTCAGCTTAATGATGGCACTCCTTCAATCAGTCGTGCTATATGAGATAACACTTTCTGAGTTATGACGTGGTCTTGCCGAAGGTGACGTATTGATTGCTTTCACAGCTATATCAGCTTGATTACTTCCGATGTCGTTTCGTTGCTCTCTGTTCACTGGTTTTACAGCTATATTGGATAACAATGAACCACATCTGAAGTGGCTAAGCCTTAGTAAAGAGGACTTTATTACTTTTCCAGCAGGGCGGTGGGTGGGTATAGGAACACAAGACTTCATCCCATTCCTCTACCTCCACGTCGCAAAGCTCGTTCCTGGTATAAGACTGAACTCCTGGCATAAGAGTTGGTGGTGCACTTCCTACTCCTGGCATCGCATCAGACTCGTTGGTGCATTTCTACTCTTCGATAGCCGCACCTCCACGTCGCAGCGCTCGTTCCTCGTACACTCGTTCGTTGGTCTCCCGCTCCACTTCCACCTCCGCGTCGGTCGCAGCGCTAGTGTTCTTCCACCTCTACCTCCACATCGCTCGTTCCTGGGACTCCTGGGATCAGCTCTGGGGAATTGTAGTGAGCCTACCGGCGAATGAGGGTCAACCAGGCCAGGAATCTCCTTTACATGGTGTGAGCCTACCGGTGGGTCCCAGGAGCGTCAACCGATAGCCCTCCCTAGTTTGGTGCACTTCCAACTTACTGGCACATAAGACTCAATCGGGCACAACTCACTGGAGCATCAATCGGACTAGAACCCGAGGAATATGAGTTGGTCGCACGCAGCCCCTGGGGAATTGTAGTGAGCTTACCGGCGATTGAGGGTTGTCACACCAGGAATGATGGTGCGAATGAGGGGACACCAGGAATTGAGCCCTTACTACGCCAATGGACGATGCGCTATCTCACACCACACTGGAACAAAGTGTCAATCCAATCGGCCTAGACACGGGAATAGAATAGATAGGAGTTGGCCTAGCCCTAGGAAGACTGGATCATCACAAACAACAGGAGATCGGCCTAGTCCCACGAATAAGAGTTGTTCGGCTCTAGACCCGGGCATAAATAAGAGTAGCAGGAGCTCATGCCAATGGGACAAATCATACTACAAATCGTTCGGGAAAAATAGCATGGTTGAGTTCCAATAGGACGAGCAGTTCAGTCTTCGCTCGAGCAGTTGAAATGGTAGTTCGAGCTATTTCAGTCTTCCTTCGAGCTAGTAGTCGTTCCACGAGGAGGTTCAGTGTTGGTGCCGTTACAGTTCGCGTGCCAATGGCAATGGGAGGAGTGGCGTTAGTTCCATTCCTGCAGTTTAGTCTAATATTGATCATCGATCAGGCCGAGCATCAACCGAGCTGTTTCAGTAGCATAGCAGGCCTAGCATCAACCAAGCTGTTTCAGTAGCATAGCAGGGAAATAGATGATAGTAGGCTTATGTTATCCGTGTGGAAGCTCTCAACTGGGAATAAAGGAGCATCACAACTGGAAATCGGACTAGACTATAACCCCGGGAATATGAGGCCTAGCCTAGCACCACTGGAGCCAAGCATCAATCGGGATAGCCCCGCAAGAAGTTGAGTTGGTAGCTGCCCTTGGTTGGCTGGCACAAGCTGGCCCTTTTGTTGGCACCCCCTCTCTGTTGCGTTCGGGTGTGGGTTGTGGCACTCCCAGCTGTGGCACTTTTTTGTTGGCACCCCCTCTCTGTTGCGTTCGGGTGTCTAGGTTGTTGGCACTCCCTCACTATCGTTCGGCAGTGCTGTCGCGTTCGGCTGTGCTCTGGCGTTCGGTCGTGCTATTCCTCGTGCTCGTTGGTCTCCCGCTCCACTTCCACCTCCACATCGCTGCGCCGCTCGTTCTTCGTACTCGTTCTTGTTGGTCGCTGCGCCGCTCCTTCCTCGTACTCGTTCTTGTTGGTCGCCGCCCCGCGAATGTCTGGTCGTGGTCGGCGATGCCCCACAGACTGGAGCGTCACTCACAACTGGAGCTTCAACACCGATAGGAGATAGCCGCTTTCAAGCATCCAATTATCCCTGGTTTCTCTACTTAAATAAGAAATGAGAAGAGAATGAGAAAAGAGCGCGACGTAAAGGTTTCAGCAAAGGAGCGCCCATCTCCGCTTTCCAGTCTAAATTCTCTCTTATTTCTCGAACGATCTTATATATAAAATGGATGAATCTGAACTAATAAGTCCAAATTCTCTGGCTTTTGTCTTGAGCCGCTTTAGGCGCTCCCTATCGGTCGCTTTACGACGCTATCGCTTGTTCCTTATCGACCCGAGACCTTTATTTGCAGCCAACTATAGTACGCATATTTGAGACCCTTGTCGCCTACTCTTTCCCTTGGATCTGCCATTCTATGTCGCTTACTCGATCTCGATGCGAACCCTCTCCTTTCCTTTGATGGGCCTCGCCCAGAGTGGACCGGACTAGACTGCCTCGCCTCGACCAGTAGACCGGACTGCCTCAACCTGTAGAGTAGACCGGAGTAGTAGGAGCTGCCAAGCTGTATTGGAGACCCTTCGATCCTCGACCCGAGACAAGTAGGATTGATTGTTGCCCGACCTTAGCGACCCGAGACGTTAGTTACCCTGGATTGTTGCCCGAGACTAGTTATTATGGATTGTTGCCCGACCTTAGCGACCCGAGACAAGTAGGAGAGGAGACGACTTTGGATTCGACCCTCGACACTAGTGGGTGGTGCCAACCAGTATAGGATTCAACCCTTCCGAGATTCTGTAAGTAGTAGGTAAGCGAATAAATAGGCTACGACCGGGACGGGAATAGGCAATAGGCCACGACCGGGCGCATATGACCAAGGAATGAAAGAACCAACCACAACCCCAACCAAACAGGAGCGCAGGAAGACTCGTACTCGTTGGGGGGCACTTCAAACTCAACAAATGGAGCTTCAATCGGGCACTTCAAACCAATGGAACGAAGCTTCAATCGGGCCGGACTAATAGCTCGGTAGCTCGGCCTAGCCCAGGAATAAAGGAGATCGGACTAGCCCCTGGCATAAGATCAGAATAAATATGAGTTGGTCGCCGCCCCGCGAATGTCTGGTCGTGGTCGGCCTAGCCCCAGTAATAATGGAGCGGTCACAGGCATCAGACTCAATCGTCGCATAAGAGTTGGTAGTTTCAGTGGTGCACTTCCCACCGACTGACATCAGGCTCGTTGGGGCACTTCAAACCACTGGAGCCAAGCTTTTCAGAGAAGGTAACTACGACCGGGCTAGCAGATAATAACACAAGAAAGTCAGGTAAGCCAATAACACAAGTAAGGCTGCCACAAGTAGTAGGGACTAGTAGGAGCAGTGCAGCCAACCAGTATAGGAGTCAACCAGAGACAAGTAGGAGCTACCAGTTTAGGATTCGACAAGAGACTAGTAGGAGCTGCCAACCTGTTTAGTTAGGAGATCCTTCTACCCGAGATCTGAAACCCGGGCACTTGGATTGGACGGGGAACTTGGCTTGGCCTTCTCAACCCTTCACCTTCGACGTCGTAGCCAGCCCCGGGCTGCCTTATCTTTCTTTTTTCCCTTGCTTCCCTTGGCAGCCTTATCCTTCTTACTGGGCACTTCCTTGGCAGCCGACCATTCCATTGGCAGCCGACCTAAATATAATAATAAATGAATGAGCATCTGAACTAATCAATAGGAATGAGCATCAGAACTATTAATTAAATAAGTCTCTATTATCTGGTTTGGTTTGACCCGGTTGAGCCCCTTATCCACCCGAGCCTGATGTCCCCTTGGACTAGTTGGATAGGAGCTGCCATCATATGATAGTATTGTACGCACTTTTTGAGACCAGAAAGATTTGCCAGCCAACCGATCAGCAGCTCAAGGGGTTCATGTTCAGGGTGGTAGGCATAGCCCAAGAGTTCATGTTACGGGTGGTAGCTGTCCTAGGAATCTGGTGCAAGCCTACCTGCTTTTGAGGGTCAACCTGGAATAATGAATGAAATGATGGTGCGAATGAGGGCACACCAACCCAGGAGAGGAATGGAGCCCTTCCCTTACGCCAATGGACGATGGATGCGTTGCGCTATCTCACGAGCGAAGCCTCACAACAGAAGAGAGGACTAGAACCGGGGGAAGATTATGGTAGGCCTAACACCACTGGAGCACGGCGTCTCCTCTCGAACTGGAGCACTGAACTGAAGCTAGCTTAAATGAATAACTGAACCAATCTGAAATTAAGAACTGAACTTCCCAGACTTCAATCTTCAACCCTCCACTAGTAGGTGGTGCGCTGCCGCTAATCAGTATAGGATCCTCGACTAGTTAAGTAGGTGGTGCGGATCTCTAGACCACTTCACTTTATTCGACCAGAAGATAAGTGTGAGAAGGGTTCGTGAACGAAACAAAGTGAATGGTTCCTTCCACTCACTAATTAATATAGCAATAGTCAGTAGTTTATTCGACCAGATCCAATGCCCGATACCCGGGACTAGTAGTAGGTGGTGCGCTGCCAACTTTTTATATTATAGGAGAGCCTTAGCGACCCAAGACGTTAGTTGGCCTTGCCCAATGCTGCCTTCTCGACCCGAGCCCGAGACCATAAGCCATATCCCGAGGCTATAGATGATTAGACAAGAGACCCGGTGGAGACTGCCCTTTACGAGCCTTGGACCACCTTACCTTATCTACCCTTGCCTTGGAACTGCTCAGACCCATCATTGGACTTGATGAACCTCCTGCACTAAAGAGTTAAGGAATTCAATGAAGCTGGTCGCGCCTTAGCCCTCTATGTGCTAGAGCTGCGAACTAGCATTCAAGTGGGACGGACTGTACTGCTCTTATGCGTGACGTTCACGGGGGGAGATGACGGGAGCCACCAACCAATGCTCTATAAAGAAGTAGCATTAGGCCGCTGTTAGCCTTGAACTTCCCCGCTCATTCCTATACCTACCTAGCCCTCCCATTCGCACTCCTCGTTCGGTATCCTTCCCATGCCATTCGCACTCCTCGTTCGGTGTGCAATCGAGCTATCTGAGCTCGGATCTTCCCTCTAGCCTTTCTCTCCTCTATCTACTCTTGCCTTTCTTTCCACTCCTCCGCAGCCTTTCTTTGCATTCCTCTTCAGCCTCTACTCTAGCTTCTACTTGGTCGAGTATAGGACAGCATCGAGTATAGGACAGCAGCTATATAATTCTTCCATTCCCTATCTGAATCTCATCTATCTAATAGAGAAATGGCTAGCTGACTTTATTCTCTGCTTACTTAATTCTCTCTAGGCTTACTAGATTCTCTGCTTAGACTAGACTAGCTGAAGCTTACGACTTTATTATCTTGATCTGCTCCTTCGGCTCCCACCTCTTCGCCGGCTATCGCTATCAATATGACCAATCAATCAAGCCGGCTATCCCCATCATGTCCAAAGATAGGCCTTCTCGAGCCTTTTTAGACGAAGGAAAGAGAAAGGAAGAAGTAGACCAACCAGTCGCGAACGCGAACCTGGAAACCCGGCGTAAGGAAATGGGTAGACAACTCGAATCATTTCTTTCGTCGTATAATAAAATAGCTGTGCGGAGCGATTTTATAATCAAAGTGCACGAGCTACCTTCGGTACCCTCAATACCGCTTTAGCGGAACAGCTTGACCGGATTAACCAAGCAATGGAGAGTGTGTCCGCCCGGGCAGGAGGCCCTTGGGGAGCCAGAGGAATCGCGAAGGTCATCAGAAGAGCCTTTGCTCAGACAAGGGGAGGGGCGGAAAGAAAGAGAAAGATGGAAAGGGACTAGCGACGTAAAGAATGAATGTGGCTTGCGCGGGCACAGAGTCAAGGTTACATGAAGGGAAAGAGAGAAGGCTCCACTCTTCTTTATAGTATAGGTGGTCCATAGGTTCCTGCCGCGTCCTTACTTCGAGCGACCAGCTTAGTAGAGGCTAAGGAATGCGACCAGCGACCTAGCTCAGTGGGAGGAAAGAACTTCATTGGCCATAGGCACTAAGACGAGCATGAGAGGAAGGGAAGACGAGCCCGAACCCACATCAGCCAATTTATAAAATAGCTAGCCCTCAAGTTGCAACAAATGAATAAAATAGCGTACCCTAGTTAAAAACTGCCTTGTTGCATTGAAGGCTGTCCCCAACTATGCATTAGAATAGAAAGGTTTCGTAGTGAAAATGCATTCGATGAGTTCAAGGGTAAGCGATTCTGTCCCCAACTGGCTTTGTCTTTGAATGAAGGGCGAGTTCCACGGCTTCGTTGAGCTATAGCTATGCGCGATCAAAGCAATCCGCTTACCAGACCAGAGCCGGTGGTGAGGCTAAGGATAGCTCCCTCCTCCAAGGCAGAGATCGAGAGCTCGCAGTCCTAGGCGCTTTCGAAGACAAGACTAGCGGCAGATAACCTATCCCTGTCCCCAACTAGGTAGGTCAGACTTACTTGAATTATAGATAATAAATAGAAAGGAGTTGCGGGCTACAGATCTTTATTGCACTCACTCGCTTCATCAGTGATCATTCGACCAGCTACAGTGATAGGCTAGTAGATCCAAGGCAGCTGAGTTATCGGCAGAGAGCAGACTCAAAGGAGATGGCAAGACATATTAGACCAGCGAGTGGAATGAACGAGCCAGCGATGGGAGGGAAGAAGGACTCTCACTCCATACTAGACTAGACTAGACTCTAGACTCTTGGTTCAATCCCTGTTGACGATCGAAAAAGCAAATGAACGACAGGTGCGGAGCGGAAGGGAAAAGCGAGGGCAAGCCCTAAGATAATATAAAGAAGAGGGACGAGACACACAACATTTAGTGCGAGAAAGAAGATCATGCCAATTCAAGCCTTTCTGGTCGGCTCCGCTCCACGTAGTTCCGCATCGCTGGTGGGCCACATAGGAGACTAGAAACTGCGGTGGTCAGCGGTGGGTTCTTCAATAGCTATGCACATAAGAGTCTAGCATTGTTCAGACGAGAGTTCCTTTGAGAGTCTCTGGTTCCCGATTTAGGGGAATGAAAGTGAGATGATAGACATGCGGGCTCCGAAGCTCTTAATTCATGTCCTGCATCCCCTTGAGTGTGGAGGGTCGTTCAGTCTCCCACGCGACTGTTTAGATTGAGATGAGAGGGCCGCCTGTAACCATGGATTGTCAGCTGCAAAAGCAGAAGGTCAAGTCTACCCTCCTGCTTCACTTCTTTAGCAATGTCGGCGAAGGACTGACTCTTATGGAGATGCCTAACTAATCCAAACTCCTATGCTGGTCAAACCTAACCCAAGGGAACATTAGAACTAATAGATAATAATGGAGAAAGAGCGGACCAGGATCTAGAAAGGGATTTATGCTAAGAGAAGAGGGTGATCATAGAAAAGAATGAGTCAAGAGGCATAGAAAAGAAAGAAAAGCACTTCTGAGATGGAGAAAGAGATTGAAGCGAGAGATAGATGAGTGAGAGAGAATGAGGATCTTGATCTTACTTATTAGATAGATAGAAGTTAGTTCCATGAACTTTAGAGCTTGCATGAGCCTTAGCGGTGGGCTCGCAAGTGGGCCATTCCTTAAATCTGCTCTATTTGGCTCAGCTCCACTACTTTATTTTGCCCAAGATGGAGTTCTCGCTTAACACGCTGGCTCGCTCTTTCCGCTCGCTCGCTCCACTTGCCGGCTCGCTTTCCTACTGCTCGCTAGGTTCTTTTCCTGTCCCCGCCTATTCTCTCGACTTCGCGTCTTGGTCGAGACCACCTTCTCCATAGAAGGAGGGCTCCTTCCTCGCTGGAGGGCTCCAGAAACTCCGTTGCGCTCGCTCGCTGCGAGCTGTCTCAACTATATCTCATCTCAATATAAGCGAAGTCGAAGAGTAGTGTAAGTGATAAGGATAAGCGAGTTCAACTTAATTAGGCCCGCTCGTGAATCCGACGATCATATAGGAATAGGTATAAAGAAGAGCTATAAGGATAAAGAGAGAGCCGCCCTCTTAATGTAGGAGACCCATGAGCTATTTCGGGAGCGAGAGCTTGACCCGATCGGGGGAAGGATGGGACTAGAGGAGGTGTCAGGACAGCTAGAGTAGAACCGCGAAGGTGGGGGGAAAGACTCTCCTCTCCGACTGCATTCTTTTCTTAAGGAACGAACGACAGTGACGCGGTAGTTGAAGATGCGGTGAGGTGGGGTGCTCTTTATTTAGACCCAGCGGGAGAACGGAATAATATCAAAGCAAAGAAGGTGATAGCGATTAAAGTGATTGTGGAGCGTTCAATCCCAAAATAGGCGGCCGGTCGGAGGGGTGTGGATCCGAGTGAGTAGGCGAAACAATAGTCTAAGTCGTTCAAGTAGTTGAAGCGAAGTCGAGCTCTACCACTGGACTAGAACGAGTGCGGAGTGATAAAAGAATTGTGAATGAGTGAAGAGATGGAGTGCTCACGGGCGAGGATCTTCTTTTTTTCGCAGAGTTATGCTCTCCGCCTCTCTCTTCGGGATTTGAATTGACGTTGGGCCAGCTCTTCTTTATTGAGAATCTATAGTTGCCGTCTACTACTGATTCATTCAATGAACTCATCTTATTGCTCAACTAGAAATGATTGGTTGCTGAATGAGACGACTTTAAATTCATGTTCGGAGTCGCGGGCCATGTTCGTTCACCATAGAATCCGACGCCTGCCCCTCTCGCACCTCTAATAAAGTCAAGCATGCATGCCCTAGGAACCAAATGTTCTCTGTTAACCAGAAATGCTCCTGGGACCCGCCTAATCCAATTAGAAAGGCAGATGCAGATCAGCCTCCAATTCAAAATGCAGATCAGCCTATCTTGTCCTCGGAGCGCCCAATCCGACTGTCCGTGCTCTCCATCGCGACCTGTCCAATTCCAACTACTGCGACTTCGACCCGCTAGCTATATTGCCTTTTAAAGAAGATAGGGGGACCATGAACTCATACCCAACTCCACCCCCTCACTCATCTTACTTGAATGGAAATAATGGTCCCGAACTATGAGTCCTTGCTGACTGACTCTGCGGTCTTTCCCTTGGCTGATGGCAGATAGAGCTCGAAAAGAACAAAATTATAACTTTGATCTGTTCTTTGAGAACTGAAGATTGCAAAGATCGAAAGGCAAGTGCTTCAGAAGCGACTTCAAAGCAAACCAGCTAGGCCGCCCGTGAGCTACTATAATTATATAAAAAGGAATGAAAAGACAGAGCTCCTTCTTTCATTTAGCCCGGTCGAACTCAAACATAGAGAATCGAACCCGTGCAGCCGCTATCATGAATCTATCTTTCTCTGCCCCGTCGTTATCACCGGCCAGCGGTACTCTCTCTCCCCCGTCTATAGTCTACCCGTCTCGGAGTCGCTATCGCTCGTCCCTTAACTCGGAAGGTCCCCTGCTAATTACTATTGTGCCGATAAAGTGAAACCATGAACAACCTCTTAAGAACCCTCTCCTGAACTCGCATATTAGTCCAGCTCCAATGCTAAACTCAGGTCAGGGGTCTTCTTCCTATCCCGCGTACGCGTATCCTTTAACTCGAACTCCTCTTCCCGCTCCTGCGTAGGGTAAAGAAAACCTCTGTTCACCTCCTAATAGGTATGATTAGGTATGGAGTGTAAAGCAAATGGAGAATCACTCATTTAACACATCATACAGTTACAATGTTCTCTTTCTTAAATCCTTTCCGATCTGCATGACGTATGGTTCGGTCGATTAGCTTTCCTTGCCGGATCCCACCCGAGTTAGCTCAGCTGCTAGGAGTTCTAGGTGCAATGCCTAAAACGTTGGTTAGATTCTTTCAGTGATCAGCTCATGGAAAGAGTTTAAAGTCAAAGACGGGGACTATTATAATATATGACTTCTGTTCCTTATTGCGACGTGAGAGGAGAGGGAAGGAGAGTTTGAATCATACTTCTTAGCCTGCCCTGAGTCCTTTCCGGCTCAGTGGTTGATTCAGTTCCGGACTCAGCTTGATTCAATAAGTAGAAAACAGAAGTAGTCTCAGAAGTGTCTTTTCTCCCTTCCCCCTCTGATAGGAGAGGTTTTCTTTACCCTGGCTCTTAAGCGGGCACGGGCAGCTGCTTCTTATACTTTCAACAGGGCACCAGCTGAACAATAACTCTTATCTGTAGGTCGAGCAACTCGTTATACTTCTCCACGTCGCTGCCGCTCGTCCCTTCACTTTCCGCCCTTTCCAGTTATTTAGTAGGCTCCCCGAACCGGCTGAGATAGACATGAATGGCTTCTCCTCTCCTTAGGATAAGAATATGATAATAAAGTGGAATAGGAGCAGCAGCTTTAGTAGCACCGCAGCAACAGTCGTTCATGGCATTGCTTCTTTTTAGTGTTAATGAGTTAAGGCATATAGCCATTCAAAACTCTTCTCTTCCTCTTTCAACCGACTATCTCTATCTCCTTCTTCCCCATCGGACAGTCGAATATCTTCATGGACTACTATAATATAATAAGTATTCCGTCGAATACCTGAATGAAGGAGTTCATTCCAAGAAAGAAGAACCTACCTCGGGAGGCATATATTGAATATGTAGAAGCTGGATACCTGTTTTGTGTTCCCTGTAGACTTGATGGTCACCCAAGGAGTGAATGGCCCAAGGAGTGAATGGTTTCCCTGAAAGGAAAGGGATGACTGCTTGACAGAGATGCATAGGGCTTAGGCCAGGAAAGCTAAGGGAAAAGAAAGAGGAAAGGAGAGCACTTACCTTTGCTTACACTGGCACCGGAAAGGCTTCTTTAGTTGATGCAAGGGGACTGATAAAGGGTTTTCACTCTTAGTCCGACTTCCCTTATAACCGGGGAGGCAAGGAAAGCAAGGAAGGGATTGCCAGGAACTAATGTAATAAGCTGCACTTGAACGGAAAGCAAAGAAAGGGAACAACAAGGTATGAGCGACAGCGACGACTCTTGTTCTGGAGACGGGAGAGAGAGAGGGCATTTTAAGAAGTACGTCACACCTGGCACCCCCTTGTAGGCTTCGCAAGATCTTAATTCCAAGTGGGCGAGTTCATGCTTTCTTATTTGCCCAGAGCAGCCAAGGATCAAAGCTACTCCAATTCAAGCAAAGGAATCAGACTCACAGAAAAGGTTCGGATTTGCAGCTACTGATTCGGGATATGAACTTTATAGTAGCGGGTCCCCAGTAGAGGTTCGCCATTTATAGATGAGGACGCTGACTTACTCAGCCTATCAAAGTGAAACTCTTCCTCTTCCGACCGTCATGCATCCTATCCGGGTCCATTCAGTCTAGCCTGGGGAGGCATTCACACTACCCCACTAGTGGTCGAGGGAAGATCCCCTTCAGCTCAGGGGGGGCCAGACCTTCCACGGGAAATGAACTCTACCCACGGAAAGAAATTCCCTATTAAGAAGCAGAACGTTAACGGGGCAGAGGAGCTGGGCTGCTGAAGAACGGGCACTAGCTAGGCCCTCTACGCAGTAGCTCTTCCATCTTAGGACAGTCCTAAAAGATATTCGACTACGGTATTATAGTCCATTCAGGTAAGAGACTCTTGCTGACGGTAGCTATGTGAGTGAAATATGTTCCCGTAGCTGGCTCTGTTGCGGGGAGAGGAAAGAATGAATTGGCAACGGAAACAAAGAGAAAGCTGCTACGGAAAGAGATGCTACGGAAAGAGCTGCAACGGACTCGGGTTCAGAAAGAGTTCATTATTATACGAATACGCCATTCATCTATTCGGCAGCTTAGGCAGACTATGAAGAGGCTGAAGCTCATAAAGGGAAAGGCACAGAACGTGAATATGATACGTGTTTTTTCGTTGCTGAATCAGTCCTCATAGTCTTATGCTTGTCATCGGGTTAGATGTAATTCCAAGAGTGAATGGCGAGAGTTCATTGCGTTTTAGCAACAGTCTCATATCAGAATCATGGTATACTTTATATAGAGAGAAGACTTTGAACTGGAATGAAAGCTCTAAAGTGAACTCAAGTACGGGAAAAGATCTGAAGATGCGTGATGCGTAACGAATGCCTTCAGGGTCCCGAACGAGAGAATCAATCAGGTAGAGTTCATGACTACCGCTATCGGCCATTCACTCTACCACTTATGCTCGAGCACGTCGTTATTCCTCGATTGATGAGACTTGATTTGGAAAGTTTCAAATAAGTTGACATTCACGTATTTATGAGTATTTAAATCGCTCTAAATCTAAAGTAAAGTAGGGAGGGACGCTCGACCTGAACGGGAGAGGGAAAAACAAAAGAAAGAGATTAAGATTAATAAAAATGATATACAAAAAAAGGGCACCCAATAAGGGGGATTTTTTTTATTGTTAGGGGTATTTTGCTCCTCATGGGCTGGTCTTTCCTCCTCTGAGCTCCCTGTCCCTCTGGCATAGTCAGATGCAGTAATCAGTAGTCGGCGGACCTTGATCAGTAGTCGAAAGATAGGTGGGCTGTTGAGAGAGACCATATTAGAAGGGCGATGACCTGTGCCCACTCCCGAACTAAAGAATTAGATTCCAATGATATACTCTCGTGGAACATTAGAGGTTTGGAACACTCTCTGTATCCCTTCCTCGAGGTTTTTCTGGAGGCATGTGGATCCTTTGAAACAAAAACTAATATGATGTAGACATTTTAGCACAATCTGACCGTGTAGTTCATATTACAATATTTTTTAGAACTCTCCATAAAGAATGGTTCATGTCGTCTGTTTATGCTTATGCTCAGGCTTTCCTTCGAAAGAGACTCTGGCATGATCTGAGTCAGATACCAGAATACAGGCATGGAGCCTGGGTACTCATTGGGGACTTGTTTGCCATCAAACGCTTATCAGAGAAAACAGGGGGAAGCACATCTCCTATCATTATGCGGCTTTGCGGATTTCATCAGCGAAAGTGGTCTCATTGACTTGGGATTTGTAACCCTTCACTTGGACCAATAAAGTGTTTTTAAAATCATGGAACGACTAGATAGAGCCCTTGCAAATAACGACTGGTGTGCCATATACCCCGAAGCAAATCTGACTCACCTGCCCGGGGCATTGTCAGACCCCGATTTTTCTTCGTTGCAAGCTGGATCTTCCCCTTGCTAAGCTACCTTTTCGTTTCGAAGTAATGTGCGTTGATATCGCTCAAGATGAAAAGCTGCAACTCAAGCAGTTCCCTAGCTCGCGATCGAACTGCTCAAAAGCTTCAAAGAAGTAACCTTCACTCACGTGTCCAAAATCTAGAACAAGTTAGCAGACTCACTGGCTATGCTTGCACCTCTAGTACGTATGCCCGTTCACAGGAGGACTGAGTCTTTTGTTATCGAGAGGCTGGACACGCCTGCTAAAGAAAGAACCTGGCACGATCAAGATACTTTGTCTTCTTGGATGATGAGGATAATGTCTTTCGACATAAGGAACATGATGAACAATAAAATATCTCGGCAATCGATTTCGGACCCGAAGAGGATGAGTATGAAGATAATGGTAACCCATGGTATTACGGGTATTAAAAAATCGAATATTTCCTGAAGGATGGGCATATACCAGAGTACGCGACTCGGAACCAGAGAAGAGCCCTGAGGGAACTTGCTCGTAGATTTGTGATACTGGGGGAGGTACTCTTTTAAGGATCTTTTGATGGAGTACTTTTAAAATGTGTCACTCAGGAAGAAGGTTCATACATTGTACAACAAGCGCACTCCAACGTATGCGGAGGACATGTCAATAGTCAGATGCTAGCAAAGAAGATCATGAGAAAGGCTGACTATTGGCCAAGGATGGAGAGGGATTCCTACGCCTTTGTCAAGAAGTGCCAGAAATTGAGCACTCGCTCCTTTTAGTCGCACCTTCGTCATCTCTTCATTCGGCCCCCTGGCACTTATCGATGTGGGCATTTGACATCCTTGGACCGTTCGACGTCTATGTTGAAAGGTGTACCAGACCAGCCTGAATTCTGACAGCAACAGAGTACTACACCAAATGGGCGGAAGCAGAACTAAGCACCAGGATCACCACCAAGACCGTTGTGAGATTCATCATTAAAAATCTCTTTTTATCGGTGAGGCCTACCAAAGATCTTTGTCACAGACAACGGGCAGCAATTCAACTCAGATTAAATCTGGGGCCTGTGCAGAAGATTCGGGAAAGAACTCCATCATTCAGCCCCTTATTATCCTCCGTCTAACGGTAAGGCAGAAGCTACCAACAACACTCTCATTGCCATCCTAAAGAAGTGTTATATTCCATTTCTAAAGCGAAAGGCATAAAGAGGCCGGAACGACTGATTGAAGCTTTCGGCATACCGCACCTCGATCAGAACCCCCACTCCCCTCGACCTGACTTATTCAGGCCGTTAGGTAAGCGAGCGTAATCGTAAGTATCTCAGCGCAACTCAACTCCTTGATGAAAATACCCGCACCAGTTCTTGGTCGATCGGGTGGGGAAGTCTCGGTTCCACTCGTTAAGCACGAGCTGGCGGACCATTGAGAGAGAGGAGGGCTCCCTGCCCCCAACTTGCCTCTGCCGCTAGCACTTCTTGGCTGACCTGGGATTGGGATCCAAGATCTAGAACTGCCTATCCCTGAATTGAGTCTTTTTCTGCCTCTCGCCCAACTTTGATGAGTCTGCCGGTCACCGCTACGTGGGCTTCTTGAATCAAAAAGAAAAGAACTAGATAAGAACTTCACAATTAAACTTCAGACTGAGAAGAGAGAGATAATAGGCACTTCTATAAGAGAGACAAACTCACTTCTATATTATCCTTATATAGCTTAATTCACTCTCTTCCGGACTTTGAGTTCTTTCGGTTGCTTTCGTTGTCCCGGGTCGCATAGCTCCGCACCTCCTTCATCTCCGCTGTCTGCCTATCCGTCCTCTTAAGAGTCCTATTCCTTTATAGATGGATAGTAACCGACCCTACCTGGCCGTCCTTAGCCGAGTCACCGACTTCAAAGCTAGACTAATCCGAATCTGGGCCCATCCTTTAATTGGGAGCGTCTCCCCTCGCACCTACTCCACTCAACCTCATCAAGGGAACTTGGGTTCATGACAAGGGAAGCCTTGGGTTCATGAATTGATGGAACCTGGGACAGTCTTGATTCTAGTTAGTCTAGAGGCTGAGAATGAGACCGGAGCTCCAGCTACAGAACTTCCCTAAGAGCAACTGGGAAGAGCTCAGAGAAGGGATAGTCAGGGGTCTGGGTCTGGGAAAACCTTCCCTCCACGCGTCACGAACGAGCTATGCTCCGGCTCAGCTCATTCAGTGGGGACGGAGGTCGGGAATGAGGGGCGACGAAGCTCCATGCGTTGAAACTTAGAGACGAGATCACTTCCTCCTTGAGATCACTTCCTTATATAGGAGCACTCAAGTTTGCAAAGATTTAGCTTCGCAGTTAGAGCCAGAGAGACTCTTCTTTCTGAGATTGATTCTTCGTCGGCATAGCAATAGCAACATGAACTCTGATCCCCAGAACCCGACTTGAGAACTGGAATCTTTCCCGTGGACGTGGACCAACTGACCATTGATTGATTCGTCAACGAGAGCTTCCGACGCATGCCAGCCTGAGTCTCGTCACCCTCTTTTGTCGATTGCTTCCCCGATTCCTGTCGCCTCCCTATCCGACCCCAATCTCTTCTCTTATTCAATCACCTGACCGAACCTCACTATTAAATTCTAGTTCTGATCCTATCAAGAATCAAATCATGCCCTGGCGAGGTTCGACCAGACTCGGTGACGGGGAAACGACCTCGGAGCTCATCGGAGCAGAATGGGTACTCTGCTCCGGGCTTCGGATAGGTTCTAGTACGTAGGGAAGAGGGAGAGTGAGCTTCCAAACTAATTGAATGCGAAGGCAGTTCTAGACTTCGGGAGCAAGACCTGAAGTAGGGAGGGCTTTGAAAGATGGTCAGCGACAATCACACTCATCCGATGCAGCAAAGCAAGAGGAAAGCCTTGTCGGTCAGCGGAGGAAAGACCAGACATCTGCAGAGATCCTCAGATCGAGGGTGGAGAGCAAAACGGCCCACTACGCGGTCTTGGTATAGTTTTTGAGAGGTTGGAGTTTCAGGTCAGGGAGGCATAGTTCCCAGTAGTAGTTGAGCCCACGTCTTCTCACTCAGATCTAGAGCAAGTAGTTGAGCCGGCCTCACTTCAACACTATGTAAGCAGAAGTAGTTCTTGTAGTAGAGCAAATGGCGGAAGTAGTTCAATTCAAGTCAAGTAGTAGAGCCGACCTGACGTGGGACTATTGAAATGAGTTGCGCTCAGAGCCTGTTAACTTCATTCATCACAGTAGGTGCTCCGAGTCTCCGTTCAAGTCAGAGGTGAGTGTGAAATTGGTTGAGGAGGTCATAGGGAATCCCGAGGGGAGGAAAAAATGGCAAGGAAGTCCTCCCCTTATTGAGCCATCTCTTCTTTATCTGATAGTTTCTCATAGCATAAATTAGCGTCAAGCTATGCTGGCACTTTCCTTGTATGAATGCGTGCGGCGGGCAAGCGCCTCCTCCGCTAAGTAAATCATCTTAGTGCTGTCCCCCACATCCCTACTAAAATCATCCAAGCTCCGGTCACACTTGGCGCACACTGAGTTTAATAAAGAAAGAAGCTTTCCCATCTGACTTTGATTCGACTATTCAAGCAGAGGACTGAGGACCCTTCTCTATTACCAGCGAGCGCTTACCGGCCCTTGAAGTGGAGTTCTACTAGGTAAGAGTAGTCACCATCATCAGAGCCTGCGAATGAATGTAGCCGGAGGCCATCTTCTTCATATAGGACTGCCCTCAAATTAGGCTTTTGAAGAAGGAACTACTTTAACCATACGCCGAGAGCATCTTATGACTGAGTTTCTCGGTAATTTTCCTCGGGCACCTTTCTTTTCTCTCTCAAAACATATTCCACTTGTGGCTATCAAGCCAACTCAAACTCTTTGGTGCGAATGCTTCCTCACCAGCTCATGCGACTCTTGTCTTCTAATTTGTTTGGTCTAGGGCACGAAAGTAGCACCTCAACGGAGAGGATTGCCTAAACAGACCGCCTCAATAATCTTATTCCGGCTCGCCTAGGTCTATGGAACGCTACCCTATTAAGATAATAAACTATTCCCGAACTAGTGGCATATAAAGCCTGCCAATTCAGTCTATCGTACCACTCACTACCTATCTTAATGAGACTCTCGAAACTCGCGAGCTTTGATTCATATTCTTTTCTTTGTTATAGAGAAAGTACGCTATACGAGGCTCTTTCCTTAGCTCTTTTTTTTTTCCGAGAGAAAGCCCTGACATTAGTAAGAAAGCGTAAAGCGTGACGGATAGCATGCCGAGCCTAAGGCCCCTGGCAAATGACTCAAATCAGAACCACCCGCGTCCCTCCTTCCCTGCCCCGCGAGAGGGGAGAGAGGAAGACTGATTTTCTTTAAAAAGACTGATGAGGGACATCATATGAATAGGAAGAAGGATGTCTAGATTGAAACCTTTATGTAGCCGCTCTAGCGGGTGCGGGACTAGGGATTGAAAGAAAACCTCTCTTCATGGCCCTTTTGAAAGCGTAGAAGCTCGTCTTCTGGCCTAGGCATTGAATCGTACGAGTGAGCGTCCACCTCAGAAGATCTATTGAGACTGAATCTCAACCTTGACCCTTCTCATTTATCTTCACCGTAAACAATGAGATATGCATCAAGAAGAGGTTCGTGGGCTGGAAGAGATTAAACTGACTAGGGAGTGGGGTCTGGATCTCATTACCTTGATTGAAGCATCTGCTGCGAGGGCGGCTTTCTCTCAGGTATGGTTCCAGGTCGCTCCGCATCTCTGCTCTGCTTGCTCTCACTTCTCTATCTCTTTAATGGATGGGAGTGAAGCGGGCTTCTATATGGTTACTCGAGCTGGAACGAAAGGCTTTCTCGTGGACGGATCAAGGAATGTAATGGAAGGTAGCGAAGTCACTAGGACAGATAGGCTAATCTAATGCAGAATGAAAGGTCGTAGTGGTCGAGCTCATCTGACAGCTCACTGAGCAGATAGGCGGTTAGGAACTACTGTACTTCATTGGTTGGCTCCCTTCCTCTAATTCCTATAGCTATGAGCGCATTAAATTAGAAGTAGTAGTGGCTCGGTGAACCACTAGATCGGTGAACCACTCCAAGTAGGGTCCTGTCCTATTCAGCCAAAGAGCATGAGCTACAGTACCCTTGTGGGGTATAGCAATTGGAATAGCTCTCAGAAGTAAGGTCAACGCTATGGAAGCAGACGTGTTCAGTGCCATGTCTACTTCCTTCTTCTGCTCATGACGCTTTGTGGGGAATGGAATGGGTTGGAAGTGTTGGAACTGATAGCGCCTTGCAATCGCGGTTCATATTGATCGTGGAGTGGGATTATTCATGTTCTTGCGTTCTGTACTGTCCGACAGCGGACAAGGGCTCAAAAAATCATAAAAGTACTAGTTCTGAGCGAAGGGTAAGGGTTCGGAATGAAAGTCCGATTCTTCACTGAACCAACCCTCTGATCCGGGGCAGTAGTTCTTCACCTAAGCGATAGGGGGACTGATCTTAAGAGTAGACCTGAACGACCTGCAGCCCTTTCTGAGCCGGGTGTTCAGTTGTTTCTTAATCCGCTACGAACTCATGGAGGAGGCAGGGGTCTTTGATGAAGTAGGCCGTGTGTCTTCCTTTTCTCATCAGTGCGGGGAAGACAAGACGGCTGCGACACGAAGCTGGTGGGGATTGTGGGGATTGAAAGGGGGTCTAAGGTCAGGGCCAAAGACAGCAGACCATAATAGGGAAAGCTTAAAAGAAGATAGAAGTGGCGCCTTTGCTCTGTCCTTTGCTGGGCGTCGAGGCCCCTTCAGGTATAACACTGATGCTTTCTTAGCAAAACCTAGAACTGGATCTGGTGCCAGGAACTTTAGCAAGCACTGAAGAGTTCCGTAGAGTGCACTTGGAATAAAAGTGCACTCTCTTCTCAATAGAGCCAGGGAGGGGGAAGTCTCTTGCTGGAGGGAGATTCTTATCTCTTCTGCTTCTACTGGTTCCAGAAAGGTCAAGAGGGGGAGGCGGTAGAAGAGCAAGATCGGAGGGTCGGCGATATGGGATTCCTCTTTGCGCAGTTCATCCAAGGAAAAGAGTCTGAAAAGTATGATAGGTGAGGTTCCACACCAACCATCGACAAAGAGGGTGAGAAGTCAGAAGCCTCAGAGTAAAGGCACGGGGACAAGTGAATCCAAGAAAGCTGGTGCAGATCGACCATCCAACTTTTTATATATACGCGAAATGCATCTGCCTGTGCAACCAAGTCCTGCCTATCAAGAGCGGACGAAGAAGGCGGGTCTCAAAGAGCAAGATCGGATCGTACCAACGCTAACAACTACAAGTGGAAAACGATAGCGAAGTCCATGGGATCAGCAGGACGTGCTATGATGCCTCTCTCTACTGGGCTCAAGTTCGGGAGACCAAGAATATGCGACCGAATGGCAAGAAAAGTCTATCGGATTTGCAGTCTCTACTAGATCTACTCGTGCTTGGTCGAAATCTTCTTCTACTCGTGCTTGGTCGGGAACTAAAGCGATAGGTCTCACGCTCAAAGAAGTGCCCAGTGGAGTGGATTAGGAATGGTCTCCCGCTTCTGATGAAACTATCACCAGAGGAAAGGTGCCCGGCAGAGGTCTCAGTCTTGAAGGAATCGGAGCGGATTCTTCAACCAAGCCTAACGCACGAAGCACTAAGGGCAAAGAACCCATGCGTTCCAACCGCTCAGAGCTCAGATCTTCCATCATTTCTGCATGCGATGTGCTTGTTATATATTATATATAGGAGGCGGAGACATCGTCCAAGTCCATGAACTGCTTTCCACCAGCTTGTTGAAAGGAAGAGCAAGATCGGAGAAGGAAATCCGAAGTTTCTAAGAGAAGAAAATGCATATCGTAATCGTACATGAAGAGTGAGTCAAATTCGAACCAATTGGTTCGAAGTGTCTGGTGGGAAGGAAGTTTATGGTTTGATGGCTCGGGCGTGAAAAGAGGAACCATTGGAGGACCTTCAAAGTAAGATCGGACGGAAGATTGCACTTGCCAGATTGGATCCAACGTCGATCAAGCTTCCAGTCTCAAAGTAGAGGTGCGTGAGAGTGCTTTCTTTTAGGCAAGTCCATGGAGGGAGCTAGATCTTTTCTTTGCGGAAGTGGGAGAACTTGCGGAGATCTAAGAAGGCATCTTTCTTTGCTGAGCTATTTGAGTGGGAGAACCTGGGGATAATTTCGATTCCTAGCGAGTTCTGCTCGATTTGCACTTGCGATTGCACTTGCGAGTAAGACCACTTTTATTCTTCGTAGAGGTGCGAACCTAAGCCGAACAAGGGATTGCTATCTCCATCTTCATCTTCCCACGAGACCTATATCACCAATACGAGACCTATATCACCAATAACTGAATCACCAACTATCGTCAAAGGAAGGAAGCTTGGATGTGCACCTAGTGGGTGGGGGAGGATTCCTTTGCCGCCTAGACCTCAGTCTCCGTATTGTATATAAGAAAGACGGACGTATGCGACCTATAATATAAGAAAGAGGTAGGAAGAGGGACCTACGCGACCAAGAGAGGTAGGCTATTGGAGACCAGGGCGAGACCTAGACCTATGGAAAGCACTTCCTCGGAACTGAAGATGCCCAATCATTCCTTCCTAACCGGTCCAACCAAGCAATAAAGATCTGCAAGTGCATCTGCGGACTTCGTGAATGAATCTGGGTCAACATAGCTTCCAACCTTAGGTCTCCATGGAAGGAGGTTTGCTAGCTGATTTTCACTATTTTCACTTTGGATCGGAGATCTTTAGATGGATGGCTCCTTTCATCGGACTTTTTTCTATTTCTTTAAGATCTAGGTGTGGGGTCAAGATCGCAGGTTGCCTATCAAATATAGATAGCTGGGGAATTACGCCTCATGCATGAAGGACCTTCAAGTTCTAAACTGCTCCTCAGGAGATCTGCTATCCAAGGTCTACCTAAGCCAGAAGAGGTGCGGAACGAGTGAATGATTTTAACTGCAATGGAAAGCGTAACCGGGCTACGGTTGTCGATCTGGTCGGAAAGCGTGGAGAATGCGCGGAAAGAAGGAGAATGCGGTGGAAGGGAGAGGAAGGAATCCAAGGCCAAGTCCAATCCACCCTTCTATTGGCGGAACTACTATCGATCTAATATTTGAATGAAAGGAACGAATTCTTTATCTTTAACGAAGCTTATTTCTTTCTTCTTTTATGCAACGCTGGGCAACGCTGGGTCTGATTTTACTTGCTACTTGCTCCTTGCATAAAACTTGCTACTTGCGATCACGCACCCGCCAAGGCACTACGTTCAGTTGCGTTTCTTATAAGATGATGTTGTGGTTCCGAGAGGAATGAATGGCACTACTTCAGATCTGATTCCCCGTCTATCTGATAGATCTTGTCAACTTTTCTATGAGAAGCTAAGGTTTTCTATGAGAAGCTAAGGTTTTCTATGAGAAGCTAAGGCAGTACGAGTGAGAATGGGACCGAAAGCTGGAACGAGTGAACGGATCAGAAGCCGGATCAACAAAGGAAGGAATCGCGGATCGAAAAGCACTCCACGAGCACAACTTATCTTAGAAAGCAGACGACAACCAAACTAAGTAAATCGTTGGATAGCTACTAGTGAGTGGGAGATCAGCTCGTGGCGACCTATCCTCTGATATGGGTCTGAAGTGCTATTCTTCTTTTCACCTATCCTTTCCTCTGATATGGGTCTGAAGTGCTATTCTTCCTTTCTTATGTAAGCACTGGGTTCGTGCCTGATCTAGCGGACTCATCTGCCCTTTTCTCCGGCACAAAGGAAGCAGTGGTCTTGTTTGTTGATTGCGGAGGGTAGTCAACCTCCCTCTTTCTTATCTGGTATGAGTTGGTCTGGAGCTAGTTCCGGTCCATTGGAGATACGTATGCAAAGGCAAAGGTTCGTCCCCGGAGCTCGGAAGCGCTCACAACTTCTAATATAGAAATTGGAACGAAACGAGGAACAGCAAAGAACGCTTATATATTAAGCCGACGCCTCGAGAGCAAAGCCCGACCGTTAGGGAGAGCGAAGTTCGAACATGAGAGAATCTTCGCCATACTAATTCCGACCAAGGGAGTGCCCCTACAATAACCATTATTTGCCATCATTATTCCGACTAAGGGAGCGCCAGCGTTAGGTTCGCTCATGGAGCTCACACGTTGTTCGTCGTAAAGAACCGACCAAGTCTCTCTGAATGGGACGCGTCGTAGCATCCATGGAGCGAGGCAAGACCGGGACTCATTCATTGGAGCGGTCGGGAAAGAAGAAAGAACGCCAAGAACGACCAAATAAAGAAAAAGAAAGAAGAAAGTCGCTTGAAAAAAGGAAAGTTCTTCGGAGTGAATGCAAAACCGAGCAAAATAATAGAATCGAAAATAAGAGTAAATGCAGAGGGTGGAAGGGAGAGGTAGGCTGGTTCAGTTCTTAGCTAGGCGCAACCAGGGTTGATTGTAATCTTTGGAGCAAGCCCCATGCCATGGGATAAGTTGATTGGTTGGCGGAGAGTTTTTTTTCATTAAAGGAAGCGGTAAGTCTAAGCTCGGGTACTGCACCAAGAGCTTCTTTCAAGAGCAGAAAAGAACTAGCTCTGCTTATGCGTAGGAGCAAGGACGGTCGAGGGAGGGAAGATAGCAAAACTAAATCAGAGAAGAGAATGAATGCGAATAAGGAGCAGAAGGTCGCACAAGTAACGGGGCAGAAAAGAGCTAGTTCCGCTGTAGCTACGGAGTTAGGCACGGGGCGAATTCATCCAAGGCAAAGGGGAAGGAGGATCCAAGGCCAAGGATGCGTCTGAGTGAAGGGGAGAGGGTCAGGCTAATTCCACCATTCACTGGAGTGCTGGAGCGAAGCAGCTATTCACTGGAGCAGATAAGTAGCTGTGCTGGAGCGATTCACTAACAATCATAATTTCCAAAACAAGAAAGAAGCGATGTGAACGGAAAAGTGCAAACATCTTCAGATGAATCGAACGGTCACGGATGGAAAGAAGGGAAGGGGAATGAGAACTCAACCTGGGAAAACTTCAACGGTAGAAAGCTCAGTGGAGCTCCATTCCAACTAGAGTAGACTTGGCACAGAACTAGAGCAATCTTGGCACAGAACTAGAGCGGGATTGGAGGCTGGTCACGTTCCTAATAGATCAGAGAAAGAAAAGAAAGTAGAGTGGATCAGAGAAAGAAAAAGAAAATAGAGTGAATCTCCAGCAGATAGAGTAGCGAGCTGGGTGGGGTAAGGAAAAGAGCAAGGTCCTACGCGAGCAAGGCACGGGGCGAGGTAGGAAGGGACGAATGCTTTAGTTGAGTAAAGGAGCTAGGAGGAGGAAGCGCACTAAAGTTGACTGAAGTGCCTACTAGACGACGTGAACGATCCAGCGAATCGCAATCGTAGTTGAAGCACTCTCACATTCTAACGAAAGACTCAAATTAAGAAGATCGGATTTGTATGACTTGGAGATCGGAGTTCATTGGATTGGATCTGCTTGGTACGTGAGCAAGGGAACTCCGGTGGAAGGGAACTCAATCCCTACTCTAATAAAAGAAAGAAATCGATAAAAAAGCAAAAGAGGAACGGTGCGGTGGAGCCCTCCCTGCCTAGTGGGCCTAGTCCTAGTGGGGGAAGTTTACTTGCGACTTGCTGCAAAACTACCGCCTCAAGTGAAGATGGAAGATGGGTTTCACGCTCAAGGATAGGTCTCACACTCAAGGATAGGTCTCACGCTCAAAGAAGAAGGTTTGCACGTCCAAAGATGAGTTTGATCCATCCGCGCTATGGGCAAGTTTTATCTGCTAGGCCCATCTGCCTGCCAACCTACTCTTCAATTCAAAGGTGAGGAAAGACCCGACCAATAAGAGGAAAGCGCCTCTGCGACACTGACCTTTCTTTTAGGTGAGCTCCATTCCATGGAGCTCACACTTCTTTATTAGCCCAAGTTTAGGGACTTAATTTAGCGCTCCATTTCATGGAGCTCACACGTCGGCAATAGTCGCACCGCGTCGTTAAGAAGCAAAGCGACCAATGGGACTTGGCTTAAATAAAGTCGGGCGGTGGGGGCCTGGGGGGTAGACGTAAAGAACAGTAGGAGGAGTGAAGCAAATCTACTAAACCCACCCTCCGCCCTCCCCGGGACTTGGCTTAAATAAAGTCGGGCGGAGGGGGCCTAGGGGGTAGACGTAAAGGATAATTGTGCACGAGTTCCCTAAGAGCAGTATATCCCATTCACGACCTACTTCAACTAGGGTGGAGCCGGACCCACGCCCCTCAAGTGTCGATTAAAGAAAGTAACCTATCGGAGGGAGCCTATCTGGATTTGAGGGATGTTCACTTCTTTCCCGCTAGCTGCCCTTAGTTCTGAGTCTCGGTCTGATTCTAGTTATGGCTGGAGTGAAGAATCGTCCCGCTTTTGGTTTCCAGTCGGGCATGCAAGAAGTTGGGCTTTCGGCTTTATTTTCCCTGGAGAAGCATAACATAAGTAGGAAGCAGTCTCGCCACTATCTTCTTCCCAGTCCTAATCTGTTGTTGACTGACCTCGAACTCTCTGCTTTTTGATAATACGCTCTCGGTGTATCAAGAGATAGACACCTATTAGACCCGCTTGGTAGAAGAGAAATTGCATGGAATTGAGAGCTAATCTGTCCAGACAGAATGACAGAGTACAAGAAGGAAAAGAGAAAGAGTACAAGAAGTATGTGCAAGGGTTCGATCTTGAGTACTCGTGCTGCTATAACACCTACGGGATTTGATTCAACTCGTCTAGCAACCGGAACTTTTGATACTCTAATAGCAACCGGAAAGGGGCGCATGAACTCAGTCTCTGTAGCGTATAAACCATGAACTTATGGTGCTACGCCTCAAACTTCTTTATATAGGACACAGGCTGCTAAGTCACGGGCAGCTGAAGAACTTTCACGGGCACCCAAATAAACAATAAAGGCACCAGCGTGAACATGAAATTAAGTAGTACCTGACTCGAACTCCACTCATATCTTCTTTCAGTCAGAAGTGTTCTAACCTCTTTCTCACTCAAAGAGCAGTCTAACATGGCAACTTATAATACCAATTGATCCCACTGAGCTAGCGGCGGCTCATATTCCATCCCCAAAAAGCCAAAGATACATTCTCTCTCTCACGTCGCCCCGTCTCAACTCTACTATAATTAGTTCGCTTAGACTTATTATACGTCCCTTACCTTTCCCGATTCACTAATTTGGGGGGGGATTGATCCAATCTTTCATAAGGTCTCTCAGAAGATTGAGAGAGCCATTCTTGATCATCATTTCCAGTATGACGCCGGGGCCTCTTTATCCTTGGAGTTCCCGGCGAAACGATCAAACCATGCAACCATATACTGAGTTTCAGAATGATCTGAATGTAGAAATAACCATATTCATATTCATCTACTTCTATGGTTCCAAAGAAGAAGTCATGAGGATTAATGAAATCCATTGCTATATCTTATCCATATTTAGTCATTCCAACGTATCTTCTATCTTTCTTTGACTAGCTTTATGAGTTTGATTCTATACCCTTTGATCCCTATGAGTTCCAGTATCGATAATCATTCTAGTTCTCACTCTTAATATCTTATGGTATGAAGATAGCAGTCCGACTTGCAGGCTTACGTATCTTCTTCCCTTATCAGAACGCTTTGACCGTTTGCCATAATTACAGAAATTCCAGATTCACGAAAATCAATATAAAGAATTTCTTTGTAGACAGAAAGGAAAGATTACGACTCTTTCCGATAGATAACCAAAGAGCGGACAAGAGCAAGCCAGAGACCTATTCCCTATGAGCTAGCTAGCCAATGAGATGAGCTACCAATTAAGAGAGCTTAAACCGATGTCCCTTACCAGCCTGTAGCTAAGAGTAGCTTCTCTACCGCACCTCCAAAAGCGGGTATATCTGTCTTTCGAAGCTCACCTTCCGGACACCAGTAAGAAAAGGTCAGTTCAGCGCGTAAAGCAAACCGACTACTTTTCGTTTCAATCCGCCTAGAATGCTTTTAAGTTAAGCATAGGGAGGAAGTCAAATCGTGGAGGCCCCTCAAAAGCATTTTTTTTCTGTGGCTTGCGCTAATCAACCGAGTTATTTTAGATGCATCCTTGCCAGTGAGAAAGATTCAGCTCTGGTGTCGAGGTGCTCGCTATGTGAGAATGAAGGCAAATCGGTGTTCAATTACATTCATTTTTGGCGTGCTCCAAGGCCCAGGCCTATTGTTGAATCTGCTTGACGAATGGTTTGAAATTCTGTAAAGGTGACTCTATGGTGCACATTTTCCTAGCCTGGGCTTATAATCTTGTTATGTCTTCCTAAGCTCATAGGAAACTCGGCCTTTCCCATAACTCTTTATGGGAATGTAGAAGTCAGGCATGACAACGCCGACGGTTTATACCAAGTGATGCAAATCCGAGCTGACGAGTGAATTACACTTTTTTCGGCTCGTTAGTAAGGCGCGTCGACCTGAAGATGCTAAACTTGCTCAAACTTTTTTGTCATGGATCTCTCGGTAAATCACTCATTTTCAATATGGCCATTCCCCTATTAATACTGGTTTGTTATCCATTGGGATGGAGCTGCTATTTGTACTCCGGGTCAAGCCGGTACTGATACTTATTTTGTTACTTGAAGGATTCTCTCTATGTGCAGCCCTCTCGGTATGTTATGATTGCTGGCGATTATTCTCTTGTTGTGGATGCGAAACATAGGAAAGCAATACCTAGAACCATTCGCATTGAATTGACCTCATCAGATGGTTTTAACAGGCTTTCTACTAAATAAAAAGACTACTCGCTACTAACTGAAGGCATGACTGGCGCTCGTGCTTCTTTCACTTCCTCGAAAGAAGCCTTAAGTGGGGTATAGTTATGTTATAGGTGCAGGGGATCAAAGGGGTTGGGCAAAGCAAAGCTGGCAACGCAAGGCTTTCTTCTTTCTTTCAGAGTGAGAAAGGGAAACCAAACGAATTGAAGCAGTCTTCTGCTAATGCTAATAGGGCTCGAAAGCAAGAAACGGGGGCTTGAAAGCTAACGAGGCTTGGCTTCAGGTCTATGTTATGGCGAATGGAAGCGCAGACGCTTTTGGTACATGAAACGGATCCGCTACGCCCCCCTTGCCCTTTTGCTAGGAGAATGATAATATGGTCCAAGCTCGGTTTAAAGGTCTGTCCTGCCTTCCCATTCTTTCTAAAGCTGAGAATCGGAATCCATAAAACTAGGAATTGGAGACCGATCGGTGATTCCATTGAGCTTGAAGGCCTATAGACGGTTTAGACTTTCGATGCGGATGTAGACTCAGAACATGAAGATTGCTTACCGGCAGAAGAGGGAAGGATTCTCTTGTCGTCAACTCAAGCTTGCTGCCCTTAGCATAGATATTCCGTCGGTTGAAGCGGCGAATCGCCTAGGATACTCAACAGAAAGTGAGTCGGGCTCCCTCCTTGGGAACAAAGGAACTGAGGATTTATACACTAAGAGGTGCCACTGAACTAGACAAGTTCGGCCTCGTGAGATGAGACGGAGAGGATCAGAACCTGGGGATTCAATCCTCAAGATCAACCGGTTAGTCTTCGAACGGGAGTTCTGATGCTAACCTAGAAGACTTATTCGAGAAAGGACGAAATTCTTTATACTTTATACAGTTAAAGAGAGTCTTTCTTGGTTGACTGCTTCAAAAGGAAGGACAGCTTCCACGCACTCGTTCACACCACCACCCCTTGTTGATTGATAAGAAGGATCCGCTGGGGAAGGGGGCTTTGCTTCTTGCTTCTAAGCTTGAAGATGGGAATCTAGCTTCTATATTGAAAGAAAAGGGTATCGCCCTATTATTATTAAGTGTTTCTGGCTCGACCAACGTACGAGGGCCGGAGGGATCGACCAATAGTCCGATAGTAGAAGAGGATAGGCTCGTTTTTTTGACCACCCTGACGAGCGAGTCCCAAGGGAGACTAGTTCAGTGAATGCAATGTGAGCGCCCGTGCCCGCTACTTCGCGCTAAGAGATCGAAATCCGAACCGTGGAGTGAAGCAGCTGCTGCTTCTGAATAAGGGAAGACAGAGAAGGAGTGCTCAAAGAGAGCACAAGCAAGTTCATAGTCCCGTCAGTCTCAGTCCTGTCCGGGAGCTAGGCCCACTCCTTGCCTCTATAGCCTTAGACCAACTCCTGCAGACAAGGGCTGTCCAAGAGCGCCGCTCCTCTAAGCCATGTATTCCCATTCTAACCGGATGCCGCCTCTTCGGGTCTACTTGTAGTGGCGTGACTATTGGTTGTAGTCGTTGCCGGCACGCTGCAGTCATAAGACACTCTTAATAATGGATGAAGACGGGGCGACCTATCCACCGCAAAAGAATCTTTCAATGGTATCAGAGCTTTGGGGCTCAAAGTGTGGGAAACCTCAGCTACGGTGGATAGAGGGTGCCTTCCAGAGCTCTATGAGGCTCGCATGCATCGTGCCTCAGAGGAAGGAAGACTCTTTCTTTCCAGAATGAGAAGGAAGAAGCGGTTGTGTTGAGAGGATGGGGAGCAATTAAGTATTCGTATTATAAAGAACTTGCACCTGCTCGGAACCATAATCCGTCTTCGGAATGCCAGGAGAGCCAGGAAAGCATTAAAGAGAGCGAGAGAGAGAAAAAAGCACGACACAATAAAGTGCGATAAAAGCACTCATCTTGCTGATCGACTGCGCATCGTCACAAAGTGCTCGTGCTTACTTGGGCCTCTTCTATCGCAAAGAATGTGCTGATGCAATGTAGTGCTGATGAGGACGACATCAAGTAAAGGAATGTTCAAGTGCGATGCGACTTTATGGATTCTTTCTGTCTTCTCAGTCTTGTGTTCGATAGTCTAATTCAGTTCAAGTGCGATGATGCGATCTCGGGCCTCACACTCAATTGAGTGGACCGGTCGAGACGTCGCCACTCAGCATCATTCCGAACAGATGACGGTCCTTGACCTTCTTTCCTTGTAGGCGGAGCCTCTTCCTTCCTTGCTTTCGCAAGAGCCCCCCTTAATCCTTCAACTGCTATCGATAAAGCCAGCCGGTGTCGAAAAGAAAGTGGCGAAGAGGTGCGCCCAGGGGCCGAAGAGTTCGGGCAAAGTGCTGAATCAAGCCTTATGGGGCAACTGCTACTCGAAGAGAGAGCCGGAGAAGAGGTCTTCCAGAGTCCCAAAAGCAAGGGGGCAATACGACCATGCCGCAAACGAGGAGCCGGAGAAGAAAGGACAGAAAGAACAGGAGACTGAGCCCTATACGTAGCCGCCAAAGCGCCCAAGAGGGGAAATCGATCGCCGGGGTCGCCCCATTTTAAACCCCATTTCGTTCGATGGATCGTTATAGTACGACGGCTCCCGAACCCCGAAGCCCATAACCCCGAAGGCCCAAACCCAAGAGAAGGCCCCGACCCCGACCACAAGGGCATGGCCGAAACCGCAACTTAGAAGCTACAGACTTAAAGGAAAGGTCTGACGTTCGGGTTGAATCTATCTGTCTTGGGAAAGAAGAGAATATATAACCAGGTGCCCATTCCTATTCGGCAGCTTAGGCCCTTCTCTTCCTTCTAAGATTAAGAGGGGTTCATTACTATAATGAAAAAGCAGCGTCGTACCAGAGCGTTTTCTCTTTCCAGTGAGTCGCTACGCACCTTCAGATTAAGAGAAATGAAGTCAGAGGCTCGAGTCCGTAGCTTTCGTTTGACCAGGAAAGGAGAGTGAGAGGGCCGGAGGGATCGACCGATAGTCCGATAGTAGAGTTATTAAGTGTTTCTGGCTCGCTCGTATTAAATATAATGAGTTGTCACTCGTACCTCCCTTTCTCTCATGTCATTCCTTGCTTTTTCCCATTCACAGCGGCGGAAGCCGGGAATCAAATAGTAGCTATCTCTTTGCCGGCCCTCAGGAGGTGCATCATTGGCGATGGTGGGAGCACACACGACAGGAGTGGTGACCGGACGCAAGGGGCGGCCCTGCCTTCACCGCAAATGAAGATAGCCAGCTGGAAGAGAAGGGGTTTTCAGTCACCCCTTAAGCAGCGGGGGGTCGGAAGCTTGATATTGGTATCATTGGTCTCTTGGAGACTGGATGAGAGAACGGGGATTCTTTTGCGACGATTTGCTCTTCAATTTATCTGCTCATGGGCGCGTCTTATGGGATACGCAGCAAGTGGAGGTGGAGGAGAGAGAGAGATAATTCATAGACTGCCGGATGGGTACGCCAGCAAGCAGTTTGAGTAACCTTTCCGTATGGGCTTCACGGCAGCAGACGGCCACTCTGGAGTGCATTGTGTCGGCTTGGAGAGACTGGAACCATGGATGATTCTGGGTCTTGACCGCTGAGGAAAAGGTTGGAGGAGTACCATTGAGACGAGCTAGAGCACTTGGAGAGCATGGTGCACAGTGGGATCTACAGTCGATTGGATGCCGATTTCGATGGACCAATGGCACTCTCTCGTGCAAACTGGATCGTGCTATGGTGAAGTGGCTTCTAGAGGAGTTTCGAGGCTGAGTTCCCCGGTTGCTTATCAGATCACTGATCTTGTGTGGTTTCGCCAGAGGATCGAAGACCCGTGAGGCCTTTCAAGTTCTTCAACATGTGGACAGAGGACTTCCAGGGCATAGTAGCAGATGCGTGGGCAGCCCAAGCCCAGGTACAGCGTAGGTGAGAAAGTAGCTGGAAGAGATGGGAATCAAGGTCTCATTTCCGACCTTATTTGCAAGATGGAAGAGCTCTTGATATGGTTATAAAGCGAGTACGATCACGAATGAATGTGGGACAGATATTTGAATCTCGGGGGATGCATCTTTTGATGAGAGATATGAGCAAGAGACTTCGATAAAGCTAGTCTTTTCATAATTCGATTAAGCCAGTAAGCAAACAGGTGAACCGGAATATCCGCATCATTGATGATGGACCTTTTGACGGAAAAGTGCAAATGAATGAATCAAGTTGATGATCAAATGGACATAAGGCACTTGTTACACAACAACCCCTTAGAGGAAGGGCAAAACAAGGGGGACAACGAGTAGGAAGTAGGAGAAATGGAAGTTGGGGCTTTGGTCTTGCTCATATTTGACAAGAGATGTTGATCATATTTGAGCTCGCCAATAAGTACTTGGTGCTACGATCATTGGAGGATTGACCCACTCCTCGATTGCTCGTTCGAGAACTACGATCTTTAGCTCCTTCTATCTGAGAATCACTTCAAGATGAATAGGAAGAAAGCTTGATCTGAATGAATGAGAAGGTATCAACATCAACAACTTCGAATTGGCCCTCCTCAGGATGAGCCGATCAACAATGCCGTGAGCTTGCTGACATTCCAATCTCTCTTTCTGGGTGAGGCAGCGTCTCTAACTATCCCAGCTTTCGGAGAACTATCCCAGCTTTCTGTACTGGAGATGAGACGGGAGCTGAGCAAGCAGTGGGGGGGGTCCCAAAGTAGCCTTCTCAGTGGGAAGCAAAGGTCTCAGGCAAGTGTATTGGGAAGCGCAAAGTAGCCTTCTCAGAGGGTAGAGGAGAGTGGAGGCAGCACTAAATCGCTGGCCTTTCCTGGGCTTGGGATCGGGGGAATAAGAATACCAGTAGTACGAATAGTAGATGCGGGAATGTGGGTGCGTAGGGCGAAAATGTCAGTCTACCGTGCATAGTCTCCACTCCATGGTATGTGTGGGAATGTCTAGCATGGGCAGATAGGTGCTTTAGTGGTCGGTCGTCAATAAGCGGTGTAGTTGACGGAAGTGGGGGAGGGAGACTATCGTGATGAGCGCCGAGAGTCAATGGTAGGGGAAGGAAGAAAGGACGAACTACTCTGCCAATACCTGGGAGCATTTTACCCGTAGGAATGATAGGCTAGTCAGAGAAGGTAGCTGGCCGAGATGTAACAGAACTACCACTCGCTGGTATGGAACTAGCACTGGCTGACGAAGAACTCACAAGAGAGCTCTCAGGGTATTACACTAGGATTGAGACTATAAGCATTATGAGCTATATTGGTATTAGCCCGGACCTCTGCGTGCACTGCTTCAGAATCAGCAGGTAGGGAATGAGAGACCCCGACCTCACCCGACCGCCTGATTGGGAGATTTGATCTGAATCCGAGGCCCGAGGACGGGGCGAAATAATATTAGAGCGATAGCGACGTGGAGGGCTTCATTAGGCCAGCGTGAAACTAAGAAAGAGAGATGAAATGTTGGCAGCATGCAAGCTAACTGTGCACGCTAAGAGAAGATCCGAGATGTTCGCAATTACTACCACAACCGCCCCCTCATCACTTACCGCTATTTATTCTTGGGGGGAATGCTGAACCTTTCATATAATGACTTTCGTCTGCGCCATTCACTCAACTCACTCTCTTTCTCTTTGCATGAACTTGAACTCCTCCAATAAAGATTCTTTCTGTCGTCCCAACCGCTACAGTGTCTTATCTTTTTGGACTATAAGTAATAATATAATATAAGTAAATAGTCGTGGGCCATTCACTATTCAAAACTACGACAGATCTACCCCTATGGTGGAGCTACTTAGCAACAAAGATCTTCTTTCGTTCGTTCCTATCCTTATCAGTCGTGCCTTATGAGTACTTAACACTCTTATCATTCACTCTTTCTCTTTCTTTTGCTTGGTTGGTGCTCTAGCATTAGCTGTTCTCTTATCCCTGCTGTTAAAGGAGCGGTCAACGAACAATCCACTTCTCTTCTATTCTATTTACTTGGAGGCTGGACTACTCTGACTATAATAGTTGTTTCGCTTAGTCCAATTCTTTTTTAGTTGAGTTCATTTTTCAGTAGACTTGAATTCAAACTCAAACATTTCGGGTGGAAAGAAGAGCGTAGTCGTGTAACCAAAAGGATGGATGGAATGGCGCTGTAGGAACCGGTCGGATTCGAACCGACGAATAGAAGTTTTGCAGACTTCTGCCTTTGCCACTTGGCTACGGTTCCCTATCAATTCAATGTCTTTCCCCCTTGTCCTACTTTGCTTCTGAGGGTGATACCTGTACGTATATCAGACGGTTGGTTCGGATCCCACATCGGTTGGTTAGAAAAGAAGGAACGAGCGACAGCGACGTGAAGACGGGTAGACGTGGAAGGTAAGAAAGTGCTGTCTTAGAATAGTGAGCAAGACCCTCGAACGAGAAAGAGGACTGACTTCTCTTCTATTTTCTTCTTCATTCCAACTGCCTAGTTCTGAGACAAGATATGCTTCTCTTGTATAGCCTACAGGAGATCCATCTCTTTTCTAGGTTGGAATTGTTGATGTGTTCCACGCCTGCTTTCGAGCCTTATTCTTCTCCTTCACCGGCCTGACCCAACAAGATCTGTTGAGCCTGACCCAGGTACTGATGTTCGTGTTCGTGCCTAGCCTTGTTTAGGACTTTAAGCCAGCATCAATGCTTTCATCAATATTTGTTGATTCTGAACCAGCAACATACTTGAAATCTGGACCCGTCCTGAGCCAAAGGCAGGGTCTTTTGTGGGGCCGGGCATTGATGCTTGTCTTATATAGTCTTGTTCTGGGTTAAGCTAGGAGTTGAGCTCAAGTTCAACAAGGGACGAGCGACAGCGACGTGGAAGAACAAGGGACGAGCGATAGCGTAGGGCTCGCTCTAAATCTAAAGTTCAGTCGGGGAGAGGGACGAGTATAAGGAGGGCTCGACCGATAGGGAGAGGGACGAGTATAAGGAGGGCTCGACCGATAGGGAGAGGGACGACCAAAGGGGTAGAGTTCATGGCCCAAAGCCATTCACGACTGTTGCTGGGATCGACCTAAAGTCCGATAGTAGGAGTCAGGATAGGCTCGACCATAAGGGTACCCAAATTATAGTGTCGAGGGCTCTGACTCGACTTTTCTAAAGTGGAACGTAAGGAAGGGAAAGAGTGAATGGCCCATGCCATTCACGACCTGTTGCTAGAGGGAGAGGGAGAGAGCCGAAATGTGAAACGAACTGACTTAAGTATTTTCGAGCAAGAGTCATTCGATTAAATTGAGCGAGAGCTAACACTGACTTAAAAAGAGAGAGTAATTGCGAGAGCGACGTGAAAGAGAGAGTTTCAAGTACGGCACAAGAATCTAATAGCCAACCTTCTTTCTATCTGTTGTCCAATGAGGGAGGTTGAAAGAGGGAAGTTGAAAGATTATTATCAGTTGGTCCAGTCCAATGAGTTCCTTCCAGTGATGGCGTCATTATCATTCGCTCCTAACAGACCGAGAGATTTGAACCTTGTTCCTACAGGACCTGATCAATTCGATCAGGCACTCGCTATCTATTTTCATTGTTCAACTGTTTGACAACATGAAAAACCAAAAGCTCTGCCCACCCTCTCCATCTATCCAAGGGATGGAAGGGCAGAGGCCTTTGGTGTCCCACGTCGTTATCACTCGTACCTCACAATCACTAGCCAATATGCTTTTCTCTCATGCCTTTCTTCGTTCATGGTTTGGTTCGATATTATGGTGTCCTAGGCGTAGAGGAACCACACCAATCCATCCCGAACTTGGTGGTTAAACTCTACTGCGGTGACGATACTGTAGGGGAGGTCCTGCGGAAAAATAGCTCGACGCCAGAATGATAAAAAGCTTAACACCCCTTATTTGATTTGACTTTTTCCATATTTGGAAATATGAAAGAGATAAAAATCCAAAAAGCAAAGGTCGTCTTATTTAAAATCCCAATTATGACATCTCTTCTCTATCACTTCACACCTCGGAACGCACTGTTCTATTTCTTATAGATAGAGAAACGCGCTTTTACATCTTCTTAACCCGAAATGGCTGAGGAAAGGTTCATTTTTTAGGGTACTCCCGGGAACAGATCCAGTGGAGACGGGGTGGGGCCTGTAGCTCAGAGGATTAGAGCACGTGGCTACGAACCACGGTGTCGGGGGTTCGAATCCCTCCTCGCCCACAACCTTCCCTTTTGGGAAGGGCCTTTCCCTCTGGGGGTAGGAAAAGAATGATCGGGATAGCGGATCTAAAGCTATTGAACTTGGGTATGGTCTTTTGTCGAAATGAAATGTCCTTACTTTCTTTATTTAAAGTGAAAGATTCGATCATTACATATAGTCAAAAATAAAGTCCGGAATCCGCATATTAATGTTTGACTCCCCTCCACTCTTCCTCAGCCAGGCTTGGGCAGAATAGCAGAGCCAGTCTAAGTATTAGTAGCATAGCAAGCGTTCCTCGTCATTAATATGTTTGCTCGCGGTGGCCTATCGGGATCATCGATGACTGCATCTTTAATGCACTGCTAGTACATCATCTGATAATTCCGGAATTGGCTATTTACAAGGGATTATCCCGGATCGTTGCCGAGGACGGCGATTCTCAAATAAAGTAGAACAGAATGTGAGTAGATGAGATAGAATGCAATAGAAAGAAAGACAGCGAACGTCCTAACTTTAAAATCAAAGCGAGCCTTTTCATTCCATTCTTTTTTCTTTAATTAAGACTCATCTCCCCTCCCCAAGTAGGATTCGAACCTACGACCAGTCAGTTAACAGCCGACCGCTCTACCACTGAGCTACTGAGGACCAACGGACTTAAGTAAAGGAAGCCGACTCTCGTTCTTTGGACCACTATGACCGAAAAGACAAAAAGTGCGTCACTTTATATTTATCACATAGACCTAAAGAAAGGGTGACGATAGCCCCTCCCCGGCAGGAGAGCCCCCAGGACAGGACAAGGGGGGCGGCGGTCAACCATCCACTCTCGATATGCATATTGATCAATCTTTCTCCGCGTCCTGCCAGTTCGCTAAGTAGACTCACTCGGCCCTCGGATCAAAGAACTGGGTCACTGAACCCGTCCGGAAGTGACTTCACTCTTTAAGGTTTAAATATTCTTAGATTCGAAATTAATATAAGTATTTCTGCTCTAATATCTTTTAACTCGCCTCACCTCAAAGAACGAGATTAGCAAAAACCGAGTTCGCAGTCGATTCAACTGCAAGCAAGGATAGAGTGATAACGACGTCTCTCCCCTTCCTTCGCCAGCTAACCTCTTGTCAACCGATGTCTTATTCACACCAACTACTTTCTACTTTGAAAGCACGTCGCTGTCGCAAATATTAGTCCCTTTCCTTTCACTCTTAGTAATATAATCTCTCGATCCCCCCTTGGGTTAGTGACTCTTTCTTTCCGGCTGCTATGCCTCGGCTCACTTCGCTACCTTGAAGTGAGTGAAAGCTCAATCCCAACTCTATTCTATTATCTGGTGCAGAACCCACTCTAGAGCAATTTCCAGAGAGAAAGAGCCCTACGCCGGAAGACATTGCGGAGCGGAGTGAGCGAGGAGCGATGCGAAATTCAAGTTATTTAGAGTGGAGCTGAGCTTGCAGCGTCATAGGAGTGGAGCTGAGCTTGCAGCGTCATAGGAGTGGAGCTAAGCTTGCAGCGTTGGGAGTGGAGCTGAGCTTGCAGCGTCATAGGAGTGGAGCTAAGCTTGCAGCGTTATAGCAAAGCAGTCCTTGCACAGCGGAACGAGCACAATAAGCAGTCCCTGCGTAGCGGAACGAGAACCATTAATGGCAAATAATGACAGAAGACCTGTCTTTTAATGGCAAATTCCTTGACTTTCACCTTACTTGTCTGTGCTCCTGCTGCTGGCTCCGCTTTTGCTTTTCTGCCGCTAGGCGTGGTTCTCGCTCATCCCGCTCGCTGCTCCTCACAGGAAAGACCAGACTCATTTCCTTACTCTAAAATGCTACGCAGAACTAGGCCTTAGATAGAACAGTACTTTCGCTGTCCTTACTCTTGCCACGCGGAAACTTGGCTGGCGTTCCTGACAGCTCATTACTACTAGAACTTCAGCTTAGATAAAAGGTCGCAAGGACGGAAGGGGCGAATGAGAATGACGCGGCGGGCAATTAAATTAAGTGGCTCACTTCGGGCGGGGGCTCGCCTGTCTCGTCACAGCTTCGGGGGGTGAGGCACTTTATCTGAACTTCCTGCTCGCCTCATTGCTTGAATTGGTTGCGCAATGTCTAAGTTGGTCAAATGGGTTCGATAAAGCCTAATCTCCCACTTCGCCATCTCGTAATCATATCATGAGTAGCGAATCTTGGAATGAGTTTCGAGAATTGGCATTCTTCCTTGAATGAGTAGCGAGAGTAGCACACATCGTTTTATCTTACTTAATGAGAAGAGTGTCAACTGGAATGCACTACTCGATTGGATGGATGGTTGAATCATCCTCATGCGTCCGGTTGGTCTATGTGGACCGAAGGGTTTTTCTTTCTTTCTCGGTCCCTCCAAAGTAGCATTTTTAGCGACAAGGATAAAGTGTTATGTAAATTGGTCTCGAGATTATGTAATCTCCCTCTGATCCCGCTCGTAGTTCCCTGTTCCGTCCATGTCTATGTTGGGAATTCTTCCGCTCGTGTCTCGGTCGTATGTGATTCTTTATTGCAAAGTCTTTCTTTCTTTCTTTCAACTTAGTTTGGTTGATTGCTCCGTTCATTTGCTTTCATGTTCCGTTTCGCTTGGTGGGTCCCTTTCTCCGGTTCTTTCCTCATTCAATTCTTTTTCAAGAAGGGTGAGTGAGGATGCATGGTTGGCCCTATCATAGCCGGGGTGGCGCCTTAACAAATGTTGGGGTCGGAGGTGTTCTTTCTCTTACTTAATAGACAAGATTCATGGGATTGATCTCTTTCTTTCTTATGAATGAGTAAGGCATGCTTACTAAACAAACTGATTTGGGTTGGACAAATCCGGGCGCGTCAACTTTTCTTTGCGGGCTTCTCCTTCAATTATTATTAGTCGCTCTTGCTATCAAGGGTCTTTTGGAGGTCAGCTCCCTCACTTCTCCAACTCAGACTTTGCTATTTTGGAAAATAGGATAGACAAGTTTGGTTCTGACTCTGGAGATGATGGTTCTTTGGTGATTACTTTGCTTTTGAAGGAGCCTATTATAGCATATGATGCACATCTTCTGACGAGCCCTTACTCTGCTCTGGAAGCTGCGCCCCTCATTCCGGAGAATCAAATTCCATACGCGACTCAATATGAAAATGGTTTTTAAATGTTTGGGAGACCAAAAATCAGAAAAAGAGACTGAAGGACGAAACGAATTCTTTGAAACAATTCCCTTTTACAATCTTCACGATCACAATCATCCCTCAGAGTTAGAGGAAAGAATCCCCGAGGCTAGCAGGCAATGTAGTTCTTTCTTTCTCTTTTCATTCTCGTGATCAAAAACGTGTGAAGACGCCCTCCCTATTCAACGGGAGGTGCATTTTTGACCGTCTCTTCAGTGACTCTTTTCGTTTCATTTTATCGAGACGGGCACCTGCTTATAAGAGTAATTGGTGCCGGACTTCTTAATATCAGATCTGATATCAGTTCGTCTTCCCCTAACCTTACCGCTCCGTGGGTTTGAATATGCAACTCCTTCACTCTACATAGCACCTGGTGTTAAGTGTATATAGTTATGAACGAGTACTTGTTGTTTCATTCTCTCCCTTTCCCGAACTCTCGGAGAAGAAAAACAGAGGGCACTCGTGAGCTCTTAAGCGGGCAAGCGTCCCTTCGGATTAGTTAGAGTTTTTAGTACGCAACTGAGAGGATAGGAAAGTTGAAGAAAGAAAGAAAGATAAGTGAGCTAGAGAGACTTGAATGAGTTTGGCTGCCTCTTACCTCTTAGTCTTAGCCAATCAGATCTGGGTCGATAATGATACCGAACTATATGCTTCATAAGCCTCAACAAAGAGGCGGAAGAATTCCCTGGACGTGCTCCAAGCCTTGGTTCCAGACTGTCCCATTCTCTTCTTCCTAGTCCGCCTTTACCTTTAAGTCACCTGACGGGATAGAAATGGGTGGATTAAAGAGCCCTGTGAAGGCCTAGCCTGTCGCAGTTCCTCACGCTCTTGGGGTCAGCGGCTACTAAAGTAAACTCGATTAGATGCTTCAATAAAAGGCGAGGCTTGAGGAGAGGTTTGATTCATCCCCTTTCTAGAAGGAGAACCCGAACGATAATAGGAATTCGTACCAGGGATGTGCGTGCCCAATTACTTAATCTAAAGGAAAACGCGGTAGTCGAGTACGGAGAGAGAGATTATTGTTTTTTGTGCCAGGAGAATCTCTGACATTCTCGCCCTAAGGATTCTAAATCAAGGCTTCATTTCTTCGTGGATTTCAATTCATTCAAAAGGTTTCATTCTGGACTTCTGCACCTAAGAGTAGGCGCCAAACCCATGCCCGGAGAAGAAGGTTGAGTCTCTATCACTCTTCGGCACTGGAATCCGGTAGGTGGCAATTTGAGACTACCAAACTCATCCCTCCTAACAAGGATTCTCTCGACCCAATGCTTGTAAGAAAAAGAAGAGCTAGAACTGGCATTTACCATAGTCTTGCCTTCAGAGCGATTGATTCTTAACCAAGAGCAGCGCGCGAGGAACCAAATACGGTGTGATCACCTATAATAACATGCATAGGGGATGGGATTCATAATTGAGTTTCACTCTTTCTTCCCATATCATATCCCAGCTTCGGATGCTTTTGCTTATGCGCATGCAGAAGAGTCCAAAGAACATAGCCTGCCCTTGTTCTGAGTTCTTGAGAAGGATCTCACATTCTTTCTTTAGTAGTTGGACTCTAAGAAGAGGCGGTGGGAGACCAAGAGCTCTGCTTTAGGTACGTGGAATCTCTCTCTTTCTTACTCTAGTTATTGGAGTGGAGCTTAGAAGTAGCAGAGCAGAGCTAAGGGGACTCGGACTAGTCTAGGTAGGACCCGGACTACTCAGCTTGGCCTCGGAAGCATAGGAGATGTAGGACTAGGCTAGGCTCTGAAGACAAGACCCCCGCGCACCCCTTATGAGTTATCAAAAGAAAAGAAAGAAGCTCCGGCAAAGAAGAATCGGTTTACTTCGCTCCAATAAATGATCTTCCCCTTAACTTAAGTCTTTCTTCTTGTAATGAACTCAAGCGCCTGAGGTTCGTAGGGTCAGTTCCTCAATTCCCTTTTCTTTCCTATTCCATTTCCTATAACTCAGCATTAGGTGCGGGAAGATTTAGCAACCTGGGAGCACCTCAGCCAATCATCAATGAAAGCCGATAAGCTCAGTTACATGCGAGATGTGTCAACAAAGAAAAGAAAGAAATAGAAACTCCCATTGGTTGCCTTGTGCGAAGTTCTGGTTGTCTTAAATCAAAGCGCAGGGCTTCGAGAGCTTAGGCAAGCAAGTGAACCTAGCGTGCAACCAAACAAGTGCTAGGTATGATGAGTCCTCGCACGTGGAGGCCAGACAGACGAGTAGTGAGTAGTTATTCAGGGGCCCGTCCACAGGATCTGAGCTAGACAGACCATGAAGCACTGACTGAGACTCAATGAAATTATCTTGCCATCTATGAGAGTATGGTGTCAATCGTTGATGAGCCCAACTTCTACTCTTTCCATGGCATAGGCTCTGAGATCTCCAACGGTAGGTCTCCCATTTCAGTTCTTTGACCGGCCGCCCGCCTTCCTTTTATCTTTCCCCCAAGATACTGGATTGGAGGATTCATTCGGATCTTTCATGTCTTGTGACCGACTTATAGTCAGTAGCTTTCTCTAGGCGGAGGCGGCTTGCGCGTGGCTTGGATAGGGCCTAGGTAGGGTAGCTTTCTGGTGAAAGAGTAGGGTCTCTTCAACGATCTCCAACAAAGGAGTGAGAGGGCTAGAGGTTAGGAAGCGAGGGCTGAGGCACTTTCTATGATGCCGGGATTCCAATTGGATACTCAAGAGTGAAGGCTCTATTCCTACTTCTGTTTGGACGACTCGAGGGCAGGCTCACCACTTCTACTTCTGTCGGTTAGGGCTCTTGCGCGGGTTAGGAAGGTAAGGCCTCTATCAGTAGGGCCTCTCTGGCTGTGGAACTTTTCTTTGACTCTGTTGTGCGGAACTGTGTTTACTATGTTGACTTTATTAGCTGACTTAGGTGTGGGACGGGATCATCATTCTCTAATTTCAACGGTCTTCTTTCTCTCTCTGGTAGAGGACGAGGTGCTATGCGGAAGTGTTGTGAATGAGCCTAAGGGAAGGCGGCCTGAAGGGTGGACTTGAGGAAGGCTGGACTCAGTTCAGTGTGAAGGGAAGTCTGGTCTCAGATCTAGTGGAAGAGCAAGGGACTTTACCTACTTTTCTCCCGTGACGTGAAGAGATATAGTGCTTCCTCGCTCTGATGGGTCTCTCATCTGCTTCTTTATATGGTAGATCCGCTCACTGCCCTATTCTCTGAGGCCTCTTGGAAATAGGAGCCGTATCAACCGGGCCGAGGTTTCTATTCCAAACTATATTATAATTATTTTCCCAAACTATAATTACGCCTTCTATTTGGCTATTGATTCAGTCCTCCGCGGAATGAGTCCTTATATCTATTTATTTTCTCTTAATAAGGAGATAGACCGGAATGAGTCCTTATATCTATTTATTCTATTAATAAGGAGATATTAAGCTTAAGCTGCAGCCCTTTGGCACTAGCAACACATCTATAAGGTCAGTGCACACCGAGAACTTAATGGCAGGTAGGGGTTTTGAAGCTAAATGAGGTTATTGGTTAAGTACCTTGATTGGGGGATCCAGCCTCACCGATTCAGTTGGTAGAGTGCTCTTTCAGAATTCAGAGCAGCGCCTACAGATCCCAAGTTTAGTGAATTAGCAGGCAGATCTCTTGAAAGCGGGCGTACACAAAGAAAATAGAATCGCTCCGCAGCTGGGCTGGATTCAGTATGTATTGAGTCCCCAGCTCTATCCCCCACACTCTGGGCTAATTCCCGTTCGCCGATATCCAGAGAGAGAGTAGACCGGCCCCGTCGCCTCACAGCTGTGCCCTCCGATTGCTTGCCCGAAAACGTACTAATGGTCAGTGAGAACAATCAAAATCAACTAGGGATGAGTCGAGGAGAAATGATAGCGGCCCTCACTCGGAAGGCTCTTTTGATTTCCTTCTCAATTAGAGCGACTGCTTGGAAGTTCTTCTTGCAGTTCACAAACAAAGGTAGTCATGAATGAGTGATCACAGGGGGGATACCGCTCCGTGGGGCTACTCTCAAAAATGTAGAGCGTGGAATAGTGGAACTTAACTTAAGTGCTGCAGCCAGAATGGGACTTGTGACACCTGATCTGCTCTAAGGCTACATTATAATCTACATCCAGCCAGATATATATCTTTATACACAGATGGGCAAGAGCAATTAGGTATATATAGGTGCTGAATAAATGAGACCGCTCTAGCTCTCTTGCGTGGGTTGTGCAGGAAGAAAGGGCATCTTTCTCATCTTAACCGCTCACCCGGAGTCATAATCAGAGCTGGGGAGCACGCGAGGGGTCCTTTTTCTTTATCTAATTGAACAGCGCTGCCATAGAATAATCCAATCTTGAGTACTGTACTATAGCGAGTACTCTCATTCATTGGTTTAGGCTAGGCAATCCTATCTATTCCAATCTGTTCTAAGCAACGTGAATCTGGTTGTGGTCGTAGATTCTCTTTTCCACTCTTCGGACGTGAATGAATGTGGCATGAACTCCAAGAGTCTGAGTTCTTTCTATATCTATAGTTCTCCTCTTCTTTCAAGTAGCACGCCCTCTTTCATGAATGGGAATTTAGGCTCTACTTATATGAGAGAGAGATGATAAATGTGAACTAATGGGAATTACGCGCTTACTCTCATCCCTAGAGTGGAGTGGTCTTCAAGTAGAGGCGGGTAGTGGGCCGATAAAGAGCTGCTCTGGATCTGAAACTCAGTTAAGTGCATATCATTCCTGACTTATGTCTTTCTATAATATAATCTATCTATCATATATCAATCTCTCGCTTTCAGTTCTTTATTTAGTAGGTAAGTTCAGTTCTTAATCTATTTCTTTTCTTTTTTCAGACGATCCATTCGTCAGTCGTCATGGTTCGTCAGCGAAGCAGGCAGAAGGGGACTAGGATAATGGAGAATAGGACTGTGGGTAGTTCAGAGTGGAGCGGTCAAGGACTACACTACTATCAGTCTAAGTTCAAGTCCAAAAGGAGGGGAAGCAGAGCAGAAGAACCATACGGAGCCTAGCCTCCCAGCGCCTTACCGAATCCTATATGTCCTGCCTTACCGAATTGGTTCACCCTTCTGGTCTATCCTTAGGATCTGAACCCGTGATTGGGAATGTGCTATGATTGGGCCCGATACTTAACGATAAGGGAGAGCTCCACCAATCCTTTTATCCGCTATCCTTCTCTTGGCCAATGGTCTTGCACGGGCCCAGTTGCACTGCTATTATCTTATCCTACGGCTATTCTTCCCCTCTCCTACTGAGGATCTTCTCCCTCTCCTACTGAAGATGATGGGGCTGACCCCAAGGTCAAATATAGTCAATTGTTATCCGAGGGCAGCTACGCTACCTTTTCTGCTCTGCATCATTCAAGAGATTAGCTTGAGCGGTACTATGAAAGAGGGTACTACCATTAAGACTTCACTTCCGTTGGCCCTAGTGATCGCTAACTAATGGGAAGACCCGTCTCATGCCTCACTGTCACTGATAGAAGGAACTTTTGGAGCTTAGTGGTGGAGATGTCTTCTTTATTCACCTATGTGGAAGGCGGGGAAGCTTTATATCTATCTGTCAGGTTTACTCTCCCTCTCCTTCTTGTTATGGCTGGACCGTTCCGCTCACAGGTGTACCTAGGCCTGGCCAGTGTTAGATCAGATCAAGTGGATCATGTCCTTTCCGTGTGTCTTTAACGGGTTGGTTGGTACCGGACCTGGGAATGATTGTGAGGCCCTATCTTCTGTCCCTGATTCGTACAAGTTCTTCTCTTCTTCCTGTGCGGTGTTCGGGTCACTCTGCTAGAGGGCCAACTACATTTCACTTTTTTGAGAGGAGAGTGTGTGCCGACCGACGATCTCTCTCTTCGCGCCTACTTTAATCTCCCTATTTGCTAGCTAGGGCGGTCCTCTATCTCTTTTCCCTCTTTATGACTGTGTTGGCGGGGCTCTGGTACGATAGAAATCTTTATGCTACATGAGCTGCATAGCAATTCCCCATGGGGGAGTCCAGTCCTTTATTCGTGAGTAGGGTTTCTTATTCTATCATAGCTTCTTTCACAGTCCGGATCCGCGAGGAGAAGGGAAAGGGGGGTTATGGTCTACAGTGTGTATGGAGTGTGGGATCTACTGGTGAGTATGAGGGTGGTGGAAAGGACCTTCCCGGGTTGGAGTTGGAGTCTAGTTTGAATTTGTGGGCGAGCTCAACTCAAACTAAGGTCCTGTCCTATCCCTTGGTTCCTTCTTCCTGGGAAGGGTCAGTCAGATAAAGAAGATGGAGAAGTAGATGTATCAGTCTCTCTCTCTCTTTCAGTGGTTGGTTCATTTGAAGTGGGATGAAAGTAGGACGGGACGGCTCATCCGAGTACCCTACTCTTTCGTTTACTCTGCCATTCAATCACAGTAGCGTACGGCAGACCCTTCAATTCAAGTCTTCCACAGGAGTTCAAGAGAGCCGAGGACTTGGATTGGATCGCAGGACATGGTGCGAAGAAAGACTCTTTGTATCCGCGAGAGAGCAGGGTCACAAATCCGAATGCTTACGCACTCTGATTCCGCTAGGGCCCTTGAAGAGATATATATTGACAGGTCTTTTTCTTAACTATCTCCACCGCGTAGTGGTCTTCCCCCGGTTTCCCCGGCATATGCATCAAACTTGAAGCAAGAAGGAACCGATTCAGATTCCTGATCCCAGCCGGTGGTCCTACTGCTCCAATCTTTACTCTTCTTTACTCGGGAAAATGGGCTTGGAGAACACTCAGCCTACGGGCCTATGACTCTCTTCCTATAGGAGAAGGAGAGAACCATAACTTATTGCCTTTCTTTCACTAGGACAGGGGCAAGCGGCGAGGAGGGGAAGATATAGGACTATGAGCAAAGAGGTCTTTCTTTCTTTATTTAGAGGCAGGTGCAAGATCTTAGGGACTTCCAGGAGAGGTGGGCGAGACTTGTCTTCGCATGTGGGCTACTCTTCAATCTTAGCTACTTCGGAGGATAAGGAGTGAGTGTAGCATACCAATCTATCCTCTCCTCTTTTGATGATCTGAAATTAGTGCTTTTGAAGGCTCCGGCAAGCCGAGTTCCTGTAGTAGGACCATGAAGTCTGAGACCTGATCTGTGAGTGCTATCCACATCTATTCCTTTCATCCATCATACACTCCACCGTGCGTATCGTTCCTGTCTGGAGACGGCGGCATCGCTTTCTTTTATTTTAAAGAATTGAATGATTGTGCTGCATAGCTCAATCTGGGCAGCTGATCGGGTTGAGTACCATGAATCGACTCTGCGTAAGAATCCGGTATAGAAGAAGAGAAGATGGTCGTAAAAGAAGAGAAAGAAGTATCCTCCGCTCCGGGGCCGGAGTAAACTGAATCTCTTAGCTATGCCTAACCATACATAGATAGCCTGAGTTGATGCTGCCTTTGAAAGTAGTAAAGTCATGATCTAATCAGCCCGCAAAGGACTATCCAATAGCGGACTTGACCCTCTAAAGCCTGAGCCCATTTCCTTTTGCTCTGAACTATGCTTTCCTAGGGATCCAATAGAGTGATAAATCCCCCTGGTCTACCAGATCCAAGAAGAGATTAGGTCGTCTAGCGGTCTCACGGAACATGAGAAGAAGGGGGGACGGCGAGATCCATTCAATACTTCACTTCCTGCGTCTCCCTTACCTATGAAGACCTCTACTGCCTCTTTCTTTCTCTCCTGTTGAAGCTGGGTCGGCCTCAGATAGCAGCACTGCAGGTCCTTTTCTATGGATTCGTAGCACTGTAGCCTGGCTTCTCTGTCCTATCCTAAGCCGAGATTGCGCCAGTCTCATCTCTCTTTACAGGAGTTGCAATGGGGTGGGGAGTTCACTCTTGTAAGGGTGCGGGCCTTACTTATAAGATGGCTCAGTCATCCGACTCCTAATGCTAGCAAGGAAGTTCTGTACTGTACTTCCAATCTCTCATCTTATATGGAATGAATGCGCATTGATCTTTGACTCCAAGAGCAAGAGAAGAAGAGAGAGTTCATTCTCTTCGAGTAGCAGGCGCATAGAAGCAGAAGTCGAATGGTTGAACAGAGGATCTGGATTCACAAATTTATCAAGCAAGCGCGAGGAGATTGACTGGCTCATGCCGAGCTTATAGGATCTCGCCGATCTTCTTCCCCATCCCTTCCAGTCGAAGAGTGAGGCGCCGCTTTTACTCAATTCGTTTAAGGCACCCCGCTTGCTCGCAGTGGGCAGGAGAGAGGTCCGAGTGAGAACGTACTATATTAGGTTAATTAAGTGGAGCGATAGCGACGTGATAACGACGGGGCGCTTAGTAGCACGCTTGTTAGCGCCCGGCCCACAAACGTTCTAGGCGCTTTGTTTTGGAGCCAACGTCTGATGAGCGGGCTATTGGTGTTGTCCTCGAGCTTTCATCCTTCGGAGCCCATAAAGTAGGGAGTTGCCTAAGACCTTCCCAAAAAGCTAATAGAAAGGTTCATATGTTCTCTTATCGGCCTAGCTCCTGATCTTGTGCATATCTACTGGGGACAGGTTCTCAGTCCTTGTATTGCTTGACTGCCCTTTGTTTGTTAAAAGGAAAGGTAGCTCTGACCTTTGACTGTAAACCAAATCCTTCTACCCTACTACTATAACTTATGGAAAGACTCACTCGTTCGAACATCAATGCGTCGGCATCACTTTAGGCAATCCTTCAGACTGCGCACTCAAACTTCTTTTTTCTTTCGTTCGTGCCCCACACCCTCAACTCACTCACTCCCAGATGGATTGCCAACAAGGATGAGTGTCTCGATTAACGCTTGCTTTTGGAAAAGAACCAAGAACTAGTTAGTGCTTCCTTTAATAGAAGGGACCCATAGCCCGAGGCAGGTGGGCCCACCCCTGAGGATCAGCAGCACCTACCTGAAAGCGAGCCTGCACTGGAACCAGACCTGTTCTGCTCCTTGGGGAGAGACCCAGTACCACGTCCTTTACCATATTCCGAAATTATTCAATGTGACTTAATCTTGACCTATTTTTGAACTGCCGAAATAATTAACTAACGAACTAGCGATGAGGATTCAAGACGAGCAATTAAACGACTGACGAACAGCGGAAACCGATTCCTGGTGAAACCTTCAACCGCAGGGGATATCACGATTAACTAACGAATAAAAAGAGATATATGTGACAATCATATTAGTGTTGTCGTGCCAGGGAAAGGTCTACGAAACCATTAGCGTTAACAAAAAGATAGCAGTTCTAACATGGATTGGAGTGACCGCAAGGAAAAGTGGAACTAAGTTCCCACTAATAATGCTCATGCGGGTGAACTTAGTTTGACTTGTTACTGGAATAGCGCATAATCCAGGATACCTTAAACAGGATAGGGCGGAGAACCCTACCTGGCACCAATAAAAGAACCATTGGTTCATCTGAAAGATTTTCTCTCCTTGTTTCCAAGCAAGGAGGTACAGTCCCAAGATTCCATCCATCCCCCAAATCCCAGCAGGTCCATAGTAGGCCAAAGATAATTAATTTATTTTTGTTATCTTTATCATGGCGTTTCCAGGTTACTGAGGATATGGGAGGATTAAATAGATCTTCAAGACTTGGACTTGGTTCAATCAACTTTAAATAATACCAAGAATTCCATTTATACCAGTCTTTAAGCCAATTCTGGTATAAAGTATATTCAAGGAATATAGTTTCATGAAACCTCAAGTATTGGTCAGGGATTAAACACAATTCCACGGGTTTCACCCTTTGTCATACTAGAGAGACTCTGATCCCCTTCCAATACGGATTCAGAGGGTTTCCCCTACCAAACCAATATTCTAATGGTAGCCTCTCCCGAGTAAGCGACCTATCAGAGACAACAGACAGACGTTTCCATCTTAAAGACAATTTGGTGGAACGCATCCTTGACCTGACTCTAAAACCTGCACCAGCTAACCTATATATGCATGACTCAGATAAGCCATACTTTTCGGCAACATGACACAAGCTTAGAAAATTATTAATAGATAACATAGCCTTCGCAGATACCGGGGAGAGGTTAACTCGAACCCCTTTAACCCGGAACTGCTTAGCAAATTCAAGGGCTCCAATCTTAGAATCCAATGACTTAGATTTAGATATAGAGACACCTATCCTACTAAGTATCCAATAATAATATTTGGCTACTTCCCTATTGGCAATGACTATGTCATCACCAAGAAGGGCATAATCCTCGAAAGGCACCCTCGTCCATGGTCTAACCATAAACGCTGCTAACCACACTATATAATGGTGTGATAAGCTGAAAAGAGCCCAAGAGCCATAATACCCTAGAGGTTGCCCACAATCAAACCAGACGAAGCCCTCTTGTTTTACCAGAGGAGGACCGACGCCAAAAGAATGAGAAGCTAAGGTACCTCTAACAATACACTCTGCTGCTACGCGCCCCCATATAGAGGAAACGACTTCAAATATGATAGTAGCAGGCCAACGGTCTGTTGCACTACTCAGGTCATAAGATAAAATACCCAAAAACCCTTTATTGCTCAACCGCTGTATAGGACGTCCTTGATTAAACGTCCCATCGCAAGGCAAGCGGGATAAGACCTGCATTGCCCACGAGTGTACAGGGTATAAAAGACGCTGTCGCACATAGTTTCCGATGGCAAAGAAACGCCTTTTACCAGCCCCAGGAAGGGCACTTGCAAGACGACCTAGACGAAGCTTCCTTGGTTCTATTCCTTCTTTAAAGAACCAATCATCCCACGCTGATTCAATTGTATCATTGTAGGCATCTAGACTTCGCTGCATCACCATCTCAGTATATTCAGTATCAAACGGACTTACATCCGCCTTACACCATAACCTTGATGGATGAGCCTCTTCCCACCCAACGTGGAAGAATTCTACTGACCTAGCATAAGCCCTCAATTCATATTTTAAAGAGGAGAATATGTTTGGAGGTATATTATGACCTTTAATCCTTTTATCATTGTTGGGTGTAGATTTCCAAGTCGGAATCCACGATATCCCTAAGGACATTGGGATCGTAGATAACCAGGGAGCATACACTGACAATAGAAATGAACTCGTACGTTGAATCCACCGACCTATTGTAGGAACGCCGCTTCCAGTGTCTTCGGGGTCATACATAGAATCAAACGTATGCCTGCTTATCCGCTTGGCAAGAGGAATGATCCTACAAATACTAAACCAAGACAAATAGAGACGTACTAGATAATCACCTCTCTCACCTCGCTGCATGATAAGATGGCGATGGTGACGAGGGATGATCCTTGGTATCCCTGCCCTGCTTAGACTTACGTAGACTTCGGACTTGCTGTCCTTTCCGATATTTGATTCGGCATAGTACTGCTGTAAACAGACAGTACACCTCTTCAGATAGCGCATAATCCTTGATCAATGGGAAGAGTACCCATAAGGGAAGCGAAGGAGAAAGGGATAAAGAACGAGATAGCCAAGAGGATCAACGTCGCTGTCGCTCGTACCTTACGCAACTTCTTTATCTGGGTTCGGAAATGGGCGCCTAGAACAAGAACCCTTTTATTTACTCTCTCTTTCAGTCGTACCAAACGCGTACTAAAGTGTAAGTTTGTGGCCTCTCACGTCTAATCCCTCTAAAGCTCGTCGAGTGTATTACATAACCGAACCCCTCATTGGATAAAGACCAGGGGTCAATCCCACTTACGTCCGGGAAGAGCTATAGGAAAGACTGAACACCTCCCCATAGGGGTAGAGTGAATTCCGACGAGTTCATGGGCAACCCCATATCTGGAATCTAAAGGGATAGGCGAGTTCCAGTTGACCACGTCGCTATCGCTCGTCCCTTGCCTCGGGCCTTGATTTAATGTAGGAGGCGGACCTGGGACCCCTTACGAGTTCAGGGAAAGAGTTCATTCCAAGATTCACGACCTCTTTTTGAGAGTGATAACGACGCCTGAAAGAACCAAAGAGGAGCTGCTCTAGGCTACACATATTCATAAACGTTTGAACTTGAACACCCTCTTTAACCTACGAAGGAGCTGCTGCTGCTAACATGGCATCAACTAATGAACTTAATATCTTTGATCTTTGTCTTTGCAACAACTAATGAACAAGAGGAATTCTCATGAACAATAGCAGCAGTCGTGCATAAAGAACGAATTGACTGTAGCTCCCGTCTTTCCATTAAGAGCTGAAAAAACGGAATTCCGGTCTTTGAAGATCTTGAATAGTCCCGAACGAGGCAAAGCACTCAAGCTTCAGGGTAGGGGCGGTCTGGAGCAGATGAGCGGAGCATTCCTTCATCCCATAACCTTAAGATGTTGATAGGCAGGTCGGGAATTGAGTTGCTGGCTCAGCTGCGGTCCGAGGTACGAGCGACAGCGACGTGGGACGGGACGACGTGCCTTCTTCGAGTTCTGTGAATTCAATGTGAGTTCAGGGAAAGATACCTAAAACTACTGCGCTTTCATTCTTCTTCTGATACGAGGTACGAGCGACAGCGACGTGAGTTTCCTTGAGGTTTATTGCCCGCTTCTTGTCTGAGGGAAAGAGTGATAAAGAAGGGGACGAGCGAAGCGACGTGGTGAATGGTCCGAATGGACATGTTAGACTCTTGCTAAAACATACCGTAGTCGTTCTACGAAACTACGAAAGATCTTACCATATTAGACAATCACTATCCGATGCCCTTCAGAGCAAATCAATCCTATTAGACAAGAAGGTGTTCAGCTCAGAAAGCACCGGAAAAGAGAGGACTTAAACAAGGAGGATAAAGAACTGCCTACGAAACAACAACTTACGTGGAACAAGCTGCTTCTACTATCAATGCCCTTGCCCTTGAGTCTGATTCATATACCGATACCGAGTTAGTAGTTATATAATAAGTAGCCTTTCCAGTCCAGTCCGTTCTCTTATCTCCCGGGAATCATAAAGAATGACTAATGTACGCGGATAAGAGATAAGAGGAGCTTAGCGGATAAGAGATAAGAGGAGCTTAGCGGATAAGAGATAAGAAGAGCTTATACAAAAGCAGCAACGGAAACTCGAGCTGCCAACGAAAGAAAGGCCCTATCTTGAAGGCAAGCAGAGGAAGAATAATGAATCATGGGACGAAGTGCTACAATATGAGAGACGAAGACAAAAGGAGGAGCTTATAGCTTATACTTGAAAGGAGGAGCTTATAGCTTATACTTGAATTGAATGTGAGGTACGAGTGAGAACGACGTCTCGAATTTAAAGTAAGGGCCGAGTGACAACGACGGGGCGACGTTGAGAACAAATATATTCGATTCCATTTTCGACCGAAGGAGTCGACTTTTCAAGTTTCAAAGTCGAGTCAAAAATAGGTCGAGCACGTCTACCCGTCTCGTCCCTTTCTTTTTCCATCCCGTACGCCAGTGAGCTAGTTTAAAGTTGTCAGCTGTAGGGCTTTAGACTTGATATATCCGATCCTGTCATAGTTTTGGTTTGGAGGGGAGTTCGGTGTACATCACTCGGAAGCTCTTACGCTGTGGAACTCGTTAGGAAGGGAAAAGCAATGGAAGCACTTAGTACTGAATGGCAAGTCCAACCTAGTTAATTTGAGCTATCTAACTGAACTAGCAGGAGAGAGACAAGACCCGTCGTTCTCACTCGGCCCTTATTGTCTCGACCGGAAGTCAAACCATAGAACAGAGCTCCTTTCGGTCGAACCCGCCGGACAGAAAGAAAGACGACCTTACCTTTTCTCCGATAGTCTCAGTGAGAGCGACTCTAGTCTCCCCCGTTTACCTTCTTTTGTAGATAGAAGAATCAATGAGTGGAAAGGACTCCCAGACTTGCTCCGCAGTACGAGCCTCATACAGAGCCGCGCCCTTGTGATATGATAAGAAGAAAAGGGCCGCCCTCTTTTCTTTCCGCATCAACCTGTCAAAAAGGGTGTATAGCTCAGTTGGTAGAGCATTGGGCTTTTAACCTAATGGTCGCAGGTTCAAGTCCTGCTATACCCAAATCAAACCACTCTTGTATTCGTAAGGATGCATAGTTGCGTTCAAAGAGCACTCTTTGGCCTTGAGACTTGCCCCTTTCTCATCAACATCTCGACTTCGCTCGTGAGGTAAGTATAAAGGAGATCAGACTGGCTCGGTCATCGATAGGCCGGCCTTCTCCGGATAGGGCGCGGGGGAGAGTCAAGCACTTGTGAGTTGGGGTGGGACGCACCAAAGCAGCGTTCGTTGTACTAGCGCCTGATTTTTAAGCTAAACAGAGGGTCGACCGAAGGGCTCGCTCTAAATCTAAAGTCATAAGATTGATGAGACTTTCTTTTTCAAGTTGAAAGATTATAGTGTTGCGATCTTTCGTAGTTTTGTAGACTGGGACGAGCGGAGCGACGACGTGGGATTTAAGTTTCTCCTTACTAGATTAGATTAGTCCGAGCGATACTAAGTAGCGACGTTGAGACGGGTAGACTATAGACGGGAGCGACGTTAAGACGTGGAGTAGGGATTATTGATCTAATTGGTTGTCCCAATAGAGAGATGCGACGGCCCTCTATCCCCAGCTCAACGCAGAAGGCTTTGAAAAGGGCTTTTCCCTTTAACCATTTCTGGAGCTCCAGCCATTTCCCTGTCCGATGGTGACCTATAAGATAAGAGAGAAAGTTGAAAATCATCCTATGGACGAGAGGAGTGAGTCTTTAAAGAGGAAAGACTAGATCTCCCTGTTCAAGGTCGGTATAGTGACCGGAGCCCTTTCCTACACTTCTTTCTGCTCCCCAAACCGCGGTAACCAAGACTAGTGTGGGCTTTCCTTTACTGATAAAGAGGAAAGGGGCCATCCCTCAACCTTCCGGAAGTTTTCCTGCTCTTGTGAATCCTTGCTAGTCTGTCAATAGGCTGCCCGATCAAGCGACAGTCGTGAATGGACTCTAACCATGAACTCTCACCATTCACGACTGTTGCTCTTGAGGGAGAGATTCAAGTTCTTTATTATTATAAAGGTACGACCTCGGGATCTCCGTTGTCCGCCCGATGAGCTTTTTGCCAAAGGGACGAGACGAACGATAGTGAACTAATCATATTTAAGTAGAGCAATAGCGACGTTAAGACGTTGCGGGATTTTATCGAATGGTCGGTCTACAGGAGTTGGTTAGAGCAGTGGTTGGAGTACCTTAAATGGTACGCTATGGTCGCTCTTAGTGATCAGGTTACCATCCACGTCGCTATCGCTCCCCCCTTGATGCACCTGTCGTTAACCGAGGAGGGCGGATTCTACCGATTTGGTACGTTTCGGTCTCCTGTGGAAGTAGTATGATATGGTTGTGGGTAAACGTACGAGTGATAACGACGGACGAGCGATAGCGACGTGCTTCCCTGTCCCCCTTGGGGGCCTGGGTGGAGCGTAGTTCTTTGGTCTCAGTGGAGGTACGAGCATCGCGACGGTAGCTAATGAGGTCTAGGAAACCTGAGTTATTTGACTTGGGTCCACTAGACTAGATCGGAACATAAAGCCCTATCCTTGGCTACCGCTTGCTTGCTCACTGCCCTTGCAGCAGCTAGCTTTCTGGCTACTGGACTACTTGCTTGCGGTTTCAACCTTCTTGGCTATGCTACTTTGCTACCGGTCCTACCGACTACATTCGCATCTAGTGCAGTGGCTTGGAAGCAAGCTACCTTGACCATCTTCCGAAGTTCTAAATAATCTACTGATTAAAGGCAGTAGTCGCGGACTGCTCCACATTCAGCCACGCCAGAGTTACTTCCGAAGCGCTACGGACGGGACGAAGCAGCCAATAGCAGGTTATTCAGAGCCAGCCCAGCAATTGGAAAAGGCTCAATTCTTCCATAACATAAGGGGGGGGGTTGCGCGCGAGCCGAGTGACGTAGGTGCACAAGAGTACTTCGCGCCACAACCATCTCTTTTTTATAGGTTCTACGGACCGATGCCTGCTGCTGAATCAGGTAGAAAAGATTCATAGATATGCCTGTAATTAGAAGGAAGAACCGCCATAAAAATATTCCTCGTGTTGAGTCTGTAGCAGAACTATGAACGGGAGCTAGCAATCCGGACCGTATTGAAGAGGTTCCTGAGACACAGCATGAAAGAGTAAAAATATTAAGAAGCGAGGTCAAAGAATGAAGAAGGGGTAGAATTACTGAATGAATACGAGCTGTGGCTAATACCCGAGGCATAAAAGACGCATTTTCTACGGGATCCCGAAACCACCAGCCACCCCGACCTAATGAATGATGAGCCCACCAACTTCCTGGCGAGATGCCTACGGTTAAAAAGAACCGACATGTCAAGATAAAAATTCGAATTGGTTCCTGGTCCTGGTCAGAGACCACTGTGTTCGCGCCGGCGATCCAACAAACACGTCGCAGTCGCCCTAAATCTTCCCACAAATATAAGTGCACTCGTCCCTCAACTACTCTAGGCCAGCAGCACTCTCTCTCCCTCTCCCTTACGGTCGAGCCTATCCTGTGGATACCCTAACGGTCGAGCTATCTTTTGATACCCTAGACTTACGTTCAACTTTATAAAAGTCGAGTCAAAAAAACGAGCCCTCATTATCATTTCGGCCCTCTCTTTCTTTCCATTACGAACGACACGCTTCGGCTGCTCCCTCCCCGTGTCCATTAGCGCTCCTGTCCAGAGCGAAGAGAAGGGCCGACTAACAGGAGGGATCGACCGATAGGGAAGATTTAGGGCGCTAGCGACGTGTAGCCGCCGAAGCAGCATGAGCTGGCTTCTATTGCGTAGCAACAATAGAGCAGGTGCACCGCCTACTAAATGTCTTAATGACCGGGTCAAGAGCGAGCTTCTTATATGGGATCCGACGCATCCAGCAGAGCGAAGCAGCGTTCCATTCTTTTCGGCGGCATCCTTCCGCATTGGCGGCGAGTGGAGTGCCACAATCCCATTCATAATTTTTGATCTACATAAGCAAAAGCCCATTGCACTGGCGACGTCTCCGGCATAAATGCAAGGAGGATGTATAGCTGATATAGGATCTTGTGGAACAGGATTTGATTCTGCAAGCGGTTCGGTACGAACGAAGAAATTTCGAACAAAAGGATCGGAACTCGCTGATAGGAAAGGATAGAAAAACAAAGCAATGCCAAGAGCTCTGTCAATCCGCTCTTCATCGATAGACTCTGCTCCCTCTTTTTCATCTCGTGCCAGATGCAACAAAAGATTAGTCCTTGTTCCTTCTCGCAAACCACGGGAGCGCCCAGCGCCCAGAACAGCTAAGCTCATTTTCCTTCCAGGGTCAAGCGGCGCATAAAAAAGGGCCAGCCCTTCAAAAGGGAGGCCCGAGGTTACGACGGGTAGACGTGGCGAACGAAGTTCAGAATCAACTTTGGTTCGTAGAACGAAGGGAGTGTACAATTGGGGCGCTGCCCCACTTTTTTGTTGGAGAGATAGAATGGAGTTCTTCACTAAGTTCGAGACAAAGGAAAAAACGTCGCACGTCTTAACGTCGCTGTCGCTCGTCCCTCTTCGTTTTGAGACAAGTTGGCTTTGGGCTCGACCCCGGTAACAAAGAAGGAATCCATTTAAACTTGGGATCCAACACCATGATAAAAGACTACCCTCATGATTAGACCATGTCCCTGAGATTTGATAAAAGAAAGGAGCGAGTGATAGTGATAACGACGCGGTTAATACGTTGTAATTGGAGTTGTTATTAGGAATATGACGGAACGAAAGACCAAGGAAAGGAAGATTCATGCACCAAAATGCAAGTGCTGCACCAAGTGGTTCTTTCTTGTTGTAAGTGAATGCAACGAAAAGACCCGGAAATAACGAATAATGATAAAATGAAGACATTTCGTGCTCATTTCCAAATTGATGCTTAGTTATTCCCATCATCTAGTAACCAAAGGATGATCCCAATCTCTTTCTTTTTAGTACAAGAAAGTAGACGAGCATGGTGGTCCCTATATCTCTGAGGGTATCGACAGATAGGCTCGACCTATTTTTTTACTCGACTTTTTTCATTTTTTTACTCGACTTTTATAATTTGACTCGACTTTTCTAATTTGACTCGACTTTTCTAAAGTTTCAAATAAGCAAATAAGCAAATAAGTAAATAAGGATGACTTGATTTTAAGATGAGACTTTCTTTTGAAAGTTGAACGTAAGTTAGGGAGAGGGTATCGCCCTATTATATGTTGTGTTTCTGGCTCGAGCGATAGCGAGAGGGTATCCCCAGATATGCTCGACTGATAAGGAGAGGGGGAAGGACTTATAGATTAGGAGATAGAGCTCGACTGATAAGGAGAGGGAGAAACACAACTATTTGATTTGATGGGATAGGCTCTTTTTTGACTCGACTTTGATAATCATTCAATTACTGAGTTGGAGAGGGCCGAGCGATAGCGAACTAAACTAATAGTTTACGAGTAGACGGGAGCGACGTTAAGACGTGGAGGGACGAGCGGAGCGACGACGTGGTAGAGTGATAACGACGTGAGGAGCGAATGAATAATGACGCGTTGTTTTTGTTTTTTTTGTCTTTCGTTTGCTTGGAGGTATGGCTGAGTGGCTTAAGGCATTGGTTTGCTAAATCGACATACAATAAGATTGTATCATGGGTTCGAATCCCATTTCCTCCGGCACAGAAGTGGAACGGGCGGGCTAAATTACGTGAGAGAAAGAACCTCTGATTGATGGAGTCCCCCGGAGGACAGAATAGCACTACTTAGTGACTAGGAGCTACGCGCCTCTTTCTTGTTCTTGGTGGCGTCTATAGCGAAGAACATCTGACCGTTTTTGGCAAATCCGGCTCTCGGTTCTTGAGCAAGCTCCTCCACTGCTGGTAGGGCGCTCATAAATGCAGAAAAGACAGCGAAAGTGGTTCAGGTAGCTATTAAGGTTAGAGCAAAGGACTTCCAATCCTTGCTAACGTGGTTCGAATCCACTTCATAGCGGGCTTTGTAGTCCCGCTCTTCTCTATTAAAAAGAGTCCCGGCTCTGGCTTCGCACCTTTCTTGCTTCATTGCTCGATCAGTGATGCCGTCCTTCTCTTTCCGAGGGACTGGTCCCATCTACTACCGACGGAACGTGCTCCTCCCTTTGCACTGCACCTGAATGATTCGACTGAGCAAAGCAAAGCTGGGCAGGACGAGTCTTCCCACCAAGACCACTAGACCAACCTATTCTCTTTCCCAAGATTAGTCGATCAGTGAAAAGATGAGACAGCCAGACATCCATTGAATGCGAAGCTACATGCTATACTATAATTATAGTCATTCATCTCCTTCGCTTAGCTGGGCCGGACGAGTCTTCCTTTCTTTCTTCTGGTGCAACTGATTTTATCAGTGATTGGGCGATCATTCCTGTCGAAGAGAGCTCCTTCTCTTTCGCCGGGTGGGGGAAGATGCCTTCTTTCTCTGGTTCGCTGACCTGGGATTAGTTGACCTAGCCCTGCAATGAGTTCACCGAAGATAAGATGATAGGATAGCTGACCTGGAATTACTGAGTGAGAAGGGCTTGAGTTCCTTGACCTGGGATGACTCTCTGATCCGCCTACGTACGATGCATGCCCACACGAGCCACTCCCATCTATAAGATAAACTAATGAACACCGGACAAGTGAAGCGTCCCAATACGGATAGAGATAGCCCCGGGTTGTCTTGTCCACTAAACCAATTGCCTCACTCCTTTAATGATGATGGCTCGGAATCACTCAATCACTGGCTCGTCAGATCGCTCATTCGCTGCTGCTACACTCATCCCATCCATATCATATGTCCATTTCAGTGTTGAGTTGAACTAGGTCGGGTCTTCCGCTCCGAGCACCATATCAAAGCATCGCTGTCCCCAACTATCCCGAGTCCTCCCTATGCTTTGGAGTCCTCTACCCACAAAGGCTGTGATCGATCAAAGGAAGGAGTGTTCATGGCTGAGTGGAAGAGGCGGAAGAGCAAGTGCCTTATCTGCCATCATCTAGAGCGCAGGCAGGATAAAGAAGTGCCTTATCAGCCATCATGCAGAGCGCAGGCATCCTCTTTCTATCAGTTTGTTTTGTCCTCTCATCCGACTGCTCTTCGATCTTTAACTAACCCTGCTTTCGCTCCTCACTTCGAGAACTAAACTCCGGTCTTCGATCAGATACCATTAATTAAAGTGAAGGAATTGGATACACCATTCAATAGGGGGAAACCCCTGAACCCTTCAGTGGATTCTGTCCTCGATGGATAAGACATCGCTTTAATTTGAAACCGATAACTTCCTATTCCTAATTCCCGTTATCTTGTACGTCTTGCTAAAGAATCTTGGACTTAGAAATCAAGCTTAGCATAGCAGTGCTTGCCTGATCGTGCAGCCCATGTGGTCCTATGCTTCTGGCGGTCCTCTACGACAATGTCCGGCTCTACGAATGAGCAATGCCCGGCTACACCTCCACTAAACTTCTACCTTTCAGTTAAGCCTCGGAGTCACGTCTGCGTACTACACTAAGTGTAATTAGCGGGTTCGGAGTATTCGGAACTACTAGAAAAGATAATTTATTGGCTCTGCATTAGGGGCAGGCGAAGACCTTGTTTCATAGTTAACATCTTCTCCGCAGGTCCTGCTATAGTCCTTCGACGGCACCTTTACTATACTACCCTTGGAGGAGATTCACTCTTTTCATAAGTACGAACTGAGCTCTGAATCAAAGCATAACTCATTTGCGCCTCAACGAAAGTCCAGGAAAGTAAACAATCAATCAAAGGAAGGGGAGGACCCAGTGGTAAGCGTCCGGTTCCAATTAGCCTACTTAGCTTACTATCAGACCTCTCGCTGGTCGGCACACACTCAATTAAGGGGCACCTTTGTCCGACAGCTCTTGCCTCCGGACCGAGGCTCTTGCCAAAAGATCAGATTAAAAGAGAAGCGTGGGATGGTGATTTTGCCCCCTTAAACTATACCTCTGAGAAAGAACTTCTGACCACCGGTTACATAGGAAGAAGACTCATCATGCTGCCATTTACCCCTATCCTCCCCCCTTTGCTTCCTAAAGGGACTCTATAGTACGGGTGGGGTCTGTGACTCCACCTCCTCTCTCATTTAGAGCAAGGAAAGGTGTCACCGAACTAAAGTAAATGAGAGAGGGCACTTCCCGCTTGCAAGGCCCGACTGGAACCAATAGATCTTCGTACTCGGAACCAAGAGAATAGGACTCGGGAGAGTTTATTGCCCTTCCTCTACGGATAGAACTCCAACTCAACACTCTGCTTCAATAGAATTGGACGAGGAGTTCTGTCTTCATGTCAGTTCGTACGAGGAGACTTGAGAGTGGAGGCAGGTATGGAGGAACGAGGGATCGGACCATCATCATACGAAAGAGCAGGCTTCCTCCTATAGTCCTATAGCTTCAATTCGTTCATCAAGGTCCGTTAGGTCGCACTCAATGTCTTTAATGACGCCACTTATTTAAGCCGGAAAGATCGTGCTTCTTGTGTCAGATTGTATGAAAAGACCTCTTACTGAATCTCATTTGCCCTCAATTGAGATTCAGTAAGAGCTCTTGAGTGAGATTCTGAGGTCTCAGCTCTTTAGTACACGTCTTTCTTTTGAATTCCAGTAGGAGCCGGGCAAGTCTGAGTTCTGGGTTCAATTACAACCATCTCAGCCGGGGTACTTCGGTACCTATCCTGGAGCACCTCACTCGAACCTGCTGCTTAACTTAAGAATAAATTCCCTAGTTTAGTCCGATCAATCAAATGAACTCTTCAACCAGAGCTGAGCTCAGAACGGATAAAGAAGGTCCCGAAGACCTCAACTTCCTATTCCTACTCGCCTCAAAAGAATCATTCCACGCCCCAGAGTCTAAGGCTGAATTAGATTCGCCCAGAACCTCTTGCGGAGCGGGCCCTATGACTCGGTTAAGCACTTTCCTTAGTACCTTCTTTGAATCAGATCTTGTAGCAGCAGCAGCATTCTTTCTTCTTGCTCTTCTTTCCGCCCACCCTTACTTCTCCTTACCTTGCCGTGCATATCCGACAAAGGCTAGCGACGGAAGAGAGGTCACTCCTAATGAAAGGGCCACTAATGACGTCCTCGTTTTGCCCTTGGGGAATCATTCACTCTCGGTGCTTGCGAAGAATCTGACCTAGACCTCGAACTCTTGAACGACCTAGCAACTCTTTGGCCAGAGTTCTCCAAGGGATCTTGCCCGGATTCAGGAGCTGGAGTGGAGAGCTCCAAAAAGGAGTTCATTTCTGTTAGTTTCAATTCCCATACGCAATTAGTAAACCTGGGCTTTCCAACCTTTCTTTATAGATAGGCGGCTCAGACCACTGTTAGTCTGGCTCAAGTGCTGCTACTGGTCTAACTGAATGGACTTCAAGAGGGTAATCCGCTAAATTGCACTGCACTCTTGACATACGAATCCTTATCAGCTACTGCAAGAGCAAGAACTATCCGACTAATTATCTTTCTGTAGACTACTCTTAATAGGGGAAACTTTACTCACTCTATCCCTCAGGTGAGCGGGTAAGGACCTACTCATTCCCTTAGATTACTATATTCGTATTCCACAGCCCGGGGAGGATCCGTCGAAGCAGAAAAAGACAGGGAGTTCGGTCGGGCAGTAGCTTTGACTACTGAACTATGCTCATTTGACTGACTACTGAACGACTACTGAGAACTATAAGATTAGGTAAGGTAATTGAATTGGTGCGAGAGCTCATTGGATAACTGACTCAGAGAGACTACTTTATTTGAATTCTAGATAGGAGCGCCGGCGATAATAGACGAGCGACATAAAGATAAGATAAGTCAAGGCGGAATGTTAGAGACCTGAACTCAACAAGTGAGAGCGAGGAAGGACGCGAAATGAGGCCTCGGACTACCTTCCCCGTGTAAGCAGGCCAAATCTGTCTTAATAGGCTATTCGATCAAGGTCTAATCGATCATTGGTTAGTGGCTCTACTTGTCATTCCAGTCCCTCACTAGCAGTCTCGGGATTGGGTGGGAGTAGCGGACCAGCTATCTTAATGGTCTTCGGGAATAGTAAACCATAGGCCAGGCCTAGCATTCATACCGGTGCTTGTTATAAGAAAGGTCGACCTTTCCCCTTCTCAGAAGCATTAATGAGCTCTCGTTACGTATAGGGAAATGCCTGACTTCGGGAATGAAAGAAAGCAAAGTATATCTGCGACGGGTGCTCTTCCTCAACAGGTTTTCTTCCTCTTTCTTCCTGGCTAGATAACGAAGTCACTCGAGTGAGCTCAGTCGGTCGAGCTCTGGTGTTGGGCTCTGGCTACCCCACTCTTTCGCGTACAATAGCTTTGGGCTAAATTCATTCCTTCGGCGTGGAAGGACCAGGTTCTGTTCTGCATTGCTCTCGGCATCTCTTTCCCATTGGCATTCCCTGAGGATCGGATAGGAGGTTGTCCCGGTCATCATCTATTCGTGGTCACTAGCTATAGTTCCAAGGGGAGCGACTACGAACATCTCTTTTCTTTGTGAGGACGGACCGGGACTGATTGAGTACTATAATGTCCAGTAGCTGGAGGAGCTCACTCAACTATATCGGATCGAGGTTCGGCCCCCTTCCGAGCGGCCATGCTCTCCCGTGAAACAGATGCATTGCTTGCCTAGCCGTATGGCTGACCCGCGAAGCGAAGTGCTGGTCTGCTACGGTTCACGTAGATCACGATAGCTGACTAGCCTCTGTCTCAAAATGCAGAAGAGGAGCGACCCCGTTCAGAGAGCTCGTAGTCGCGTCAGAACTCAGGGGAGCGGCTTCTCTTGTAGCGCAGGGCTCGAATAGACCTGCTCGGGAATTCGATGCTCCCTCGTAGGCATAGCACTCGTGATAGTAAAGCAGTAGGTTCGACGAGGTGGATTTCCCACTATACTATATCTGTGGATTCGCCTAGACACCGATGGGAAGTAGTCTCCTGTTCAGAGCCCAGAGAGGAAGAGAGCAGACGAGGGACTCGGACAGCACAATGAAGGAGGACCGTGCCTACCGCAAGAAAGAAGTACTAGAAGGACATCTAGCTTCCATCGCTCCTAGGAGAATGGGAGTAGCCTCCCCACCCCTAGACCATGATCGCTAATTAGGTGCTCTGCCTATTATCTTGTCTCACTCGTCCTTTTCACTCTCAATAGTACTTGAACAGCTATGCACCTCCCGCCCTCGCACAGATCCTATCTGGTAACTCGTCCTGTAGTCACTGGAAGGAACTCGGAGTGTCAATCAATTGGCTCCTATGAGACGGAGACTCCTCGACTTAATTCTTCCTTCACGTAGTTACATCCTAATAGAACTCTTTCGCGCCAAACTTAATAGTAAGATGCCGGGAGCTAATGATTCTAGTGATGGAGACTCGCTACTCTTCTAGAGTGTGCCACATCCCTTCTCTGCCCTCCGTACCACCTATACCAGATAGCAGATGCTTGCCTTCCCACGGGAATTGAACCGATGACTCACCGTTCTCTGATTGAACCAAAAAGTAACCTCTTTGATCGACGTATTGATAGGTGGCCCCTCTTTGCTTTGATCGATCACAGCCTTTGTTTGAGTCTGCCCGCCTTTGACTCTGCCTTGCCTTGGACACAGCATGATTGTCTGATTCTTTCTCTTCTCTGCCAGGTGCCCTCCCCGCAACCCACCTTCCGTATCGGCCTCACAGTCCTTCGCTCCTATACTATACTCAAGGAGCCGGTTCCCACAATCAATTAGTAGGCTCCTTTCACTATCACACACGAAACCTTTATTCAGCAGTGGGCGGCTCACCACATACATTACTTGAAGGGCCTAGGAACCTCTCATTAGGCACCCCTAGATCTTACTTACCTGCACCCTGATCTAGTCACCAATGGCACGCAGACCAGCCCATTCATTTCTCCAAAACGAGTCCAGGCATCATAGGATGGTTTCTCCAAAGCAGGACAAGAGTTCTCCAGGCCCAGGCATCATAGGCAGGAGATGGCTTCTCCGTTTGCGTTATCCATGCCAGGCATCATAGGCGGGAGATAGCAAATCCCTGATCAGTAGGCATCCGATAATCAGGAGTCTCCTTCAGTTGCTTCCTTTCTTGCTTCCTCTTCCGGCACTACTGAAAGCTTCCGTTCCGTAGATCCATTCTTTCCGCTGCGCCCCTCTAGCTGTATGAATTCCGCTGCGCACCTCCACTCCAGCTGGGACAGTCTCCGGCCCGACTTAGCCATAGCTCCAGTAAGAGTCATCACATTCCACGTCACCCGAGTCCCACTCTCACATAGGGAGTCCCTCTGTCATCATTCCACATCACACAAGTCCTATACTCTTACACGTCATGCAAGGCAAGTCCTTTACTCCTCCAAGACTTTATCCATCCCCCATTGTAGATCCCATATCGTAGCCTAGTCTCGGTCGCAGGCTTCCGCACGTGTACGCCTCGCTTGGTTTGCTTCAGATGGTAAAGCAGCGTCCCAGTGGTAGGCTTTGATTTCGCGCTTTAAGTATTCTGCTGATTGCTTTAAGTGGATGGCAAAGATTTCTTAGCTTGCGCCAGTTAAGAGACAGCAGAGATCGTTAGTTTTGCAAACATGACTTCACTGAGAACTCGTGACACGAAAATTTCACTTCAACTGATCCGAGTGTTGCTAGCTCCTTAAAGTCTTTCCGAACTCATATCTCTTATGAATATGAGAATCGACTGAGACCCTATTATTCTATTATAATTAGACTGAGCTTTGCTGGGCCGTCGTTGGGGACAGAATCGGCTTTCCGAGTCGGATTTCCTCTACTCTTTTCTCTCCGACCTCTGCCGCACTGACTAGCTCGTCCTTAGCCTCGTATTAGACTCGTCTTACCTCACCGGGCTATCTGAAAGATCTCTGTCGCCCGCTCGCACCTTCAAGAAGAGACTGGCGGAGAAGATTCCGTCCTTCCCATTCCGATCATCAGATTCCGATCATCATGGCTCGGTCCCCACTTCCGGTCTAGCGCTCCTATCACGAGAGTTCCGGTATAGAGACCTCTCCGCACCTTTCCTCTTCGCATAGCACCTTGCTTTAGTAGAGTTAAGAACGGAGCCTTCCCCACTGCACCTTCATTCATCTCCTTCGCCCTCTTCATCTCACTTCCCCGAACTTCGACTGGAATAATGATGGCAAGGATTTCCTTTTCCTTTGCAAGAAGTCGCTTCTGTTGCAAGGAGCGCAATCTCTGCATCCTTTCTTTGCAAACCAACCTTGGTGCTCCGCGACCTCGAGGAAAGGACATGCCGCCATATTTTTCCAGCGGCGAGATCCTACTAGGTTCTTGTACGGAGGGAAGAGGAGCTGTAGGAGAGTTCGTGAAACAGGTGGAAGGAGCGAGTGAAATAGGCCGTAAACCCAGCGAGTGAAAGGAGCGACTTCAACAAGGTCCCTTATCCTTACTTGCTAAGCAAGATGCGGTGCGGCAACCTGTCCCAACTGCCTTTCCCAATCAGAAAAGGAGCGAAACCTGCTTGTTAAAGTCCCCTACGAGAGGACGACGGAGACCTGCTTGGGTTCGGTCCCCTACGAGAGGACGAGTGATGCGAACCCGAAGTGGAACGGGCGAATGGAAGAGCTTGGGCTGAGTTGCAAGTCCGGGCTCAGAAAAGGAGACTGAAACTGAACCCACGGATCGGTGCTTTGTGGACTCTAATAGGAGAGGAAAGCACAATATATTATAGATACGAAGCCTACGGAGCGGACCGGACTTAATGGTGGTAGTGTTTGCAAAGAAGGCTGCTGACGCAGGTTGGGGACAGCTTTGATTTCGCGCTTGTTTGACGAAGCCCCAACCTCCCCTCCCAAACTTCGACTGATTGAAAGCATCGGATCTCAATCTCAGGCCTACTTGAACTATCAATGCCAGCAAGTAGAGTACTTTCACTATCAATGCTTATATACGAGTGGTCGGTCGGCCTGCCCTCGAAGAAACTGATGAAAGGCATGCTTGCTATTTTAGGAGCCGGCTAGTCGAATAAGAGGGGTGCGATCGTCTCTCATGCGATAAGACCAGACCTGGGTGAATGCATTCGATCTCTACCGTGAGCCCTACTTCTACGCGGAGAGTCAAGTGCTTCCAAGCTCTGATCTGAGATCCGTACCGCACCTACTGTGATGAATGAAGTGTAAAGGCTCTGAGCTCTCGCCTATGCCAGTGACTCTTGTATAATCTGAGCCTATGCCAGTGAGTCCATGCCTTGGCCACCTTGGACTCAGACTCACCACTGTCAAGATATTAGATGAATAGGCGATGAATAGTAGTGTTTGATGCCCCGGCAAAGAGACCTCATATGAACTGCCTGGCACTGTCCCTACTTCTACTTCCGGTCTAGCTCCCGTAGCGTCCGCATCACTCGCTCCTTTTCTTCTTTGACCACTATTTCTCTCTTGCTACTATAGAAGGAATGTCGGAAGTAATCTTTAGTACGCATTCGGATCAAGCTACGTCACTCAATCAAGTTTGGCGGTCGGATCCGAAGATGATTAGTATGGCTCGGGGACTCTGGGACTCCGAGGACTAGAAAAGAGAGAACGCTTCCTCCGTCCTGAGCTCAGGCCAGCGGATAAGATAGCAGTAGCAGTCCAAGTACTGACATCCGCTCCCGATCCCGAGTACGATAAGCTATTGACGGGTCTACGGTCTCACAATAAATAGTAGGCTTTCCTTTAACTCGCGAATCCCTTTCAGATAAGAAAAAAAAGGTGAACTGGTTGCGTCGACCGCATCTGGTTCACTGGTTCGGTAAGCGCACTGACAATCAAAGGAAAGGTAAGCGCCCAGGTTCGGTCTGTCCCCAACTAGGCACCTTCCTCTGCCGCACCAGACTTGCTCGTCAAGCTCAGCTCCATTGAGTGCTTAGCCGGGCCCACTTGACGGGTTCGGTCCTCGGCACCAACAAGAATGAATTCTCTACTCGGCACCGGTCAGTAAGATAGCTCCGAGACTGGTGGCGCATCTACCACTTTCACTCCCGGCGTCGTTATCACTCCTGCTTAGTTCTCACTCGCTCCTCGCATCTCCTTTTTGACAACTATCGAAGTTGACCAGGCTACTTGAACTGATCATAGTCACTGCGCTGGAGTTCAGTTATCGCGAACCAGGGAGTCTGCTATTAGGGTCAGTTCTCGCTCAATAAAATGGTCCAATGCGCGTCGGCTCCTCCTCATCTCTCTTAACTCACATGGTTATATTCATTTCCGAATCAAGATCAAGCTGCACCGGTTATTAACATCGTCCCACTCCAAGTTATGAACGCTCCTTTCCTCTCACTTCTGATCCCTCTTTAAGATAAGAAGGAGAACGGGGCAGAGGAGCAAGTCAGGGTGAGGGCTGCTGAAGAACTTTCACGGGCACTAGCTTCTATTTCCATCTTGATTGTCCCGGGAGTTCTGTCGTCCCTCTTGGACTTCCGCTCAACTTAGCCCTTCCCTCACTCGGACTCGAGAGGGAGAAACGAAAGTGACTCATTTGAACACTAAAGAGAAAGATCTTCCGAGTCCCATACGAGTAAGAGAGAGCTATAGTTGCTGCTAGCGTTTCATAAGTCCCTCTTTCCGCTTCCCTTTCAATTGCTCTTTTCCCGTGGGTATGAGCTGTACCAGTTCTTTTTATCCGATTAGAGTAGTTCCCGCTTCCGAGGTCGGGATGAAAAGAGAATAAGAAATGCCACCCACTCGCAAAGTCACGGCTAGCCAAGAACAAGACAGAAAGTAAGTTAAAGAAGTCAAACGAAGCATATTCACTGTAGCCTCTTTCCCCATTCGAGGAGTCTTCTTTCTTGCTGGGCGAGCTTGTCCCTCCCTACTCTCTCTTGTATGATTGGCGTGCGGCATAGGCTTTCTCATCACCCTTTCTTCCCTGCTTTCACTACCATAATAGACGTTCTACTTCACTCGGCTTCCGCCAGCTCCTCCTTCCTTTTCTACCAGAAGGGTTCCAAACCTTCCTTTTCTATCTATCTAATAGTGCAACCATCCTCTCGAATGGAGAAGTTCCAATCTCACTCAAGGTTGTGAGCTTAAGGAAAGCGAAGCTAACCAAGTCAACGTTGTGAGCCACGACACTTCGAATCGTTGGAGAAGTTCTAGGCTAATCAACTCATTTGATAACTTGTTTTAGGTATAACAATTCCATTCCTTTCCTGGCTATCAGCTGATTCGAGACTCAGAGCCGCGGCACCGGTTACGAGAACAGTAAGATAAAAAGAATATGATTTATATACACTCTTTCTTGCATTAAGTTGAATGTGCGAATTCCCTCTCATCTGTCGATTCAAAAGTAATTTATCGAGTGCGATTTAGACTGTCTTACTCCGAGAAAGCTAATCCCCGCCTCTATCTAGTCTTCAGATGCCGTATCCATACTAGAAACGGAAGATGAGGCAAATCGGATTACCCGCGATAGTAAGGCAAATCGGAAGATTGTCCCCCTCCCTCAGTCATTAAAGTGAGGATTGGCTTGGGTTGGCCTCTTCCTGCCCTAACAAACCTAGTCTGTACTTTCTTCTTTATACGGATATTCTACTTAACTGGGCTTCCATCGGAACTAGACCTGAGGCAAGGAAAGCAACTGAGGATTAGCCTCACTAGCCTATTTTTGACTTATATACGTCAACTCGGAAGATCCTAAATCGGAATAGGAAGGTTATTGCCTAAATAGTAGTCTCTTCGGATCTACAACAGGATAGCTAAAAAAGAAGAAGGCTGGCTGCTGGGCTTGTTGTGAAATAGGCTCTTCCGCCTTCTCGGTTGATGGCACGGGCGCAAACGTCAATAGAGAAGTTGATGCTGGCTCGGCAAAGTAAGCTGTTTCGAAGCGGCTGAGGCATTTTCTTTCGGATTAGTTGATCTTGTAATGCCCTAACCGCCTGAAAGTCCTAAGGCGCAGGTAGTACTAGGGCTATCGGCTGTAGTAGGGCTGGATGCCTAGCGGCCTCCCTATCTATTCCAATTCGTGTAAACCGAACATCAAGACAAGCAAGTACGGCTTTGAGCTACATCTGCTGCTTTGGAAAAGGAAGGAGTTTAGTTTGGTAGGCGGAGAAGTAAGTCAGAGTAGCCCCCTTTACTAATAAGGGAAAGAAAGTCAGTAGTCTCGAAAGTAGGCTCGGGTTAGTACCATCAGCTGTTGAGCAAGGTCAGTAGGCCAGAACCATTAGTAGGCTCGGACAAAGCGGACAAAGAAAGTAGGCTTAGTACGCCTGGCACAGTCAGTAGGCACAGCAAAGTAGGCTCGGTAGTAGGATTAGTTGGTACACCATTCCCTCAGTCTAGTCTGCTTCATCGGAACATCTCTCTCGGTAAAGAAAGAGAGTTGGTCGGTTACGGCCTCATCTTCAGCTTCTAGTAACGATTTCAGACCTTTTCTATATCCTAATATAGAAAAGTAATCGGACTAGCTAGGTTTCGGAATCAGCTTCAAGCCCTACTCGGCTATCACTCTTTTCCCTCATCTTCAGTGCGGACGATTGACGACCTGTTGCGTATGAAAGAATCAGAATCATACTAGGTTAGTGAGGCAAAAGACTAATCCTCTTGAATCAATACTCATGCCGGGTTAAATCAATATTTGGCTCATGCCGGGACTAAGCAGAGTTGGATTGGTACCACTCCACTCCTCAGTTCGGCTAATTCTTTTACGGTTGAGGGTGAAAGTCCTAGTTCTTAGCTGAAGTACTACTTGCTTGCGTATCACCCTTCTCGTCTACATAGTTTCTACATAGAACTGGAAAGTTTCGATAAAGGTAAGCATACATTCTTTCATAAGACTAGGCATAAGGCTTAGCGCGGGTAATAGGGCGCCGGGACTAGCTACCTTGGAATTCTATCTTTAGCTTAGCGCGGGTTCGAATCCAGCCCTCGCCAATAACCTTTCTTTAGGAAAAACATACCTCCTTGAATCTGCATCTTTCTCTGTTGGTTCATTGAGGTTAGGGGGTAGTGAGGCCAATTTCATAGCTTAAAGGATGCGCTAACTAACGCATAAAAAGATCGGGGACGTCTCCAAAACAATTGCTATTGCATCTCCTGCTGTTGAATCAGTCTTTCTCGAAGCTATTGCCCTTTCGAATCTTAGTTCTTTAGAAGAATGCTATTACTCGCTAATTCCCTTTTCGAGAGCTTTCATTTCTAAAAAACATTCTTAATAGGCCGAAACCCACTTATAAACGATTATCCATGTTTGATGTTAGCCCACAGACAGAACGAAATGACAAAATTCATTGATTCAAATCTAATACGAGGGAAGAACCCCATCCATCAATAAGGGTGAAGACCATGCTACCATTAAGCATGCTACCAGTCCTAACTGGCACCGAAGCCAAGGTAAAGCATTTGAACAAGAGGAATGAAAGAAGAGCTTATTCGTATTCAATGCTAGCCTCCCAGATCCGCATCAGCGAGTGGTGTGACGACGAACCAAGCCAATCTTGACACGATGTCGAATGGTCGGGAAAAGAGAGAACAAGCAGAACTTTTTTTATATGATATGAGAGGACTGCTGCTTATTACCATCGGGTCAGGTTAGTGGAAAATAGCCCTAGCTAGATTCTAGATTCACTCCCGGTGAAATAGAAGCTAGGCCCCTTGGTTTGGTTTCAGCTCTCTTGTCTTGTGAGTTCAAATCTTTTCTGTGGTGAGGTTGACCTTCTTTCTTTCCTTTAATACATAGATAGACCACCAAAACAAAAGATTGAAGATTCACTACGTCAAAGGGCAATACCTGGGACTGACTCTACCACTCCAGCGGAGGCATCGTTCACGTACTGATTCATAGCGCTTCGAAAGGCCCCTTCTGTGTAATCAACTGGGCCATAGAAGAGAGATCTTTCAAAGTAGAGCTTCTAGTTCATCCCACACTAGTTCTTTCAGTTGGTAAGGACTACCCAGTTCTGGGTATGGAAAGAAGCCTCCACGACTCAAGCACTGCCTGCTTCACATTCTAACATGTCCCCTGAAAGCTCAATAAGGAGCTTTGGGAAAGTCCCCAACTGATCTTGAGCGACCAACTGCCGAAATGCCATTGCTTGGGTCAGCTCTTCGGGGGTCAAGTGTTTTGAAAAGCTTTTCTGAGGCTTTTTTTCTTTAACTTTAAATAAGGCCGCTTCCCCTAAGCAATTAAAGGGCTACGGCTTTCGCGGGCAATCCCAAGTCAAATCAACAGGAACGGATACAAACCTAAACCTATTCAGATGAGGTCTCGGGGACGTCCATACTTAAGTTGAGTCTTGCGCTCCTCATAAAAAGAGTTTATTGCAGTCCCTCTTGAAGTTGGGAAGTAGGTCAAACTCAACTTATTAAATCATTCCTCTTCTCCAGGTTTACGTCTAGAGAGAAAGACTTATATAAAAGCAATTTATTATTTCTATGAGTCCGTTAAAAAGGAATGAATTTTTCATTCTAAATCTAGTCCAGTGGTAAGCGCTTTATTTCAAGGGTTATAGGCAATCGTTGCAAGCAGTTCCCCTAAAAAAAACCCTTAGGCAAAAGCCTGTTTTCACGCAGGAGTCTGTCACTCTGGCTTGATGTTCAACTTGAAGTCGAGTGTAACGGAACGGCTAAGCGAACAGAAGAAAGTCGTTGGTGACAACAATCTCAGTTAAAGATTCCTTTAGTCTGTCTGTCTTCTCACCCAGAATGAATGAAGTGCCATCGCGTACAGCGTGTAGTTCGCGTGCCATTGCCTATGACACGCTTCACTGCACTCCGATTGGTAAGTGGTAAGTAGCTTTACCAAACCCTGTAGCCTATGAAAGAGTGCTGTTGCCAAGGCCTACTCCTCGACCATTGACGATCGGAAATCACCTATTCAATCAGTTGGGAGTCTCGCCATGCAACCTCTATACCCCATGGAAGAATCCAATCAAGTTGTAAAGAACGAGAACCCGTTCCAGTAGGATTTTCGGATTGCTAGCTTAGCCGCCCTTTTTCTATGACAACAGTCGCGTCCTCGCGACGGAGGCAGGGCGGTACCCCACGTTTTTTTTTTCAATGAAAAATGCAATTACTTTTTTCGAGTCTGGGAGCAGTGTTGGTCACACGGATAGCCTCTCAGCTGAACTTTGGGGAATCCGTGAGGGTGTCGGAAGAGATGAGTTGGGTATTGTGGGGTATCTTCCACCACCACCCTATACAAACTTTCGCTTTCGGTGGCCGACCCCGTAGATGCCAGGTACCTTGTCCAGCCCGTATCCGGTTGGCGACGCAGGAGGCGAAAGGGCCGGCTCGGGGAGCCCAAATTCTTATTAGCCTTATTGGGTTGGGCTTTCTCCTCTCAACCAAGACCCAAGGCCCATACACCAAAAGAATAATGAGGAAGAAAAAGATATCGTGATTGTGACTCCGCTCTCGTCGCCTACGGCGCTATCTACTAGTGGATTCAAGGGGGAATAAAGTAGCCCGGGCGTGAGACCGCACCCTTGCTGAGACCACCACGTGTAAATACGGACTAGGACACCCTTACTTCTTTGCCCGCCAATTCGGGTTTAGGCAAGGTTTAAAATCACGCGGCCTGGCTGAAACCATTAAAGCAATCGTTACGATCCATTGGTTCATATAGAATCCATGTCCTAGGTGTATCAAAAAACATTCTTTTCACTAAGCTTTTTTGAGTGGGACTCTTACCCCAATGGCAGAGGTTTTTTTGTAGGAATGGGCACCACTATCCCAGCCCGGATCCAGCCAGGGTTTTGACTACCCCTGAACTAGTATCCTTGTTCCCGAGATGAGTGAAGAGGAAGACCAAGACCCAAGCGCTTACTGATTTTAAACAAAGTGTCTTTCGGCCGAAGATAGGTAAGGTGGAGTAGAGTGTGGCTATTTTCTGGGAATTCACACCCGCGGGTCGTTGCGACCTGAGGGATGGAGAGACTTTTCTCCTGCACCTGCAAGACGAACTTCCCTACCTCTCTCGCGAACAAAAGCCTAATAAACAATAAACTAGAACTTTTTTTTTTTCATTTCATGGGTTTACTACGCCTAGCGCCGGAACACTTGATCCCAAAAAAGAGAAAAGGTTTGCTTGTAGGAGTTAAGAGCTGGAGCTGCTGACCAATCGAGCTCTTAAGCTGCTTGAAGAACCTAACCCTACTTCAAATCGTTCCTTGTCTTGTCTGAAACAGAAAACATTCGTTCTTACAGCTAACGGTGACCGGCTCTCGCGAGACCATTTCGGCCTACTCTTTGCGAAGCACTATTGGGCGCAACCTTATCGATCGAAGAAACTGTTGAGAGACGAATGCACTCTTTACTTACGATATTTCGTTATCTTTCTTCTCTATCGATCTTTCTCGAGTTTGATGAACAGATCACTCCTGAAAGCACTCTGAGGCCTTTGACTTTTTTTAATAAGTGGGAAAAAACAGCAAGAAAGACTTCTGGATGCTTAAACAACCACACCCTTTCGTGCTCCGAAGTCGCACCCTCCATTCATCTTCGGTTAGCGAGAACACGGAAAAAAACACTCGTTATAGGACTCGGGCTCTATTTCGCCATCTTCGGTCAATATGACGCAACTCACCACCATCTGAGCAGGAGGAAGCGGCAGCTGGTTCAACCAGATAGGTATCAGGAGCTTACTTGATAGAGGTTCTGAAAGAAAAGCAGATTTTATCTCAAATTACGGGATAGCGTGCAATACTATTAGAATTATAATCTGCCTTTCACCCCGCGAGACGAGACTATACCATTGGCGGAGCTCTAGAAAAACAACCAATCCACTAGGTCTACTCAGTGATTCACCAGCCAGGGATCCCACCTTATTCTACTATAATCTAGTGGCGGATGGGCCGAGAAAGAGTGGATTCATCATCTTGCTAACTCACAACGTTGAAGTTAAGTAGTGCAGCTATGATCAATTACACACACATTAATTAGAAGCAAGGGATAAGGCAGAGAGAAGACAGGAAAACAAGCAAAAACTTCAGCATTTCGCGGAGGGTCCATTTAGGGGAAGGAGGTGACGGGTATACTGAGTATAGCAGGCGAACTGTCTTTAGAGCCGCGTAGCTAAGAAGAGGACGAATTAGCTGAGCTGCGTAGCTGCGAAGAAGGAAGGTGAGCCGTACAAAAGAGATAATGTAGCGTAGCGGCGAACCAGCGTGGCTGCGTTAGCAGCGAAGAAGAGCTAAAAAGGTAGTAGCGTAGCAGCGAAGAAGCTGACTACATTTTTATAGGCGAAGAGGTTCTCTAAGATCTCGACTGAAAGGGGAACACTTATTCAGATCTCGACCGCTAGGGTCAGAGTGAATGGCTGAGCGCCATGAACTTATACTGATGTAATCTTCTGGGTGTTCCTGGGTTATGAACAGAAAGAAAAGATACTCTTTTCGATAGCGAGAGGTCCGAAGGGACTCGACTAAAAGGAGAGGGACGGTTTGGGAACCGAAGGTCGAGATACCCAAGCCCAAGAAGTGTTTCGAGGGAACCCGCTCAGCGAAGGATGTGGACAACTTCGTGTGGGGCATGGAGCAGTACTTCCGAGTGGCTGGGATAGCCGAGAGTGCTAAGGTAAGCACCGCTGCCCTTTATTTGAGTGATGTTGCCTTGTTGTGGTGGCGTCGTAGGTGTGACGGTGTGCGGAGAGGGGATCGCACAATCACCACGTGGGATGAAAAGAGCATTCCCAATCCCGATTACTCAACTCCCGAATATCCTCAATGAGTGCAGCTAAAGGATGGAATGTTGAGGGGAGACACAACATTAACTGCATGACAATAAGAGCATCAACCTCACAAATCACCTTTCGTCACCCCTCGTTCCAAGCTAACATGAGCCCAAACCGTAAAGCATGCACTTCGGCTGCCATATTTGAACACACACCCAGGTGGGCTGTAAAACCAATAATCCATCCACCAGTAGAGTCCCGAATTAATCCACCTGCCCCAGCAAGACCTGGATTTGCTTTTTTTTTGAAGCACCATCAGTATTAGTCTTAACCACATTGTCAAGCGGTGGTTTCCAACTTATCATCTCTGTTCGACAGAGCTTCTGAGTTCTACCCGCCTTTGCAGAAACAATCTCATGTACATTTCAAGAAAGAAGACGCAACATATCCATATCATTTAACTCCATACGGTCGGTCAGCTTGGAATATTGCTTTGCACCTCGCTGTCCAAATTCTCCAAGCAGCTGTTGCAAATAACACAACAGCCCTCAAACCCCGACTCCTCAGTTGTAAATTCGAATACAACCAAGGGTGCAAGTCTGCACTGAAAAAAGTATTCCATTGATCAGTTGGAATAAAGAATTCACAAATTTTCCTTGCCTCGTCCCTAAGCACATGCAGCACATCCTCTACCATCCCCCCACATATTGAACAACATGGAGCAGAAGACAACCCCCTATAAAACCTGAGAAGATTAGTAACCAAGCGTTCCTTCCAAGCTAGCCATAAAAAAAAGTAAATCCACCGAGAAGGTAAGGGAAGTTTCCATAGCAAAGTGAAGAATCCTTCTTGCTCTTTACCATCTAGACCCATCAACACTTTATAAGCACTGCCAGTTGAAAACACACCATCAGGGGAATACCTCCAAATATATTCATCTACCATCGTGCTCACTCTAGGAAGTGGGTACCCCAAAACCTTCACTGCAAGCTCCGCTGGTAGTGGAGCAAATAATAGCTCTGCATTCCACGTCCCATTCTCCAATATAAAATCACACACCCGTGCTTGAACATCCACAATGGGAGGTAAGGGAGAGTACTCTTCAGCAATCGGATTGCCCAACCAAGCATCAGTCCAAAACTGTGTCATATGACCATTACCAATCCTTTTAGCCATTCCACCTGCCAAGTTTGCTAAACCATAGACTAATCCTTTCCAAGCATGAGACCAAGAGGGACGTCCATTAGCATGGGCTTTAGCAAACTCCAAGACATCACCAGAAACCCCATACGCCACCTTAAAAACCTGGACCCTGCTCGATTCAGTCAAAAATCTCCAAGCGCAATAAAACATTATTGTGATTAGCCATCATCCGAATACCCAGTCCCCCATAACGCTTCGGCAAACAAACATCAGTCCATTTGACCAGATGAAGTGCTCTTTTAGACTCTGTCCCTCCCCACCTCCTATTTAGCTTATCTAGTTCATGCACCACACCATTCGGTAATCGGGCAGTTAACATGGTATAAGTGGGTATGGCTGAAGTGACAGAATTGATTAAAGTCGATCTCCCCGCCAAGCTTAAAAACTTAGCTTTCCAACCATTCAATCTGGAACTAACTTTATCTATTATCTCCCTATATGTAGACTTTGTAACACGGCCATGAATAAGGGGAACTCCAAGGTACTTCCCCAAATCTCTAGTGGAGCTCATACCCAAAATACGACTCACGTTCCTTGCATTATTGCTTGCTGCATGAGGCGAGATAAAGAACTTGGATTTTTCAAAGTTCACCTTAGCCCGCACTAAAATCATCCAAAACTTTTCTTATCCGATGAGCTTGATTCTCCGTTGCTCTCCCAAATAAGAAAAGGTCATCAGCAAAGAATAAGTGAGATATTGAAGGACCTCCTTTCCCCAAAGTAACCGGCTTCCAACTTCCACGCTGAACTTCACTCATAATCAGATGACCCAAGCGCTCCATACATAACACAAAAAGGTATGGAGAAATTGGGTCGCCTTGACGCAGACCTCTCTGAGGTTCAAAACTATCAGTTTTCTCCCCATTCCACAAGACTGCGAAGCTGGTGCTTCTAACACATGCCATAATCAATTTCACCCAAGAATCGGGAAAACCAAAATAAACAAGAGTCTCTTGCAGAAAATCCCACCGAACTCTATCATATGCTTTTTCAAGATCAATCTTAAGAGCCATGAGGCCATTCTTGCTTTTAGACCTCCTGATAGTGTGAATAATTTCCTGAGCCACCATAATATTATCTGCAGCTTGACGCCCTGGAATAAAAGTAGCTTGGAAAGGTGCAATCAAATCATTCAGCATAGGCCTCAGTCGGTTCACCAAAACCTTTGTTATGATCTTATAAACCACTGTGCACAAACTAATAGGCCGAAACTGTTTAAAAGACTCCGGGCATGGAACTTTAGGAAGAAACACTAACAAAGTGTGATTTATGCTAGCAGGAAATTCACCAGAATGAAAAGCACCACGTACCATCTCAACCAAAGAATCCTTGACCGAACCCCAGAAAGCTTGATAGAAGCCCGCATGAAAACCATCCACACCAGGCGCCTTCCATGGTCTCATTTGGAATAAAGCCATTCGAATCTCCTCCTCTGTAACTTCCTGACTTAGAGCAAGGCTATCCGTCGGAGAAATAACAGGATGTGGTATCTCAGGTAGCACCAACCGCTCTGAAGAATCAACACTAAACAATTTTTTATAAATAAAAGGCTCTGCAAGACCTTAAGCATATTTTGATCAATCACCCACTGCCCCTCATCATCTTTCAAGCTAGCAATTTTGTTACGACGTCGTCGGCAGATCGTCGATACATGAAAAAATCTTGTATTTCTTTCCCCTTGCTGTATCCATTGGACTCTAGATTTTTGAGCCCAAAAAGTGTCTTCTTGTTCCAAAATCACGTTATATTCAGAAAGAAATTGTTCCTCCAACAATTCCAACTGGTGGGATCTTTGTTGAGCTAGAGCACGTTGAACTCCACTTATACGAGCTCTAAGTTTCTTTTTCTTCCTAAAAAGATTTCCAAACGACTTCTTATTCCATTCTTGAAGAGACACAGCCAAATTCTCCCCCTTTTCAGCTATATTCCCATGTGAATGAGCCCACACACTCAACCACCCCTCGAAACTCGTTATTAGCAAGCCACATAGCTTGAAAACGGAAAGGGCGTAATGAGGGATCCCCTTTGCAAGGAAGTGAACATTGAAGTACAACCGGGCTATGATCGGAATTCAGTCGTGGCAGATGAGTGACAAGAGCTTCAGTTCAGGAAATAATAAGCGCCACTCTGAATTAGCCATTACCCTGTCCAACCGTTCCTGCACCTTTGCTAACCCTTTCCTACTATTGCACCAAGTAAAGGCCGGACCCTGAGAACCCAAGTCAATAAGACCACAATTATGTTTCATGTCATTAAACCTCCTGCATCGACTAAGAGAGGGTTGCGACCCGCCAAACTTTTCCAAACTAGACGTAATATCATTGAAGTCACCCATAACTACCCATGGGACAGAAACATCAGTAGCAAACTCCTCCAGATGCTTCCATAAATTCATACGGCACTCTAGAACTGGACTGGCATAAACCACCGATAGAAGAAAAGATGCACTCCCACTTCGCCTAACGTAAGCATGCACTACCTGGGAAGATAAGTACAACATCTCAAGCTGCACAATCTGGTCATCCCAAAGGATCCAAATACCACCAGCGAAACCAATCGGATCTACAGACTTCGAAAATGGGAATCGTAGAGCAACGCGCTGCGCCCTTTCCCCCGAAATTATTGGCTCTGCCAGAATTGAAGGCTTCACAACTTCTAACAAGTCCTTCGTCGTTCTCAAAAACGCTTTTTTCCCCGCCCCTCTACAATTCCAGAATAACACAGCCATAAAGAAAGAGATGAAGCAAAGACACCAAACGGTGTTATACAGCTTGCATTCGGTCAGCAAGAGAAGCCAAACCATCCTGACTAGCATTGTCATCATTAACACAACCTGAATGAGAAAGCCCAGTGTCCAACTTATCATTCGAAACGTGCGTCACAGCTAGTTCAACCTCCATCCCTGTGGCTTCAGGCGGGTTTTATTGGGGAAGAACAGCAGGATTAGAAACATCAGAAGAAGGTGGGGGTGCACTGTTGGTGACAGGAGAAGGGTTGGGCGAAGAGGGTCTGAAAGAGCTGAGCCGCTAGGCGATGGGGCGAAAGATACTCGAGCGAAGCGAAGAGGGTTCTTTAATAGAAATACCCTTGGATGGCAAAGGCCCAAGCCCAGATGGGAAATTAAGAGACCCTAAACTAGGCCCAGCAGAAAGGCCCGACGATGAGCCCGCGTGGAAAACAAATGGTGTTTGCTTGCCCACAGAAGAGTTATGCATGGCTCGACGTGGAGCCAAATCCTTCCCATGCACAAAAACCGCCTTGTCCTTCTCTTTCTTTCCCTTATTAACAGGATTCTTCCCACTCTTACCTTGCTCAAGCTGACTACCAAAAATACCACCCTGCCTAGAATTGGCAACACCATGATGGCTTTAATTCCTCCATTAGCATTAAGAGAGCTATTATCGGACAAGGCAGCAAATCGATTCCCCGAATCAACCCGAGAATCACTCTTCGAATTTGACTTGCCTTTTTCAGAAGAGGTTGACTGAGACTTTCGGGATCGCCGCTGGGCAATCATCCAAGGACCGAAGATTGAGTCATCCTCCTTATCGGCAGACTTCTCCGGTGGCGGCGCAGCGTTTTGGTTAGGCTGTTCATTGACTATGACAGATGGACAACCCTCCCTTCGATGGCCAAAGCGACCACAATGGAAACAAATCATGTGTAACCCCTCATACTCCACTGTTTGGATATGCTTACCGACAACCAATTTCGGCAGGAGAGCTTTGGAAAGATCAACCTCCACACAGAGACGAGCAAATCGTCCCCTAACAGCATCTTCAGTATTTCTATCAATTTGGATAACCTTACCCACAAGAGAACCCATCCTTGTAAGAGCAAGAGAATTGTAATATTCCACGGGTAACCCAGGAAACCGAATCCAAGCTATAACCTTGTTAATAACATCCACACTGGGATCAAAGTTTGGCGCCCATTGTCGCACCGTGAGATAATGACCCCCTATAATCCAAGGACCCCCCGTAAGCACATGAAGATAATCTTACTTTTTCTCAAACTTGAAAAGGAAGTAGTCATGGCTAAGATCCACCACCAACTATCTCCCTTCCAACTGCCACATCTGTTTAACCCTAGCAGATAAGGCTTGAAAACCCAGAGTTTTCCCAAGAAGCTTGACAATTAAGGCTTTCTGCCAAGGCTTCCGCATCTCCATTTTCTCCTCCACTTCGTTCCTCAGTAGAGCATTTATTTTATCCTCCCGAGAGAAAGTAACCCGAGGCTCCTTAGAATCCTCAATGGCTTCATCATCAGACACACAATTATCAAATTGCATTTCATCATCCATATCTGAAGCTGACCAATCCGACCAGTTCTTAGGATCATCTTTATCACCAGTCAACATATCCTTATAAGAAAAGGATGAACCAGAACCATTTTGCACTGGTTGCTGCCCTTCAGGATGAGAATCCGAACTCTCCAAAATCTCATCATCATTCCCAGTACCAGTTCTCTTAAATTTATTTTTCGTACGTTTTTGAATATCACTTTCATTCTCCGGATTAAGAGAACCATCCGCCGCCACTGGTTGACTCATGCTTGAAAGAACCCCAATTTGCTTTTTTCTTAAGATGACGTTGCTTTAAGATATACTGCATTTATTTTATATATAAATATAATAATATAGTATATCATTCGTGTAGTATATCATTCGTGTCTCTGTTACAACACGACGAAACTAAATGGTTCGAATGAAGAGAAAAAAGAATAATAATTTGGAGGCTGTACACCTAATTTTCCTGGGATTGTAGTTCAATCGGTCAGAGCACCGCCCTGTCAAGGCGGAAGCTGCGGGTTCGAGCCCCGTCAGTCCCGACCTAGGATCCGATGAATCGATCAATTCATCTCTTCATTTTCTGTAAAAAGAAAAGAAGAGACAAAGAGTAGGATCTAATTCCCAGCAGGAGGATCCTTCTTTCCTCTCGCCATCATCAAGAGTAGGCACCTCTTAAACTATGTGAAGGTTAGCAGGTCACTCGATGAGTTGATACGTATATAGAGTAGCTGGTCATCGTCCATTCCGGGTAGTGGCACAACCATGAATTAAAGAATCTAACTCGATCATCCACCCCTGTATACAAAACCCCTACCGAAAGCAAGTGGGATAAAGTGTTTGTTTAAAAGGTTCTGAAAGAAACCTTGTGCTCCAACTCCACCGGTAGATGACAAGCTTTCCCATAAACTAACCTATATGGGGGCATGCCTATTGGTGTTTTGTAGGCTGTCCTATAGTCCCAAAGAGCATCATCCAACTTGAGACTCCAATCTTTTCTTCTTGGATTCACCACCTTTTCAAGGGTGGACTTCACTTCTTTTCTTTGTTGGAGGTCTCGGCTTGTCCACTAGTTTGTGGATGGTATGGAGTTGAGGTTCTATGATGAACATGGTATTTCCTCATTAATGCATCAAAGACCTTGTTGCAAAAGTGTGTGCCTTTGTCACTAATGATTGCCTTGGGGACACCCTTCCTAGCAAAAAGACCCTTCAAGAAATTAACAACAGTGTTAGCATCATCATTTCGGGTGGCTTTAGCTTCCACCCATTTAGAAAGATAATCAACAGCCAAGATAATGTAAACATTGTTGCAAGATGAAGGAAAAGGGCCCATGAAATCAATACCCCAAACATCAAAGACTTCACACACAAGAATGGGCACTTGAGGCATTTCATTTCTTTGATAAATCTTGCCCACTCTTTTACATCTATCACATACTTTGTAAAACAAGAATGCATCTCTAAAGAGAGTAGGCCACATTCAAGGACTTTCCTAGCTGTCCTTTTTGGTCCAAAGTGACCACCACATTCTAAAGAATGGCAAAAAGATAGGATAGATTTAATTTCATGATCCGGAATGCATCTTCTTACCACTTGGTCACTACAATGCTTATACAAGTATGGTTCATCCCAAATGTAGTACCTAGCATCATTAATGATTTTCTTTTTCTTAGCATGGCTTAGGTCACTAGGGAACTTTCCACTCACTAAGTAATTGACAATATCAACATACCAAGGGAAAGTGGGAACCAAACTTGCAACTTCCTTGCAAGCTAAAAGTGAATGAGGTTCTGCAAGAATTGGTGGAGCTAGTGTGATGCTCTCGGGTCCTAAGGAGTAAAGCCACTAACCTAGGGAGCATAGAAGGATTTGGCACCAAAAAAGAAACCCTCAACACATTCGGGTGCCATGTTTTCTTCCTTCATGGGTGCACCCACCAAGTGGGAAAGAGCAAACAAGTGCTCATCCGGAAAGGAGTCATTGATGGGAGAGGACTCACTTTCCACTTGGAGCCTACTAAGATGATCGGCCACCAAGTTTTGTGCACCACTTTTGTCTTTGATCTCAAGGTTGAATTCTTGCAATAAAAGCATCCACCTAATAAGTCTAGGTTTGGTCTCTTTCTTAGCAAGTAGGTACTTAATGGCTGCATGATCAGAATACACAATCACTTTGGTACCTAACAAGTATGACCTAAACTAAATAAGGGCAAAGACAAATAGGTAAAAGCTCCTTTTCTGTTGTGGTGTAATTCCTTTGGGCTTCATTAATAGAATAGTTTTGGACTAATCTTTCCTCCTCTTCGAGGATGATGGATCCGGGGGGGAAAGATGAGGCTATCTGGTAGATAAAGACAGATCAACATGTCCTTGCTTCGAATATCAGATAAGAAGAGATTCTGACGTCTGAGATTGCGTGCCTTGCCCGGTCCGTGACTAGGGGAGCAAGAAGAAAGTAGTTAGACCGAAGCTTACCGAAAGGCTAGTTTCCATACATAAGCATTTGCAGGTACCTCGAGGGACAAAGCACAGACTGAAAGATCCTCATCTGCGGCAATGTGAATTTGCCGATGGATTCAGTGACTAACTTACTTGACAGAAGACTGATCAGCTGACTTTGAAAATGGCTTGAGAGAGACGGATAGAGGGTGACAATGAATCCGAGGAAAATTCCTCTAATTCATTTTCCTTCTTTTTCAGAGCCCCAGGGAAGGTAGTGTTTCAATAGTTCCGAGTCAGCGGTTCAACGCTGCTTTTGCGTAAATTCCTTCCCTCTTTCGCCCAGTTCCTCGAGAATCTAAAAAATTGTTTGACTTTGAATGCCTCACCTGTTCGCCTTTGGCTCACCTCTTCGCCCCTCACTTTGAAAGCAAGGAAGAAAGGAGCTTTTCACTCGCGAAAGAAGTAACCACTCGGGCAAGAGCTCCCTGGTAAGATGAAGGGTCTTCCCCAGAAGGAGAGATGAGTACTGGAAGGTGAAGATGAAGGAAGGGCTGAAACACAGTAAAAACCATTAATTGGAGTAAAGAAATACGAGCAATCCGCGGAATAGCAAATGTAGCCCCATCTCTTAAAAGAAGAGGATAGATAGGTCCACGAGTTGAGACAGAGAAGTTCTGACTAATCAAGTAGGAGTTTACCCACGATAGTCAGAGGCAGTATCCGTACCAAAGAAGGGATAGGTGTAGTCGCATTCGATCGAGAGCCGTGAATACCTTACCAGCACTCAGAAATAGCAAAACAAAAGGTCTACGATAAGATAGAACCCGGCTCATTCAACCCAATACATGAATATGTAAGCTGGAATGAATGATTGATCTGCGGATAGACAGAAAGATTCCGTTCCTGAATGACTATGGTAGTGCCTTATTCGAGAAAGGAGTGCTCCTATTTAGTCTAATCAACTTTTGCGAATCCTATCGTAGCTGGCCGTGGAATCATATGATGGGATTTCAACTACGGATATATGTCTGTGTCAGCATCTCTTCCTGGCGAAAACTACCATGTCGATTCTAGCTTTAGCTTTTGAAGCGGCTGAAAAAAGGGGCGTATAGGCCAGTTTCATCCGCTTCAAAAGCGGAGCTTGGAACTATGCCTCCGGGCCTTGGTCTATCAATTTAATAACCGATGCTTTCTATCCTTACGAACCTGCCTTGGCATATCTTCCTGCTCAGAACAAAACCTGGTTCACTTCTCTAATTACGTATCTTATCCTGCTCTTCTAGTAAAAAAGGCGATGCTCCGCTCAATAGAGCCTAGCCCGCTTAGCTACATGGCCCCTGTCTCGCTCGTCCAAGATTAGGGTCGGTGCCTCTTTCTTTCAGAATAGAGGCCCTGGTTTAGCTCCCGTTTTGCTTTAAAAGTCAAAAGGCTCAAACCGCCAACTCCAGCTTGCCTTCTAACTCTCTGAATCTCCTTCCGCCAGGTTGTCAGCCGGGCGGCCTTCTTTTTTGCTCTTCACTCGTCACCTTGTCGCTTCATTTTTTCCTAAGTTCGTAGCCTTAGCAGCAGCAAACCCTAGCGCTACCTTTAGAAAAGAAAAGCCTAGCTTATCCTACTCCTTCTAGTCCTTCTCTTTTATGGATTCCTATTCTTGATCTTGATATTATTAAGGAGTTTTTTAGGAGGTAGTAGATCAGTCTTCGAATAGGGCTGTAGCTGCAAGGAAGAATGCTTTGGACAAGGTTTGGGTAAAGAATTTGATGCTCTTACTTAGTAGTGGACCCTCTATAAGAGTCTATCCTATTTGACTGCTGCCAAGCCGCTTACAATAAGAAAAAGGGCAAGCATCGCTCCTCACACATCAACGACCGGATGCAATTGCACAAGCAAGAAAAAGCGTCTTTCTTGCTTCGTTATAACTTAGACTCAAAAAAGAAGTCGAGCCCAGGATTACAACAAAAAGAATCCTTAGCTCCTCTCCCTTCTGGTCGATAAGGCGAGCATTTCTTGAACCTGCGAAATTAGTTTCATAGTCAGTTGCAAAAGAACTAGAATGAAGACCATCTGGAGCTATGTCTGAAAGTATATTAATGTAGGTAGGCTTAGCGCTTGGTAGGTCAGGAGCAAAGGTTGTAGTATAGTAATTCCAATCCAATTTCTGAAGCAGGGGATATCCGGTTCACTTTTCATGGGTTTCCTAATAAAAAAGCCCTGTTCTAGCAAACTAAGAACTCGTTTTTATACTGAAAGGAAATGGGCCCGACAATAAGAGGCGAGAATGATTACGCGATTGTTCTTCAAAGAAGACAGGATTCACACCTTCCCCCAAGTAGACAGCCAAGTCTGACAGCTCAATCTTGTTCATTCTTTGCGGGGGTTTTCTCACTACTTTGCCAGTGGAACATTAGGTTCCCTTTCTCGTTTTCTGCTTAGGAAATAGCTTCCTCAGCGATCTGCCTCATTGCAGGAGGAAGGAAGCAGAGCAAGCACTGGAAGGAAGCCTAATGCTATGATTTCAGACCATGCTTGGGGCGCTTCCTCCTTAGTTAGTGCTTTTGAAGTATCCATTGAAATATCTCTTTCAGTGCCACAAAAAAGCATTGCCCTTCGTAGCTGCATTAGGAGACATTAGATAGACGGAGGTGATAGACTAAGAGAGTCGGCTAGGTAGTACACAACGAGGATTCCCCGCCTGACATCTAGGAGAGCTCCTTTCTGCTGTGCTTGCCACTACTTAATAATAGGGTTTTCGAGTAGAATAAGTAGGCTCGGGGGGAAGCACTCCTCAGACAAGTACTGCACTAGAGACCATTACTAGATGTCAGTACCAAGTGCGAGTACTAGAGCGACAAACCCCGGTATAAGCAAGATCCCTTTCTTTGGAACAAAGGACAAAGGTTCCGAAGGAAATGAAGCTCGATCCGAGAAAGGAGTTTGATCATTATTATTAGACCTTCCCCTCTTTGGGCGTACTAACATGTTGTATACGAATTCGCCTTTAGAGCTTTACTAAAATCACTATCAAACGATCCATGAAGAAAGAGTTCATTCTAATCAAGGAAGAGGTCAACTCTTATAACGAAGGAGCGGAGCAGCGAGCCTTTGATGCTTTAATCTCACAAGGGATTCCGTTTATCCCCGAAGCCGATTGTTCCGAACGAAGCTACATTTCTATACGATAGGCGAAGGAAAGACCCCCATTGTTACCGAATGCAAGCAAGGTACGCAACTCGGGTGGAAAGGCAGGCTGGTCTCGCGAAGCCGGTCACTCTGAAGTGGGCATTGACTCTTCGCCCCCAAAAATCTTGTAAGAAAGTTCATTCTGAACCTCGCGGTCACTGAAAGACTGCTTGAATATGATGATGGGAATGGTCTAACTTAGCCAGCAGGCCTAGATGCGGAGGAGGCCCTATCAAGTAAAGGAGGTGACCTTAGTCAGTCTATGGTATGAAGCTTTTCTTATCTTCCACACCCTTCCCCAAGGAAAAGATGTTGCTGCTCGACCTTTGGTGCCTAAAAACATATGGGCAAATTGCTGGTAAGAAGAAGCAAGGGGAAAGACAAGCGGTGACTTATGGCTGAATCCTTTCTAAGGTTACAGACGGAGGCAGGTGGCAACAGGTTGACGCCCCCTTGTCCTGGAGGCTCTCACTTTTTTTACGCCTGATGAGTGGGACACCCTAAAGGAAAGGGTTCCTATTTGATAAGCGAGCTGCTTCACGATGTGACGTATAGAAAGTCGAAGCAAAGATAGAGAAGAGAGCCGAATCAAAGGAAGCCCACGTTGGACGAAATCCTTTCATTATCGATTCTCTCGATTATACTTACCGTGGATCGTTAATAAAGAAGAATCAACTACCCTCTTTATCTTGATCTGGTGCTAAGCCCACACTTCCTTCTCCTTTTGCAAAGAAAACAATGAATTTAAGGAGTGTCAAATCTTGAAAGTCTCGTACTCGTAGCTTAGTCCTCTCCCTATTATCATTATCACGAATTGGAGAACGGCCGTACCCGACCTACCTTCTTTCCTTGCTAGGAGCCTTACAACTTTCCTTGCTAGGAGCCTCAGGGGAGGGGATTAGAAAGAATCAGATCTAGTCCCTCGGGGTACGATTCTGAGTAGGTGGGCAGAGAGACCTCATGAACTTAAATTAAAGTAGCTAAGCCGAGCACGACGAGTGTCTGATGAAGCATCCTCGGCTAGAACATCTTCAACGTGACGACTCAACTTGTTACGCACGCTTCCCCAACGGATATAGTGAGTGTGCCGGTGTAGGAGTTCCTTACTCTCGGGGCAGGAAGGCCAAGTCCATAGTCAATGTATTAGGATTAGGTGCATCCCTGCCCCCTCTTCTCTGGGGCCTTCAGACGCTGTTGACTGCTTTCCTACGGGCTTACTTTCGGGCAATAACGACGAATCCTACGGCACGGAAGTGTAACGGGCAGGATCAATTACGTAACCTCTTGGTGGAGGACAGAATAGCACTACTTAGTGAGCTTTTAGTATACAGGGTCCGCGGAATTCCACCTACTAATATAATATTTTGTTGAAAATGGTTGGCACCATCCAGGGTTCTCATTACCCTGGGTGAGGGGAGCTTCCAACTCCCGCCCACTAGGCGTGATGAGCACGTAGAGAAATCTGCATGCGAGTTGCCCCTGGTGGATTGCCAGAAGCACTCACATCGGTTGTGAATCTCAATGGAAGGAAGTGCTTAGGCTGAACATTGGTCTTCACGATATGGTGTGACATTAAGTCTTTCATTTCCTCCCTTCTTAAGGAGCTGATACACCACCTGGTTGGAACCCAGGCGCCCCCCAACGGCTCCCGAATTGGGAGTCGTCAAGGAAAGTTGGGAACTCGGTAGGGGTCATTGGACGGCTGAGGGAGCCTCTTTGGTAGGCGTGAATACCTCGGAACCAAGCATTCCGGGTTTCTGTCTATCAAATCCAATTTGAAAATGACTATCTTCGCATTGATATCTATGCCTTACAGAGCCGGGGCTATAAATATGGCTCTGAACAGTTTAACACATCTTCATTTTTGTAAAAATTCTATGGCGGTGCGCTTCGTCGGGTTCCGTACGTATACTGTGCATTTCCGTTCTTACTGTCAGGTTGTTAAGAGAAGTTCTTTATCGCTTTCTAGACGTAGTTATGGTATAGGTAATGGTAATTGTATTGATATTGGTAATATGTTTCGATTGAAGAATCGAAGTTATTCAACTTTAGATACTACTATTCTTAGAAAGAAGAAGAGAGTGGCATCTACACTCCTACGAGTACTGGTCGTAGCTTCTACGCTTTATTCTTGTTTTTTATTTTATGATGCATTTGGATGCTCTCTCTCTATCAAGATTGGGAGCGCTTTCTTAACAAAGGCGCTCCCCCTTTTTTTGGTTAAGGCGGGCTTCCCCTCTGGGCTTGTCTTCACTCTAGGATTTGCCAAGAAGGTCCTCCTCGCATCCGATACGGATGCCTATCTCGGGAACATGGTCTTACCTTCTGGTTCTGGCGCTTCAACCTCGGAAGCCAGCGTAAGCGTAAACCCCGCGCCTGGTGGGAATAACGCGGGGCCGTCGAATGCTGGTCCTTCTAACGCGCCTGGATCCCCTTGGGGATCTTTTCCATCGGTGCCCGAGGACTTAAGCTCCCAGCCCTCTGATGCATCGATCCCTCTTTACCCTCTTTCCCAAACGAAAGGGAGCCGTCGGTAACCCATCCATCGGGTTCCTCGTCTGGAGCTGGTAATTCCATGCCGGAGCCAGATGAGAACACGCTTTTTTGGCAGCAAAGCGTGGAAACCCGCTTTAGGGAATTTTGAAAGGCGAATAACTTACATATTCCGCGCCCTCATACCATCATTGAACTTCGTGAAGAAGTATGTGGGAACAATGCTAGCAAATTTGAACTTTCTCTGATTCTACAGGATTTTAATAAGCCTGATAAACCTGAATGGAAAAATAAATGACTTTCAACGAGGCGAAACAATAATTCATTTTTCATTTTATTTTGAATGTTTATAGGGGTTTTCGCGTAGCTTTGGATTTGATAAAGTCCCCTCAAAAAGTGAGGAGCCGCTGACCGAAAGGAAAGCGGGTAGGCCGTCGTTTGCTTTTTTAGAACAAATCGGGGGTCGGTGGAGCTGTTGCCCAGCAGAAAGAAAAACTTTTTTCTTTTTTTGCATTGGTTTGATTATAAAGTAAAGGAGCTTCTCGTAGTGAGATCGCTGGCCCTTGTCATGGTGAGTCAACTGTAGTTTAGTTGCTTTCCGTGATAGGGGGAAAGGGAGAGGTGAGGCGGGCCCTTTCACCAGACTACTTTACTAGCTTTTTTTCATTCAAAGTACAGGAACTGGTTTATCAAAAGGGGTCTAGAACTACAGTGATCTGAGACCTTATTCCCTTTCCCTTGGTCTGGAAGGTAGGTTATGTAGGCTACAACTGTTCATAGGTTGTTCGATCGCTAATGGCCAAATAAAGGTCTTCCTGTAGCATTTGGGGTTATGGATGCTGACTTTATTTTATAGCGGGTAGTGTGGGATCCGTAGTCGGGGAGCCAGGCACATAGAGATAGGGACATCCATCGGTAAGTCAATAATGACAATAATTGAATAAGAACATGGGGAAGCCAGCACGCGGTACACAGCATACAGGAGGAGCGAAGGAATAGGCTTTGGAAAGCCAACCCGCGAGAAGAAGCAAGCTTCTCTCTTGAATTGCTCTTGCTCTATCTGTCGCCTCGTAAGAGGAGTACTTGACAGCAGAGCCTGGGTATTTTTCGATGGCTACCCGCGAGGTCAATTGTGCTAGCATCTGGTTCTTTAACGAGAAGTGGGACCAGCTGCTTCAAGACTCTTTAGAGCTATAGGAAGAAAGAGAAGGGGTCGAAACACTTCTAGGAGGGTGAGGAAGAATGAATGATTTGAACCATTCATTAGGTTTATAGAGTAGAACAAGCCAGCAAGCAAGACTGCGAAGAAAAGGTTCGCTCGGTGTAGGTATAACCTTGATGCGCGTAGCTATTGCCTTGATCCCTTGGTCTGCTCGGGTCATTCCATTCCATTGATACACTGCTCACAGGTCAGTCCATTGATACGCTCATAGGGCTCGTCGTTAGGAAGAGGTGGGCTGACAAGGAGAGGAATCATTCCCATCGGTGAAATGAATCTCTTCTCCCAGATCTTCTTTGTAGTCCAACTTGGTATATGTATGAATTCATGTTGTCAGTCTCAGTTGGAGGAATAGTGTGACTTGGCTGCTTCCTTCGATAACTTGCTTATTTCTTTCTTTTTAGACTATATCTATAGCCTCACACTCGCCAGCTGAGTCCGTTGGCTAGTTTTGATCACCCCGAATTCTATTTATCATGCGAGACGGAGGTAGACGATATAAATGTCAATCGCGGGTTAACTACTTATTGGATTTGAAAGACCCATTGATGGCTATTCTGCTCGCTCTCAGGAGCTTGAGTAGACCGTTCGGAAACAACTCTTGAAGAGCTTTTCCTTACCTATGTCCCTTAGCCAATCAAGCCTGACTTTCCCTTTTATTCTTTTGTTTCCTGCCCCGCTATCCAATCTAATTCAAGACCCAGAAATTCGAACAAGATAGTATCCAGACTTTTAGACCAAGCTTTCAAGATTAAGGGCGCCCTAGCTAGTTCAAGTTCTCCCAATTTGAACTCGTACCCAAGACTAGAAGGAATAAGGGAGGGGAAGGAAAGCACTTCTGGATTAATTGAGTGCATACCCAGTAGCAAATGGAGGAATAAGGGCAGCTGCTAAGATCCCAAATCGAGATTGGCTAGATGAGAGTAGCTTAAGCTTATGCCCGGCTCGGAAAATGATGTTTGATAAGATGGATCTGTTTAAACAAAAATCTGCTCTTTGAAGGAAAGAGAAAGAAAGGAGCAAAGTATTTGTCCAATGATTCCTGAAAGAGGAAATTCTTTGCTTCCTGTGCGGATACTGCTTCCTTTAGCATAAGCCTAGTTCTTCCAAGCCAGGCCAGAGAGTTAGAGGGGCGTAAGGTCTTATCTGAGAAAGAGAAATCTCCACGTGAGCAATAGTGGATTTATGGTCAATCAGGTTAATCCCGAACAGCCTAGTCTATCCCGAAAGTGCCACACCCTATTTTGCATTCGATGCCATCGTCTGTACTTAGCATGCCCCCTGCAATCCTTATAAGGAGGAAAGGCAGAAGATTAATTACAAAGCGTATATCTTTCACATAGGAGTAGGTAAGAGCTTCAGTGAGAGAAAAGGATTGAATGCGAGAGGTCCTTCGAAGAGCATAATTTTTCCCTTTTGTACGATCCGGAGATCTCAGCAAGGTTGCCTTAGAGAGTAGCAAAGAAGCACTTTTTTTTTTTCTCAAAATGTATGTAAGGGGATTTTTTTAAGTGATTCTCGGCACTCAGATTCAGTGAGGGAGCTTAGCTTTTAATGATAAAGAATAATGGAGAGGGGCATGAAGCCTCTCAGAAAGAAGGGCTCACTTTTCGACATGGGAGTCCTTGGTTTGCAAAGGACCCCCTGCGCTGGACTACTCTTTCTCGAACACGGAGAGCAGGAGAAGAGGACTCGTCCTATTTGTGATCTACCGATTCTTACCTTTCTGACTGATTGATATTAGAAAGAAAGTGAGTCCTCAGGATTCAAGACCGACCAAGGAGAAGGTCAACGGGTGAGGAGCGAGCGAGAGCATTGACTTATTACTTACTCATGAACGCCACGGCTTCCAAGTCTCAATTCAAATTCATTAGAGACCTACTCACGATCGCAAGTAGTCGAATCAAGCCAAATCGGCTATGGAGCTCCCTCGTTCACTCAGCATAATGGATATGGATAAGCAGAATGTGGGGAGGGCTCGGAAGACTCTCTCTCCTTCTATACTCTTAGAGGGAGGGATCCTTTATTAGATAGAGGTAGTGTCAGGGAGGAAGATAGAAAGAAAGTAGCCATGCATAGAAAAGGTTAGAGAAATGTCAATCCTCAGAAGCAAGAGTGATGAGTGGATTCTTGCAGAGAAGAAGGCGTGCTTGAAAGTGGTGTGTCTGGTCTCTATACCCATTCTTCTCCTGCGCTCCCGGGGTTCAGAATCAGTCACACGGCTCCGCCCCTTGCGCTAGTGCTTCGCTCCTCTCTCCTACTGATGAGGTCCTCTCGAGACTCCTTTCCCTGTTCGCCTCTTCTCTTCTATTATAGGTATAGGTGCCAGGTAGGCTTCGGACTACTCAGAGTTGGCTTGACTCCTTTCATTCATCGAAAGTGGGGATCTCGCCTCAACAGCTATTCATTGGACTCGTGCCCGACGCCCAGCTTCAAATAATTAGCAGGGTCAAAGACAATTTCAAATCATCAGCAATCAAGGCCAGCAACGCATGGTTCGCCTAGACTAGGGGAGAATTGGGAGCCCTCGACTAAACTGATTGACTTCTTCAGTGGCGTGGCGCTCTTGGGCAGGCAAGATCAATATGAAAGACCAATAGCCCACTTTTACGAAGTTCTCTCTCGGCAAGTTCTAAGTAGTCTCAAAGTTGTCCGACGAGGTTCGATTCCCAGAAGTACCCCGGGCAGCGATGGGACAGGGCAGCATTGGACGGGTCTTGGTCAGCATTGGACGGGTCTCTTTCCTGACTCTGGGCAGCAGCTGGGCTCTTCGCCGTGCTACTTCTTCGCTGGAATCATGCATTTCAGTCTGAAGTTCAGTGTCTGGTCTGAGACGAGCTCGGTAGATACTCGCTCTTCAGATGCGCTTCCCTCTGCTGCGTCTTCGCGGCTTCTGCCTGCATTCGATCTGCTTCAGCTCTAATCTCTAGTTTATTATATGAACTTCGGCATGCATTCATTCGATCTGGGAACTTGAACTTCTCTGCCTCCGGGCTAAATCAAGTTCGGCATGGCGCTGCTTCTCTTCTCCTTCTCTTCTTGAACTTCTGCCTGGCATGGTTCTTCATTTAGAAAGTCTTGGGTCACTTAACTAAACTAGGGGTGAACGAAACTCGGGGTGAACTTATCCGGGGGAAGCCCATTCAAGGCTGCTAGAGCTCCATGAAAGAGCTGCGAAGGAGACCCATTAAATGAAAGGCTAGCGAGGGCAGGGACCAGACCACCTATAATGAACCGACGGAGAGCTCACCAAAGGAAAGGGACGAGGAATGAAGCAACGGGACCGACCAAAAGAAGAAAGAAATTCATTCATTCCTACTTCCAGATAGCTTTTAATTGGGCTCAACGTCGGCACGTGTGGCTTTACGACGCTGGTCTATCTTGGCAGGATAGCAGCGGTGGGTTAAGGGGGTTCAATTTCAATGCCAAGGCGAGACACTATTGGGGTAGCGCATCCCGAAGGAACTGCGACGCGGGCATCATCATCCGCGCTTTCTAATAAGAAACGAAATTATCAATTCGTCTTTAGAAAGAAAACGTCTCATATTTGACTAGGACCCGGCCAGCTAGCTCTTTCAACGAAACTTAAAGTCTGAAACTCAATTCTCAATTATGATTTAGAAACGAGGAATCCCCCTGAACAGCAGCAACATAACGTTGGTGTTTTTTTTTTTGCCTTAGTAGTCAATCCTATTATGCAATCCTAGAGACGGTATGAATGGATGGGACGCTCATCATGGGGCGTCGAGGCAGGAAGTCAAACCAATCGTAGGAATGAATCCAAAGTTGATTCATTCAGTTATGACTTGGCCAGTGAGATGAACGAGGAATGGAATGGGAATGCATGCCAGCAAGAAGCGGATAGTGGGAACGAAGTCATCCAGTCCTATCTCATATATGGAATTTACAAAGGAAAACCACTTCAAACAAAGAACTTCTTCTGTCATCACTCTTTCCTCATCTTTTAGCTGACCATACAAAATGGATGGCGAGTGATCGTGATCCGAGCTGTACGATGGGCCGCTAACACGAACTCAACGATGGGAACTCAACCATGGGATCCGAACCTTGGAAAAGAAGGATAAAGCGAGTCTGGGGAGGGACCCCCTATCCCATACTTCCCCATTCCGACAAGTTCTATATAGAAAGCAAGCATCTCATGAACTTCTTCCCTGCTCTCTTGACTATAGTTACGTGATGGATGCATGGCCCTAGGAATGGAAGATGGTTCCCGAGCTACGTTATATTCTTCCCTTCTCTTCCGCCTCCAGGGTCACTAGTTAGGGTATGGTTCCGAAGTGAGGCTTGATAAAGGGGTGTGGGGCACTATACTATGTATACTTCGCTAAGCTAAGAGCTTCTCTCGGTCTGATGACCTAGGGCGTAGGGTGGAGAACGGGAACTAGGAATGAAGCTAGCTCGGGTGGGGTCCCTATAAAGAACGGGCGTGCCAGGCCTTCCATGTCTTTTGCGGGCAGACCAAGGGGAGTGCCTAAAGCCTAAAGATCGTTCGTCGTAAAGAGAGCTCTGAGGGAGTCAAAGTAGCGATCTTCAGTTTGAAGTTGCGAGAAGCTGGGTGACTAGAGAAGAGAAGTGGGCAGGCGTTGTCTCAAAGCGTCCGGTGCTCGTGAATCCAAGAAAGCAAGTGCGGCCATCCATACAATCGGTGCGGTGAGAGCAGAAAGCTGATTCGTGCCACCAAGGAAGCGCTGTCAAACATAATGTCAGTGAAAAGACAAGTAGGGCAGGTCTAGGGAGGGGAACCAATCCAGACGGCAGAAAGCAATCCTTCCAACCAGCCAACCCGCGGAGTTGAACACAACACTGACTTCGGCCAGGTTCTTCCATCAGGCCGACGATTTCTCTTTATTTTCTTTTATGGAAAAGCGTGCCCTATCGCTTAAACCCCCCGACCCGTATTCATCCCTGTTCTTGTATTCCCCTTCATCGCTAGTTGAAAACAGAAAGGCGGGTTTCAACTCAATTCACTCCTATTCTGCCCTTCTTTGCTGCCTCTGCCGCATAAATCCTTTCAATTTGCTCTCTGCCGAATCGCGAAGAATTTATCTCATGACTCATCAGTACTAAGAATCTTTGATCGACGAATCACGACCCTTTTCAGTGATCGAAGAATCGCTCAAGGAAGAGCTGGACCATTCATTACTAGTTTAAAATAGGGAGGATTTTCAGTCCGAAGCTCTACCCCGCTTTATCCCCCCCATCAATGGCTCCATCTTATGTAAGAAGAAAGTCGAAGGAGGTCTCCGAGATTGAGTCGATTGAGAGTCCTGCCTTACCTAAAGCAAGAGAGGAAACTTTCTCTACTTCCTCCTACTCTCCTCTATGGTGGGGATAAAGGCTATGTTGGATGGGAGAGGCTTGCTTAGAGTAGAGGCTGGAGTATGGGGAATACGCACCAATGAGTGATTCAGATGGTGCAGACCTTAGCGGTACGGAAGATGGAGAGACCTGGAGGAATGGGCAGCTATGTCACTAGGGCAGACCTACCCTGAGATCGGGACTAGAACCCGGACACCCACTCTCGGGCTGAGGAGGACCGCCCCATCCCCAGATGAGAGAAGCAGCTGAGGAAGACTGAATTTAATATCCATCTTTCTTCATGAATAGATTAATATCTTTTTTGGCCATTTCCGTCCCTTTGAGTTATGAGTAGTCCAGCGATCGGAGTCTACTCCTCCTTTGGTCTAAGTCCTTTATGGTTCAGAAGATCCTTCTTTGACAAATAGCTCGTAGACTTCTCTTCTTGCTGGGCACTGAGTGGAATTATTCTTTCTTTCTATAGTTCTCCGCACCTACTATTCCAATTAGCATGAGGGATGGCATGCATAAACGAATGAAATGGGGAAGGCAGCAAAGGCTCGGAACTGAATCAAAAGACTCAACTCGAGCCGGAGAATGGCACCTTGGCTTCTTGGACTATTATCTTTATATAACTTAACTGCCAAGCGACTACAAGAGAAAGGGAGCTCTTTCAGTTGCTTCTCTCGTTCGCATAGTCTGGGAATTACTTGAAAAATCCATAACCTTCTGGATTCTCTTAAAAAGAGAGCGGAGCATAACTATGCGCACAGATATTAAGTACCTATCCTTCCTCTCTACCCTAGGACCTGTAGCCAGAAGTAAGAGCAAAGACTAGTGGCTATCGCCTAACCCTTCTCGAGCGGATTCACAACCCTATGCTTGGCAGAAATGCCCTTACTTAGATTTAACTTATTGAATCTTCCCATCACGAACGATGGATGGATCAAACCATAAATGCCGAACTGCAGTCCGCCAACCAATTGATAGTGGAATAAGACCCGATGCTTTTGGGAATCCGATCCTTATCCCGAGATGCCAGCAGACACACCCTATCTTATATTCTTTGTCGCCCCCTCTAGTTCCGGCTCAGAATCACTTGATGGGTCAATTTATGTTTCAGTCTCTCCGGCGGGTAAAGCAAAAGAACTAATTCCTAGCTCCATTTGGAAAAAGATTAAGTGTAGGTCGGTCGAAGCCTTAGCTAGCGCTCTATAAAGTGAAAGATCGTACCTCGCTCCAAGAGTATAGTTCATGGTCAAAGTGTTCTATGATAGGTAGTGGCAGCCGGTGTGCGCGCGGAATGGACTAACATTGCGTACTATTAGTGGAGTCTAGGCTTAGCCCCTTCAGTCTCGTGATAAGGCCTCCTCTGCACATAGCACTTAGTGTCGGCTTCGCTTTCCCCTTCCACCCTTGCCTTGACTCGTGCAGCTTTCCCTTATAGGGTTTGCCGAAGAGGGCTCTTGATCTACTTGCCTCCTTTCCATCTCTTGGCTTCAAATGCCAATCCCTTTTGACCGGACCGCCCAGCTCGAACTAATGCTTTATACCATTCTTTCTGCCTACACCCTAAAGATCAAATAGCTAATAGGTCTAGCAGCACCAAAAAGAGTATGAACTCATAGCTAGGATTGATTGTCAGTTAAGCTGTCTGTTGAGTCCTCCTCGGATAAGCAAAGTCTCTCTCTACGGGTAAAGAGAGTTCTGTGGATAAACTTCAATGTGCTCGGCTTCCCGCTATGCTTACTCCGGTTTCGCAGATCAAGTAGGAGCGTGTGCGCCTTATTTTATTCGTTCAAATATAATAACCATACCATTGTCTGCTTTCTCCGGAATTTGACATACACATAGATAGGAACTAAGATGGGACCGATCGAGAAGGGTGAGGGAGGATAATGAACACTAGAGATAGGCGAATGAGTCATCGTGCCCTTCCCAGTTGAACTCTCCATTCGCCTTATCGAGTGGCTGCTGAAGAAGAAGCAAGTGCTGACCCTTTCTCCCAGCTATCACTGAACTTGCTGTTCTTGCGTCAAGTTCGCTCCTCACTCGTAAGGGCAGCTCTCACTCCCCGTGTCTATCTATTAAAACCTTGCTTTAGGAAGAGTTCTCCATTCCTGGCTTCCCTTTCCCAGCAAGAGCTAATGCCAATAATGAAGTGTTTTCACCCTGCTAGAGCTGAAGGGACCCCGAAGGGAGCGGATTTAGTTAGACCCATTCATTATCCAGATTGACCCCTTTGGATGGATGTCATAGATGGTTCTTAGGACTCATCACTATCTCAAACTGAAGCTTACTGGCAGCGCTCAAGGGTTCTCTATCTTCTTTTCTTCTTCAAGTCCATCAGATCCGTGTTGGAACTTGACTCTCATTTTGAACTAGCAGCTAATTGAACTAGGAGAGGCTTATCGTCCTTTCCTTCTCGTCTCGGTCTTTGAAAAGCTTGATTCTACCTTCCCAGCTGGGTGGAGTGAACTTCTAAGCAAGATGCCATGCGTCTGGTCGAGTATTTTCATCAACCGAAAGAAAAGGAAGGGTATATAGGCAGGGCCCTCTCCTTCATACGAGAGGGGACCTTATTCTTTATGCCTTTCAAGTATCCGACTTGCTTAGATCTGCAAGAAGGTGCGGAGCGAGAAACGTCTCCTCTACCTAGTCTTCTAACTAAGTACTTCTTTCTTTATCAAAGTCAAAGAACCGCGGAGTGGGCTTGTCAACTGAAGCTGACCCCGACTGGCTAAACTAAAGTCAAGGGCTGGAAGACTGGGCTCCGATAGCTTTTTGGCAATTTCACTTTTCCCCGCATAGATCGCATGCACATATCATGAAGTATCTCTGCTCTTCCGGTCATAAAGAGAGGTCAACCAGACTCCTCATCCCTACTTTATCTATTAGAGATGCGCCGAAAGGGACAGTCAACGATTAACTTCCACAGAGACTGAACTATACCCAACAGATGCAGATTGAAGTGTAGTTGGAAGCTCGGCTGGGAGTACTGTAAGAGGAGATGATCAGGAGCAAAGTAGTATCTCAATGAATTAGTTCCCGGTTTTTTGCCCTCTGTCCTCCCTCCCTATCGACCTCTTCCGTCGGTTAGGTTAGCCTTCCGGGACTACGACTACGCTCCGCACCTTTCCCCTCATTTACTGGGCTTCCCGCTCATTCACAGGCTAAAGCTCAGTCTCCCCCATGCGCATACTTGAATGTACAAAGCAGTCAAAGCAGCAAGGCGCCCTGGTTGCACCAAAGAGAGGGGCACAGGAGAGAAAGCACCTCTGAGTTCAGGGTTCAGAGTACCTCCCCCTTTGCTTATTCATCTCACTCTAGTACTGGTTGGGATTAGGCAAACTTCCAAGACACTGAGGAAAGTTACGAGTTCACAGATAAAAGATTGGGGACGAACTCCTCTACCGACACACTCTTCCCTTATCTATGTAGCTGGCACCACGTAAGTGAGTCCACCTACCCCTTCCCTTTCAAAAGCCCTACCTGCTACTCTTCCTCCTTGGATCTGACTGGGAGTACAGGCTCCAAGCTCTCTCAGAGCAGAGGCTTCGGAAGGCTAAATAAGTAGCCTCGAGTTCAGCTTTGGCTTATAACTATAGGATTCCTGAGAAGAAGAATCAGTAAAAGTGTCAGGCTCAGACGAAGCAACCCAACTTATAGTAGAAAATCTCACTGAATAGCTCAGAAGGTAAGAAAAGAAACTAAGAAAGAAGGGTATGATATCTGTACCCGGACCTGCACCCGATGCTCTTGCTCACAGATCGAGTGGCGAACTAAAAGAATCGCTATGCCCGACTGGTTAGTGGAGAGCCATTAGCAGCAGGAAGTCCCCCTACACATATTCTTGGACAGGGTCCGGGAAAGGGAAGTAAGGGAGCGGTTCACTAGGAAAAGGCAGGTGTGCTCACATCTAATTTAGGAGCGCTACCTACTACATATGGGGCGAGGGAGATTGATTCTTCCCACTCACAGCTGCCCGGGCTTCAGAGCTAGTTCACGACCGTAGAGAACTAGACAGGTAGAAGTTGAATCAAATCAGAGTCCCTACGGACTCTTTGCGGATCCCGAGCTAGGTGAGCCCTCCTCTCATTAAAACTGCAACTCACCATGCCCCAGGCAAGACATGAGAGTCTGCACACTACATTCTCTCTCCACCGGTCATCGAAGCAGCGAGCTCACTCTCGGACTGCTACAGAAAGAAAAGAAAGTAGATCCAGGAGATCGAACCTACCCACGGAAGTGACTCAAGAGTGATTCTTGGACGCTTGCTCCATACTATATGTGGCAAGTGAACCCGACCTAAAGAAAGAGACTGGGCACGATTCAGACCTAATCATCTCTGCCTAACTAACCAGATGCTTGAACCTCTGCCTAACCAGAGAGACTTTCGGGATGCCTGCCCTCTTTAGAAGATTCCATTCCATTTGTTTTGTGGCTCGGGATCGGAACTCCTTCTTCCCTTTCCGTAGAAAGAAGAGAGCCCCATGTCAAAAGTAGCGTACCAGTGGAGAAGCCCATGAAGAGCAAGAGAAAAGAATGTACTTAACTTAAATTAAAGAAATAAGAACTACTGGATTGGATTCCTGAATAAAAGAAAAGGACAGTCAGGTGAATCAAAGCATTCAAATATATCTATATATATGACAAGAAGAATGTAGGAAGCATCAAATTGACCAATTGGACGAAGAGGATTCTTTCCCTTCTTTTAGTAAGGCGTCCCACTTTAAGTTTACTTGAATGGGGCAGTGCACACACAGAGGATAAGATTCTTGGCATTCGCTTGGGATTATCCGGGGCAGAGAGTCTTTATTACCTTTCATCAGCTGGGAGCAGGATTTAGTAGGTAGTTCGAGATTGATTATACTTTAGATGCAGCTTCTTCAACTCCGGGACCGAGGGCTTTTCTCGGGAGAGCGGGGATATTTGAATGAGGACAGGGGTCCCATCACTTGAAGCTTTAGGAAAGGATTTGGTAGAATCTTCGACTTCGCCTAAGCATTCGACATTCTATGTACTCACAACTTACGAACGGGAGCCCACATCCCAGACTGAGGAACCGCTCGACTTCGCACGTGACGTAGAGACGATGCTTTCAAGTAGTCGTCTGCAGAAGCTGGTCACTGACACGACCTATACCTTAGATAAGAATGGGGGGTGCGTACGAATAGAAAGAGCTTTATCCCATCTTATCTTCCGAGAGAGAAAGGGAAAGTTAAAGAATCATACCTACTCTTACTAGAAGCGTAACACATATCAAGTACCATTCAAAGCCAGTTCATTATAAATCTGTGCTCAACTCATAACTGAACACACCAACCTGCGCCTCTGAGTGGAGTCCGTCTGCTATCTCTCACTCCACACCCTCTTTCTTGACCGAGCAGCATAGCATCTTGTCCAAGAAGTAGTCAGAGCTGCAAGAGCTACTCTCTGACATCCGATAGGCGCTATCCTACATCTGCAGCTCACTCTCACTATATCATATCAGTAGAGCAGCGTCTCGTCTGCTTTGCTTTTTATTAAATTAACAACTAGGCAATAGGTCCGGGTCCACTGGCTCACTTTCCACTAGACTAGAATCCTGACCCGGGTTCTTCTTCCCACTTCTCGTTCGGGATAGCTATGCAGTAGGGTCCGGCCCTTTAACTTGAAATTGCCCTTTGCGTCACTCTCGTTCGCTCCTCACCTTCGGACTTGATCGCCTCACATGCTATCGGTCTGGTCTTCTACTCTACTTGACCATTTCAACAACCAGATCCAACAATAAAAAAATAAGAAGGCCGGGCGCAGAGCTATTTCTTGCCCGTCTTTATGGTCTGACTAGGGCACTACTATGCAAGTAGAAGTCACCCCCTCACTCTACAGGGAAATGGGCACTCACCCACTAAGGATGAAGAACCAATAGAGCGAATGGTCTGCTCGAGGGATGCAGATCTAGAGTCCTCTGAGTCTCTTGGCACTGTTGGCAAAGACAAAGGAGTTGATTGATGCCGAATGTTGCGAACTAGCTGCTCTAGTCTATAAGAATGGTTTAGCGAGAATACAATAGGGAAGGACTACCGAAGTGGAAGTTCCGCTCATCAATCCAAGTATCCAAGCCCAAGCTTTCTATTCAAAGTAGGAGGTAAGTCATACTCTTTACAAGGGTCAGAGAAAAATCATATTCATTCAAATTCATTCTAGACGCGAGGAGAAGAAGTGCAAATATCATTTATGAAGAAAAAAACACTAAATAAATGAGCAACAGTCTAACTGAGCAACAATCTGGAGAAAGAAAAAGAAAGTTCAAAAAAATCTTCAAAAAAAGAATTTAGATTTGAACTTCTACAATCTCCCAAAAATACTAACTTAATTGCGCTGCCTATATACCGGCCCTCTCGCATTCGCTCGAGCCTACCTCCTCGCCCTCTCGCAACAACAATTGAATGATTATCAAAGTCGAGTCAGAGCCAGAAACACAACATAATATAGGGCGATACCCTCTCCCGTCGTCACCTCGGACCGCTTCCTTAAAGGATCAATTTTATTTGGGTATAAATAAATAAATAAGGAACTCACGTCTACTTACTTAAATATAATTAGCTCGTACGAGCTTACTCCAAGCCCTCTCCCTGACTTACCCTAATATAGTGCGAGAACTTAATTAACCCTAATATAGTAAGAATTCAATTTAGTTATCACTCGAATTTAATTGCTCTTGTAAGTGCGCGATGCTCGTACCTGTAGGTCGAGCACTTTACAGTCCCTTATCTTTTGCGACAAGCTTGAACTCAACTCAAACTCATTTCCCTATTTTCCGCATGGCTTGAACTCACGTCCTTCTCTTTAGCATGCATGGGATTGAGAAGCTCATCTCCTTCTTTTTGAAAGGGACGAGCGATAGCGACGTGGGAGGCGACGTGGCGGGCCATTTATACTCCTTCATGAACGACTGCAGCTCTGTAGCCCCAAAGGGACGAACGAGAGTGTTACTTACTTAAAAAGAGCAAGAGTAATTGCGATAGCGACTATCCGACGCCATTCACGACTGCAGCTGAAGAGTCAGGAGTACCTCTAGAAAGAGAGATTCCAAAGTCAATCAAAAGATTATTGATGTTCTCCGACGAATGAATCTTGTCAACGAGGATAGTCGCCCATCTCTCGCACGGAATCGCTCTTTGAGTGCTTTTATGTCCCAGAAAAGAGTTATTATTCAAGATTTCAGCTGCCTGCCGGTACCTCTTCTTTTCGTTATGTTCTGTGTTGCAGCCTTTTCTCTTCATTGCGAGGAGTTCTTCTTATACTCTATATACTCTCTTAAGGACTCAATATAATGAGACCCAAGAGAAAAGGCCACTGAACTTGAGGTACCCGGTGGAAGAAAGAGGGCTCGGCCCTTTCGCTCTCGCTCGAGCTACTCCCTTTAAATCGTTGCTCTCTCAAACAACAGTCGTGAATGGGAAGAATCGGCTATCAAATGCCTTTCTCGAAAGAGACACTTTTCCCGTGCCCTATCTTCAGTGAAGAGAACCACTCAACTACGGAGCCTGCGAGGGCCCGCTTTCCCTCTGAAGAGGAAACTAAGAAAAGAATGAAGGGCCATTAGACTGAGCTCTTGGAATGAATGATTTTCACGTAGTTCTGACCCGCAAGTCAATAGTCCCGCCAGTCGGGTCCGGATTCAACCGAAGAGCAGCCGTGCTAATTAACTCACATTGCATGAACAGCTGCGGAAGCGAGTTAGGAAGAGAATGATCTGTCTTTCTTTATTGTGTTTTCTCTCCCTCTTATCTTCAGTTGCGGGCACGGGAAAAGAAAGTTAGCGGTCACCGCGATTGGTTGAGTTCCTCGATGAACCGATTCGGCTTAGGGTTGGCAGAGTGGAAGTTAGCAGTGTTGTTGGCGATAGAGGTCTTGTGAAAAGAGAGAAAGTGAGTCGTTCGTAGTATGAAATGACGTTGATACAGGATGGAGTCCGCTTTCGTTGTAGCGCGTTGAAGCGTGCGCCTGGTACGCTAAGAGCACCAGTAGTTAGTAGTTGAGTGCCTTGCCAAAGTGGTTTCTTTGCATTCCAAAGTGAGCACTGAAGCCCAATGTGCAGTCTCAGGGACTCTCAGATCCGATTCCAAAGCGCATGGAAGAGAAGATACCAGAGAGTTCCGAATCTTCATACTAAATGAAGACAGTCTCCTGGGCCTTCTCTTCTCCTGGTCATACTAAAGGTCAGGATCAAAAGGCGCTGACGAGAGGCTATGCATTCAGGTCGTTAGGGTCTTTCCGGTACACAGAAGAGCCTAAGCCCGCTAGCGAACCCGGTCCTACCCTCAGCTCACGGAAAGAGAACTGGGTTACTGCAAGGGTCATTAAGACATGTGAGTGGACTCGTAAGCAAAAGCTCGCCACCACTATCTTATATGTCTATGTTTGCGGCCGCAGAAGGAGGAACCTGTGGAATGACTTATAGCTCATTGATCTAAGGTAAGGGCGATGAAGCCCGCCTCAGCTATCATATCAAAGTGGTCCTTCGAACTGCTATGTGTTTTTTGACAGTGAGCTCTGTATTGCTTTCTCTCTATTATAATAGGATCGGGTTCCACCGAGCTAGAACTAGAAGCAGGCTAAGCTTTCCTATGTCGACATTTCTCACACCAAACTCATCGACCTACCACTTTATCAAGTACATCCAAACCGTCTCCATTACGGAATGGGATAGAAAGGAATGCCCTACAGAAGGACTGGCTTCACTTCACCTAGATAGGGACGGGAGAGAAGGCATGCGAGACGGCCTTCGGGCAAGCACTCACAATCAAGTGAGATTCCCAGAAGTACACCAGTTCAAGCACAGTATTGATAAGGGATGCAGGCGTAGAAGGATAAGAGTGTTTTATCCCCTCGCGTAGTCTATGCTCTTTAGCCAAGTTCAAGTTAGGTAAGGCAGTCAGTCGCCCGCCCGGCCAGAAAGTACGATGTGATCAGACAAGATCAAAGACGTCCGAAGAAGGCTCGACGTCCCATCCCACTTGCGAAACTATCCTCGTATTATCGAATAGACTTGATTCGCTACTGCCTTCAATCTAACCTAACCTCACTTCCGATAAAAAGAAAAGAGAGGGAAAGAAAAAGAATATAAGAAAGATACTGAAAAATGCCCCCACCCCTAACCACAACTCATCCGCTCATGGGCAAATACGGGGGACTTGTCCGATTCACTCAACCTCCTCTCCATGTAAGAACTCCTAGCCCACTTCCTGATGAGCCCACCAAAGCACTGCACCTTCATGAGCTGATCCTCTAAACCGTTCCCGGGTGGATTGCTTTGATTTCGCGCTCAACTGTTGCCTATTCTATTATAGTTCTTATTGATTGCAAAGAAGTAGCACTTGCCCTTTCAGTCGCTTTCATTTCAACAGCGGTGCCTTGACCTTGCTCAACGGGCGGGTAGGTGCCTTTGAGTCGCTTATGCTATGCCTGTAGTGCCCTAACCAATCAACTTCAGCTCGTTAAAGGCCTACTTGAACTACTAGAAATAATGAATGCTTATAGGTCTCCTACTTTCACTAGATTATAGTACTTGAACTATCATTATATAGGAGTGGTGATTGGCCAGCCCTAACGAATAATCAACTTCAGAACCTGCCCTAACGAATCAACTGAGGCAAGCGAATGCTAGCTGACTGAACGAAGAGAGAAGACCGTGGAGAGCACGGGCTAGAGAGAGATTCACTGGTGGGTCCCTGGCATTAAATTTATCCTCTTTCCTTAGACGAGGATGAAGTGAAGGAGGGAATGGAGAGGCGATAGAAGCAGTGAGTTGACCTGACCCTTTGAGTATCGTTGTTAGGGTTCCAAACCTGCGCACCAGCTGAAGGAAGGGCTTCATAGCTCCAACCTAGTAAAGGGGCTTGAATGCTTACCTTATTCTTATGAAAAGGGGAAAGTCTATCCTGCGCTAAGAAAGGGGAGTGCCCCATCTACCAAGAGGCTGCAGGAGTTGAGGAAAGGTTAAGCTCTGCCTTTGAAAAATAAAAAGTAACTGAGTGTGGGTTTTCTCTCCCTCCAACTACTAGCAATCGAGCATACATTGAACTATCCGCCATCAAGACTGAACGAGGTGAGAAGATAGAAGTTGAGATTGGCACTTTAGATTGTTCTTCGTAATATGCCTATTGGTGAATCAGATGTTCGTCCATTCCCGGTACCAAGCCAAGACAAGGAAGAGCATTAGGCAAGCGAAGTGACCCCCCGCCAGAGAGTAAGAATAAGTAAGGAAAGTGACTAGGGAAGTGGCAGTATGGCCAGGAAGTCTTCCGCTTCTCCCTGTCCAATCCAACAATCAAATTGGCATACGGTAACCTAGTCCTGTCATCGATTGGGCCATAGGACCACTACCGTGGCAGGAAGACTGTGACTCTGGTCTGGAGATGTTCCAGGAGCTGCAAGAGCAAGTCCATGATGTTGATCTTATCATCTCGAAAGTCCTAATTAAATAAATAAAGAAGTAGAGGCGTAAGAGAGATATCCAATTTCGGTTATCGATTTAGACCTTAGTACCACTGGCGTCATACTTCTTGCCTAATCTTCTAAAAGACCAATTGAGGATCTACAAGAAGGCACCGCAGAAACTCTGACTTGAAGACTTGAAAGCGGGAAGACGGAGAAGGGAACGGACTTTCTTTTGTAATACAATCCACCAATGCGGAATCCAACAACAAGGAGGAAACGACTGTGGAATCTACTTCTGCTTCAACTTATCGGGAGAAAAGGGGGGTACGAGTGATAACGACGTGCTGTCGGGCTTCTATGAGTGGCGCTTTCTATTCCTCTAATAAGACGATCTTCAAGACAAGAGATCCTAGACCCAAGTAGACTATTCTAGGGACGAAAGAACAGGGCTTTTCTTTGGTTTCGTCAACAACAAGTCAAGTTGTTTTGAGAGTTCAAGTAAGGACAGGCTATATAAAATAGTCTTCTTCACGGCGACTGGTTGTTTTGTTGTCCAAGTCGAGTAGAGTAGGTTGCTGCTTTCATGGTGGCGGGTCACTCTTACTTGTGGCTTGAGCCGGTTTAGGCTTTCCTGGTGATGCGTATGCGCCTGTTTCAAGGCTCGATCGACGGGAACGAAGCATACATACAAAGATAGCGCTAGTTGGAAGATAGGCAGGCTCCGCGCAATGAAATTGTTTTTGAATCACTTTGCGCTTGAAGAACATAAACTTTTCGTTTCATTGATACCGAATGAGGCGATGCTAATCGTTTCATGTGGTATGGTTATAGAGGAAGTAATGAAAATGCTTCGGCGGTCGGTCTCGGAAAGAGGAGCAGGTCTATTGTATAGAAGAAGCACAGCCGGTCCATGGCCGACCATTTCCCTGGACAGACTCGACAGAAAGCTAGCATTAGGTCTAAAGACGAGGGAACCCGAATCCGCCTCTTGGAATAGACATCGTTATTATTGATTTGAAAGTGGCTTCTTCAACCGACCGGTGTACTAGCTTTACTCTTTAGGAGTCTAGGTATACTGGGGCCATAAGATTGGCGTTATAAGGATGCGTCTTAGTTAGAGTTAGAATAGGAAAAGAAAGTCTTTGAGTCATGGGCTTATTGCCTCGTTCTAATAAGAACTTAGATAGCCGCTCAGGTAGCATCTCGAAAAAAACACTTTTTGGTTTCTGAGTCTTCGAGAAAGAATATCGTATTGAAAGCCCTTCTTGAACCAGGATTTAGATCGAAAGGAAAGCGAAAGTAAGACAACGTGCTGATTCTCCAAGATGGATGCTTCTTTTTCTTCTGCTGCAGAAAAAAATGAAAGAAAAAAATGAAAGAGTCTACATTTCACTTAGTAATAGTGTGCATGATGCATACACCGACATGGATCGGAGAGAGGGCTTGGGGCTAATACATATCAAATCAATATCCCTATCGGATAATACGGGAAAAGAAGACCACATGGAGAGTGAAATAGATAGTTAGTATAGAAGTCATAATTTCTACAGATCTTAACCTCTCAAAGATCTCAAGTTCTTTACTCTTTTCAATAAATTCCGTCTATCGTCTCAATAAATTGGTCATTGGTTTTAAAGATCGGAAGTAACCTTAGTGCATGCATGGGACAGCAGGAAAATTAAAGCAGCAAAAGATCTTCGAATCATGAAACATGCATCATTATCATTGTCGACGCGGGCGGGAGTCGCGTTCCATCTATGATCCGTTTGATAGTCCTAGATCTCTCTTCTTTCTTTTTGAAATGGAATTTATTTTTGGTCTTCGTACTTATTCGAAAGTAAATGAATGCGGAATTTTATTGTCTAATGTCTAAGGCACATTTTTCAACATAGCAACTGCACTTCTACTTCTAAGCAGGCATTCGGAAAAGGATTTCCCTTTGGAAAGTATGGAAAGTTGCTTCATACCTTAGAAGGGTTAGGCTTTCGGACAAATGACATATCATAAGATGGCATTTTTATCGTTTAATTTGATCATTTTTTTTTTGTCCGGTACTTTTCTTTTATTGAGCCCGCCGGGATTTGAGTCTCACTCCACCCGTGGGCTTGATTCAACTACTGAGCTAGCTAGGGCTTTTTTAAACCATTCACTCTCTGAACTCATATGTTATTCCCCGGAACCTCCCCGAGTCTGATTCACCTGGTCCAGCATCTCTTTCTTATATAAAGATGTCCAGATAAAGCTATCAACTCACAACAGCACGTCGCTCCCGTCCTCGGACCTTCACTTGAACTCAAGTCTGAATCCCGTACAATGACTCACAGGACAGCTCACCGACCGATTGGAACAACATCTCCTCTGCCAGCTCCCGCTCCCGTGTATCCTTTCACTTAATCTGCTCTCCACACAGCTGAGCAAAGGAAAACACCGGGCGCTGCAACAAAAGCTGAATAGTACGAGTCCGGTTCGGTTCGTTTTGATCGGAGAGCTCTCTTTCAGTCGTCTCTAGTACTCTTCCAATGGTTATATCTCTCTTACAGTACTCTTCTAATGTTTATATCTTAGAATAAAGATCTCTGTCTGATGCAGCTAACTGAACTCCCGGGAAGAGGGAACGGACTGAAAACCTTCTTAGGGAAGGCAAGCAGACAGAGAATGCAAGGGTGAGGAGTGGATAGAATATGAAAATGAGTAGTTAGCTCAGCTACACTGGTTCCTACCTCGTACAAGAATCAGACAAGAAAAGAAGGACAAGAAGAGATGAACCTCTGATTCAACCTCTAACTATCTATAAGGTCTGAATGTGGCTGGAGCTGCTGCTGATCTATCCTATCTTGAGTCCGAACCTTTCCCTCTTGCTTAAATAAGTTCATGGAAAGAGGACATCGGTACGTCAAATAGTAGTCTGGGCCAAATAGACTACAGATTCATTTCTACGCCTTACTAATAAAATCAGTATTCATTCGACTTCTACGCTATCCCTTACAACTAAGTATTCATTCGACTGTTGCGGTTGAGAGAGAGGGAGTTCGTCTGAATAGGGGACACTATCAAATTATCCTCAAATGTAAATAATATAGTAGATTATCCAAATAGTGGGAACTTTCCGGTCTAGCAATTGCTATTGGAAAGGAATGCACTCCCCTACAACAGACACTGCAACAACAGGAAGAGCATATGTCAAAAGAGGGTCTAATTCGTACAAACTCATACAAGCTGCTGAAAGAGGTGCCCCGAACCGGTTGCTAGACGAGACTAATATCATTCCCTTCGCAAAAACATTATGAAAAGAATCTGAGATCTTTATTATAAAGAACTTCTTCGCGCTCAACGGATAAAATAAATAGTGACTCTAGGGATAAGAAGGGACATGAGATTTTATTAGTAAGGGAGACTCGTTCATTGCCTACGAAAGTCTACCCAACTCACCTGACTATAGATTCTTCCTGCCCGCCTCGGGAGATGTCAATAAGTTGGAAATAAAGTGAGAAACCCCTATTTCGCTTATTTGCCTAAACGAACTTTTCCCTCTATGAGGAATTTTCAAGTTTGCAAAAAAGTAGGAAACCCGTCTTTTTTGTTTAAAATCCAATTTCCCTCGGTAGATGTCTTGCAGTTTTCAATATTTTTAAGAAACCCGTCTTTTTCGTTTAAAAGAAGTTTTCCCTCGGTGAGGAATTGGCAAGTTGGAAAAAAGTTGTACTTCCCGTCTTTTTCGCCTAAACCCCTCGGGAGATGTCCAAAAGTTTTTAAAAAAAGTGAGAAACCCCGCCCAAAATAAATAAAGATTCTTTCAGTCGTTCTCACTCGGCCCTTCCATTCCATTTCTACCCTTTAATTTAAGTAAGTTGCTGCGGTACTTTGACTTCAGATTTGAGTTACGCTGAGTGGAGCTGCTACCGGCTACTTAGTTATCTCTCTTGGTGCTCCGCCTGCAGGAGAAGGATAGAAGCCAAAACCGGATTCCACTCTTTCAGCAGCCGGCCATCCTAAGAAAAGAACCCCTCTCCCTTCCATTCCGGGTTCAAACTAGATCTTCAAAACGGGCGGCAGCGCCCTACTAACAATGAAGATTCTTATCTGCCCTCAGTTAGCAGACTGAGTTGCCCAGAAGATCATTGTCCTGTCCTGGCGAGGAAGAGGGCCTCTATCCAGATGAGAGATTGAAGAAGAAAGCGATGTGTGCTTAAATTATCAAAGTAGAGCCCAGCCCATCCGAAGACAGCGGACTAGGCATTTCGATCGAGGGACGAGACTAAACGACGTGCTCGACCATAGGGGTAGAGGAATTTATATAGTATTACCCAAAGCCATATTAGACTGTATAAGACTAATTTGCTCGACCCATTTTTTGATGAGACTTTATGCCCCTTTTTTGAAGATATAAGAGTGAAATGAAACACTTATTTGAGACTTTCTTTTGACTTATAAAGTTGAGGAACGACTGAAAGAACGTCATTTAAAAAACGTCATTTACTAAACGGTTCGCAACGAAGGCCTAATCAACTTGAAGTAGCCCTTTAAGTAGGTCAACCGTTGGGGATGGAAGGGACCAATCCTCGCTTATAGGCATCACGAAACGGCTTATAAAGAAAAGAGATGTGTTCCCCCCCTATTCATACATAGCCAGAGAGAGTCTCAAATCCCGATCCAGAACTAGGAGCGCGCCGAGCCGAAGCCCTCTTTTAATAAGGAAGATCCGGAACCTAAACTAATCTCTATAGAGAGAAGCAAGTAGCTGACCTCCCCAAGTCGAACGAAAAGGAAATACCAGGCTGCGCCAAACACGAGCCTGATGTGGATAAAGTCACCCCGAGCCGAGATGGGCTAGATAAAGCCGATCATGACGCTAGCAAGAGAGACTTGCTGCCACAACTCCCCGCTCCAAGGAAAATGGACGAGTAAAGAAGATTCAGTATCATCACGAGTTCTTCGCCTAACGCTCTGAATCAGAAATCAGTCTTTGGACCTACGGATGCCTTAAGTCACTGCTTAAATTCCAATAGTAATGAGAGTAGAGTCCGGTAACTCATTCGTAGTTGCTTCCGGGCACTGCTATGAAAGTTGCCATACCATGAATTGATCTTGCTAGGCAAGGAGCGATTACGCCTTTCTCTTTCCTATCGGTTCATTTCTCCTCGCTACGCACCTTTGCATATTTTTATAAAGGACTCAGCAGGGCAAGCTCTTTTTCATGGACTCTTAAATAGGTGCTGTGCTTGCTTTCTTTCCTTTGTGTGAGGCGAGATTTAAAGTAGATGCGAGTAGCGAACGATGAACGGGTTTTAGAGCGATTTAATTGACTTCATTTAAGCCCAGCCCAATAAAGTTCTTCGACCGATCTTCCCTCCACCTCCTTGGCATCAACTTCTCCCTTCGACCGACCTCTTTCAGAGCATACATTTCTACTCCTCTTATTTAACGATGGGTCTAAATAAAGTTGGTGAATAACCTTCAGTTGGATGCTTTTAGTCAAGGCACAGAGCTCCATGTGTACCGATCCCAACTTGGCACCGTGCCTTGCTTGGATGACCGTACCGCACTTCTTTTGCTGATGCTTGGAATTAGCCTTTGCATCACTCCTCCGATCACACATCACATGGGAGGATTTCCCTCGTTCGCACCTTTCATCTGATCTTCGCCTGTTTAGTGGATTCACTTGGGAAGTACTCCTCAGAACTTTCCGTTTGTCATTTGCACTTTCCGTTGGATCAGACGCATCCCCACCCTTCCTCTTGAACTGATGTGAACTGATGTCGCAGCCAAAGAACCACTTCTCTACTTATGATGAGGACGTCCCTTCCCACCTGACATGTTCTGATTAGATGATGAGGACGTCGGGACCCCCCATCTTGCTCTTTACCGACCTTGTAGACACATCCTTCCTAGGGCCTTCGCGTTCCTTTGCGTCACTGGCGTTCGCTCCTTGGTTGTCCCAGTTGCAGTTGATAGGCCTTGGTTGCTTCTTTCCTTCGTGGCACTTAGTTGATCTTGGGCATCTTCCTCGTTGGGAGGAAAGCTAGGGCGATGTAATAATTTGTCCCTCACTTTTTCTTCTAGTTCATGTGAAGGAGCGAACTTTATTTTATTAGAACCCCGGCCGTCCGCGTCATAATGAAATTGCCGAGGAGCTTGATTTTAACCCGAGCAAAGAGTGATGGAAGAGATGAAGGACTTCCTCGCCTTGAGGGCTCTTTCTCTAGAGAACGATGTTGGAGTGGAGTCCTCTTCGCATTCGGATCTCCTCGCCGATTAAGTTTAGAGTAGAGGCAGAGGCCAATTCATTCAGAAGTAGGATTTGAAGAAGTAGGATTCTCTTCCTTTGTGGATCCAGAGAAAGGAGAAGTGAGAAGAAAAGTCTACCAGCGCGAGCGGACACTTGATCTCAGAGTCTATAGTAAATGAAGGGAAGGGACTCCTAGAAGCAAGGCCGATCTCTAATGCTTATCCCCGTCTCAAGCGGATCGGACCCAGATGCTTTTCTGCCACTTCCCCGCGTGCATACCACTTCCTTATAAGAAGGAGGGAGTAGCCCTTCTCTTGTTTCTGAGTCCATCTCCCCATTGAGAGAGAGCCCGCTAAAGAGGTCTTAGTCAGCGTCCCATAGGTGACGAACTCTCAGCAGCATTCCTCTTTCCTTCTGCCTATGCTTTTCTTTCTCTTGCTCTTAGTTCAGTCTTCTCTGTTGAAGATAGCGGCTTACTAGACTGATCGGGCTAAGCCTACCTAGGAGTGAGAGGCGGAAAAGGATCTAACTTCCATTCGAGGGATCCCCCATCCCATCCTTTCAAGTTGGAACTTTATTAAACCCCACCCCCGGAACTAGAGTCAGTATATGTTGTGTTGTAAGTGTATTCGATCCCATCCCTAGAGAGAGGTTTCGAACGAAGGAAGGGGAAGCGTGGTGAAATCAAGATATATAAAGTCTTCTAATCATATCTAAAGATTAGTTCTAGCTCAGGAGACTCTACGGAAAGGAAAGTATGGCCACTATCAAGTATCTTGGCAGCAGGGTTATTGATGGGAGTCAAGAATGAGTTCGGACGCGGGAATTGACGAAAATTCGGGCTAGGGGGAAAGAGTGAGCTATAGCTTGGCCTCACCTTATCGGCGACCTCTAGGCCCAGGCAGTGGAGAAGATTCTTGTTATATAGAGGGTAGAGTAGAAGGACTGCTATCAGTGAGCCAAGATCCTACCTGTGGACCGGGCCGAGTGCCTTTTTTCCCCAGTGCTTTGACTTCCAAGCCATGGACCGTTCCCGAATTTGAATTTGATAATATAATATTTGATAATATAATAATTAACTATAATTAACTATAATTCTATAATTAACTATAATTCTATAATTAACTATAATGAAAACTATAACTAACTAATTAACTATAACTTAGACTATAACTTAGATGCCCGGGCAAAGAGTGACCATTTGTAGCAAACCTTTCGATGAGAAAACGCACGCTAGATACAAGACTTCCAAATAAGATTAGACCGAGCTGGGGCAAATCGGAGTGAGACCTCCACCTCTGCCAGCCCGCTTGCCTCACTGCACGCCAGCCATTATGCAAGAAGTCAGGTACAAAACAGTGGTGGAGCCCGAAAGACCGGGTTCCCCTTTTGGAGGCTCAATGGCTAGATGCTGTTCACATGGGCATATAGCACAGAAGTGCCAGCGAACTTGAGTATTGATCCGAGAGCTTTCCCGGTTGAGCACGTCAAAGACCAGTAGATGCAATAGCCTTATATCTGAGGGCCCAGAGTGAGAATGAGTCCCCTGCGATCGCTGATACCTTTGCGACTCCTCGGGACTGAATGAGGCGCGGATTCTGCTTTGAAATGAGCCTGGATTCAACAAGTGTCCAGGAGCCTATTCTATTAGGACTCTGCCCCGGTCTCTGGCATCTGCATTAGGAAAAGGGGCGGACCGGCCCTCTTTATATCTTTCACTATAGTTCAGGTGAGAAGGAATTGAATTGCTGGAACAGAAAGGTCAGTGGTGGAATAAACGTTAAGTAGGTGGCATTCCGGTCCAGGTCCAGAGCCAGTAGAATCTGGGACAGCGCTTCGTAGATTGAATCTATTGAGTGAGGAGCGAACTCAACGTCGCTGTCGCTCGTACCTTGATGCACTCTCCTGTCGCATTCGAGTAGTTCTCTCTGCAATAGCTCCAGCATCAATTTGAGATCAGATCCCATTCCGATCGAGCAGATCTCTACTTCTTCCCCCTGCTCATAGGGAATGAAAAGAGTAGGGCAGAAGATAGGCATAGCGAGTAAGTAGTCATGAATGGCATTGAGATCTTCGACTCTTTATAAGAGAAAGGTGGGAGAAAAAACGGACTCGTACGTAGCGGAGTCGCTATAGAGAAAGATAGCTGGCGAACGAACTCATATTCGTCCCACTCGCTCTTATTCAACACAGGGATTGACGTGCCTTCTGTGTACTCAAAAGCTAGAACATGAGGACTGCGTTCCCTTTGGCTAAAAAGTTGAGACCTTCTGCGTTCAATCAAAAAGAAGAAAGAGCCGATCGGGCACTTCAATAATTGCGCCAGTCCTACCTCAGATGGGAGTGAGGAGCGCAAAGACGAACTGAGCCCAAGATAATAGGACTAGCCGCCTCCGCTCTGTCTAATTGCTAAGACTTTCCTAATCAGGAGCAAGTTGAAGTAAATAGGTCTCAGTATCTCGAGCGTATCTACATCAACTATTCGAGGAGATGGGAATCCCTCATTCTTTATTAGGTCCGCATCGATCGCATCAGTCTCAAATAAATCAGTGGGTTAGGGGGCAGAAGAGAGAAGGAGACCGATCCAGAGGTGCGAGGGGCAGAGGGAGATACAGCTAGGGTCAAAAAAACCTCGGTCAGGGTATCACTCCCTCGCCCGCCTTCTCGTGCACTGAACTCCATTTTCTTTGATTTTTTCTTTCTTTTATTTTATTTTTTATTAAATATTAAAGTATAATAAAAGTAAGTAAAGTACTATCGTTCGTTCGTTCCTTCCTTCTTCCCTGACTTCCCTCCTGACAAAGAATGATTATGCATAAACTAGTATGAGAGAGAAAGAAAGAGAGCGATTCCACCGGGTCGTAAAAGAGATCAGACCCTTGACTATGTAGCTCATCTCATTGAATCTCACCACCTCTCTCAACTCAAAAGAAGACGTGCCAGACGATTCTACATCTCTTCCATCATACGGCTCCACTCATAATATTGAAACAGTGCTGCTACTGGCTACTCATACTTAAGGGAGCTCTTAGGTGTGGGCGAGTCAACCTTCTAACTCCCTTTCCAGCACTGCAGTTCCATTCGTATCGAATCCATTTCCCTCGATTCCCTAACATCTCACTCCCACCTAGTATCAGTCTGCCTGCACACGAAGAGGTAGCTAACCTGTCCGATCTCCCCCTCTGCCCCGGGGCTCCTCTTTCTTCTTCACTCCACCACTTCTGTCCCGATCTATAATGCTTATGCTTTGCTTGCTTTAACGGGCTATCCCACGGCTCTCAAAGACTGAGAGTTTAGTTGCGAATGAAGAGAAAGCACGAGGAAAGAACATAGGGCCCTGTCCCTCTATCTGTCCACGTGCTTTCTCTTCGCTTAGGTTCTGCTCAGAGCTAGCACCCTACCTATTCGTTGGCTTCCCTTTGCGTCACTCTAGATTAAATAAAGTGTCACTTCGTTCACTCCTCCTTTTCTTAGTGCATGGGTTCTCCCCTGTGTCATTTGTTCCCGACCGATCCCCGCCTCAGACTATCTGACAGCACGGGAGGGGTCAACTATAATATAATGATAAGTTCTGTCACGAGAATGCTTCTACCTTTTTTTGACAACTATACCAGGCATCGGCTTCTCCACTCGGCGTCGTTTCACTCGCTCCTTCCTCTCCTTTCTATTGCAACGGGTGGATGCCCTAGACCGCTCCACCCTATGAGCAGTTGCCATGGCAACTGGAGAATATTAATAAAAGCTTTATTTGACCCCGGGAGGAAATTATGGGTAGAACTCAACTGTCTCATCTCAATTCGAGATTAGCGCCCAAGGCACCTTGAGCGCCAAGAGCATGATAATTTCGGTGCATACGCTCGACCTAGAGGGAGGTCACGATCAACTTCACCAACTGGATCGGAGAACTCTAACTAGGTAGGAGTCTCCCGCCCGAAAGCTGATAAGCCTGCCAAAGTACAAGTACCACTATCTATCTGTACCCATTTAGCTAAGCGGGCTTAATGCTACTTCGTGGATCCCCTAATGGAGAATCATCATATGCACTTCTCAGGTATGCCACTTAATGATACGGGAGATCTTCCGTATTCTTTAGCAGAGCTTAGAAGGTTTTTCTTGGCTTTAGCAGTCTCTTAGCGGGAGCTTTCCCGGAGTCTGCTTCGTCTGAGTCGCTTTGCCCGACACTCTTTTTATAGATATAGAGAATGAACATGAGCGGGGGAGACTCACTTCACTAATAGAGGTGAACGAGAGCCCAGAGGCATATTAGCTACCGCCAGTTTCGCCCCTATTCAGACGATTGTTGTCATATGTTCAGAGAGCGCACCTGGCATTGAGAAGGAAGAGACTGGCACGAATCCCTCATAAGATTACTATCCAGGGCTTTTGAAAGGGGAATTAAAGTCTCATTGTGTCTGGTTCTACAGGCTTGAAAGGACAAATCATAAAGTCAGAGTACCCGAAGTCAAAGGCTGGTGTGATGGGCTCAGTTAAGTAGTATGGGCTACTAGAGTGGCTTCAGCAATCAGAGTAATTGGGTAGCGGTCCTAGCGTCAAGTGAGGCCGGTCGTGGAGAAGAAAGAATTGATAGTTGCTCCCTAGCAAGTAGCAAGAGAGGAGGGGGATCAGTCTTCCTTTCTTCAATGGGTTCCGTGAGGCTACTCTGATATGGCAACCAGGGCGGGAAGGCTTTGATAGGCAGATTCCACTCTTGCATTGAGCAGAAGAAGGGACAGCTAATGGAAGTGTGCCAACTCTTGATAAGAGAATTGTCTCTTGTCGGTGCGGTGTCAAAGAGATCTTCAACTGGGTCTCCTGGTCCAGCTTAGCTTCGAATTCAGGCTCATATGATGGTTCAGTATCTTGTCCCTGCTTTATCATATAAGGAGTAGGAGTAGGAAGCATTCACTCGCCAGCCGTGCACCAGCTCTTTCTTTATAGTTAGGTTAGATCCCCTTTAGCTGCAGCTCCTCTCGAAAATAAAGAATGTGAGTCCTAAACCCGGACACATTAAGTTCACTTTCTCTGGGATCCTCACTCAAGGATTCCGCTTTTGATAGGTGGTTCAGAGATAGCAAAGTCAGTTGGATCTCGGCTCGGACTCCGATGTTGAGCAAATAACCTCTTGTGGTATACCGATATTCTGACCTGCCACACCAAAGAGTTGGAGATCTATGAGCTAATCCGGGGTTAACTTGACTAATGGAGAGGGGCAATACTGGGATAAAGTGACATGCACTCCACTCGCTCCATTGGAACGCAGTGATTCGTTTACTCGCTCCAAAAGTGATTGAATCAGTTCTATATTATATTATTATTATGGAAAGTTCTTTATTATTTGACGCCCAAGAACAAGTTCAAATCAAACTACAGCGACGTATGTAGAGGGGCGGGTCTAAATAAAGCTATCGTTCCAACTATCGCTCCAAAATAAAGTTCGGGTTCAAATAAAGACGGAAGAGGTACGCGATTAGTCCAAGCTGACCTGTTCAGAGAAGCGGTGCGAACCGTCCCGTTCTGCAGCAAGCTCTAATAGAATATACGAGCTCGAACTGGTGAAGCTTTACGACGCTGCCGCTTGTTCCTTTAGACCCGGTAAAGCGGGACGAACGAGAGCGCTGTGATAATCATGGGATGGGACGGTGTGCTATGGGAATCTTTCTATGGTAGCTGGGAAGGGATGAGAGGCCGCCCGGAGTCTCAGGTGTGCCCGGGGCAAAATAAAGCGCTCCGCCCCTTGTCCCCGTAGGAGGTAGCCCGCTCCCAAGCATAGTGTGATTCAGAACCTAGGAGTCTTACCTACACTTTTCCTAGGCCCTCCGGTGCTTCTTCATCATAGAAGGGCAGTCCGTTACCACTGACTCTTTCCCTAACTCATAGAAGGACGGAATTCCTACTGAGGGACTCGGGATCTGAGTCAGGACTAGATTTGCTTGGACGTCCACCCCTTGAAGCATCAAATGATGGGCACGGGTGAGGCTGGTAAAATGGGTTTAAACTAGACTCCTTTACTCATGAAGGATTCTATGGTTCGTACCTATTCTATTGTAGTTCTCTATCTTTTCTTCTTCTTGCTCCGACGCGCTGGCAGGGGATCTAAAGGGGAGCATCTATTCGTTACGGAAGGCAGGCTCATCTGATCGAAGAGACGGTCTTCTCGCTCCGTACCTCAATTTATCCTCTCCCGGTCAGCAGAGCATAAAACAACCTCGATTGTGAAGGGTTGAGTTGGAGCATGCCCGTCGGGACCCGAACTACGCCTGAGCGAGGCGAAGCTAGAGGACCCATCATAAGAAAACCCGCTACGAGAGTGGAACTTTCGTCCGGAATCTTTCTTTACTCAATCTCTCTTTATATATGAGAAGAGCAGCTCTTGCTACGGATTCATTCACATAGTTCCGAAGAAGAGTGTAATGTATGCTCCCAACTGGACCTCGACCGGCACACCCTACTTCCAAGTCCAAGCCGCATCTATTCACCGACTTATAGTCGATTCAAAGGCAGTCGCAGCTTGAGCGCTTTTTCTATTTCTTTTTTTTTTTCATAAGAATGAAGCAGGCATGCGTGTGCGAACAGTGAGACAGATTCATCCAATCTGCAATGATAAGAGGGTAGTTTAGGAGAAAGAAGCTGCGATGAGAGATCTGGTGGGCACTGAAAGAGGTGCTCGGGACGTGGGACTGCAGCTGTGGTCGGACTCTGCATCCAGAAATGGAGGACTCATCATTACCGGGAGGACTCATCCGGTCCGATCCAAGGAAGAAGATCCGATCTTTGCGATCTGAGTTCAATCGTACGCCACCAACAACTACATGAAGGAAAGCTGCTACCAACTACAAGTTCATCCGCTCTGAATCCGAACCTAAGACTAATTTATCTCAACCAACGAAATCGATAACCGGGCCAACAGAAGGTTTCCAACAAAGAACAAGAAAGCTGATAAAGTGATTCGTTCCACCAAGGAATCTGAGTTATGGGGAGAGGGAAGAAGTAGAGCAGTGGACTCGCAGAAGAGAGGCAGAGAGAGAGCAGCTAGTCCATCTCACTTCTCCGTGTCAGAACTCGGAAAGCGGGTTTGGTCAACTAAGCACAATCGACGAGGGCAAGAGTGCGTCAGGTACCTGGGACTGGAGCAAGAAGGACATCTGCGCTGGACTGGGACTGGAGCAAGAAGAACATCTGCTATTCACCTGTTTGAACGGATCGTTCACACTTCTCTACTCTATTCCTTAGCAAGAACTCATTCTTGGAGAGTAGGAATCAGATGTGGATGGGTGGGGAGCAAAGGTCCGAGGCAGAGGTGCTCAGTCCCACGAAAGAAAAAGACTAAACAAAGAAATGACTCCTACCAAAGGGGAGACGTGGCGGGCCCTTACTTCTCTTCGCTCCGCTTCCTTCTCCTACCGCTACGTGGGTTTACTTACTTTAGATTTAGAGCGAAGTTACTTTAATTACTCAACTTTCTTTTTAAAGTAAGAAACCCCGGCATCAAACCTATTTCCCCTCGGGAGATGTGTTGAAGTTCGAAAAAAGTTGAAAAACCTGTTTCACTTAAGTGTTTTTTGCCTAAACTCACTTTTCCCTCGATGAGGAATTTTCAAGTTTGCAAAAAGTTGAACTTCCCGTGTTTTTTCCCTTCAAAGCACTTCAATCATATACTTATCATCTGAATCCGATTGTATCAACATGACAGCAGCAGTTCATTATAAGATAGAAGTACTCAACTTGATGAAGATAAAGTGGAAGATTGAGTTTATTAGGGCAGAGACAGCAGTTTCAGCGTAAACGACTTCTTTGATTGCCTCACTCTAAGACTCCACTGGCTAATCCGAGGAAGTGGACTAGACTAATTGGCTAATCAAAGTACAGTACGGGACTCAGAGCTAGTAGTAAGGGAGTTAGGCTAAGCAAATCAGGGCATACTAGCAGGCTTGGCTTACTTGTTTGCTTGCTCATCGTTCTTCTATCTTGCCTTTGATTCTTTTCTTTCCTGATTCCGCCCGATCCGGCTTTCAGTCCTACGTGAAGAAGGAAGGCTACTCTTCCAGACTGTGTGAGACCGGCTTCTATGAAACTAGCTGCCAATGTCCGACAATATAAGTTAAGTAAAGCATCCAACTTGATGCATCGATCTCATCCTCAGATCAGAGAAAATGATAAAAAGGGTAAAGGCAATCTTCTTCTCATCGAGAAAGAACTATGAATAGACACACTTTATGAACTCAGCCTATGCATATTACCTTTTTAGCCATTCCTGTTCGTTCGCCACATCCAAGGTGAAAGGATTCGAACCCATCTCTCCAAAACAGATGCGCTGACCAGACTGCGCTACATCTCGTCTCACCCCCGTCTCCCCTCACTCCGCTCGCCTGTTAGGCCTCAACGATTGAGAGGATAGCCCAACCGGCGACTGAGCTTCTTTAGTTTTTTATATTTCCTTTGCTTTGGCAGTGGGGCAAGCGCAGTCACTCGATTTCTAAGAATATCCCTCTTAAGCAAGCCAGTTCAGTAGAAAAGAAAAGCCTTTGTTCTTTTATTTGCACATATTACCTAGAGCATAAGCTTATATAAGATCGTTTGAAAGCCAGCACCCTATCTTTGCTTTTGCCATGGTCTTTGATAGGGTTTTTGATATGGCTTTTCTAGAGCAGGGTAGACAAGTTTTGGTTCTAGGGCTTAAGCATAAAATAAAAAAGAAGAGTGTTAGGGTCTAGAGGACTAAGAGTAAAGGGGCTCCTAGATATTCCCCTTCCTCTATGTTATTCCGAGTCAGGTTAGAAGTGAAAAGTAGGAATATTGGATTGGGGTCCATTGGAAGTTGCCTGCCGGCGAGTGAGAGTACTCAAGCCTACGAGCTATATGGATCTAGGGCGGCTAGAAAGCAAAGCTAGTGCGTGAAAGCTATAAGTATAGATAGGAAGCTCTATCTTTTAAACCAGCTGTATAAGCTATCGGTCTCTTTGAAGTCTGCACTTAAGTATAATCCATCCTACCTTGTGATAAAGTGTTTTCTTTTTAGCCAGTGGAAGGCCAGGCAAGTTCCCCTCTAGCGAAAAAGCTTCCAGGTAGTCTCAGTTCTTTGCCCTTCGAAGCTGTTTCGGTCCTTCTTTCCGCCTTTCCTTACATAGTAAAAAAGGTTTGCCTAGTCAGTAATAGGTATGTATGTCCTATAGGGTCTCTTTCAAGCAGTGAGTTGGAAGTTGATAAATCATCTAAGCCTGTACTCCGCTAGCAAGTAGTTAATAACTAAACCCCTGAATCAATAGAAGTATGGGAAGTGTAAGAAGAAGGTTATAAACCAGCTAGCCTTCCAGCCAGTCAGTCTAGCCCTTTTTACCAGAGCTAGAGGAATAAAAGTAGCTCGACTGAAAGGAGAGGAAGGGCGTAATCACTGGTGCTAGTTCTCAGGTGAAAGAGTGACCCTGCCTGGTGCTATTTTAAGTAACCCCCTCGTGATAGGAGTAGTAGTCCAACCTTCAAAGCCTTTGACTAGGATAGGAGTATTGAGATTAGAAGCTCTCCCTTACCCCATTATCTTGTCTCCTGCCTACGTTCCAACCAGTAGTAAGCAGCTAACCTTCCTGTACTGTAGTAAGCAACTACGTGCTAGAGAGTGCCCTAGGAGATAGATAAGGTGATCATACCTAAACCTCATAGGGAAGACAGTATTCTAGGATAGTAAGAAAAGTCCTAGCTCAAGTCAGTCACATCTCCATCTAGTGCTAGATCTCTCGTAAGCCGGGTTTGAGAGTAAAAAGGATATATTATATATAATATAGTCCGGTGCTAGTAAGCTATTATCTCGTTCTAGCATAAGTCAGTCCCCCTAAAGTAAGGAAGTTCCCGGATAAGAGTTCCCTAAGGGCGTAGCGATAAGCCGGTTGATGAGCTAGAAGAAGAAAGACCGGGACTTAGACTTAGATCAATAGATCAATTCCCAAACCCCTACCTAAATAGACTTCCCAAGAGCGATAACAAGCCGAAAAAAAAAAAATGGCTTTGACATACCTAATGGTTTGGTTTGAGCAGCAGCAGATGGAAAACAAGGATAAAAGCCCCGGGGCATTCAGCAAAGACAACAGCAACTGCTAGCAGGGATCTTCCCTTTACCCAAACCTAACGAAAGATAGAAGCCCACCACGCTTAAGAATGGAAAGAGGTGTTACGTCGCTTTTTCCTATTTAATTGTTTAAAATGTGATAGACATGTAACCATAAGAAAAATGCTAAAACTGACGTTACCAGCTGTAGCCTTAGTCGCTTAGCACCTGTAACCGATTTCACTATTACCCGCCTCAACCGATCTTAGCTCGGACATGCCAACTGCCAATACTGACTCTTTTCCCTGGGACAGCTAATCAAAACGAATACGGCTTGAACCCCTTATCTTTGAGACTGCCCTTAGGGAACTCTATTAAGTCATTTAACAGCGGATAGACACAAGTTATGTCCTCACACGAGAGCCAAAAATAAGGCTTTCGTTAAGATAATTCGCCCATACAATAGAACAAGGAGAGCAATCAACGCTATGGCTACTTTAGGACAATTCCCGCCTTAGGGGGACCCCCTACTGTGACAACAGCTACTACGCATCCCACATCAGATAATGCTATCGACAAAACAACCCTTTCTCCAGCATATCACCATGACCTGGCACAGAACCAATCTTCACTTTTCGACATCCGTAACAGATTAATAGAAGCGCAGTTACACAGCCCCTGAATGTCTTAGATAGCTGTAAGTGAAATTCAATAAGGCTACTAAGTAGTAGCTAGGAATGCGGCTAGCTCAGCTAGTATACTTACTTGCTCGTTATAGGGGAAGGCTAAAGCAGGGTAGCGAAACTAGGAACGGAGTTGGCTTGTTAGAGCTAGGCTGTTGAGTTAAAGTAAGCGAGCTAGTCATACGAGCCAGTGAGCTAGGCAGCTTGCTGTAGTTGCTACGGTAAACTGGAGTGAAACGAGTCAATCACGACATTAGACGACGTATTGAGCGAAGGTGCGAGTGATAACGACGCGACAGAGCAATCTGATCAAATTCATTCTATCTTATCCCTCTGAGCGCTAAAGCAAAAGCCTGGTGAATGATAGGAGGGCGGTGTTTATTCGTATTTTATTATTGTGTGTTCTATCCTTGTGGAGAGGGACGTTTAGTCTATTGATATGGTATTTTCTCAGTATATTGTTGTAGTTAGTTGGGCTTTTCCGCTGGAAGGTATTAGAATGTAGGTGCGTACTGCTCTTTTTTACTAGTCTGACTTCTTATCGGTCGTGGCTGAGGTTCGCGTAACTGCGAGACGATTAGGTTCGTCCGTGACGCTTTTGGGCGGTGCCCCGGATCCCTACAAGCAGAGAATGATCAAATCCGCTACACCCACCCTACGCCCTACTTTCGACCTGTTTCCAGCGTCCTTTTTGCAGATAGAGAAACTTCTAGTCTTGCCTAGGTTTATGGAAGGAAGGGACGAGCGACAGCGACGTGTTTGAATCCGATGGTTACTTTTGTTTCACTGCTATCGTCAAGCGGTGCAACAAGAAGAGAATTAGCAGAATAGTCTCATCTACCTTCCTACCTCACCCACCGCCCTGATCCTGAATCTACTTTAGACTAGCTTTACATTACGAAATACCACTCGGGGAGTTCGAGGGAAGAACCCAGAACCCGATCTACGGCCGAATAGCAACTCGTACGTAAGCATACACACTTCGAGCAGAACTCAAAGCGATCATAGCGCTGATCCCTTTACCTACCCATTCTTGCAGATTCGGGCGCGTTGCGTGGTTGTTTTGCAAGATCTCGAGTTCATAGAGTGGGATCTAACATGTGTTCAGCTTGATTCGTTGGTGCTTCGTTTGCTTTGTGTGCTTTTTCGGGGTAGAGGATACAAGATCTGGCTTTTGGTTTGAAGATTGAATCAGTGGTCAGCCTGTGCTTGAACGACGGCATTCCAAGAAGCTACTTCCTATGGTATGGGATGGCCCCCTTTTTATAAATCAAATCACTCGAAAGAACGGAATCTTTTTTTTTTTTCAAAAGAAGGGCGGTGGGAATGGTTAACAACTGAGCAATCAGGGTAAGGCACCACCCTAGCATCAACTCACCCTTTCGGATAGGATCGGTGGGATGCCGTAGCGGCAAGAAAGATTTTGTTTCAAGTAGCTAGCTTTTGCTCTGTCGTATTGTCAGCCACTTCACTCGAATCCCTGACGAGTGATGTGGAGAGATGAAAGGGACGAGCGATAGCGACGTGTCAACGGGTGATCCTTCGAAAGAGTAAGTACAACGAGGTGATCAAAATGTCAATTCGGAGAGAGGAAGATCGACTAGCCAACCAAAGTAGAGGACCTCCTTGAGATGGGGAGAGAGTTTGACCATTTTGACCATTTAAAGGAATGTTATTCAATAGCGCACCAAATGCGCGCAATAAAGCAGCGCGCTAAGAAAGAGGAGCAGAGGAGGGACGAGACACACAACATTTCGTCGACGGGATAAAGCTGAAAAGCACAGAAAGAAAAAGGAAGGTCTTTTCTTCAAAGGGGACCAGGTCAGCCATAGCTTCTTTGATCATGCCGGAATGGGGAAGAAAAGAATGCTAATCGTTAGCGAGAAGAAAAAGCGAGAGCCTCCACTCTCTCCACAATATCCTAAAAGACCTCTCTGCTATCAGCCCTATCTATCAACAAATTATATAGGATAGGATTGGAATAAACTATTCCTTCCCTATGTTGGAAAATATTATCAAATATAAATATAAATAGGGGGGCGGAGCTTACTTAGCCTTCCCCCCCTTACTATACTATAGTTCGTTCATCAACACAGATTCAGAAACTTTTGAGACCTGTTAGGTGAAGGCTCTGGAAGAGATAGGGTTTGAGACCTGTTTCCAGAGATCGGACCTTCTGACTTAGCCGACCAAAGCTGAGGGGACCAAATACCATGGATCATGGACCTTTGTACGGCTTCAAAGAGTGAAAAAGTGAGGAAAGAGAGACATGCCAGCAGAAGCTTGAACTTCTCTGACGCGAGCTCCTACTCGTCTTAGAAGTCGAAATCGGCATCGGGACTTGAATAATAAGAATAAAGACCCGAATAAGCAATAGCAGCACTCGTCACTAGCTTCTTCTCTGTCTTTGACTGCCGTCATAGACTCAATCTTTCGTTCGTTCAAAAGCGCAGCGCATAAGATTAGTTGAATAGCCTGAGCCAAGGCAATGTCAATTGGTTACGCAAGCAATCTGTCTCTGACTCCCCCTTCTTTATTAAGATTAAGGGGCCCAGTCCATCAGTGGTATATAAGGCCCGAACGTATAGATAGCTGTCCGTCAGTTTGCTTGCTGGCTTTTCAGCTGAAAAACGATTATGACTATGTCCTAGTCTTTATCTAAAGTAAAGTCAGTAAGTTGCGCTCACTTTGGCTGGCTTACTTTGAGGGAAGTTAATGAACATGCGACCGCAAGTAAGCGTCAGTGCCTGGAGACTGAACAACATGGCCTGAAGCGGGGTAGTTACTGTATTAAGGTGAAGAACCTTTGTGATCAGCTGGAGGCTTTTGGTATGAAAAACTATGATGCCGATAATCTTAGTCAGAGCATGAAGAGTATAAATTTATAAATATGATGGGAGTTGGAAGTCTTTGCTACTGCATCAACATAACCCTTCCAACAGGACCTCGATGGCTTACTAAGCTTATAAAGGCAAAAGAAGGAAGCCAGACTTGCCTTCAAGGGGACTATTTAAAGATGTGGTGTCAAGCTCCTTCTGCGCCGCTAGCGCTACTACTCTTGTTCTATCTTCCATGTGAGTTTTTGCCAGCCCAAGGTTTTTCTTTTTATGATTTCACTAGCCGTCGTAGAAGGGAAAGATGATCTATGCCCAAATCACGTCACGGGGTTGGATGCAAGTGGCACGATTGAAATTAGAATGATTAAGGCAATCGGCACAGGCGAGAAAGACCAGTCCCTCTCCAATAGAAAATCCAGAGGGAAAGAGATGGAGATTAAGCGAGTGAAGTCACCTGAGGGTTAGAATCCGATGTGATCTTAGAGCTATTGACTGCCATCCTTAGTGAGTGGCCAAGCCGAGAATCTGCTCTTTGAAAGCTTGAACGGTGATATCTATAATAAAGAATACCTGTCTCAAGGTAAAAAAAAAGGAGTTCCAGGCCCAAGGTAAGTCAATTCTTTAGTTTAGGGAAGGATCCCAAGTGCCATCGATTTAGCTCTTAGAAGAAGGGAAATTTCATTTATTTTGAAGAGTGGGCATAAATAAAATAAGAAAGATTCTATCTTTCCCGAGGAAGCGAGTGACCCCCGGTCTTATTTAAAGAGAGTGAAGTGAGCCTCGGGTAGGCAAGTCACAGAATCTCTGTCTCTAGAACCTATTATAGGAGCAGGGGCATTAGAGTTGGAGCATTCAACTGAGATTCTCTTAGTGGCTAACTCTTGGTCAGCGTTGTCGGAATAGAATAAGCGCAGCTAGTCCTTTCTGTAACAACTGCCTTAAGAAAGAAAGATAGCCAGCTACTGACAGGCTGACTCCTGCTCTCCTTGGCCTTGCCTTTTCCGGGAATGGCAAAAAGTGTGTTTTCAAGGGTAGCGGGTAAGCAGGAAATCCGTAGATCTAATCTCGGATCTAGCCGGGTTAAGCACGCTAATTAGAAGGCCCTTTGCTATCAATAAGAAGGAAGAGCGGGATGCGGCATTAATAGTTCCAACTGGAACGGAATGGGATGACTGAGAATACCACATTCCCCTTTGTTCTTCTTCTGGTCCGTAAAAAAGCTAGAACGTAGAGTGGAAGGAAAGTGACTTAGTTTAGGTGCATAGCAAGGTAGCCCTGCCCTATAGTATAGATCTCCTAGCAATGGGAGGAATGCTTGCTGTCAGCAGTTAAGGGACAAAGTAAAGTTTCTAGTTTGACTTCTTTCTTTCCTTTTGCGCTTGGTACCTCTCGTCGAACTGGATCTACTAACTGGTTTTTATCCCTACTCCAAGAGTTCGCTTTGAGCTCATTGATATCCACGCTTTCACTCTGAAAGAAGTAGTATCAAATTATGTTTATAACAACATTTCAAGTACTTCTGGTTGAAAGTATTCTGACCTTCATTCTATTACGCCAAAGCCTTTGACGCTTACGGGATTGAATGACTGGCTTGCTTGCAGGCGCTTGAAGAAGGATCAATAAAGTCACCATCGGAAGTTGTAGTTCGCTGGAACCTGTAGTGGTGGAATTCACTGAAGCAGTGGGCGTGGCAGAGGCAGATCTTTGTATGGGTAGAATGGTTTAAGCAGGGGCATGAATAGATCGTGCTTGCACCGGTCCGGACAGAGAGGCATGCTTATCGGATGATAGTTGTCTCGTACGTGGATGCTAACGTAGACAAAGGCCGGTTTAACTTAGTATTCACCACGCACTGTTAAGAAGACTTGGTGCTTGTAGCTAGTGATGCAGGGGATGCTGGTGAGACTAGGGATACCAGGGATGCTAGCGCTGCAAGACAACTAAATAGAAATTCAACTGAAAGACTAGACATGCATCGTCGCCTAACATATCGTCTTTTCTAAAGGATGGTCACCTCATTCATATCTAGAAAGTTCAGAACGAGCATCAGTCCGCCGCGAGAAAGGAGATGGAACAACTCCAGATTAACAAGCTGCGCCTTACTAAAACAAGGAAGGAAAATTCACGTCGCTCGACTTAAATATTATTAGAATGAAGTTTCACTCGGCCCTTAAAATAAATTGGAATTCTGAAACATTGGAAGCTTCTTTATCCAGAAGCCTCTCACCAGAACCTCAACCTCGTTCGTTCTCAGGCCTGTCTTGTCTTCCGGGCTCTTTCTTTGCCTTGGCCCCAGTTGTTTAAGCGTTGGTCCTGTGATCCCTCCCTCTCTAGTTGCATAAGCGCGATAGCTAGGCGCATCGCAAAAAAGTGTTATCTAGACCAAATGACGTAGTAATTCTTCGGGCAATACACAGTATTGAGGTTCCGGCTGAGTTCCACCAATGGACACCCCAATCAGCTGATCTACGACCACCCTAGTGTTGCGTCAGTATGCGTATTGCTTGATCTCTTGAAGGATATGCCCAATCGTATTTGGCTGGGGATGGGAAAGTTTGGGCGCTGGCAACGAATCATTTACGAGAATCCCCCAATCTAAATCCTTCTGTCGTATGAGAGGCCACAGCCTAGATGAATGCAAAGCCAAACCTGTTCTAAATAAAGGCAAAGAAGCGTAGTATCCAAGCGGTTGTCCAGCCACAAAAGAAATAAAATATTAGAGAACTTCCTCTTTACAAAGGGGATCTCGAAGATGTTCCAAGCTAGTGCGGAATTCACCACACTAGAGGCGAACGACCGATCGAACAGATAACACATTATCTCGAACAGGAGTACCAAAGGCCAACTATCCGTGGCGGACTTCAAGTCGAAACAATATGTTTTATGCTCGCCAACTAATCGATCTAGAGGTTTCAGTTGATCAAACGTACCATCAGTTGGTAAACGCTTGAGAACCCCTTACTACCAGGAAGTGGTCTTCTTTGTTGTAGTATGTAAGAAATGTCACCTAAAATGCTTCTTGTTTTTACAAAAGAAGAGTTCCAACGTTTCCAAAACGCTTCCCCGTGGAAGCCCAAGCTTAGTCCACTACTCAACTCAGGAATAGTATTCAAGTCTAACATCTTAGTCCTAGGAAGAAGGGGATATTCATTCAAGCCAATTCGATTTGCTAGCTTTCTTTAGCGGTTTAATCTCTCTCCCTTTTTTAGGGTTAGTCCTCTCACTACCCCCGGGTTCTGAGAAGAGCTGGTTTATGGAGCACCGGGCTAGCTCGCAAAGAGAAGTGAAAGAGAAGTTGAATCATAAAGATCGAGACTGCACTGACTGGGCTGACCTTTTAGGTCAATAGGGGTAGTTCATGCGCTTTATTTTTCAGTCTAAGAGCGAAGAACTCAAATTGAGCTTGCTTCCTTACTTTCTAGCTTGTCTAAGCTTGCTGGATTTTCCTCACCCGCTGTATTGAATCTAGCCGGCTTACGAGATGTAAAAAAATCCCCGGAGAAGGACGAAAACCCAAGGAAGGAAACTACATCCAAGGGCTTAGAAAGCTATCACCGCTTTCGGATATGTGCATAGCACAGCGTCACTAGTGCGAGTCGAGTCCATATGCAACGGGACACAAGTCTAGTAAAGAAAGCAGTATCGAATAGAGCGGGCTCAAGTACACGAGCGAGGGAGCGATCTCCATGAAGGATGAACCACAATCCAGAGGGAAAGGGAAGAGCGGAGGATCCGCCAGCGGGTGATAAGCGAGCGAGACTGTCAGTGAACCAACCAAGTCAATCCCTTTCCAGGCACGTGCGATAGCACTCCTTGCCCCGGACAAATTCAATGGAATAGATTCGTTACAAGAAAAGCGGCCCTTCTTCTCCTGGGGTAAGAAAGGATTTTGAAACATCAAGGACAAAGTAAGAGAGAGCAGAGAGGAACTGGTGAAGATTCAAGATCTTCTGCAAGAAGACCCTCTGAAGAATGATCTTGTAGGCAAAGAGAAAACTTTGAAAGCCAATCATGCTTATCTGGCCTTTTCGGATGATCAACCATACAGGAAAGAAATCTAAGCCAGCCTTCTCTAGAGACTGAGTTCGAGAGCCCTATGGATCTCGGTTAGTGATGCTAACACAAAATGTTTTTATGCGTCTATGCTCTATTTGATCTAGTAAGGGGAAGGCCAAAAATAGTATGAGAGTTTTGGCTCCGTGAAAAACATGAAGAGATAGCTGAGGTTGACTACTATCAAAGAATGGTTACTGCTGAACATAGAATGCAGATCAAGGAGGAAATCTGGCCAAGGGCCGAGTGATAACGACGGAGAAGATTCTAAAAGATGGCTGAACAGCCCCATCATATCATTAAAGAAGTTGATATGAAAAGATAACTTAGAAGCTTCCTGTGGAAAGGAACAACAAATAGCGACAGCAAATTCTATTTTTGATATTCCTATTTACGGCGACATAAAACTATCAAAAACTATCACTATACTTTTTCCTTTTCCTACTTCTTCTTCCAAGCGCAGGCCTATACGAGTCCAATTATTTTCGCCGAACCGTCAAAGTAAGGCCAAAAAAAGGAGTCAATAAGAAAGATTCAGAGTCAAAGGGTTTTTAGATTACAGACAAAGACAGTTGCTGCTTCTGATCTATCTTGCCTGAGTTTTATAGCTTCCTTCGGCCTTAGATTAGAAAGGAACAAGCAACATTGAGGCACCGCATTGTCGCTCTGTTCTTTGCTCGCTGTCTGTGAGCTCTACTCCTCACCCCTATCACTCGACAACCCAACCTTTTCATTCATAACAGTAATGTGATTCCATGTCTCTGATGATTCGGCAGGAGGAAAGAGGCAGTAGATTGATCAACAAAGCGTTGTTCGAAAGCCAACCATACTTCACGAGAAGTCTGCAAGTCATGGGCCTCAATAAGAATGTCCTTGGTGAGTGTGGCGTTGAGCCAAGAACACACACTCTGATCAGTCTTGACCCAGGCAGAATAACCCGGATTAGGAATTGTGCGACCCTCATCATCACATAAATATTGCACCGGAAATGTGGAAAACTACCATCCACATAACCCAATAGATCATTGCTAACGAGCTCAGGCATAAACTGAGACTTCCATAACAGGTAATTCGTGTGATTTGATAGATACCAAGTGTATTGGGTGCAGCCAAGAGTGGGGCATAGGGGAAAGATGGTGCAGACATATAGGGATTTACCCCTGAAGGTGACGCCGGAACGGAGAACTGAGTCTCCATAGGAGAGGAGATCACGAACGAGTAAGCTGGAGTAGGCACGGAGAAACCCTGAAAAACAGAAGAAGATGATGGTGCCATCACGTAGGACCATGGAAGAGTCATCACTGGATGTGTGAATGACGGGAAGGTACCAGCAAAGGACTGAGGTAGGGGACGGGGAATGATCATAGTGGATCTAGGTTTCGTGAGCGGTTCTCACTCGTAATGATAAACTGGGGCGAGTGTCGTGTATAGTCATGACCTCGCTGCTCTTTGGGTCTCTCGACCTGCCTGGTCTTGTTCCCTCTCTCATCGTTCTCTTTCTGCTTTCCTCCACATGCACACCATGCCCTTTCCCAGGATGGAGGGAATTCTGGTTCGACGACCTTGTTCCTGGGGAGAATTCATGAGACCTTTCATTTCGTTCCTCTTTCTCCTCTCCGTAGCCTTAGCATTAAAATATGCAGTATTTCTGTCACCCTCTCTAAATCACTGAAATTCTCTTCTCTCTTTCCATCTAAGATCTTCCCTGTCCAACTGCTCCTATAGCTCATTCAGCAATCTCTCTTCAACCATCTTGGTACGTTCAGTAACTTCACCCTGCCTTAGACATTGACATTTTCTTTTTTCCTTTAATTACTAAAAATTATTCTTACTGTTCCCAAAAGCAGACTGACGTAAATTAATCAAGACCACTCTGCAAGCTTTCACTTTCTCCCAAAGCCTACAAAAGATTCACCAAGCCAATTAGTCCATCTGTTGTCTGTTCCGTTGTTTGCTTGTGTAGCTATCTCCTTTCAGTTGCTTTGCGTCGCTGAAGCTCGCTCGTCGTGAAGCGCTAAAAGCTCAGTTGAGGGAAGCAGAGGCAGTAAGTAGAGCCATGCCAGAAAAAGCAAAGCAGAGGCAGTAAGTAGAGCCATAGCAGAGTGGTCCTCAGATGGGGACTTCATGGGCTGAGAAGAAGCTGACGAGCGATGAATTGAATTCATTCCTACGCTTATGCTTGCTTGCTGACAATAGTCTTATATAGATACGATACGCTATCAAAGAAAGGGCAGCAGAGGAAGGAACCCGAGCATCGAGCTTAGATGCAAGGCAAATGAGATCAGTTCGACCTACCTCCCATAGTTAATCCACTTCCTATCTAACCTATGGATTAATCTCTTGAATGGGTTTCATGGGAATCAGGTTATACTTTAAAAGTCTTTCTTAATCAGTATAACCTGATTCCCAATCACTGAACTTGGGACGAGGAATCAGAGATGAGCACCCACAATTAAGTAGGTGACTCTGGCACCCTTCTTAAGGTAAAGAGCAGAGCAGAAGTCAAGACACATTCTTAGGAATGCGCTTAGGAGCCCCCCACTTCTTCCTCTCTAGGATTAGGGTAGGGAAGCATCACACGGGTTCGACTGATTCTTGTTCTGCTAGGGTCCCTCCGCAAGGAATACTTGACTTATAGTAGAAAGATCGCACAGATAGCCTCCTTCCATACTTGACTTAGGTGCTGGTCCGGACGACCAGGCCACGCGTACAGTTCATGTCGCAATGCTAGGCCCCCTCTTTTCCGACTAGGATACGAGGGTCTCAAAGTAGTGCAAGTAAGGCTTTGACAGTGAGTATACATGACAGGCGTTTAGGAATGCTTTCTCGGAAGTTCCGGGTTCGCTTGCTTCCCTCCATTCTTTTGAGCTCTCCTTCTTCTCTACCTGGCAGAGAAAATAGCACTCAGGGAGCGGGTGCAAGGTCATATGTGGACAATTAGCTCAAGCAGTGTGCGCGTATGATACTTTTTCATTCAGTGGCACAGCACTTAATTTATTTGATAATGCCACTTAGATAAGCTAGGAGGACGGATCTAATGCTAGGCACCACTTTTCTATTTGATCTTGCCATGGCTCTTTTCTGACATATTGAAGCCAGGGTGGGGGAACTCTCCTAAATAGGATTGGTCACCGAACTACCAGCCCTCAAAGGTGCAGGGATCCGCTTTCACATCCTCATCCGTAAGAGCTGGGACAGGACTCAACTCCTTCACTCGTAAGGCAGCAGTAAGTTATACAAAAGAAGTTCATGATCTATTACAAGAGCTATTCCAACTTACGGGAGTTATCCTTCCTCCTTTAGCTTACTCTCTTAAGAAGGGAGAGGTAGACTTTACATTAAATGCTCTCTTGCTCTGGACAAGCACTAAGGGGGAACGTGCGGAGGGTCTGGGCGGTCCCACGGGAGAGGTATTTAAATGAAACCCAGTTCACGGGTCAAAATAAAGTGAGGAGGAACGAGCGGTTCACTTCGTTCCATTCCAAGAGCTGCTCTTCTAAATAGTGGAGGCCCTATCAAGCCAATTCCGAGAAAGCATAGAAAGGTGTGGAGTCTTTACATAGCAAATTGCAAGGTTGTGGGGAAGCACAGGCAAAGCATTTATCCTATTCACGGAAACTTTCTTAGATCGCACTGGGAAGTCTGATACTCAAAAGAAAGCAGCTGCTACGGAGGATGTGGAGAAGGTAAGGTTCCGTGGAGGGGCGGATCCAGAGGTTCCAGCATCCAGACAGAGTTGACTTATGGGACCTTGGAGATGGGCACCTGTAGATCGGTTAGCTTTTCTTTTAGAGGTGGAGAATAAGGTAGTTCGGGATTCATTCAGCACCTACTGAATCTTTGAAATCGGACCCCTTTCTATAAGCTAATAATGGATTTCCTAACTCTCGGATAAGCAAGCAAAAGTGATCCCGGTGCCAGCACTCATTCCCTTGTGCCCGACCTTAGCGTCAAAGACCGCTTTCAAGAGACCAAGAGGAATTCAGACTTGTTTGAGTTCAGTTCTCGAATGGGCCAGCTACAATTCTCACACCTCTTGCGTACGAGGAATGAATTGGATCTTTCTTTTATACTCTTACTCGTCCCAAGAGCGCTGCCCAGCACTACAATTTAAGGGCTCAGACCAGTTCGAGCCACCTAAGAGTAAGAGACCTATAAGTCATCACTTTCTCCATCGCAACTAGACCTAGAAGCATATAAAGAAGAGTCCCCCCGCTGAGATTCCCCCCCCAGATAGTCTATGTGCAAATAGCAAGTCTAAAGAGAGGCAAGAACGCACGTGAACTAGCGCCTTACTCAGGTCAAACTCCAGCTCCAGCTCTTTCCTTACATGCTATGTCCTCATCGGGCATTTGTCTTCAATGGTGTCCTCGGTAGCAGGGATCAAAAAGGGGGCCCTGGTCTATTCTCACGGGTAAGTGTGCAGTCAATCAACTGGGAATGCGGATAGCTAAGATAAAGAAATCCTGCTTCTCCCGAGCTAATGCATTGATTATTATCCTGCACCCGAGACAACTCCCCTCGAGGAAGAAATCGAATCGCAGGTCTCTAAGCGAAAGGGTTCACTGAGATCCAAATATATATATATATATATCGGCTTCCTTATAAATATTTTATATTTCCTTTATGTAAGACTGAGCTCTTTAGTGATAGATAGACTTAGCTGTGCTACGGAAAGAGCTATACTGCTCAACTAAGATTATCCTCTCTCTTATCAGAGCTCAAGTAGAGTGCCAGCTAACGAGAGACTTTCCCGACTCACCATTCGCCTGACAGGCCGCCTGCACCTCTCCTTCTATTCCACGTTGCTCTCACCATCATTAGCAGCTGTGTGGGACCTATACTACTTGGAATGGCCAGACTTCTCTATCATTCGGTGCATCGCTTCATTCGCCTTCTAGCATCCGCCTTCTAGTGACTGCTTCATATAACTTTGCGACCTCTCTTCTGCCTTCTTCAACGGAGATTGGAATTTATCCCTGACAAGACAACAAAAGAATAAGAGATAAAGAATCATTCATAGCGCTATTCGATCAGAGAAGGATTGAGAAAGAAAAGGTAGGTGACAAATACATGGGGTCCAACTTCTAAGCACAATGGGTGTGATAGGGGACGGATTGCTGGAAAGAATGAAGGATTGAGCAACTGAATTTAAGCAATCAAGTTACCCGTGACGCACAGTGACGCGGAGCTTCCCTATAAGTGCTCAGTGGGTGTAGCTGGGAATATGGAATCGAACCCACTCACTCCTCGCGTCTTCTGCCCCTGCTTCAGATTCAAGGAAATCGGAGGCCATGAGGTCCGTCTGGTGCAGGAGCCCCGGTCGGCATTGGAAGAAGGATCTGTGCTTGGGTTCCTCTCGAGCCAGTAGAGAAGGATTGGGTACTTCCACGGGTCTGGGTAGAACTAAGGAGGCAGGTGAGCTAAGAAGGCACTCGAAAAAGTGCTCTCGGACGCTATCAGGCTATTCAATTACTTTACGAGGTGTAGCGCTTATTAGATAAACTATCAGGCTATTCAATTACTTTACGAGGTGTAGCGCTTATTAGATAAAAGAGGCCCGGGGTAGCAACTACCTAATACCTAATCCCCGTACAAGAAATGGGAGCGGAATCCCGTCGTCACCCGGCAAACCAGAATAGTATGTTGGAAGTTGAGTGCGCACGCACCTCTAGTTCAGTCAGGTGCCCTCGTACGCACAAGAGTGGTCTTACCAGTCCAGTTCATACCACGGAACTCGTCCAGTCACTCTCCGCTCTTCTCCGATACAGAACCCGATCAAAGAAACTAGCTGAGGCGACCTCAGTCTTTTCCAGATTCCATTGCACTTATACTTGATCTTCCCAGTCCAGCCTTGACGCATTGCTATGACTTGCCTAAGCCCTCTCATTCTGCTTGCTTCTTCTTCCTCGATAGCTTGAGCACGGTAGATTGGATTGCTTGCTGATAGCTCACTCAATGCGCATAGCCTTGCTACCTCTACCCCTCTTTTATTTAACTAGAGCTCACTCGGAACCTACAGACGGAACCTCTCTGCCTACCTTATCTACCTCCGCATCATGACTCGCTGTCACTTCCACGTCGGTGCCCTCGTACCTCGCCTATCACTTGGTCTCGCGCCCGGAAGCTCCGATCTTCTCTAGCTCGCTTCCCTATGAGAATTGTTAGGATTAGTAGAACGAGAATCATAATAGGGCTTGAAGAAGTACTTATGAATTCATTCCGATCCCTCATTCCTGACCTTAGGGAGATCCTTGACTATCCAAAGATCCCATAGATAGACTGAACCCCTAGCACTTACTCCTATATATGGGGTTAGTGAGCTTCCCCTAACGAACCCTATTTTCTTTCCTTCCGAATAGCAGAGAAAGCATGCCCTGGCTCGGGACTTCCCAACCTGAGGTAGATTCCTGGACATCGAACTCCCCTCCTTCCCTCTTTCCTATCGCACCTCTTGCTTTACATGAAATAGCAGTTACATCGATAAGGAACTCTTTTCGGGCATGTGTCCGCATTCCGATCCTGACCCGCGCCATGGCCACTAGCGCCTCTATTCTTTACCTTTCTATTCTACTCTCGATCGCGTTCTTCCATGCTTGCTTTCACTAGCTATCTGAGAATTCATGCTTGCTTTTTTTTGTATTTGAAAGTTCAGATTAGTTGAATGATAGAACACTGAATTAAGATGAAAGAATGACTTGTCGATGAAAAGGAAAAGAAAGAAATAGAGAGAGGCCGGGACCAGAAAGACATAACGTAGCTTCCTTATCACGGAAGAGCCAAGAGCGGGCACCCATAGAGCCATTCCCTCCCTGCCAGCAAGGCCCCTTCTTTTCTTTCCCGGACAAAGAGAGCTCGAGCAGAAGGGTTAGATAAGAGAGAACTCATTCTATTAGTATTGAAGGCACCCTCTCCAAGGAAGCCATTCTTGACTATATTTCTACTATCCGCAGCCCAAGGAGATGCAGTTATGGGAAGGGCTCACAACCATTGCAAGTAAAGTAAAGAAGAGGGAGGAATGAATTGAATCCAATTCAGATAGGACGCTACCTTGAGTACTCTTTCAAGATGGTTTGAGGTTGAGCCCAGTTTGGCCGACCTCTAACTCTAGATTGTATGAATATCCGAACTGCTTATAGCTTGAATGGAATATGGGAGCTCTCGTCGGTACTCCACCTATCGACCTTTTTGAATCACTAGGCCCATCTTCTTATCCTCTTCCTATCACTGTCCTCACTCCCAATCTAACTAGGAGGCGAGCTCGGTTCCATGCGAATGTGGCAAAAAGAAAGGAACTCTCAGTCTTCCCACGTGCTGGATCTTTGGCTTTCATTGCCTTGATTTGATGCTAGCTTCACACCGAGCAGCAAGGACAGAAGGGTGGAAAAGAATCAGAGGATGGGTGCATGCAGACGAGGGATCAGAAAGTTTCTTCCTAGCTAGAGCAAGAGCAGTAGATGAAATGAAGGCGGTTGGGGACTGAGAACTGAGAAAGAGAAGTGCGTGCCTTCTTGGCATGTTAAAGAATCCGCCCTCGCACTAGCCCCGGAGCAGCTGTAGACTTATGGCGGTCGGCCGAGTTCGATGCCGAGCCAACTCCCAAGTGCACTTGCTTCACGAAGAAAAGTGGTACCATGAAGAGTGGGCAATCCCTAGGCTCCTAAGTCTTCCTTATAGTCTAGTTAGGTTTATGGTTCTTGAGCGGTATTTTTTTCTGACTTATAAAAGCCCGTGCCTACTGACCTCGTACGGTGGAGTCGGTAGGTTCAGTAGATTAAGAAGGAGCCCTAGGTAGAAGTAGATGCAAGGAACTCCAGTTCAGTTTAAGAATCTGAGGGGTGGATTCCCGTCTTCTCGGTCTTGGATCTAATCTCGCAGAAAGGTTCTTCCTTCTATAAGGAAGTAAGGCCCATGTGAAAGAGAGAGAAAGTTCTCCTTGAACAAGTAGAGGACTGAGGGAGCATGAAGAGGTGTCCGATCGGAGTCAAGAAGGATTGGTAGCTCGCGCCTCTCTCATAAGGGCATTCAATATTGCCTGCTCCGTCCCCTTACTCCTAACCCTGAATGCAATAGCAAGCAAACCGATCCAGATCCAATAGTTATAGTTATAGAAAAGATTATGATGCTGCCCTTGGGCGAGAGAAGCTCCTTTGTACGGGCTACTTGAGGGTTCAGGTCACAGCTTTCGAATTGAGGCGATAAGGAGATGCCAATTCACTGACTTCCACCCTCGTAGCGGTAGCATAGCCGACTCTTAACTTACTCGTAGTCGGTTCAAGAGACGAATCAGTGTAAGGTCTAAATCTTCCTAGTTCCTTTACATGTTCTTTCTTGGGTCAAGAGGTAGGGAGGCGGAGCGCGAACAGAACGGAGCCGCTCCCGTTGGTCGCCCCTTGCTCTAGTGTCTTGCGCTGCCCACATTCTCTTATATTATAAAGATATATGTATATAGATGGAGAGAGATGGCTATGGATCCCTCTTTCTTTGAATGAACTTCTTTCGGGCTGTGAGATTAGTGATCCAGCTCGATGCAAGACACATGCAATGCAGATAGTCGAAAGAGAAGATAAAAAGGCGTCATTTCACTCTTTTCCTGGTGACCCCGGTGGTTGCCTCGCAGCCGAACCAGCATTAAGTAGTGGTTCCCGGCTCAAGAGTGAGATGGATAAGCACCCACGCACTCGAAGTGGAAGCTAAGTTCTGAAGAATCTGACTCGGCGCAGCTTAGATGAGTTCCCGTATGGGTCTCGCCTCTAGCTTCAGTTGGTGAACTAGTCCTCAAGCCCTGGTCTGACGACGGCCCCCCAATAGCGTATGCTAGAGTTGAATAAATGTCATATCATCGAACAAGGAATGTGATAAAGAGAATGTGAAGAGACAAGAGTAGTTCTCAAAAATGCCTAGAGTGAGAGCGGCACCTAGTTCCGGAATGGGCTTGGTTGGTTGGTCCCCATGGTCTGTAGCATCAGGGCGAGGAAGAAAAAAGAAGTAGGTTGATTAGGACCCTCTACGCTATTTAGGAGACCACACCTATGCCTTGATTCTTCCTTTGCTTTTGCCGAAGCGAGAAAGCTTTGATTCTTATTTGATGTCTCACAGGACCGGAAGATTGAAGGCGTCACTGTCGTTCGCTCCTCACTTTCTTCTCCCTCAAGTAGCCGTGCCCCCTTCTCCGAGTGCCTCAGTCGGCTACCGCTTCACTCACATTTATATCTCTTTCTTTCTCAAGAGCTCACTCATTCTCATACCATTCAAGTTCAAGTCAAGTAGGTATCAGCAAGTGGAATGAAAGTAAGGAAGTCAATCCACCAAGAGCGATGGGACGAGCAGATCAGCAGTTCTGGGCGAGATCCTTATAAGTGATCCCAGGCTCAATAAAAGCTAAGCGGATAGGCCACTTAAGTCAATCCGCCTCCCATAGTCGCTTTCGGCAATTCCTATAATCAAGATAGCTCGCATCCATCTCATAATCTTTTCATTCCCAGCAGCTGCAAGAGCCTCATAGTTCTATGTTATAACTCCTCATCCCCGGTAGCTTAGTTCAGCCAATACATGAGTGCCATACGAGTCTCTTCTTAAGAGCATAAGAAAAGAAGGATTGAGCAACTGAATTTCACTACCTTTTTCGCAGTCGCTCAACTGAGCCCGTCGGCTTTCGTCGCTGTCGCTCCTTCCTCGGAAATGGAATATAGTCAGTAAGACTTTGAAACCCGTTGAATTCGCTCCAAACTCAAGTTACGAGCGAGTGCAACGTGCGAACAACGAAACTTGGAACGAGGGTTCACGATGTTTGACTCCAATCCCAGAAGCGTGCTATCGTCACTTTGTTACAAGAGCGATTCATTCACTCACGCAAGTTGGAACGAGGTAAGACCCGACCCGACCATAGTCTGGGCTCAGAAGTGTCGCCCGAAGGAGCTCAGATTACGACGTAAAGAACATCTAATATAGTCAGTGGGCACCTAAGGAGTGAAAGCCCGCGACGTAAATGAAGAATCAGCAAAGATAGTGATAGTCAGTGAAGAAGCTGACTTAAATAATTAATGCAAAACCCATTCGCTCTTCTACTGTTGATGCTCTGCGCTTTCACGAAGAACTCAGACTGGCATAGGCTATTAGACCCACCTCAGCAGGCTAGCACCAAGCAAGAGTTCTGGTCCGACCGCTATAGCATGAAATTATTAATTATCAACAAGACACCGCTTCCATGCCTTAGTCCGAGAATTCAATCCTGACCTCTTCTATTTATATCCTCCACATCTCCTTCACTCTACAGGGCATTGTAATAGACTATAGCTTCTCACTCTTTCCTATAAGGATAATAACATATGCAAGAGGAACTCGTGACGCAAGGGGCACCAACAGTCATTCCAGGAGCTACGCGAAAAAAGAGGAACTGACTCCTAATTGAAAGCGAGCTCCCTTTCGAGAACAATCAGAATCTTCTCCTCGCTAAAGCGTCACTCTTCAACCTTCCTTTCACCCTTCGTATGTCTATGGACTTAAATAAAGTGAATGGGTCTAGATGTTAGTATGTTAGTCAGTGGGCTCATTGTAATGAGGTACTTCACTGTGGCCCGTGACGTAATATTGGCATTGGCCCGCTGGAGCCTGAATGGAATGGTCAAGTGTTGGCATATCCAATTTGATTAGACCAGGCATTGACTGTCGAGAGGGAAAGCAGGCGGATGGGCTCAACTGAAGTTATAGATATTCGTGGCGTGGGCAGATGGGCTCAACTGAAGTGAAGTTATAGATATTATATATTAGTGGGATGAAACATGGTTCAGTCTCCTCTTTCTAGCTATTTCCTTCTCTTAGCAGAGTCTTTTGGTCCGATAGGGAGTTCCTCATTCATTGGCGATGGCTACTTTGACTTCTTGGGATGTGCCAGCTAAAGGAGGAAAGAGCATCTGCATTTAGTAACTAAAGGGGGTAGGAATGAAATTATATGTGCTGATCGCACAGAGAAGCTTCATCTTACTTCCAAGAAAAGAGGAGGAATGTGAGTGACCCAGACATCCGCTATGAAGACTCTGCTCCGCCCCTTGCCCGTAGTTTGAACTCAAGACTGCTGATCCCTCTTTAGATTCATTATTGATTCTTCCTATCTCTGGCATGAAAGAGGGTGCTAGTCTCATTCCAGTCATTCAATCTCATCATTACTAGGGTTTGGCAAGGGAAGAGCATGATGAGGAAGAGGAGGAGCAAATATGAGGGTGCAAAGAAGACTTCAAGGACACAATCCTTAGGCTGACTGTAGGAATGTCGATCAGGGGAGGGCTAAGAAGAGGAAGTGGGGAAGGTCCACGTGAGACGCTACGTAGAGTGCTTACTCATACTATGGGGCAAGCGCTTTGAATCTCGCTCCTTTTTTAATGGATTGAAGGGATTCTTGTCAGATAGACGCCTCTTTGGTCTGGCAATTGCTCGCTGACTTGGCCTTCTCTCGCGGACTCTCTGATCCTGGGTATTCTAGCTATAGCATGCTAGAGTCAGTTCAGCTAGTGGTTGGTCCCACTTGGAACTTGCCGGGACAAGCGAGGAGCAAGCGATGCAAAGAGGGCTTACTTTTGGTATCTATTCCCGCCGGTGCTCACCCCTAGAGTTAGAGAGGATTCGGAAGCTTTGACTCGCCTAGAGAGGATTCGGAAGCTTTGACTCGCCGCTATGCGGGGTCCTTCAATTCTAGATAAAGACTATGTAACTGTAGTCTGTCCTTCTTCCATGTCTCTGGACTGGTGGAATCGGCTCAGTAAGGCGAGAGGAGGCATCGCAATGGGTTCGCTATCCGGCTCATCCGGTGTCTTTGGTTTTGAAGAGTGTCCTCCTTCTATAGCCTCAGGGAGAGTCAGAGAGCTCGACCCGAGCCCCAAGGTTTGATCATCCGTCTAGCTCCTTTATTTAATGAGATAGAGTCCGGTACGAAGAGGACGAGGCCAGGCCCTCTAACCATTCATTCTTTTCCTCAAGTCAAGTACGGTAGGGAGTCCGGAGCATAGGCAGCAAGTTCTGCTCAGCTCATTCCAAGCAAGTTCTGCTCAGCTCATTCCATTAGACCTCTTTTCCTTATTCTTTTTCCATGGACTTGGATCGTGTGCCGGAAAATAGAGATCGCTATATATCAGATCAGCAATCACTTATTGCTCCTTCCTTTTCTCAGTCTCCCCCCTGGTGGTAGTGACCCAGAGCCAGCCTTGCCAGAGTGCCTACCCTACGTATACTAAATGAATGAATGGACGGACTAGAGACTAGAATACCTGCGAATGGAGAGAGAGAGAGACGCACGAGTCCTTTCAATGTCCACGGCTCTACTCTACTCTAATATCTAATAGATTATTGGTCTTGACTCTTTCCCTATTGCATGAGCTCGGAGCCCCCGATGAAGAAGCAGAGGATAGGTGGGAGTCTTGAGTTAGAATTTGGTGTGCGGGGTCTTTCGTAAGAATCCATCTTCAACCTAAAACGAAGCCTAGAATAGCTAATAGCTACTCCTTCCATAAGAGGGAACCAATCTACGTCATTTTCATATGAAAGAAGAAAGCCAAATCCTACCCTACTCGTGTGGGGAGACTCAAGGCGTGTGGTCATGATCTCACTCTCTTTCATATCCTCTAGTTCTATGTTCATATAAAAGAGTTCTATTTAGTGAGTGTTTCAGTTCATGGCCCTTAACACCATACGAGGAAAGAGAAGAGCAAGATCAAGATCTACCCGAGAAGAACGAAGTGGATAAACTTCAAATAAACTTCTTTACTTGTTCTTGATAGGGTTAACGCATCCGCGGGTTCAACTTTCAACTATAGTCGCATCTTCAATCATGACGTCCACCCTCTTTCAGGGAATTTGTATGAACTCTTTCCATTCACTCTTCTTTTCCCCTAAAGGGTGGGATGAATGAAAGTGGGCCAGTGGGGTTTGCGACTGGTGCTATCGAAGACTCTCACCAGTGTGAGGACCGGGATCTCCCAACCTTGAACTTGAAGTCAAGCATTCAGTCTCGTCCGGAAGTAATGGGAAAGAAAAGAATGGGACTATGAGCAGAGAACTCTTGATTGGCACGCGACTCCGAGAGTGATATGCAATTGGAGCGAACGACATTATGAGAGTCATCTACGAATTAGGAGCGCAGACTTATCAGGAGTGGAGGTGCGCGCAATGTAGAGGATCTTTAGGGATGAAACTGCGGTAGGCTTGTTGAAACTGCCATAGCGTATTCCGCAAGGCTACGAAGAGGAAGATTCCGCTACGCAGCGAACAGTCTTTAGTACAGTACCGCTTCACCTATGGGCGAAGTTAGTCATGCTTCCGGGTGGTTAAAGAACCAATCCCGAGCCCGATGATCGAATGTTATCCCTTTTGACTCCTGCTGCATTCCTGATATATATCATTCCTTATATATATTATTCCTTATATATATTATTTATATAATGATGAAAAGTCGTTCAGAGCTCTTTTATTTTCTCATTTCTTTCTGACCCTCTCGCCTCTTCGCCTTTCTTTATTGCTCAAAGCCTCTGAGCCTATCGGCTCAGCTCTTCATTCTTCACAACTGTAATACTCCCTTTCTTTGGTCGACTAGCCCAAACTCCTTAACGAGCGAATGTCTTTTCTTTTAGAACCTCTGCCTTTAGCATCGTTCCGTTCCCCGCCGAACCCTATTAAGTGAAACTACGATCCTAGTTTAGTTAGCCGAGTAGCTGCATTCCTTGCCTATCGAGAAAGAGACATGTCCATGTCACTTTGCCAGAATCAGGTGTAGATGATCAAACTTCTGCCGCGGACTGGATGGCAACACATTTTTAGGGTTTGAATTTAGGTCTTCATGTTTATGATGCACCTCCAGGAAAAATACCTCCTTACCTTTTCGCCGATGCTATAGGCGTTGCTTGGTCTAAATTTATGTAAGCTTGTTTAGTTCTTTTTTCCCCCATATATAAAAAAAAGAAGTAATTTGATTTGATTAGACTGATTAGATGATGAGAAGTTGAAAACTAAATCTAGTCAGGGGTACTTGGCAGCTTTAGCCAAAGGGGAACTTTTTGTCTATTATGAACTCGGATCATCTCTTTTTTCCCTTGGGGTTGGTGAATGTCCAAATCCCGTACTCTATCTTGGCTAATGAGATCTATCTTGGCTAATGAGATCGGATAGTTGACTTGGCACCGTGACTGGGAAAATCCCTCTCCCCTGCCTTTTCTTTTTCTGTTGAAGTCAGTACAGCCAAAGAGCTTTGATTGGGTACGCCATCCTTCCCTTCATCGGTTGAGTCAATCATGAGATCGGGCGATCAAGAATCAATGCTCAGAAATGAAATGATAGATCGAATAGAAAGGGAGACCTCCTCTCATGCTGTGCCGGAATTTGAGAAAGAATCAATTCTATGCTATGGTGCTTTCCGGAAACTAGTCGAGTCCCCTTTGCCGGATTTCTTTCATATAGGTCGGCGCCGGGTAAATAAGGGGCTCAAGAATCCATTCCTGCCTTCAGAACGCCACCTCCCTCAGCCTCCTTACTCTCTGCCCATAATCCTCGGACCTATTTCAAGAGTGGTGGTCAAGTTACGCAGCTATTCACTTCGATCAACCTCTTCTACTTTTAGGACTCCTAATGATCCCAAGAACGGAGTCATCTGCTCGTTCTCCCACTCATGAGGTATGCTGGGATCAGCTATTCCAGTTAGGCTTGCATCTTTTTCTTTTTACTTGAATGAGTACCTTCATTTGTTTTCTACACCAGCCGCAGAAAAGATCGCTTGCTTCAACATATGCCTGATCAGATTAGACCTCATGATCAAAAGAACCTTCTCAGACAGGAGGGAATGACGGAGCTTCTCAACCACAAAGAAAGAATCAAAGTATTATTGAGAAAGAAAGAATCAGCTTTCAAAAAAAGCTGTTTTCTCTCGGCGCAAGTTAAGCATTCCCTGCTAACGTACGCCCTTTCACACACATGGCGAGGAAGAAAGAGCGAGTCACTACCACTAAATTGAAGCGGATTTCAGAGGAGGGAAGATCATCGTCTTTGACGACTCAGAAGGAGGAGGTTAGAGAGCTTTCTCCGATCACTGATTCCGTGGGAGAAATTGTCGAAGATCGCATCGAGGAAGTGAAGATCGATGAGACGATTCTTTCGATTCCTTAGCACCTGAATCTGCTCCAGGATCCCCACTTATCCGAGGCCTTTGACCTTCACTCTTGATGGTTGAATGTTCACAAGACACAAGACATGTGACCATGATTTATAGAAATGCGCAGATTTGGTAGGTCTCCCGTGAATGAAGTGAAAGAGAAGTCGCCTCTCCCGCAGCAGTTAGCTCTTTTCCCTGAGCTTCGGGTATGAAAAAACTTGGGTGCAAAACAATACAGAATATTGATAGGCTGGGAGGATCATAGCTCCTCCGGCTCATAAGCCAGCTCGTTTGAGAACTCAGACTCTATGTGATAAAGTCACCTTTGGTCTGAACAACTTTTTTGTTTTGAAGGCTCGGTAACTAGCAATTTAGCTTCTTCCAACACTCGGTTTTAAGGCAGCTGCTGCCGTGAGGAATGCTTTATTTACCCAATACTAGCTATTTCGGGTATCACTTCCCTAGACGAGACAGATTCCTCAACCATAAAGAGTCTCGCAAGGTTTTTCGACTTCTCCTTCTCATTCTGTTCTGGGCTTCTTACTTCTCTCCTAAACCTGGACTTGGACTGGCTATCTCTCAATTCAATGAATGACCCTCCCAGAAAAACATTCTCGGACATATGAAACCTCTTACTAGCATCATGAACAACGATTCATGGACTTACTAGGAAAGACAGGAAATCCTTCCAGACATATATCTTATGAGATCCGGGGTTGGGGAATTACCCGATCGATAAAAAGTCTTTTGATGTCGCAGATCGGCTGGAGGAGAAAGAATAGGGGCCACTCCACCTGACGATTCTTGTCTTCTTTCAAGAATGCTTTGTTGGTCACGCTTCGAGAAAAAGCTTAGCGCACTAAGAGTAGACAGCATATGAGACGGAATGGTTAAAGCTCATCGAACTACCACACCGGGGTTCAAAACCTGTGCGCCTATAGCAAGAAAGACCAGGAAACTAAGATCAGACTAAAAAAGAGAATGAATCGAGACCGGCTTAAATAAAATAAGAAATATAGAACCAAACAAAGGAAAGAAGTTCTTCCTTCCGGCTAATGAAGAATATTTTCTTTCCTTCTTTCAGAACCTTGACTTCATCGCCTTTTTAAGCATATAGCTAGCGTTTCGGATCAAAGCCTTATCTTGGATTGGGCCCTGCAGGGATTTTACTTTGGTGCGGATATAGTCCAAATTGAGTGATTTCATCAAGCCTCGCTGAAGGAGCTGGGAAGAGGCGAGTAAAACAACCCGAAATCCCAAGAGCTAATCCCAAATCACCTACTCGAAGTAAGCAGCAAGAGATGCGCCAGTTATGGATGGGACTTCCCGCCTTTGATATTCAACAAATGGAGATGCAAGCTTTCGCATGAACTTTTTTCGAGCAGCGAAGAACAGCGGCACCGGAATTTCACAAACACGCGGAACACTTTAAATATCTGACAGCCTAAGACAGACAACATACACTTCTCTTTATACACCACTTTTTCTATTAACTCTTCCATACCCTCCAAGGCTACTTTCTTTATAGGAAGCAACCACTCACAGGTCAAACCATCTCACACTAATCAAGATGAACTATTATACGCATGACTTTATCCAGAAACAACTCAATCAATCAATTACCTTATTTAAGATACGCCCAAATCCATTCAACCAGCCACTCAAGGGTTTGGACTTACCATTTCCGCTATTCCTGCCAAGGAATAAAGTAAAGGGACTACCGATACCCCTTCGCCTTCGCTTTGGTTTAGAGTAATCGCTTGTTCCTTCAGTCTTCAGAGGTAAGCTCTTTTCCCTTCTTCCTAATGGACTACGAGGACCCTCGGGATTTAGGACTCTTATAAAGAAGGATTATTGGCCGCTGCCTTACCACTAGCTTAAGACTAGCAGCACGGGCTTACCTATTAATCACAGACCCGGGTTCGTAGTGTTCACGTGATCGAAATGCATTGGATGTATGCCCGGGCAATTCCAATATTTCATAGAAAGAGTTTTTATGTCATGTCTAGATGATCACTACTGACAGTGAGATCAGAAAAGCAAGGAGCTTTCTTTCGATAGTGCTAATGTGGAAATGGAAAGGTTCTGAAAGAATCAAAGGTTCTGAAAGAAAAGATCTCGACCGATAAGGGAGAGGGAGTTTGAGTTTATAGCTCTTGATATTTCGAAAAAGAAAGATTTTCAGTCGAAGACCACTGTTGAGTTCATATGATGAGTTTCAGCCGAGATTATCTGAGGAAGAAAGTCACGGTTTAGTGAGGTTGGCTGATGAAGCTGAAGTTAAAGATGCTCTTTTCTCCATGAAAGGTCTTAAAGCGCCTGGTCCAGATGGTATTCAACCAATTTTCTTTCAGAGGAATTGGGCAGTGGTTAATACGATACAATTCTGTCTTGTTAGATATAGACGATCACGCTATCAGCGATTTCGAGCACTTCTTCATTTATGAGATTTTGTTTGATTGAGGAAGATGAGACCCGAAGGGAACGGCTAAGCGATAAATAACGGAAGTTCCTTTGAAGTCTGTGTTTGCATAGTATCTAAGCGGATTCCCTTATTCTAGCTATTCTATAGAAGAAATACGTGTGTTAAAAATGATAGCAGATGAATGACTAATGAAAAGATGAATGACTTGAGTAGGGATTCCCTTGTGTTACCCCTCACTACGTGTGTTAAAACATGGGCATAATCCTCAATCAAAGCAGTGGAGAGAAGGGGGCCCTGGGAGGGCGTAACGGCTAGGGACCAGCGGAGTGTTAACGGAGCGGCAAAGCTTCAAGAAGTCATGGGTGATCCCCTATGGCAGAGGTGTATTGTCAGGAAAGGGGACCAATTAGCGGCGAGACAATGTGGTGACCAAGACAGGTAAGAGTTGATTGACTCGCGTACTATAGTATTCGTATCTTTCCAGCCATCAAAGGGCAATTGATCAATGATGTTGCGTACGTCTTGTCCTCGAGCACGAGTTTAAGTTATAACCATGATTTGGGGCTGGTGGAAGTCAACCATATCACGGACGGTTCGGACAAAGGCTGGGTGTCGGGCACCACGGCAGTTCCAAAGGAGGATTGACATAGGTTCAGTGATTGGTGGGTGTTGAGGATTTTTTTTTCCTCGGGGCTCCAATCCGCTCTCCTGCCCGGTCTTGGAAATATCTCCGTCTTGTGAAGAAGTTTTTCCATTCCTTTATCAACGAGCTGATGAACATTCTGAAGCATTGTACCCTCATATCTAGGATCAGCTGCTACAGTGTGTACTCTATATTTATCATGTGAATCTCGAGTGGTCTGTCTTCTATCGGGGCTACAGGGGTTTCCCTCACCCAATAGGGGGTTGATCGTGGGGGGGATATCTCCTGCCTGTGCAGCACTGAGGGTTGATAATTTGGCACCGGATATGGTGGCACAGGTGGCGGCAATAGAAGAAGGGGTGGGGCATTCCAAAGTTGGATTGTTGGAGCATTGACCGACCTGTGTCTCACTTCTGGAGAACCTCTTTCTTGGTGATATGGATCGTCGAAGTCTCCCCGAGTTCGTATCTCGGTCAGGGCTCTTGTGAGGGGATCTTGTCGAAGACCTAGAGAGTCCAAAGGAGAATTATCTCCGCCCCTCTCTCGGGGGGCAAGGGAGGACCTGAGGTGGTCTCGCCTGAACCTATTTCTTTCTGGCTTTGCTGCTTGAAAGCTTCCCTCATTCCTCCCTTCTAGCTATTCTTTTTATTGAATCTAATTCCGTCAAGATAAGATCTTCCGCTGCGATCTTCCTAAACAGGAGGAAGGGGAAGGGCTTTATGAACGTTACAGAATGAATGGTCAATGATAAAGAACCTTCCCTTTAGAGGAGGAGTAAAGAAGGTAGAGCTCCGCACTAAGATTTCGCTACCAAAGCTTCGGAATTCTTTTCTATTCCTTCTTGCGTCCAATCTCAAGGAAAAATGAAACCTAACTCGCACTGCATGAAAGGACATAGCGCCTAATAGGGCATTCCTTGCCTTAGGGCACGATTTCACTTCCTTCCCCTTCTTGCATCGAGTCGGAATCGAAAGAGCTTGAGGTTTGAGGGAATTGAATCAGAAAGCAGGACAGAACGGAAAGGACATACCAGCAGCCGAAGGATTATCGGACATTCCTTCATGCCGAGAGGAGAAGATAAGGATCAGTCGAATGCTCAACACACTTCCCCAAGAGCATAGGCCGATCATGAGCCGATTTCCTATTTTTAGATAAAAGGAGTTTTTTTTTTTTTATCATTGGGCATGAAAGAAGATGTGCATTAGAAGCATCCGAGGTAGGAAAGAAAGATGGGCCGGCCCTCCAAGCAAAGCAACTCATTTTGAGAGATAAGCTGCTATTGGAGACCTCTCCCCGGGGAAGGGAAAGAAAGCAATGCATTAAAGACAGGACTATCGGCTCCACTTGTGAAGCTTCCCAAGCACCTACCATGCCCTACTACCAGATCAGTGGCATGAATTACCGATTCTCGGGATTCAAATAAGGAAGGGAGGAAGATCTGCCTTGAAGCATCTCTCCGGAGGAAATCGAAGACTGGAGGAACGAAGTCGCTCGAACAAAGTGAGAGGTTAGAGCTCGAACGAAGTGAGAGGAATGAGGTTATGAAAGAGATAGACTGGTTGGAGAGGGGAAGTTTTGTTACTCGACTGCAAAGGAGAGGGGTGATTACTTACGCAATAAAGAGAGGTACGGTTACGGCTTCTTGGTGTGAGTTATTTTCCCTAGCTGTTGTCAAACATCTGGTAGCCTCTACTTCAGATCATGATCCTATACCACTTAATAGTTTTTAGTTATAAGAAGCCTTGGCTACTTACTTAGGTCAATCAGTTCCCCTTTCCTTTGATTGTGTTCCTGACCAGAGCAGATAGAATAGAACAAAGAGTCTGAGACCATGACCTCGTCTCTCAGTCAATCCAGTACGAAATCACTCTCAGGATTTCTGGTCTTTCCGCCCCGAGAGAATGATTTAGTTAATGCCAAACCCATCTTTGGGGGTTTGGTTGAGCCTCAGGTAGACGTCTGACGATTAAGGAAAGGTACATTGTCGCATTAAGAGGGGATAACTAGATCATTTCGATCATTCCAAGCGAGATTAACCAATTCTAACCTCTGCTCGTTAAGTTGCTTTCCAGCTCGTCTTCTTTCTTTGCCGTTAACTGATGATTGCCTTTGAGATCAGGTAAGTTTCAGTTTTGAAAGCTCCTGTTCAGCTCGGCCCCTTTCTTTCTTATTGGTCTTGGGGAAAAGCCACGTCCAATAAGAGGAATAAACCTCTGCTCTGTTCCTTTGGACAAGTCTTTCTACGGGATGTGGGCATGGACAGGGAAAAAGATCCCCTTTCCAAGCATAACAAATAGGAAGCAAAAATACACACGAACACGTATCTCTGCTCTCGCCAAAAGTACAGACCCCATATGTATTCTTCTGGATTCTTCGCGAAGAAGTTTAGGAACTCAACTACCCGCTAACCATGGGAACGATTCAACCAGCGACCGTTTTCCTGCAAATTATGACCTTCGCCTGGATTACCGAACAGAGACAGAAAAATTAGCGAGCGGAACGAGGAGAGGCCCCTTCCTAAGAGTTCAACCTGCATTGGGCTTTATTCGCCTCGTTCCCTGGGGTTGGTAAGGCGAAATTCCTCCAACTGACCAAGAGCACACGTTTTTGTCTTAAGAACTGTCATTAAGCGTGTCCCTTATGGTGGTTCCTCCGGAGGATAATTTCACGTCTTACCGTATTTTTCCCTTTATCACAGAAAAAGAGACATGGATAGAGGGATCTCATCTCCTGTTACGGAACAAGGATATTTCAGGAAAAGAACCAGCCCAAGAGGAAGCAAATGCCCTGGTTTTCGCATGGGCTCAGAATCTGTAGGAATTGAAATACCACGGGCCCTTTTCCTGTACAGTGTGCAATCGTCCCTCAACAGGGAAAAGGCTAGCGCTTTAGGAAAGAAGAGTCTCCATCCCTAGTCGACTTTCTCTTGTCTGTCAAAATTCCGGGCGTGCCCCGTTACGGCCTCAATTAAGGCAAGCAAAGGCAAGTATTTTGGTGTCTGAGCATCCCCGCATCGATCCCTTTGTCATTTTTACTCGAGCAAGATAGAATCGGCGGAATCGTCTGCCTACACCTCAAAGTCAATTTCAACTGTTAGCACTTTATCTTCCAGATCACCTATGTCGCTAAGGGGCCTCGAAAAGTACAAGGGAATCGATTATCGACCTTTCTCATGCAATTGAATGCTCCAATGGAAGGCTTGGGCCCATTTTTTTGAACCCACAGAGGCTACTTTTGTGGAAACGTACATCTTTCCTCCTTACTGGGAAGGTCCACCTCTGGAAAGCGCCTACACCTAATGGCTTAAGCCGTTCTCGTGACACAAGAACGTCAATTCTCCGGTTTAGCTAGGAGCCTCTTTTCCTTCTTCAACGCTCCCCGAAAACAACGTTTTCGCTCGTTATAGGACTTGAATACGCTACTTGAATTGAATTTAAGGCTGGGATTAGATCAATCGTTGTTTTTGTTTTGAATTGAAGCGAATGAACCTATAGTCGCTATCGCCCGCTTTCCCCTCTCCTCTACGGCTATTTCAGTTCCTGTGTCTATCGCTATCGCCCGCATCTCTCTCAATTGCCTATCCTTTATAGATGAGCCTATCTTACGAGACCCTTCAACTTGACCAGCTTAATCACCTAAAGCCTATGAATGAATCTCAACCCCGGATCCGGATACGAAGTGAGGGTTGCAATTCTACAGTTAGAAGATAGCCGTGTCAAGAGAATATTTAATGATGTGAAACTAGATGTTTATGAGTAGCCCTTTGAAAGCAATGCAGGCGAAGAATTTTGAAATGACATCAGCAAGGAGAGGGTTTCAACCGAGACCACTAAATAGTTACGCGCAGCCCCTGGTTCTATCAAAGTAGCTTCTTCAAGCCTGGAAAAAGATAAATAATCAAATTCCTTCCTTGATGACTAAGGTTGTAGGAGTCAATTTCTAGAATCCGTAGCAGGTCGGTAACAAAGGGTCATCATTCTTTTTAAGTCTGCGCATGAATGATCCACTTGCCGCCGCTGACGTGACCATCCCCAATAGATATGCCTCGATCGGTGGCAGATCCACTATAGGGAGAATGTGTTGGGAGACGACCTCCCGCCGCGGTAGTATGAGCCTTCCATTTCCTTGATGTTACACAGGATGCGCAACGGAGGGTAGTATGAGGAGAGCATTACATTAGAAAGAAAAGAATAGAAATATATGTTAAAAAGAACGAACCAAGGATGACCTCGGCGTATCGGTTAGTGTTCCGGCCTTTAACCTGCTTAGCCAACTCCTCCTTTTTTTATTAATCAAATCCAGCAACGGCTGGTTTAGAATAGAAACACACTTTTTGAAGATATTTCTTAATCTTCAAACCCTACTCGCCTTCTTCCCGAGTAAAGAAAAGGTACTAAGACACTGATAATTCATTCTATTTTGTCGGTCGATTTTCCGAACTTATTAATATATATATATTATAAGAATTCAAAATAATTGACGTGCACTTATCTGTGTCCCCTACACGCATCAGGTTCACGATGCTTCCGGGGACTCGATGCCTGCTGGGGATTCACCATATGTTTTATCCTTAGCTCATAAGATGTTGAAATAGAAGAAACTAGCAAACATACCCAGTTTGGGGGACATTGCTTTATCCTGAGAGGGGGATTTCACCAGGTACTCAAATAATACAGCGTGATCCCCATCGTTTTCAAAATAGTGGAGCTTATGCAAATCTCTATTGCAAGATATTACTTTGCTCAGGCCAACGGCAGTGTGTAATTTGCCGGAAACTGAATGGAAGCGAAGGTGAATACATAGCTCCAAGCAAGGAAGATCTTCTTTAAATTTGCCAGAACTGTCATCACCTGTGGTTGATTACGTTCAAACTGGAAACAAGAGACCAGGTTTGATTCCAGTTTCTGATTCCAGAATGTCTGCACCTATTGTTCTTGTCGTAGATGAGTGTTTAGATGAACCACACCTTCAGCATTTACAGAGCTCCTTGCCATTTTTTGATTCACTTCTCCCGACAACGGGGAATTTGAATTCTATTGTATGGCCTATGATTTTTCGGAGGTATTTATGGCATCCGCTGATGTGCTGCCTGGTGAAAAATCACCAACTCAGAGTCCTTGAAAGCGTGAATCTACAGAACTGGCATATCCTTGTCCCCAATGCATCATCAGAAGTGGCACACAAAAGATTCTCTGAGGCCATACAAATTGAACATTTCATAAGCTTCTAGAGAGGTGCCTGGGCACGGCAGTTTAGGTTTCTCTGGCTATAATTCCAGGCCATCAGCAGAAATGTCTCGAAAGGTAGTTAAAAGGGCAGGAGGTAATAGCAGAATAATTTTGTGCGCTGGTGGACCTAATACTTATTAAAAAACTTCATATGGACAAGACAGTATTGAAATGGATGGAGCATCTAGGTCGTGAGGCTCATCAACACAATACAATTGTTGATGTTTTATGTGCTGCTGGAACTTTCCCTGTCTGAGTTCCTGTTTTGCAAGAGGTTGCCTTCGGGGGGTGTTTTGCTTCTTCACGATCACTTTGGTGTGAACTTGCAAACAAAGGGCATCTTCCAGGGCAGCAGGTTCCCATGGTTTGTTGGAGATACGCTGTTCTGATGATATTCTCATAACTCCAGTTGTGGGGCCAGGTGAAGAGGCACATATAGATTATCATTAAATATTTAAAAATGAAAGTGCTCTCCCCATACAAATGCTAAGTGTTGAAGAAAGACAGAGCTTTGTACTCTCCATGGAGACCAAAGGAAAGGAGACATTAAGATTGCCAAGAGGACCCTCTTGCGAGATAAAAACTACTCCGATGCAATTGATATGCGAGCAACGATAGATGAAAGAGTTAAAGACATAGCTTTCAAATTCGATTCCCAAGTACCAAAAAAAACTAGTAGCAAGGGCATTTAATCTCAAGACGAGGCTTTTTTATTTGAAAACGGGGCATGGCAGTGACTATAGCTGGGAACTTCTCCCTTTTTGAGTGGGCCTCATTGAAATGAGACTCAGTTCGGGCAGATCGGAGTCTAGTCCTATTTAAGATGGAAGCGAATCAAGCAACTCAACTCATCGAATCTAGCGAATCAATAAGGGAAGGGTTCAAGATAAGGTGAGAGCTATCTTCTAGTTATAGTGTCTTATCTTCCCTGAGTGAAGGTGCGAGTTCTTTTTTAGCTTCGGTTAGGTTGGGCTCTTTCTTCCTCCTCCCTGCCTTGAGCACTGAGTCGGTTAAGGGTTTTGCTTCCCTTTGCTAAAGCTCTCTTCCCAGACCTATGCTTCTGGCGCCGGGCAGCCTTTCGTGCTACGGCTTCCATGAATGGGGGACACCCAACGAAGGTATACAGTAGGGGGCAGGTCAGTGCTTCCGCGATCTGATTCTCCAGCTTCTCCAGCTGCTATATTCGAGATCTTCTACTTAACTCAGAAGTGTCAAGTTCCTTCCAGTGAGACTTAGCTGATCTCCCATGTGGTCTGAGCCTCCTTCGTCTCCTCTCTCCTCTCTGACCCTTACCCTTCGTTCGGTAGTTCAGGCAGACTTAGAAGAGGCATGCAAGAAAGAGTGCAATAGCTGCCTTCTATTGTATTCTGAACACACATACATATTTGACTCATTCACACCATAAGGAATCCATTTCGGTCCTTTAGCTCCCCTCTCTCCCGATCCGTACCCCACACCCCTCGCTGGCTGTAGAGTTAGAGGATTTTGTCCTAGGATCTGATCCGCCATCCGGGTTCAACTTCCAACCTTCCAGACATCGCCAATAAACTCCACTCTTCTTCCCGCCATAGGAAGCCATATTTCAGTTCCCGAGAGATCCCTAAAACGCGATTGAATATAATATATGCAACTCGAAGGGCTAAACCTAAGACGCAAATCAATGTTAGACCCGATGACCCGCTCTCCTTGTTAGGAAGACTGGGTTGTGCAAGTGAAGAAAAGAAGAAAGGTTTTTAATTTGGCCTTAAAGCTTACTATCGGACATATTGATCATCGGCATATTCTCATTAGCCTCACTTCCAGCGCAATGAAGAAGCTCCAATTTTGCCTTATGTCGGGACAACCAAAGGCTTAGGTACGCTACTTTAAGTAATAGGGGTTAGTAGGTTTTTTTATATAGTTATGAGAACCCGCCTTGTCCTTTTTTAAAATGTTCCAGTTCGTTCTTAGTAGAAGCGGATCCGCATATCAAACCTTTTTCCATATAGGGAGGGAAGTGGTTCACAAGTGTTTGTAAGAAAGGGTGGTCTATAACTGTCAATTCTTCTATCATATCCTACTTTTCGATAACATAGGCCGGCTCCTTAAACACTGATTTTGGTTACCGAGAACGGAAGGACTGTTCTGAACAGGAACTGCGAACCTATCTCTCTAAATGTGAGTTCAGCCTTGAGACTGTGCTGTGCTAACTCCCCAACGTACCGACCAATGTGCGATTTTTGTTCCTATGTCTGGTGTTGACTCATATCTTGGGCTGACCGAAGTAAGACCCAAAGGTAGAATGAGCGTAGTTGATAAAACCAGGAGGCGTGAACTATTAAATAGTCATAGACTCCCTCCCTCGGAAGAAGTCAGAGTAATGGCTGCGAGGCATGTGATCTGTTAGAGTCAGTCTTTCATTCCAATTTATGATTCGCATATCAAGACCGAGTGGGAAGTAGCCCTTTTCTGGTGTTGGTACAGCCAATTCAAGATCCTTCTATACTATAGTTGCGGAATATGTGCCGTCCCTACGCTAAGCTTCCTATCCTTGTGCAGAGCTTCCCTTCTTTCGCTTTCCTGTCTCTGCCTGTGCTTTCTAAGAGTCCGTCCTAGGTTCTACAGGTCGAGAGTGGTCGTCTACTCTAGCTTGCCCTATCTTTGCCTTAAACAACATCCTTCCCTGTCTGTGTAGCCAGTAAGTAAGCCAGTGCCAGTTCCGGAAGTAGTAAGCCCGTCATCCCTCTTTCTTTCTGAGAGTATGTCTTTCCCTGTCTCCGTCTGCGCTTTCTATCTGTCTGTGCTTGGACAGATTCCTAGAAGCCTGTGCGTAGTAAGGCCCGAGGTTACGACGGGGGCTAGAAAGTAGGTACGAGCGACAGCGACGTGGAGAGCATCTTCCTAGTTCTAGGCCAGTCTGCGTCTCTGTCTTTAGTCCTTTCTCAACTCGTTGTCTCCTAAACTTCTGTCATCCCTATGGCTTGTATGCCATTCGGATGAAATATCCTATCATTAGGTTTAGCACCTACTGTAGGATAGGGGGTTTAGGGTATCGACATTTAGGTAGTCTCCTCCAGAGTCAATCTTCATCTGTTTTACGGATGAAATTATTCTGGGATAAGCCTAACCTACCGGTTGAATGGTGGTTAGGTGGCGGGTTGCCTCTGAACCCGTTCTTACATGCTCTGGTGGTATTATACCTTGTTGAAAGGTTGAGACCTAAGGAGCCTGTACTCCCACCTGTTGAATTGTTTCAACAATCTGGGATGTGTGACTTCCTTGAGTGGTCACTAATGAGGTCATGGATGGTCAGTTGGCTATCGTATCTTCAATGGTATTGCACTATTGCATTGAGTCCAGGTGTAACTCTTCACCAGTTATTTGAGGGTGGACCTGTGGTAACATTACACTGGAATATTAAGCGGAAAGATGAAAATCTTGTACGCTTAGGATTCCAGTGGAAATGCTATTCACTAATATAATAGTAAGGTGGAAAAACGAATTTAGGCCTAACATCTGACCCCCCTACTATGATTGGGAGTATGAGTGGAGGCAGTACACACTGTCTTTAGATCACCCTCAAGGGTTTCCATCCCTTGAGGGTGAAGGGTGAGTTTTGTGCAGTGATTATTGGAGGTCACTGTATTGACTGACTCACAATGCCGTCATCTATAAGATAAGATTCCACGCCTTAATAAAGGGCTCATAATGCCTATCCTTTTACGTCTGGTTTCAGGAAAAGAAAAGCGCAAATGATAGGGCATTGGAGTATACAGCCCCTGGGAATCCATCTTCGTTTAGGGCTTGGACTGTTTTTGGATACAGTCCCTTCCACCCTGTGATTTGCCTTTACAGACTTAAGATTGCTTTGTCCATGATGGACTTGAGCAGATGCTCCAGAAAGCCCCGCTTGTGCTGTCTCGTCAGTGGTTTCATCAGCAAGCAGTGAAGGGCGTAGCGGTGGTGCAAACCGAGAGCCAGTCAAGACTGGGCTTGGGTCACTATCAGTACCCTGTACCCTTTTGCCTACTTGGGCTGTGCTGTGGGGTTGGTTTTCAGTGTACCTGAGTACAAGATCGAAAATCATGCTTTGTGAGATATGAAATTATCGCCGATAAAGAATGGCACTGAACGCGTCAGAACGAGTATTACTTACTATAGAGAGTACTTGAACCTATAGCCAGATCAATAACTTGAGCCCGGTACTGGATAAAAGGGAAGACAGATTCATTCCTACTTTCTTTGGCAAGTGAGGTTCGGGAAGCATATCCCTTTAATTAAAAGAAGCGAAAGCCGGGAATTAATTGAGACTCTGAGCGGAGTACCCACCCTCTTGCAGCACCTTCTACACTTTCTCCGGCACATGATTTTGATTATTCTTTCTGTAGGGAAGGACGTGCTCCCAGGCTTGGCTGGCAGGAGTGAATCTGTCAGTAGACACCTAGTCGAATAAATGAATGAAAAGAGGAGAAAGACTCATCATTGGCGGCAGATGGTCATTCCCGGAAACAGAATCAGACGAGGAATAAACACTTTAGAAGGCCCGATTTTCTCCACGCATCGCATACTTAAGTAGGAAAAGCAGAGTACTTAATGGCTTGAGTTCCTTCCTTCGGGAAAGGGTGAGGCAGAGCAGTCAGTGAAAGAGCACAATAGATCCATCCGTCTTTTCGTGCCCAGTCGGGAGGGCCCTTACTTTAGGAACTTATTCAATTCCTAAAAGAGAGAGAGCGAGCCCGGTCAGTTCGACTAACCCACTTCATGCCTACGCCAACTAGTAGTCGCTTCTACATTCATTCCCTGACCTTCCATACGAAGCTAAAGGAATAGCCTACGGAGTCTGGAATGGCAAAATAAGAGAGAGTCCGAAAGATCTGATAGACTTACTGATAACTGATAAAGCCCATATTGCCAGCGCTAGAATATGATGCATAGTGGGAAAAAGGACCTTATTAGAAAGTGTATTAGATGACTACCGTGCTTTGCATTCATTCATCTATGGAGCAAACTTTAGAGTGATAACGACTATGAGTTCATGGGCTTGAGCCATCCACTCTAATGATCAGGTTGTGAAGAGTGAATCATACGAGGGAGCGGGACTACCTTTCTAATAGAATAGTGGGGGTACGTTAGTGAGGGCTTTGGTCGCTACCTTGAACTTTGACACTTTGAGATCAATCAAGACCTCTTCAGCGCTCAGTGAGGACTAGGCAGCAAGCCGATTTATCAGCTGGCGAATTGGCCCGGAATCTCTCCTTTATAAGGATAAAGCAAATGGAAGAATCCGGTGTCTTCCACCAACTCAAACTCTTTTTATTTTTAGTAAATGAAGGAGGTGCGGAATTAGAAGTCGGGAACATTGTAGACCTCAAGTAAGGAGGAAGGGGAATCCGACTGAAATGAGTTCTCATCTGGGTTCGCTCTTTCCGATCGAAGAGTTGGGAGGGGCGAGTTCTCTCATGGGCAGCGAGCTCAAGAAAGGTCGACGAGGTGCGCCCTTAGGAGTAGGAAAGTACTCTGAGTTGACCTGTCCTCCTCCCTCTAAGTTAGATTATCCGCGCCTACTATGGCTATCTTTCTATTCTTTATTTAATAAGGAATAAGGATAATGCACCTAAGAATAGCGATCTCCCTTCTCTTCCCTTCTTTTAGTGTTCTTAGCGCTTCTTCCTTCTCTATTGAGTCCAATGAGGAGCAGGCCAAGGACTGATCACCTGAGCCTGAAGACCCGCGAGTGAAGTATCATCACCTCCAACTCCTCTTTATGTCATTATCCGAGAGTGAGGCGAGCCCCAGCCCTAGTCCTCTTCCATAAGAACTTGTGATGTGAGCGCTTAACTCCTCTGCACAGCTGATGAGTATCCCGGTCCCCGAGTAGGTCGAGCTAGAACTCATAATAAAAGTGAACTATAAGCCAGCGAGCAAGAGGGGTGCCAGGAATTGAGTCGCGTCTCCCGCTCTACCCACGTCCATTAGATAAAGGTATGATGTTGACTTAGCAGATGCCCGGAAAAGAGAATAAGTGGCAGCAGCTATCCAATCTCTGCTTCGATGGTCCTGTCCTGGATTCTATTTTCCCAGGTTGAATCATGAATCCCCTAAGACATGAGAAGGAGGGGGTGGCGGCACATCTATTGAGTTCGCAGGACCGGCTTAGAGAACACAGGGCTAGCCTTCTACCGCGAAAGGGCACCCTTCTCTTCCTAGAATCAGTCTCGAATAAATGAATGAAAAGAGAAAGTAAGAACTACTTGAGGAGAGGGTCTCTCGCTTCATTGGTTTCTACAGGGTGTCCAGGCCTTCAAGAGTCAATGGTATTGAACCTGACTTGCACAGAGGGGACCCGTGTTTTGGGACTAGCATCCAAGAACAGACTCAAGAGGCGGATGAGGTTCAGCAGCCACTCTGCATGCTTGCCACTGCATCAGGAATGGAGCACTCCCGCTCAGCTGCAAATGATAGGTGTTGGACAAGTCTCTGTCCTTTAGATAAGAATCAAGGGACTTAATTTAGACCCGTTCCGTGGCACTTTCTCCATTCAAAGCGCAAGGCATTCACTCTTTTATGTATCTGAGGTCTCGGACCGAATCGGGATTTGATTCTTATGAAGTGGGCGGTCTCTTATGAACCATCGTCTTGGAATACTCTCCACTCTCCGTCCTAGCCGCCTGCCCGGTCCCAAGCTAATCTGCTCCGCTCTAAGCAACTGGCGAAAGAGGAATGGATTCCACTTGCATCTCCGGCAGAGAATAATGATGCCCGCACACCTAATGGGAAACCGGAGTCTCCATCCATTTTAGTTGTCCAATTCGAGTCCTTCACTATCAAAGTATCAAAGCCCGGTCTCGCAGATAGTACTTTTGCCCCAAGCAAGTAGATAGAATGTAGTAGATCGCCTCCCCAACCAAAGAGTCAGATTATCCCCCCTTACTTAAAATAAAGAAACTCTCACTGGGTCAGGGCACCTTAAACATCTTCCTCAGATCTGCAGGTAGCAAGTAGAGTACTCATCCATCAATCAGTCTCTGCCTCCCACCTCGATTCCCTCTTTCTTCCTAGCTTAGTTCTGCTTCTTCTTATCTAATAATGTCTTCCCTCTTGCAATAAGGCGTCACTATGCTCGCTCTTCTCCCTGTTCTCAGTTCATACTGATTGTAAGAGGTCAGATTCTAGACCTGAGACACTGATCCCAGCTAAGAGCCCGGAGCTTCTAAACCCAAAGGACTTGCCTCAGTTCGTGGTCGGGTGCCCGCTAGAGATGAGTAGTAGGAATTGGACACGAGGGAGAGAATGTACTCCTATTCAGGTACCCGTCAGCCCTCGGACCAAGTGTTGCTCGCTAGGATGTTATTTTTCTCCTCTAAGAAGCCTTATGGCACCTACTAGCTTCATCAAGTGTTCAACTCCCTCACGGTCAAGGGCTCTTTCTCCCTTACCATCTGAGTCAAGATTGAAGATAGTTCCGCGGATACAACTTATAGATGATCGTACCTCGAACGTTCATCCCAAATAGCATAATGACCAGCCCCCTTCCATTTATGCCAGCTCTTAACTGAGACTTAAGAACTAATGCCAGGTGTGGCGAAGAACCGACATTCGATCTGAAGCGAAGTCGAGAAAGAGAATGAACGAGCTGCGAGCCCTGTGAGCGGAGCTAGCCACGATTGATGCGCGAGCGAAGAGATCCAAAGCAAACAAAGGAAAGGACTGATGAAATAACTCAGCGAGCAGAGCCTACGAAGAAGGAAGCTCCGAAGGATCCCATTAATTAGTTGTCAAAAAGTAGATGCGCAGAAAGCACTAGACGGCAAGTGGGAATGTAGAGGCCCTAACCGAACGATGTGGGCAACTGCTACTGGGATGGGAGACTCCTAACACCTCCTAACGAAAGGGATAGCGCGAGCAAGTCAGAGTAGGCATTCAGAGCAGATATCCGACTGCAGCGTGCAATAAGGGAAAGAGAAGATCTGTCGTAGTTTTGAACTTCTACCAAACATTCATATAGAGGTTCGCGGATCCGGGAATAAATTCCACGAAAGCACTAAGGACAGCCTTCTCTACTCTAAGTCAGGTCTTTCCAGTCATATAGGGGGGAAAAGCCAAGATCTCTTGTTGGGCCCTACGCGTACCTGCACAGCCTCAGAGGTGGACATTGCTCTGTTGAATAAAAATAGAATTTAGCCGATCATGCCCTACCCTAGAAGGGAGGGTTTCACCAATCAAGCATCTGACTTTGGTGTCGACTGAGATGTGAGTGGTTCTGTACTCAAACAAATATAGTTAATGGTGCCCTTGCCCTTTTTGACTATTGGAACGACTCATGGGTCTCTTCCATGAACTCTTTCGGTCCTTCGGTTCCGTGCTCGGTCCTGACGGTCCTTATTCAAAGGCTGGACAAGGAGTCAGGGTCGGAACGTTAGGTGCGGAGCGTACAGACGGAAGAGAAGTATTAAAGGAAGGTCCCGTGGGTGCCTACTCTTCAACCTCCGGAAGATATTTTTTCTATATAGTCCGTCCTATTCCTATGGTTCCATAGATCCTCAAATGCCCAGCCCAAGCCGATCTGCCTGCTCTCTTAGTTTTGATACCAATGAGAGAACTATACCCATTCCAAAAACTAGAACTACTTCTCATACTTAACTGATTCAGGACAGATGCCACCTCTCTTTACTCTAAGCCTGGTCCACCTAGTCCAACTCCACCCTGTACTAGGCTTTCATTCAGCACATGTAGATAGGCCAATCACAACTACTACTGCCCGCCCCTCTCAAATCACATGTTCGGATCAAAGCACATGTTCGGATCAGGATCTGAAATCAATGCCAAATCTCTATCTTTCTTCGCACACGTATCCGACTCTTTTTCCGTTCCTTGCACTCCTTACCCTTCGCTCTGAACTACTGTAGCTGTCCTATCCTCTGACAAGAATGAATGGTGACTGACAAGAAAAGAATCAATGGAGAAGTGACGAAGACAGCCAAGTAAAGAGGACTCCCCCCCCCCCCCGGTCGTGTAAGACTGATTCGTCAACTAACTTCCACCGCTATTCCGAAAGAACTTTGATGTAGTCTGGCCTTCCTACCCTCATTAGCGGCTCTGATTCCTTTTTCGGATTACCGATAGAGTTCAGTCTTTATATGATAAGATAAGTGTTGTGATCTGAGGAGCGAATGCACGGTCCCCTTCGCTATGTATGATCTACAGTTATGGTAGCTGGGATGACATGACCTCTTCTTGCTATCAAGTCTTATCTTAGATAACATGACCTCTTATGGTAGTTGGGATGGGGTGTGGGTACGCAGCTAAGGACTATGAGGGAGTTGCGGTACTCAGTAGTTATGGCTCCATAAGTGGTTTGGGAATGATAGGAGGTAGTGGCACTATCAGTGGTTTGGGAGTGGTCAACTCTGATTCCGAGGACAGGACTGAGAAGTGGGCTTCGTATTCAAGCTTCGTGGGAGGACCGGGGGGACGAGCGAAGGACCATTGGCTAAAGTGATCAAGTATTCTCAGTAGAAGTAAAAGGTGGCATTCTAAAGTCTCAGTCAAGGGCTAACCTGGGATGTATTCACCCGATAGCCAGATGTAAGAACCTGACCGGAGAGTGGAGCCTCTTCAGATCTGAGGCCGGACATACTATATCCCTTCTTCCTAACTCTATCTTATAAGAAAGCATTCCTGGTAGACTATTTGTCTGGGAGTTTGTCCGTGGTAGACTACTTGTCTGGTATTGCTTACTTACCTAAGTCAAATCCGTGCATGGAGGAGTAAAGAACTACTTTTCACTTAAAGGGAAGGTGCGTAGCGGGCTATTCAAAGCATCGAGAAAGAAGGCCCGCACGGATGACCTGGGAGGGTGCAGGCGCCGGGGCAGTCCGGGCTTCTAATTTAAGAAAGAAGAGGCCAGGACTTCCCCTTACAATCCCCCTAGCTATATGAGAACCCGAAGAAGGGATGATCAACTTCTGACCTGTGCAGCTACTGGTGGAATAGACAAAACATCTAGCTGGGGATGCGGGGGATACAGTATCTGGAGATTCAGATAAGTTATTCTTTCCCTCCCACGGGATCGGAGTTAGTTGGTTCAAGACCTCGTGCTGACTCTCTGCTAACTCTGCGACTACTACTTCAATCAAGGCTTCTCAAGCGTTTCGGCACGCAAGGTTTTAAGCAAGGGCACAATTAATATTAGATTTAGACAGCTTCGTACCTCAAGCGCTTCCTCCAACTTGAATGAGGGGTAAGGGATCAGAGCTATAAAGCAGCTTTCCGACCATCCGAGCCTCTTGGAGATTCCCCCTGATCTGGTGAAAAGCAAAGGGACGAACGATAGTGACGTGTAGCCTGGCAGTTCAGTGAAGGAGTTTCGAAAGGGTTTTAGGGGGGGGAAGCCAGAGGGAGGAAGAGAGAGACCTACTATTCACAGTTGCGACATGGCATCTACATTTCTGTAATGAAAGCAGTCAAACGCCTACTTTACTGCTTCACTATCGGATCGAATAATGAATGAATGCAGTCAAACGCAGAATTGGTTGAATTGGGATCGAATAACATGACATTTTGCAGTGCTTCCTTTGGCAACTCTGTTCTGCTGTAGATCGAATAATCTTTCTCCACTCATCAGACAACCAACCTGACTGTCGAATGAACGAGCCAGCAAGCAAGTGAATTCCGTGCGGCAGAGAGACCCGTGACGCCAGACAGTAGTAGATCCTGGAGGTCAGATCCTCAAACCCTCTACCCGTAGTGCTTCCCTGAGGGCGTCTAATCAAGTTAAGAACCTCCTCCCAGTCCTGAATGGAAGAGCAGAAGGGGAGTTTCTAGGATTCGAGAAGGGCGATCAGGGAATCGAACCTATATTGCTCGCTGCAGTCCTTTATTGCGACACTTTCTCTTTATAGAAGCCCTCCGCTAAGCAGTTCTATAATGATCAGTACGTGAGACCGGGAAAAGAAAGGTTTAGACCCTGGCTAAGTTCAATGATGCTTTGCTGAGAAAGAGTGAATGTGTAGGCTGGCACGAGCCCTTGAATAATCGCACCGAACAGTTCATATCATAAAGAAATGAGTAGGTTGATTCTTTGCTGGCACGTTCATCCCTTTCCGATGCCTGTTCGGGAGAAGAAGAATTGGTGTCCGCCGTATAGCTAGGTTCGATAACGGAAACCGTTAGATCGGGTTGGATGTGCATTTCATCTCGCCAGGCTACCCTCTCTCCTCATAACGTGTTGCCTGCCCAACGAGCTCCACAGTGGGACAACAGCCACAACCCAAACTGCACTTTGATATGAATATACTTGATTTCATCACACCAGTGTGCTAAAACAGTTATTTTTGCCCTTGCATTCTCTGCCCCGTCGTTATCACTCTAACCTTCCATTCACGACTACGGTATTATATTATAGTCCATTCAGATATTCGACTGTTGCTTGAGATGAAGAGTTCATTTTATTAGCCTCTTCATAGTCTGCAGCTGCTGTTCAAGTGAATGGTTTAAGTGATGGGTTTTCCTTCTGTTCATTCCTGAAGTTAATTAGTTTGAGCCAGCAGCTTATGTTTGATTTCCGACCGTACGGGATCCAGGTTAGAAGACAGTAGCTCAAATGAAAGCTGAGTGGTTAATTTCAATATGCACGACTGCAGCTAAAAATACAGCTTCAGTCTTGGACCGACTGCTTTTCTACTTTTCCTTTTTCGTGCTGTGAAGTGCTCTTTTTCCGTGCTTTCGTTATAGTATGAAGAATCGAGTCGCACATCGCACTTGATCCGCTTTTGGAACTGAAGCTTTCGTGCTAATTGCATGCTTTGCTCATGGCTCGCGTAGTGCTGGAGTAGGGCAAGGAAAGAGAGATTCCATGGCATACTGATGCTGAGTTAGATGCATATCCGGAGACCCGGAGGACGAGGACCAGAAAGAAAGTCGGGCATCTTTCTACCATAAAGAGGGGATCGTGAGGCTTGAGGATCGGTCTTCTTGCTGTCTTCAATCCATTTCTTTCCGGAGCGAGCACTCAGTGTACCAAACGAACGAATGAAGTGAGAGTAGGAGAGAAGATAGAGATAACAGAGCTTTCGGACAGAGATCCGGTGCATCAATAGAGAGACCGCTCAGCGAGCACTTCCAAGCCAAGATCGCCTATGGACTCTCGGAAGCTTGCGAAGGACAGAGCACTGACTATCTTCCAGAAGAAAGCCATTTGATACTATACCGCAGCAGTCGGAGGCCCGGCATGATTCTCGCTCGAGCCACTCGCTCTGCTCTTCCATGAACGACTATGGAAAGCAATGCCTTCTATATAGAATAGAATCGTCCCGAACTCTTTCTTTCCTTCTCGTTACCAGTGCGCTAATCACTTGCTTGTCTAATCGAATCGGCCCTTCCCTTCCGATCTTGGTTCAGTGTCAATGGCTCTGGTGAGCATGGCATATCCGCTCTTTATCTGCTGTGGGAATAGGATCTCTTGCTCGTTGGAGCTGCTCTTATACTAGGAGCGCGCTCCGTGCGCCTAACATTAACCATTCGCTTGTGGGCCTTTAACACGGAAAAGGTAGGCTGGCTGGTCAAAGAACCGGGTGCGGAGAGCGGGTGAACTAGAGGTCACGTGACTCGTGTGGGAAGGAACTGTCAGAGGTGTGTCGTGAGCCCTTTATCTGATAGACCTATAGGCGGTTAGAGGTAGAATCCAATCTTTGCCCAAAGGCACCTAAAGATTCTATATATGTAAGATACTGAGTGGTACTTGTGTTAGGTTGGCTCTAGAGGAAGTTCTGTCCTAGCTCGAACTGGCATGAGATTGACATAGATCACCAGCCTACCCCTACCGCGCATAACTATTCCTATCTAGAACTATCACTATGCCTCGCGGAGCACTTTGAATCAACGAGCCCCGCTAGTTTTCATAGTTGACCCCTGACTCTTCAGCCACTCTCTCTTTCTTAGCTAAAGTGCTGGGCGTGGTCCTCCCCTTCAATGAAAGATCCTTGCTCGGTCCCTGGCATTTCCATTTCTACTCCTTCTCTGTCTGTACGCGTGCCTGACTTGGGCATCTCTATTGAAGCTTGAAGGAAGGTGTCTAGAACATTCCAAGCCAAACCCTAAGCATTCTTTAGCGCCAAAGAGGTCAGATTAGTCACTATCAGAAGAGCGCTATCATTTTTTTCTGGGACCTGGAGAACTAGGATCTGATCTCAAAGCCCTAGCCCATGGGAAGCAAGAAGCGGTGGAGTTCCTTTATATTACCCTTTCACGAGACTGAAAAGCCCAGAGAGTCTTTAGCTAGTTTATTGCAAAAGCAGTGCGGCGAGGCAGCAAAATAAATCTTCAGTGGCAGCAAGCAGAGGTGCGGAACGACCGGATTCTTTGCAGCTTAATGATCCTGGCCCGAGTCATTCGCTACGTCTTCTCTTTTTTTTTTTTTAGGGAGGAGGAAAGACCTCTGTTATGGCTGGCGAAGTTTTTCTTTCTTTAATTCTTTTCTCGGAAGAGGGGAAAGAGTGAAGTGACCCGTTAGGAGGCCCATACTTGATTAGGGTTCTGGAAGTCTTCAATTCAACCATTACCCATTACCCTTTTGCCGTTCCTCTTCTCTTCCCTCGTTGCATTGCATGTGAACCGTATTCTCCTTGCCCTTTTGCCACTCTCTCTTTAGTACGCGTGCGAGGGTCTTATTCACTCTTTCCGGGTAGGGCGGGAGCTTATTGAATAATTCTCTATCCGAGCCCTTGTTAGATTAGGATCTGCTTTTCTACCTTAAAGAATGGTATGATTGGATCATAGCTTCTTATGTGTACTCACTCGGGAGCAAGAGTCAGGGTCAAGTCAGCGGGCCAGTTCAACAAGGGGAAAGAGGTTCGTACGTCGGTGCCCTCTATTCCTTTGGTATAGCTAATTCTTTCCTCGTAAGAGCTAGCTCTTCAGTCATACGATTCTGCAGTTGGAGACGCGTAGCACCGTGTAGTGGGGTCTTAGACCGCTATTCTTTCTATAAAAGAAAGATATTGACCTCGCCGGCCCTTTTTTCAAGTGTGAAAGTGCTTTGCGTGGGTAGGAGTGACTCCCAGGTGTTCTTAGACTTTGGATGCTGCCTTTCTTTAGAAGCCAGGTCGGTCAAAGAGGGAATGAGAGGGACAAGTAAGCTTAGAACCGCTATTACTTACTTATTTCAGGAGTTCGCCTTGTAGAAGTATGCCAAGCAGAAAGAGAAGAGCGCAAGTGCTATTCAGCCCGAACTGTACGAGAGGTGGATCCAGAAGTTGGAGTAGGGGAACCCGGGGAATCGGGTTCTTCCTCATCTCACTAGTTAAGGATCCGGCTGGTGAGGAAAGGCACCTAGAGGCTACTCCGCAGATGGCTTCAACTGTGCCCGGCTAGAAGCAATTGATTTAAACCTGATCTCGCGGGTTCTTGTTAGGTTATCGGGAGAGCTATTTCGTGAGCTGGCGATCCAACTTCACTTTCACTGGCGCTAAGAATAGGAAGCAAAGAAGGGGGCGTGCCAGGGTCAGACCTGAGTAGGGGCGAATCAAGCTGAAGAGCGTCTTCGGGGTGAAGGCTTCAGGAAAGGAATCCAACTATAGTTATTCATCTCACTCTTAAGAGGTCCACTTATCCTCGTCAGCTACTCGTATGAACTGCGCCCATCATAATAGGAGTCGAGGGTAGGTTCTTCCCAGACTATAAGGATATGCTCGACTGAAAGAAAGTAGCGACAGCGATAGGAGTAGGGGAGCGCAACCAGATTGACTATATTCCTTATCAGGTTAGGGAGAGTTCTATTTCCTGTCCCGACCCTTATGTTAGAGATCTACCTTGGGCAATCCTAATAGTGAGTTTAAGTTGGTGATAGCCCAGTCGTCGCTCCTTTCAGTTCTTTATTAGGCCCGCGTCAGCGACGTAGAGCTACGCTCATTCGTCGTTGCACTCGTCCATCTTGCTTCTTAAGGAGAGGTGCGAGTGATAACGACGCCTAATTGGGATTGCGGATGTGAAAGCGGAATCCCATATCTTGCTAGATGCGTGACGACATGCAAAGTAAAAAGGAGTGAGTTTCATCACGAACCGGAAAAAGGTATCGAAGTCTTGCTCCAATTCTCTGTCTGCCACTAAGAATCCAGCCCAGGAAAGCTTTGAGTAGAGGGTGCGTGAATGCTTCTTGTTGTATCCAAGAGCTGAGAGTCTCTCTGAAGGTCAAAGAAGCGGTAAGGAGAATGCACGATATTCCGCATGAGAATCTGTCCAGTTCTTCTTGCAAGAGCCCTCGCGAAAGCAATCAATAGTGAATTCGTCGGTACGGCGGCATATCGTCGCAAACAAAGTAGTACGCTCAAGTCATTCTCTTCTTGATACGGGAAGTCCGCCTTTTAGGCGCCTTAGGAGCCTCCTTGATGAGGCCAGTCTTAGCAGTAGGAATGTGTGATCTTTGCCTTGTTGCTTTGAGCAAGCTACTGCGATCAAGCCTACGCTCACTTTGACTTTAAACCATTCACCTCTCCTACTATATTTCTCTGTCGTCTCTCACTATGATTAAGTGCGCTCGTCCCCTCTATTGCTTCTTCTGCTTCGATGCACAGGATCTGATAGACTTAACACAGCGGATTGCCGTTGACTTTATCGAGTGAGATCGAGACCTCTATCTAGTCCCGGATCCTTAAGCAGCATCACAGCTAGCAGACCCACTTCCATTCGCAGTCAGAATTCCAATGGATCCCACCTAAGCAAGTAGTTGATAGCCGATTGAGAGCAATCCTGTTGCTGTAAAAGAAGTAAGATAACCCATCCCAAAAGTGTTGGATAGTTGAGTGGGCCTGATGAAATGATTCTATCTCCTAGCCGAGAATAGCCGTCATGCAGAATCGGGTGGTCTTTCCATCCCTACAATCGGGGAAGAATGAATGGGGAAAGGGGAAGAAATGACGGAGGTCTTTCGAGATTGAATATGACTGATAATTTTCTATATAAAGAAAAGAAGAGGAAACACTGACTTTATGAAAAGACGCTTTCTGAAAAGACGTAAGAAAAAAGATCGATAAACCTTCGCCCAAGCTAACCCTGATCCGGATCTTATAGAGCGAGAGTAGTCACTCTACAACCCGGATGCTTATGATGCACCGCCATGAGGCCGAAAGGATGATGGGAATTGAGGAGAGATCTGAAGGAGACCGGAGAAAGGGACGAGCGTTACTTAAAAAGAGAGAGTAATTGCGATAGCGAGCCCTAAAGCGCTTAGCAAATTATGCCAGTGGAAGAGATGAGGATTTCTGATCAACTACCCCCAACCCTTGAAAAGATTGTTCGTACACTTCAGCGACCCTTTGATCGGCGATGACTACATCGTAGCCACGTCGCTATCGCTCTCCCCTTTGAAAAGCGTCGACCTGGCTAAATTCTGCACAATACCACACCAGCACTTTGTGTGATAAGGTAAAGAGTGGCCAAGAGGATCAATAAAAGAGAGGCTGTCCAGCTACAAAACAAACCGAAGACCGGCCCACCTCAAATATTATATATGCAAGTGCCGAATTAACGACACTGGAAGCGAACGACCTATCGAAACATAACTTATTAACTTAAAAAAGTAACGGCCAACGGTCCGGTCCGTTGCTGACTTGAAGTCAAAACTCAAGCAGTGCAGCTCGCCCACTAATCGATCAAGAGGACGATCCTGGTAGAACATCCACGTCGCTGTCGCTCGTTCCTTCCCTCTCATCAGCCTCAAGATGGGAATAAGAGCCTCTTCTTGATATAGTTTCCAATGGTGCCGCCTCACCTCCTCAACACTCTGCCCTAGACGTCCAGTGATCGGTGGCACACCTAGATCATCGACAGAAGGGGGAGAAGGACCGATACGGGATGAAAAAGAATCCAGTGACCAACCACTTATCGATTTATTATAGGTTGAGAATTGATATATTATATAACGCTTCGCTCCTTGACTCCACAGCTCGCCGAGAGCATGTGTGCTTTGTACCAACCAATTCCACGAGGCCAACTCAACAGGAATATGGAAGTGCCAAAAAGCAAGAACGAACATTCAGAATGCCAATCCTTTTTGAGTCGAACCGTTAGAACTGACCAGACCAACCGATCAGTAGGACAGTCAGTGGAGTCAGGTTCATGTCTCAGCCCGGATCCTTGTACACTGAAGCTGTCAAGTCCGTGCGAGCGTATAAGAATGACTTTGATTTCGTGTCGCCTGGAAAGGAAGGAGATTAACTCATGCGCAAAAGAGTGATGCGTCAAATACTTTATCATTCGCTCCTCAGTCTTGGTTGGCTAGAGTAGAGCGGTGGAATAGCCTCTCAAGTATTCTGGGATAGAGCAGTTGAACTAGCCTCACTCCTGTCTTCTTTTGCTAGGAAGCGAAGGACAGATCATCACCTTAGGAAAAGAGATAGAGATAAGATACGACCCTTGCCTTGAAAAAGAAAGAAAAACACTGAAATCAGGCTCGGTTCATTATAAATATGATGGCGTGCTTCGATTCATTCCAAAGGGTGCAACTCTATCATTTAAATAGGTCGGCATCATACTATTTCACTCTTAATAAAGAGAACTTCACTCTCCTTGTGCACTCAAAGTGCTGCTCTTTCAATAAAGAGAGGTCGGCGACGATCTGGGGCGAGGGGATAAGAGTACTACGGGGGACTGCTGTGCTGGGGTTAAGAGAAAGGGAGAAGTTATTGGTGAAAGCTAGCATCTATAAGAGCTGATGTACCTGTGAGTGAGCGAGCAGATTCAAATGCGTACTTGTGTTAGCAAGCAACTATCTGCTGAAGAAAGAATTGTATTTGACTCTTCGTTTAGTGGTCCCGTATTAAGTTAAGGTTAAGTAATACGGGGGTTCAAAATGTAATTAGTGCAGCGCTTCTATTATCTATATGCGTTACACATGCGACTATTCAACTCAAGTGAAAGAAATAAGACAGAAAGACCCTATAGAAAGAATGAAGACTCAATTCAGGAAGAATCTATAGGTGAGGTAAACTTTTCCATCAGAGCTATTTGAATAACATAACACGGCAAAAAGCCATTCACTCTACCCTATCTTACTCTACTATCTCCCTTATAGGGAGAGGGCTGAAGAGAAAGAAAGAGAAAGAAACCGTAGCATACCACAGCGGATAGTTTCAATGCAGCTTCATCCATTCCTGAATAAGAGCTTCAAACATCTCATCATCTCCATCAAGGGCAGATGCCACTTGGTGAATGCATTAGAAGCCAGTGTCCACCGTCTACTCCTTTCTAACCGTCAGTGTTGCCCTCAGAGTGATCTGTTTTCCTCTAAAGGGTGCCACTTTTCTTTATTGATTTCCCCAAAGAGAGAAAACCCCTTACTTAAAGATAGCTCCATAGATTTGATATGATTCCCAGTAGAGGAGTTGAGTTTATGATGCTTCCGGCTCCCCAAAAATCAACCAACATAAAATGACACCTGAAAGCAGACTCAATCAAATGCTACCACCCTCAGTTCGAGTTCGCTGTCCTCTCTTTTGTTAGCGTTCGGATTCCGATTCCCCATCTCTTTCATAGGATAAAGGGTGTAAGTCCATTCCAGTTGTTTTGATCCTTGTAGCTCGACCGTAGAGTTCATTCAAGGTGCTTTATAGATTAGTTCCTGAGACTTCACTCTAACGTAATAGGGCTGCCCCGGACTTCCACCTCAAAAGATGTTATACCCGAACCCTGACGGTGGGAATGGAATTGACTGATCACTTTCAACAGATCTTTTCTCGCTTGTGTAAGTTCCAATTGATATTGATCCTGTTTCCGCTTCTCTTTCCTTTCCCGCGGGTGGAATTAAATGACTTATCTTCTGTCGTCCCATGAACGAATTGAATTGACCCTATCCCTGCCCTTATGGTCGAGCGACGATACCCTTTTCTTTTCTTTAAAAAGTCTTCGTTCTTTTCTCTAGATTGATAAGCTTCATTCCCAACCTATACGCCTGGGTAACCATCCCATACATATCATATAAGGTCTCGTTAAAAGGCTCAGGCCACTCCTCTAGTGAAGATAGCCAGTCAAAAGGAAGGGAATGGAAGTCTAGTTATTGCAGTTGCGGAAGGTAAGCTCTTTATCGTGCGAAAAGACTCAATTCAATAAGGCTTGGAAACATAGGTTTCTTTCCTTCTACTCCTCACTCACAGTAAGTAGAGTAAGAGTACGGAAAGGATTCGCGGTTGGAACTTCCGGTTCTCTTCAGAGCAGGAAAAAACTACCGCTCCGTGGGCCTTTCCCCAGCTCTATCTAACTCTCAATCCAGGCTTAGACCAGCTCGAAGCTATACAAAAGAGCCGTCTTAGTAAGATACATAAGCCAATCCATTCAATGGAAGGTACGAGCGACAGCGACGTGGCACTTCTTCCACTCTCTAAGGAGAAAAGCGATTCTAGATTAGAAAGAAAAAACTATGGGGTGCAAGTATCGACAGCTAAACGCCCTCCGTAACTTGGAAGGCTACTTAGTTAAGGTTCCCCCGCAGCCCCTGAAAATACGGATACAGATAAAGTAGCGGAAATCAATGAATTAGGTGATAAATCCATTTTATCTGGGCTATGGTTACGATTACGATACCCGGTTGACCTTCATTTACTTACCTATTATAATGAGAGTAGAATTCCATCGAGTTAAGGCATTAACGCAACAGCTTAGCAAAAGTACACCCATATTCCTCTACCTCTCCAGCTATCTTAAATGCATAGAAAGATTCTGCCTAGCTAAGTTGAGTGCTTTCGCACGTGCTCAGACTCGCTGGCAGAAGAAAGTCCAACGGAAAGCGGCTATGCTATAAGGAAAAGAGACCAGAAACTGGATCACTGGTAACCATATCCTATATAGATCAATCTTCCTGCTTTGAAATGGTATCACTGGCCTGGCTTGCGTAAAGCTAACTTGAAAAAAGATCTTAACTGAGATAATTCTAATGAAAAGAGGGTCCCCTCCACGTCGCCCCGTCTACACGTCGCGATGGGAGTGATAATACAATACTGCTCGTTCCTCTCCCTAACTTTTAAGCGAGCGCGTCATTATCATTCGCAGTCGTGAATGAGCGAAAAGAGATCATTCTACGTGTTTTGAATATATATATAATATAGTGACGTCTGGCCCCGTAGTCTTGCCCCCACGAGTTCATGGCTTTGGGCGCCATGTTAGCAATACTGTAATCCGCCTGGCAAACTCCTTAATTCACTATATACTGTAATCTGCTGAGGGTAGACGTAAGTTCCATAGTTCGAGTTGCATGTGTTAAGCATTGAGATAGTGATCTTTTTTATCACTCCATCTTTAGATAAAATTTAGTTTGAATTTTTTTTTCTTTTTAGAAACGCTCCTTCGACCCCTGGCCTAGCTCCCATTAAAGGTGGATCTCCGTATGACTTATCCGATCAAAGCACTCCAGCAACAGGACCAGACTCGGGAGACACGAAAGAAGACCCTCTTTCACTCAGATAAAGAGCTGCAGCAGCTGTTTCACTCTCGTTCATGGGTCAAGTGTAATTGAGGAGCTATAGGCACCTCTTGTTAATGCCGGCGAACTCTCTTTCAACAGAGTCCCGAACGAATACTTGAAGGAAAGGAACGAGTGATATGATAACGACGTAAGCAGCCGGCTTAGGCGTGTTAGCAGCCTTTTCCGAGTCCGTTCCAGTTGCTTTTGTTGCAGCTCTTCTTCTCCTTTCTTTTCTCACGTCATTTCTCTCTATCCGGAGCTACACTTTGAATACAACTTAACTTATAAGAGTTGCTTTACTCGACAGATCACTTATATAGTAAGAGTACGGGAATTGATACATTAATAAAAAAGTAGTTGTTCATTATACTTAACATGACATCTTGAAAAAGACACTTGTCCTATTCAAGGTCGGAATGAGAGGTCCGAGTGATAACGACGGGGCCGGACTCAGACTCGTACTATAAACTAATATACGCGGGTGCGGTGCCCGTTCAGGAGAGGCTAATAACCTTCTGGTACTCTTATTCTCTTTCCCTTCCTTCTTTCATTGATAGGAGAGGCGGACCTAGGCTAAATCCCATCCACGGGTACGGAACGAAAGGGGATATTTCTTTATTTCAATAGAGGAAAGGTTTACCCGAGTTAGCTCAGCAGCAGTGGGAGGAACTCCACGTCGCTGCCGCTCGCCCCTTGACTTATAGGTTAATGCTTTTCCTTACTTATCGGACGTAACCCGCGGGTGAAAGGACAGGCAAGCAAGGATAGAGTCAAACGACGTGAGAGGATAAACAGAACCGTTTTTCATACTCAAAGACGTACGCGGAGCCTCGGGAGGGCATTCCAAGTCGGATTCTTAAGCTATAACTAATAAGCCGGCAGCATATGCTTCTGTTCCGTGAGGAATATCCCGAGAAAGTTGCAGTTTTTGTTGTTCTTTCCTGTAGATGTATAACCCTCTTGAACCGGATAAACTACTATTGAAGCAACACCAAGGAAAGCAGCTACGGTCGGGAATGGAGAAAGAGTGATAGGAATGAACGACTATGGAAAGCAAGGCCATTCAGACTCAGGGTAGCCATGAACGAGGCAGACGAAGGGCGCGAATGGTCAGGGTTTGAGCCCGTGGCGATTGAGCCAGACCAACTCACACATAGTATGAGCCCCCCTACTTATGGCTCTGCACTCGATCTCGCCTTTCCATTCAAGTACGCATGGGCTGACTAGGTTACCTCCAAGAAGAGTACCCGGAGCGCCTCTGACTATGTGAGCCTGTCCGCATCGGAAAAAGGAGATTGTGAGAAGTGACCATGGCGATCCCTTTACCAGGAGATGCCTTGAGATAGCAAAGAATCCGATGAACTGCTTCTAAATGAGGAAGGTGTATGCAGGCTCACTACACCAACAGCGTAGGTAAGGTCCGGTCTCGTAATAGTGAGGGACTCACCTCTTATATGCTCCAGGATCCCTTTCCCTTCTTCAGTGCTGAGACGATGATGAACCTCCACAGGCGAGTCTATAGGCTTGCGGTTTTCCCATTTGCCAGAGGAGGCCAGAAGGACCATATGTGATCAGACAAGTGCTCCCAGGGATTGCGCTGCTGCTGACAAACATGGAATCGACCATCCCTCGCCTATCACCCGCACTTACCAGCTCGCTACCCTCAAGATTACCTTTGTGCTCAAAGAAAGCTTCAGTCTTCTTCGGGCTCTTGATTCACCAACTTGATCTGGATTCCACTTCCCCATTGGCTTGGGACGAGAGGGAGAAGGACAACTATTTCAGATAGGCTCGACTGAGTTGGAGAGGGTATCCCCAGATATGCTCGACTGATAAGGAGAGGGGGAAGGACTTATAGATTTAGTTGTCCTTCTCCCTCAACCGCTACTTAAATACTCATAAATACGTGAATGGTTTGACTTAAAGCGAATGAGAATGACGCGCTCGACCTGTTAAGTCTATCAGATCTGTCGGACTCTCTCTTATTTTGCCATGAACGACTGGGAGGCTCGACCGTGAGGGGTGAAGGTAAGGGCGAATCCGGATTTTGCATTGGCTTATCTTGGTTCAAGCTCAGCTCAGTTCTCTTGGTTGAAGGTTCAGCAGGCCTAGGATTCTCTCTGAGGAGTTGCCTGGAGAGGTCGAGGAGTCGCCAACGGGGACCGGCGGTGCGACGGCCTTCCTTGCCCCTACTTGCATAGTTCCGTGTTTGGATAGATCGCTTCCATTGCGGTAAATGGATGAGATGATATGCAGACTGAGTTGTCTTATTATTCGTCCCGCTCTTTCATGCTCTGGAGCGACGCTTCGCACCTTTCTTTTTTTTCTTTCTCGTCACCACATCTTTTCCATAGATTGGCAGAAGGATTTGAACCTACAATTGTATGTATTGGGATTGGGATTTGCAGCGGACTCCTTTCTCACATTAGGAAGATAGAGCGAACCCACTCAACTGAACTCTACTCTCTCTTTGGCAACTGTACTCTTTTCAACTCTACTGTACTCTCTCTTTTGCTATTGAATGCGAGACACTATCTTATTGCGGAAGAGTGAATCTGGAGCGATGCTCTGATCTGATTATATAGATAGAATATAATGATTGGTTTGATTGATTGGTTCTCTGATTGGTTCGTGTAATGATTGCATGGTGTGATGTGATTGCAATGATCACTTTACTTTTTTTTTTTTGAGTCTCGATCGCGTCACTTTCTCATGTGATTGATCGATCGGTTGAACTTCTCTTCTACTCTTTTCAATCGCTGAACCTCGGTTCAACTCTTTCTTTCCCATGCTCATAGACAGCTTTAGGAATAGGAAGAATAATATTAGAATAGGAATCCGTCTGCTCTGCGTCCTATTCTTTCTCGCCCGTTCGCTCCTTGAGAATGATATGTTTATTTTTATGGTAGAATGATAAGTGGGGATTCGCTCGTTCAGCTGCTTCGCTCGCTTCTCTTTATTTTAAATCAGATAAGTGTGGCTTCGTTGGCTATGTGTTATTTCTCTCTATATATCAAGCAATACAGAATCAAGCAAGCGCAGAATCAAGCAAGCTCGGAAGGAAAAGGGTAATATATGTTGTGTTGGACCTAGCCCAATCAATCCAGTGTCAGGCAGAGGAACTTATTCAAGAAGTGGAGAGTGCTGCGGAATAGGATTGAAGGCGAGGGACAATCTCTTGGTTCCCGGCAGCTTCATATGCTGTGAAAGAAGTAAACTCATCCCCACTACTAGATTGAGGCTACTCGCACTCCTTTAATGGGCTTGAACTTGCATCTCATCTCCTAAAAGCACTCTTTGCATGGGCTGGTCTATTGCAGCTCGCGCAACTACTTTCTTCATATATAAAGAGAAAGTCATTCATCGGCTAAAATGATAGGCAAAAACCAAGATTCTTATTCAAATATGGATATACCAAGTCAATATCAGCTGCCAGCTGTACAGAAGAACATTCCATTTCTACCCTTCTTGTAAGTTGCTGCGGGACGAGCTTCTTTAGTGGAGCCGAAATATCCTTAAAGAATAGTTGAGGGGGGCAGGTGAGATCAAATAGATGAGAAGTACTAAAACAACTCCCCTAGCTCCAACCGATGGCAGAGGGCTTGTTTCAACAGGCAAGATAGGGCATAGCTCGAGTAGAGCGAATAGTTAACAGCCTCATTATGAATCCGCCGCCTAGCCGGAGCCATACATAGATAAAGATTTTGATAGAGAGCTTCTCACAAAAATCCAACTATGAATCACAGGAAGGAGTGACTGAACGACTAGTAGATTTAAGCATTTCCGGGGGACTTCGACCTGAGACTGACTTAAATACCAAGCTTTTTCACTGCCCCCGCCCGGACTCCAATCAATTTCTTTATCCTCTATTATTCCTTACGTTCTACTAATCTACTCTAACCTCCAAACAAAATAGCAAGGGGCGAGCGGCTGCGACGTGGGCACTTTGCGCTCCTTCATTATCCAAGCTTTGATAGATAGTAGTTCAAAGGGTCATACTGTTTGGGTCATGTTCTACCAATCGTTCTAACAAGGGTTGCGTCCCACGGGGGAGTTGAATCCCCTTTTGTTGAAAGAGAGTTCAGCGAGACTCCATTTGTTCTTTCAGCGTATCGGAAACGCTTTCGTTAACCTTTTATTGAGCCCATGTCAAATTGCGAAGACGCGCTACTCTCCATACTGCTATAACACAAACTATTGAAGGAACCAAAATAGATTCTCAATCCGTTGGCTTAAATTATTAATAACTGTGTCGGGTAGATTGTTATTATTCATATAAGTCACACTTTTGCCTATGGAACGATCAGCACGATTGTTCGTCTTTCATTTGATTCTTCCAAGCCTTAGAAAAACTGAGTGAGATTCCGTAAGTCACTTACTTAAGAGATCCTTTCAATTGTCGTATGCACCCCTGGCAGTAAGATACCAAAAGGACTGTTAACCGAAAGCATACCTTGGGAGTGTCCTCCGCTCGGGAAGAGATTCTAAACTGTCAATCGTATACACAAAAGTCCCCTACCCATTTTGACACCCATCTGGGGAACACTCCCAACCCCTACACTTTCTGACCTGGTAAAACAGATACCCGGCTCATCTCCTTTGGACAAGCCAGAGAACAATAAATCTGTGCCGGACACCCCACCACACAAGTAACCACCAAACAGTGGCGTTACTTCAGGTAGCAAACAAACCCGGCCTGTAATCCAGACCAAGAGAACCGACAATGTCGAAACACTTCCACATCCTACCAAAGCGTACTCGATTTGAATCTTTCTGCTCGATATTCCAGTGGGTTGTCACGACAGGGGCGGTCTCCAGAAGCTCCTGTATGGTGACATCCGGCCGCAGTGCCGTCTGCGCATACCAGTGCACCAGACGTAGCCAGCTCTTCATCCAATTCCGTATAAGGGACCACTGACGGAAGTCCCTCATACCAGGCTGTTGGAACAAATGTTCCGGCCGGAGCTCTTTTGGCTTCACCTCCTTTCGAAAGACAAGAGACCTCGCAAATACGGATTCAGAAGTTTGCCTCTGCCCAACCACAAATCAAGTGGTAGGCGAAATCGGTCCCACATCGCCCTCTTCCTCTTCACTGCAAGGGAAGAGGTATGCGAAAGACGCGCAAGCGTTCTCAAACCATGTCCACCAATCCGGCAGAGGTAAACCTCCGGACACCATATTTCAGGTGTATGGCAAATAAGCCATTCGGATGGTAGTAGTTTAATAGGCATCGGAGTGACAGAGGAGACAAATCCTTCTGTCCCCCATCAACCCAGAACCGCTTGGCAAACTCCATGCATCCAGTATCAGATATTAGGGATTTTGAGGAGGAAATAGAAACTCCCAATCTATCTAATAATGAAGCATAAACTGGAGCTACTCGGGGGTCGGCGATGAGAACATCATCACCGAGTACAGCATACCGGTCAAACTTGCGACCCGGGTAGACCTTCTCGGCCGCTAACCAGACCACTAAGTGGTGTGAGAAAGCGAACAAGGGCCAAGAGCCGTAATAGCCTAGAGGCTGTCCCGCCGAAACCTGAGACCACTTGCGTTTAACAAATGGAACCAAGAAAACGTTGGTGGCAAGGGCAGAGTTAAGGCCGATGCAAACGACCGGTCAAACAGGAACTGGAAGATCTCAAATAAGATTAGAAGCGGCCACCTATCAGTGGCGGCAGAAAGATCGTATGAGAAGACCTCCCGAGAACCCTTTAACCTAACCAGCGGAGCTGTCTGATCGAAGGTCCCATCAGTTGGGAGTTTTCTCAATAAAGTAGAAAACCAATCATGGATTGCTTTCAATAATCTCTGGTTGATGTAGTTCCCTATGGCGAAAATACGCCTCTTCCCTGAGCCCTCTAAGGAACAACCCAGACGGCCAGTGATAGGTGGAACCCCCAGGTCATCATGGGATGGAAGATATCGACCAATACGCGTTTCGAACCAATCAAGGTCAGAAGCTGCGAATGTCTTATTCTTCACATCCTATGCGAACCTGACCCTAGGTTCCCATAGGACACCTTGGGACCACTGTTCGCCAACAGCATGGCAATATTGCATAAGCCATCTCCAAGCTGCCAGTTCAAAAGTTTTCAGTACTACTAACCTTGACTTTTAGCCTTTGTATAAGGGCTTGCTGCCTCAGCTTAGCCGTTGGTAAGGCCTTCCAAGTTGGCTCAAACACCAATCCCTGGTGAAGGGGAAGGGTTGAGATCCATGGACAATAACGGTTGATCAGGGATTTAATACTATGCTTTAAATCACCTGCAACACTAACTATGTTGTCCATATCCTTGGGTGGGGGTTATAATCGATGAGAAAGTCGATTTACTAACCCTTTTACTTAAATTTACTAACCCTTTTACTTAATGTAATCAGTTTCGCTAAAGAGAAAGCTGATAAGTCCAATTTGACTAACATATCACCCTTGGATGTCCTCCGTTGGATTTCCCTCCTATGGAAAGAGGGTATAATCCTAGGGAGGCCGGACCCTGTGAGAGACACTGGAACGGAAAGTTCTCTAGTAACGGGGTGAATACCACCCCTCCAGACCATCAAGCAGGTCTTGCATTGTTTTAGATATAGTGCTACAAACAACCCACCTGAGGATCGGTATAGTTGAACTATCCGCTTAGCCAAAAGGTACGATGCTATACACATCTCCTTAGTTAGACCATCCAGTATGATAAGCTGGACTCTCACGAGTAAACCAACTATCATACGAGGACCTTCCAAGATCCTCTGCCAAGGCAGAGGTGTCACGGATATAATATAAGGGATGAAAACAGATCTCTATGTAGGGCCATGTGTCCATATCATAGAGAGCGGCTCATCACCAGAGGATCAAGATTCGATTTGTCCTCATGGTGACAGTGACCCGAAGGCCACCCCCGGTGGTTGCTCAGTCACCCCGAGTTGCCAGACATAAAGTCTGTCTCCATTCAATATACCAGTAGCACTCCTACCTACTCGTCCACTTGAGGGTTCTCTTGGACCCCCATAGAGTGGCACCGATGGTACTAACACCGGACAATGCGCCTGAGGTTCACCCCCCCAATTCATCTCTTGATCCGGTATTCCGAAAAAGAGGTAGATAGGGTCAGCGAAAGAAGTGGCGAGGTTCCGAAGGAAAGAACCACAGACCCTTCGAACCCTATTCGACAGAAGGGATCACGAGAAAGAGAAAGTCCCCCATTATGCCCCTCATGCACAAGCATCAAGATTCCATAAACACCTATTGTCTTCTCGTCAACAAATCATTGATCCGCTCCAGGAAGCTTTTAGTCCTTTTCATCTCATTGGCTAGCTAGTTTTCCGAGAAACCTCCTCCCTTCCCGGTATCCTTGACAGCATCCTCCTTTCTTACTCTCCAAATAAGCTAAAGGACTACGACTAAAAGCTAAGCCGGAAGCGGCCATCTTTAGGTTCTTCAAGCAGCTTAAGAGCTCGATTGCTCAGCAGCTAGATCACCGTCTTCAATTCCAATCGACTAGTCACCCCAATACTTTCTATCATAATCTTTATTCTGAGGAGGCTGCAGTCGTTAGCAAACCAATGCCTTAAGCCACTCAGCCATCCCTCCTTTTTCTTGTTTAAGAAAAAGAGAAAGCGGGTTTGCCGAAAGATTAATCCTTCGGCGCGTACCTTTATCCAGCGTCTGCTTTTGCAGGGTCCCGGCTTTTCCGGTGAGCTCTGCCTCCGCTTATTGCTAGCCGATGATATTGCGGCACGGGCGGAGGTAAGTCTTTTCCAACTCCGTCGAATGGTTTCACTCCTTTTTCCCCTTCTGTCAGTTCTCTGTCCTAGCTTTCGGGGAAATTGACTTTTCCCTTTGACCGGGCTAACTGATTATCGGGTAAAATGCTTTTACTTCCCCATACTCTTGCTGCCCACATACTTAGCTTCTTTTGGGAGGTGCACCACCTTAACGCGATGTAAGGGTCATCAAGGACAGGTGAATGGATTAACGTTCCTAAAAGGACAGGAAAGGTCTTAAGGTGCTGTCGTCCCTTACCCCCAAAGCAAAGCCAATGGGATCGCCATGACCTGCCTTAACGGAGCTCCAATCTGACCTAGCTGGAATGAGGCGTCGATTGGTCGTTTTACTACCTAAGCAATAACTGATCCTCAGACGGAGCCATACCTGTTCTCTTTTCTGTTACCGCAACTTGCTAGCCGACACCGGCTACCGCAAAGGGTTCCGTTTTGGTTTGTGGGTTGAAATCTCGTCATTTTTTAAAGTCAAAAACGGAGTGTGATTGCTCGTTCTAGTGCTGAAGCAGAGTACAGGGCGGACGATAAGGCCCCGGGCCCGGATGGAACGCTCGATTTTTCAAAGATTTCTGGAACATAGTAGGAAAGGATGTGACTAGGTCCAAAACTTCTTTCGGAAGTGAAGTATCCCCTTGGAGTATACTGCCACCATTGATATTGATTTGCTTCTGCGGGTTCCTTGGGACCCACTTCTACACCATGCGTGCACGGTGGCGGGCTCGACACACGTTTGGTTGTAGAGAAAGAACCTAGAGGAGCGACCAGTTGATCGAGTACACCAGCAGATCAAGACCAACAGCCCACATCTTATCTTCTTCTTTGTCCAGAGAATCATCGGGCTTAACCGAGACCAGACATCTGCTTTTACTGCCTTGTTCGTCGTGGCCGTGTCCACACATACGGCTGTTTTAGACGGGATCATCCCTCTCGAAAACGAAGAGTCCATAAGGTATAACTCATGCGTGAAAGAAAGCACAGAGGTGATAAGTGTTTAGGACTTTATCAATCCAGAATCTAACTTCAGAATAAGAATAAGCCCACTTAACAAGATTGGATCGAATTCTCTTTCTATACCCACGACTTTGTTGATCTACCGCTACTTTGCACGTTCTGGATAGGCGCGCATCCTCATAGAGCGAGGGGTAGAAAAGATCAATGAAAAAAGAAGAGCCGAGTGAGCGGGAGGAGCGAGTTTACGAGCTTATCTCCGAACAGCTGAGTGGAACTAATTGAAGAAAGCACTTGAAGCGAAGACGACCAATGAGCGAAAGGCTTTCTTACTTACACAAAAGTTGTTGACTTCAGATCAGCGAGCGCAGATGAGTTTGGACTGATCGACTAGGCACCACAAAGCAAGCATGAGGGAGAGCTCAAAGGATTGAACCAAGACAAAGGCTCTTGTTAACAGAGCAGCCCAGATATCGCATTTTTCGGGCGGGAACACTAGTACATTTATCGCAGGCCTTAACTCAGGTCTTTGACATGACAAGAGGGCATTCTCTGCCATTGATTCTAGCACAACCGATTCGATGTCAAAGGACAAAGGACAAAAGCTCTTATTCCAACAAGCCCAGAAAAGAAAGAGGATAAATTGGCTAATTCTTATCGATGATATTACCACTTATTCCGACAACAGCTTATGATATCACCCTCGGGTCACTCCCTAAAGAGTCGAATCCATTCCTTTAGCATAGCAAGGCTACGTGGTCTTCTCTTCCCACAGCGGATTCTATACCAGTCTTCTATCCAACAGCGCTTACTCTCGTTGCGTGCATCAAGCACGGGTTACGAAGGGCGTTAAGGCTTTCCTTCTCAGATAGGGCCTAGGGACTCTTTTCTCGGCGTAAGGATTGGTACTATAATATGTATGTAAGGAGCGTATTCACGAGCACTAGCTTTCCTGGCTTGTTCACATTCACCGAATATATCTTTGCCCTAGCCCTGGCTTTCACTCGATCGAAGGTAGAAGAACTTCCCAAGGGATGTAACAGAAGTCCTAAGAGATGGACTTAGAAAGCGAAGGACAGCAACGGAAACTCGATCTCTAGATGGCTAGGAACGAAGGAAGGAGAAAAGAGTGGAGGAAGGAATGCGATGCTTCTTTGCCCAATAGATGCGTATAATAAGGGGTTAGCTAGACCATGGAAAGGAAAGTAGTCTAAATACGGGCGTGAGGCGTAAACACCCCTTTTGGCAAGATCATACCTGGATCTAACCCCTCGAGAAAGCACTCTTGCCTTGATTTAGCCGATTGAGCTCTTTTTCTTCACCAGACTCTTTACATTATGCATAGGCGACGCCACAACTTAGTTTTTCAGCTTGTGAAAGTGATCTCTTTGCTTGCTGTTTACTGATTATTATTAATCTTTATAGTCCAAACGGGGTTCTGGTTTTCTTACTTTATGTTTCGGAGTCATTTGATCAAGGGATCAAGTCCTAACTAGAAATATCTTAAGAAAAGACAAGAAATCGTTTGGATTCGAGGCGAAACCCTTCTCCGCCGTTACGGAGTTCTTCTGCTCTAATCTCCAAAATCGAAGGTCAGCTGACTGAGGAGTTAGTATTGATTCATGCAAAGATGCTCCTCTGAAGCTGGAGTAAGGAATTGTCCACCTCACCGCCCTGAAGAGCAGTGGCTCTCTTGTTTTGCACGCCTACAGAGAGAGACTCCAAAAAAAAGTACCAACACAACATCGAAAGAAAGAGCAATCAACTATATGCTTAACTCATGCCCCAGGAATCCCTGGGCACAGGGGGTACGAGCTAATCTTTTACTAGAGGGAAGTGGAAAAGCATAGAGCGTGCGTGCTCAGCTCTCGCCCTCGTCCCATCCGCGAAGCTGAGGCGGGATAAAAGCGTAACTCCCCGGTGTCATAGGTTACCTTTCTATCTTCCTCCCCCGTGACGCTCCCAAAGCGATCGCTATCCTTTTATTTCTTGCTTTCTTGTTGTCTTGAATTGTTATAGAACGGCTTTCTATCAGGTATATACGGTAGGATGAAGTGGTATGAAGCCTTAGTGGATATAGCAAGTGTGCCGGGGATGCGGCTCGGGCGTAGTAGGTCTGGACGCCTAGCATGAAAGAGCCTTCTCTGGTAGCGGCACTATACCTTAGTATCTCTCTAGCTTCCAGTCTATATAAGTAGTAGTTAGCAGAGGTCAGTCTGTCTGCCGCTTTCTTTCATAACAGAGCCGTTATTCCCGGCTGGCATAGAAGTCTCTCGCGCGGGCGAAGGAGATGCATTTCTGGTACTGGTAGTATTGGACAAGCTCTCAGGGAATAATCTATTTCTTTCTTATTTCTGCCTTTCTTTACCATGACGACTAGGAACAGGCAAATCAAAAATATCACTTTCCATTTCGGACCTCAACATCCTGCTGCTCATGGTGTTTCACGATTAGTATTGGAAATGCACGGAGAAGTGGTGGAACGTGCGGAACCGGAGAATTCTCAACAAAACCATCGAACTGGCGTTCTAGCGCGTTTTAGCCTTAACTTTCGATGGTTTGTTTTCTGAGCTGAATATCGGACTACTTTTTGAGTTAGAGACAGGGCATAGCTATAATTTCCCAAATTTGTAGCTACAACATGGAACGTGCCCCCCGAGGGGGGCACCGGACAAGAACAACACAAGGAACAGACTAGCCGCTCTTGATGGTTTAGGGGAGGATCCCCCGACCCATCTATACCCATCACGAGCTACACCGGACAACAGCAACACAAGGACAACCGGACAACAGCTACACAAGCAAACAACGGAACAGACAAGACAACAGCAACACCGGAAAAACACACCAGGACAACAGCGTAACCGGACAAGCACAAGAAAGAAAGCCACGTATGGGTCTAAAGGGTTCACTTAAATGGAAATGCCACGAAGGGTTGACTTTGAAATGCTGGGGTTGACTTTGAAATGCCACGCAGGGGTCTCAGGGGTTCACTTTGAAATGCCAGAGGAACTTTAATTAGAATACTGAACTCGGATAAGGGAGAATAATTCAGATGAATAGTGAATCGGGTCTGGTAGTTCTCTGGGAGGAAATTCAAGATTCACCGGCTCTATTTATTCAGAACTAGGCACTCGTCACCCTCACTTTCAGAACTAGGCACTCGTCACCCTCACTAGGGATCCAATCCTAACTTGTCTCTAGGGCCATCCATCACGTGTAGTAACTAAGGCGCAGAACTATCATCAAAGGAAGGCTTCAGTTCTCTTTCAATTGTGACTCTACTTCGCGCTTCAGTTGAATGACTCGATAAGTCCTCGAATGAAGTTCATCGCTCTAACACTGAGTAATTATAAGCTGTTTCATCGCTCTAACTTTATTGAGTATAATTAAGCAGTTCTCTAACTTGATTGAGTAATGTAAGAGCTACACTGAGTCTTCGCTTGATTGAGTAAGAGCTACTGAGTCCTCTATCTATGACTAGTGGAATAGCACAGATTACGCTAGACTAGTGGAATGATTAGCTGATGAGAGTCCTCTATCGGGACCTAGACGAGTGGGGAATGTGTCACAGCTTTATTAGCTAAGCAGACGCATGGGACGGATAAAGCTAGAGGGACGGACTTGTAGGAACAAGCTCTTGCGCTTCACGACGAGCGATGAATTGAATTCATTCCAACTTGAACCCATCAGAAGGGAGCCGGGTTCAGTGAGACCCAATCGTAGGCAATGAAAGATCAGATGAGATCATCGCATCGGCGCACCACTTAGGGAATGAAATAAAAGATCGCAAGGAAGCAAGCACTTCGGGAATGAAAGAGAAGCACTCCAGAGAAGTAGAACCAACGAGATAAAGAGAAAGCCTCGTCCCAACATCACGTCTCCAAGCTATGAATTCGGAGTGAGTCAAACAAAGTTCAATCGCTCAACCTCCCTTAGCTCTGTCAAGACTACCTCGCTAGGACAGGACTCTTTCTTCCGTTCCTCTCTTATCTTTTCTTTCTTCCGCTCCTCTCTTAGCAGAACCAAACGCGCAGAACCAAACGCTAGGACGGATCTCTTTCTTTTCTTCCTCTATTAGCTCCTCTATTAGCGGAACCAAAGGAAAGGAACGGAGGAACGGACGAGCAGTCGTACGAGCGACATGAACTAAGGGAAGCAGACGAGGGAAAGTTGGAGCACTTGGGCAGTGAGCATACTCTCCTTTAAGCTCATTGAGAGCAAGCCTCCGAGTTTCAATTCTTTTTCTTTATATAAATTCCAGAAGCCCGTCGTTCTCACTCGGCCCTCATAAGAAGAGAGCAGTGGCATTCCCTTTGTATGTCCATCAGACTCAGTGCCAGCGAGGGAATTGTACAACATTGAAAAGTAATCTAAAGCGGGGGTAGGAGTTCAGGTCTAGTCCCAAAAGACGTTTCAAGTCCTCCTGCCCGAAGGGTTTTGTAAGCAGAAACGAGGTTCACGATCGATCTAAACTATAATTGGGTTAATCGTGTTTTCTGAGTTGGATTATAGCATATAAGCGCTTATCATTCTTGTGTTGTTGACCTTCGTCCATTCCAATCCGAAAATCTTTGAGTGTGCTATGAGTGAAACGCGGATGAGTCTTGAATTGGTTCTTGGTCTAATCCGCGGTGGGTGCGTCCCTCTATCCCATATTCCATATGTAGGTATGTCGTTCTCTTTTAAGCATAACTAGAAATTATACTCATTCAAACCCTCTGACCCCACGTAGCGTCTTTCCATGCCACTGCAATAGGGAATGCGGTTCAGTCGATCTGGTCGGATAATATCAAGTAGAGGAGCAGGGAGAGCCCTTCCTATCCTATACTGATCAGCGGAACTTCCTCTCATATCATATAGAACTCAGAGTCGCTATCGGGAGAGAAAGTAAAGTGCGTCGAGTCAAGTTCATCATGCAACGACAGAAAGTAAAGAGAGTCATTCGAGTGCGACGAGAGTTCTAATGAAGTGTGTTACTCATGGTCTTCTATGAAACTAGTCATCAGGTCATAAATCAAGGGTAGGGGGGTAGCGTTGCAGGCCTATAGAGACTGTTGGACAGGCATGGCGTATAAATACAGTTGGAGAAGCGGAGGTGAGAGAACGTCAAAGGAAAGCACAGAATGAAGGAGAGGGGCGTCAGGTAAGTAAACTCGTCAGGATTCAGAGCAGCAGGAGGAGTTCCACCACACGAACTACTTCGGCGCTATGCCATTCAAGTATTTCGACTACGGGAAGATCGGATAGGGAAAAGTAGCTTCAGTGCCAGCGAAGGGAACGACTGGTACCATGAAGGGGTTGGGTTCATTGTTCTTGTTCACGGCTGTTCATAGTGAATAATCGCTTTTCGTCAGGGCAGCGTGTCAAGACCTCATAGCATAGGTTATTTCTGAGACTCAAGGAGACCATGCCAATGCTTGACATCTCGCAGCCTGGGATTGAAGAAAGAGTAGGCTCCGTCAGGCCAAAGCATCTCAATTGGAGTACGTCTCACTGCTTCTTTCAGCAGGCATTTTTTTCTTCCAATTTCTTTCCGCATGCTCTGATCTCCGGCCATGAATCAAAGATTCCTCCTGGTGAGCGGGGCCCTGCCTTGTCCACTGAGGCCCCTACGTTTGCTGTCTTTCTATACGAAGAAGGACCTGTCTATTTATTGACGATTCCACTCTGATTAGGATGAAAGTAGGCTCGATGAGCAGACCCATTAGTGAAGGTTCCAGCGGAAAGGAGAGCCGCCGCCCGCCTTTTTTCTCAGCCCATGCAGCGACCTCTCTCCCCTTTCCTCCCATGACAAGATCTTAGCATTGCCGAAGTCCTATTCAGAGAGCTCATCGCCACCCCAAAAGAAAGAGATCGGCATCCTTCTTTAATAGAATAGCTTAGTTCCAAGGCTTGTTGAAGGAAGAAGCGCCATGAAATTCAATTCAATAGCAATAGAGTCCCGGCAAAGGCCGAGAAGAGTGATCAGGAGCACGTCTGGTGGGATCCTATATAAATAAGTAGTTGATCCCGCCTGCTTTTAGCTTATCTGACTTTTTCGTTTGGGGGAGTCTTCTCGAAAGGTAGTTCCACAAGCCCTTTCTCTTTCTCGGTGAAAGAAAGCGACTTCTGTCGAAGGAATAGGAGCTGAACTACTAAGATCAAATGGAGACCTATCCGCTCTTGGTGGTATGGCATCAGTAGCCAAGGAAGAAGGACTGGGCTAAACTTCCTCACCTAGGATGAAAAGAGTCTATATTGGCTCGTCTGGCCCCATATAGGAACTCCCTGGGAAAAAAACTCCAACAGTCATTGTTCTATCGATGGTAACTGAAAAAAGTTCGAAGGAAGAAGCCCCTCTTACTCGAAATGCGAGGGAGTCTCTTCTTATGACGTACACTTGGCTAGGGAGACTGTTCCGTAGGACACGCCAAAGGAAAGACATTCCGGATCTTAGGCGCTGCTTGTACGTGCCAAAGACTCTTCCAAATCGTTGTCAGGAAAAAAGCAAATCTGGAGCTAATAGGGCGCTTATGAACAGAATTTCCAGGGTTGCCGTTCTTGCAGAAGTGATAGCCACCCTTAACAGTGTATATCCCTTATTTATTTGTGAAATGCCATAAAAGAGAGTCTTCCTTGCTTTCAGGGCCCACAGTCTTACTCCCTACCGTTGAATGCGGGTGGTCAACTGTGTAATCGAGGAAGCCAACATTGACTGACTTTCATGGTTAAGGTTCGAAATAAAAAGAACCAACAAGAGAGGGAGGTCTCTGCTCCTCTCTAACTAACAGGAGAAGCGGAACATGTAGCTTTTCATCCTTGTTTGATCATCCTATCAGTCATGGTAACGGCTCTCTTTCGGTAGCTGGTTTGACTCTTTGTGATCGAACAAAACAAAAGCAAGATATATCGTAGTAAAGTAGAGCTAGACTGCATGATTGGCTTGTAGGAGAAAGAGAAGAAGGATTCTAGCCAAGACGGAGATGCAAGCTTGATTTCTGTCTCTGCTATTGGATGTCATAGTGTGGCACGCACTTTATCAACTCTAATGTTACTGGGTCCGCTTTATTTGATTTGAAAAGCTTTCGAATAAGGAATCAAACCTTATTTTATTAGGTCTTGAAACGAAAGAAGAAATAGTGTGGGATGAAAGTCCGGGCGTTGCAATCAAGATTTCGTAGTTAGACCGTTGATACCCTGCCCTGCCTAGCTGAATAACTGACCGACGGCGGAATGGTCAGCTTCCTCGTTCACTTGCGCGGGTCGGCACTTATTTCGTATGTGATGCAGAGGTGTTCGAACAGCTGGCTGCCTATACTCCTGACTACGCTTCCTAGTGATGCTGATGCTATTACGCTACTTTCTTTGAATGCTACTGTCGTTCAGGTCTCGCTCCGCACCTATACTACCGGGTACTACCGGGAAGAGAACCAGCGGGCTCCACTTTCATTCCTATTCCACTCAAGAGCTCAGCGGATGGGCGGTCCGGATTCGTTTCTTTCGTAGAACTTGATCTTCTCTTACATATCCTACCGCATGTAGCTTCGCTTCATTTGTTGCTTCGTGATCTTGATCTTTATGGTTGGCTCGCTCATCCCGCTCGCTTGGTTCAATTTGCCAAATAATGACATGTTGTTTGCTAAGCTGACGAGTTCATGTCAAAGTTTGCCAAATAATGACATGCTTTATGGTCGGCTCGTTCATTCCACTCGCTCCACTCGCTTGCTCGTGAACTCGTTTGTCTTTCCCGGCTTCGATCGGACGAATGGAAAAGTACTAGGCTCGTCGCTCTGCTTAGTCATAGCACTTCGTTGAACTCGGCTCCCCGCTTCTCCTCTGCCGCACGTTCCTGCCGCACTTCTCCGCAGCTCACTAGGCTGTCCAGTCGGTCATGTCAGGCCTTATCCATGAAGAAAGAATCTCTGCTCGCTCTGCCTCAAACATTCGATCTGAGTCGAAAGTCGAACTACTGAAGGCCTCTCCGATTGGCTACAGTCCCTGTTTGGGGAAGGGAGTGGAAGGGCGAAGTCGAATTGCTTTGTCGAGCCTATCTTTAGATACTTATTTTCAACTTTCAAAGTCGAGAGATCTTAAGTTGCCCTGACGGTCGATCCCGTCTAACTCACATAAATTGGCCCTCTCCCTCTCGCATACGCTCGAGCCCTCAACACTATAATTTGGGTACCCTCTCGCTTCCTTAATTGAATGATTAGAAAAGTCGAGACTGAAATTGAATGATTGGAAAAGTCGAGTCAAATTCAATTGAATGATTAGAAGTCGAGTCAATCTTAACCGAGCCTATCCTGTGGGATACCCTAACGGTCGAGCCCTACGGCCCTCTCTTTTCTTTATGCCTAGCCCTCTCTTTTCTTTATGCCTAGTGGGCTTGTGATTGTGGGCAAAGGTAGCCACAGACAGGGAGATAAGAATAAGTGGGCTTAGTATGAACAATAACTTCGTGAGGACACTTTTCCAGAGAGCACGGGTGTCGGCTCTTATTACATTCCAAAGCTGGTTCCCCTCATTATGATTCTATCGTTCATGCGAGAGGGCCGACTGAGTTGGGCAGATCTTTCGTAGTTTTGAATAGCCATTCACGTAATACTGTAATTTGCTGCGGTCTAGGTCCTCCTAAGAGTCGCTTTCTTATAGGACCTTAGAGTCGGGAAGCGAGGCAGCGATCACCCTTCCTTCCCAGGCAGATCGACCAAAGAGTTCTCGCAAATCATAAGAGTAGGGCAGCGTCTTCCTTCCCAGGCAGATCGACCAATGAATCACAAATGGAGGTCGTGGGAAAGAGTCCTGCCAAGCAATGTCTATGCGAGGAGCGAACGGCAAAGTTGAGCGATAGCTACTTCTTTGCAAACACATAGGTGAGCCGACCACCATAGATCTTATAAAGAAAGATGATAGTAGCTCCAGTACGCGAGAAGCGGGGAGGCAACTCATTGGAATAGGCACGGTAAGATCGACTCTAAGCAAGACATAAACTCACAGGAGGACGAGGCAGCCCCTACGAAGGATCGTCAGGAAGAGGAACTTAAGAAGATCTTGATCGCGAGCAAAGAAAGGTCCGCAGAAGACGAAAGCTATGCCCAGTTAAGAAAGTAGCTATAGATGGTTCGCTGAGTCATGGCTTTCACATTCATGACTCTTGTAAGCTAGCTCGCAGACGTGTGGTGCTTTAGAAGTGCGTAAGATAAGATTGCTTAGGATAAAAAAGCACGGAAGATCAGATAGGTAAGGATAAGACAGACCGTACAGCAGTAGATTGGTTAGGGAAGGGAAATGAGACGATGAGAAGAAGACAAACGCTTATACCATTCAGAAGTTGATGGGTTAGGGCTGGAACCCTAATTGAGCAGCATACCTTGAATTTCATTGTTGAATCTTGACCGTGCCAATTAACTTGAACTAGGATTCGTAAACGAGAGCTTCCAACGCATGCCCGCATACCCTAGCCAGGGATTGGGTTCACTTCTCGTGAGTTGAGCTTGGTAGCCCGGACTACCTATACCGCGTAGTGGGGCAGAACTCCTATTGAGTGAGGAAGCTGTCCTACTATTACTATAATTAAAGTAATGAATCTGCAAAATCAAGTTCAGGTTAGGAAGCGAGTTCCATGAACAAGAGATAGAGTACTGACCTTATAAAGACTGACCTCATCATGTATAGTGTAGACGTGGGAAAGGAAGCTAAACTTCACGGCTCACTGAAAGGAGTCTAGCAAGGATTAGGCGGTGTCCAGTCACCCTTAGCTTCGGCTTCCTCCTGTCCTATATCTCACTCAAGGGCAGGCTCTCAGCAAGCAAGCACAGGCTCTTATGCTAGCAGGCAATCAAGGTTGGCTCTATAGTTCTACTTACTACGTGGGCGAGCGTAACTTCAACTAATCTACTGGTTAGCTCGTTCCTCTCTAGCAAGCCAGTACTGGACACTTTTCCTTTGTTATTATCTTCTGATGGATTGCTGAGATTTAGCTGTCGCTCTACTCTGCTGCTCTACTGTTTATCTTCTGCCGTTGTTTGGTAGTAAGTACCCTGTGCTAGGATAGATAGCTGACCGAGGTCAATAACAATAATTCTATCCTATCGTTTCCCAAAGTAATCAAAGTTAGGGAAGATCATTGCTCACTTGCCGCAGCTAGTCTCATTTGAGTAGTAATAGGGTACATTGTAATTCCTGTCAAGAGTTCATAGTCTACGCTCTGCTCTCTCTCCTAGCCCAGATCAGTAAGTCGGTCGGACAGGTAAAAAGAAGATAGTTGCACGAGCTCACTCTAGTCCATACTTTGACGCATAGCACCTAGTCTTGGTCATTGGCATTGAACTCGATCAGCTCACTCACATAGTGTAGGAACGTAGGAATGGGACTAGAAGTCTAAGTAGCAGTAATTTGTTCACAGGTTCTAGGCACCAAACCCTGTCAAAGTAGTTTTGGGCTAGACCACTTTATCTGTAATAAATCACACACCTCAGGAACAGAACTTGTTTTAGGCCAAGATGAGAACAAAAGAAATAGTCAAATTAACTTCATAGTAGAGTAATACTGGTTAAGCACCTATATGAGCTCAAGTATCCTCATGACAAGCACTCGTATGATCGAGAGTCCACACAAAGAGGCCTATTCTCCAAGACCCATACATGAGCTGGTGCCTATGATCTCCTACTCCATATACTAGGAATGATAGTTGAGGACAGGAGCTAGTGAACGTGAGCAAGGGAAGTCAGGGACAGGAAAGAGAAGGCTACCACGAGAATAAGCCAACCACGGGTAAGCACATACCTGAAGGAGTCACGGGAAAGCAAGGAAAAGGAATGGAAGATCAGTATCTTACATAAAGCCAAAGAGAAGGGGATAAGCCTATCCGTAGAGTTCGCAAGGAAGATCTATCACAATATATAGGCCCCGCGAGGCCATACTTCTAGTAGGTCGCAAGAGGATGGGCAGGGGAATAAATGCTCCCCTAACACCGCTCCGTGGGCTGCCCTTGTTGCTCTTTCTAGGTTCCATTCTTTTGAGGGAGCTAAAGGACGGGAAAAGACAGCAGCAACAGACTCATACTAAACTTCTTATATACTAACTGGGAGAGGGACAAGGAATAGCTCTACTGGAAAAGCAATGCAATGAACATCAAAGACGGACATATTAGTGCTATCAATCGATGCTCTACTTACAGGTCGGACATATTAGTGCTATCAATCGAAGCTAAAGGTCGATCGGCAGGGTAGTTCGACAGGTCTATCTATCGATCGGTAGGGTCGATAATTCGAGAGGTTTATCTACCGATCTTTCGATCGGTCAGGTCTATCATTCGAGAGGTCTATCTACCGATCTTTCGAGAGGTCTATATGTCGATCGGTAAGGTCGGTAGTTCGAAAGGTCTACCAGTCGATCGGTCGTTCAGATCGATCTTACGAGAGAGCTATATGTCGATCGGCTAGGTCGAATCGGTCGTTCAGATCTACCATTCGAGAGGGCTATATGTCGATCGTTAAGGTCGTTAGTTCGACAACCTTATCGACCAGATTATAGTAAGGCTATTTATAGCTATAATAGTCGACTCTATGATTGATCGATAGACATATCGATTACGCCGATCATAGCTCTTTCACTTATTCAGAGCAATGATCTCACTAACCGCGTTTACTCAGAGCAATGATCTGATTAGTCGTTCGTGTGGATCCGACCACACTCACTTGTTCTTATACCCTACGTGGTTTTATGCCGAAAATACGGGTTTTTCCATTTTTGTCGAACTCTTCAGCCAAGTCACTAGGGGAAATGGAGTTTATGCCAAAAATACGGGTTTTTCCACTTTTGTCGAACAGAAAGAACATTTACTTAGGGAAAATTGAGTTTATGCTAAAATGACGGGGTTTCTCACTTTTGTTCGAACTGAATCACCATTTCCCTAGGGGAAATGTGGTTTATGCTAAAATGACGGGGTTTCTCACTTTTGTTCGAACTTCTCGACCCGCCCGGTCCGGGCAAGCTATATTATGGAACTGATCTGACCGAACTGGGTCTAATGGCGATCTCAATAAGGAATTGGAATCTGGAAGGGCCGGCAAGAATCAATGCGATATTATATACCCTCTCGCGTATCTACAAATTACGAGTTATGTAATATGAATACTCTCTCCCCCTAAATTACGGTATTGCGAGCCATCTAAAGATGCCCTTCTTCGATTCCGAATGAACGAAAGTAGAGAGTTAAAGACTATTTTCGGTACGAGCTATTATATAGCCTATCCGCCTTCTCCTCAGTCGTTAATTGCTTTGGGCAATTAACTCTACCCTTATAGTCGGCCCTATCGGTCTTCACTATTCCCTACTATCTCCATCGGTCTAGTCGCGTAATGCTACTCCTCCGGTCGATCCCTCATTACATTCGGCCCTCTCCCTCTCTTTCCTTTCTTTCGATCCCTTCGGCCCTCTCCTTAGAACTTACTAAAAATGAGGGGCGAGCTATATAATACCCTATCGGTGGTCGAGCCATCGTCAGATGCAATCTCCCTTAAGGTCGATCCCTCAATTCGGCCCTCTCGCGTATTCGCTCGTACTGTTGCTATTAACTATGTAATATAAAGACTCTCTCTCTCCCTATTATTCTCGGTCGATCCCGTCGTTCTCACTCGTTCGTCATTCTCCCTCGCACCTTTCTTCTCTTTCTCTTTGATCTATCTATCTTTTTGGTTCAGGATAGCTCAGTTGGTTGAGCCAAATAAATTAACAAATGCAATTTGGGTCGTCACCGTCGTATAGTCGTAAATTCTATATTAGTTTAGTTGGGGAAGAAGACCTCAAAGATGACTCCCAACCTCACATGTGCACAGAAGACAATAGCATTTTAGCTACCGAGTGGGACCTTTCTTTGTCCTCTACCTCCCCATAGGCTGGAATTTCTGCATTCTCTCAAATCTTTTTATAGCATGGAAGGGACTTGATAAGAGAAGGGTCTTCCTTGTGGACATTCACAGAATTGAATTTAGCTGTGCTTGAGTAGTAGTAGTCCCCACATTACTTTTCACTTCTTTCCACGTCGCTACCGCTCCTTTGGAAGTCAGACGTCCCTCTCTCTCTCTCCCTATAGGTCGAGTGGGATGCGCTTGCTCTCGCGCATCGAAATTAGAAATGGAGTCGTTATATCATATCTGCTCTCGCGCGTCGTCATTGATCAGTTGTCATCATCTTGTGTTCAACGCCCTAAGGGGATTGCTTCAAGCTATTCTTATAGTCAGTTCGCTATCGCTCGTACCTTGAAAAGAGCCTTTGACTCAAGGATTGCTTCACGAAATTGAAGAGCCTTTCACATCACAAACTAATCTTTGCTTGCAATCGCTTTTAGCTACGAAAGATCTACGGGGCGTAAACTAATGAACTTAAGGAAATCCTATCAGAATCAGACGTGGACGCCGGGGTTCTTATCGGCACTCAACGAATCTGATTCTCAGAGGAATGATCTATGAGTATTATATACGACTCAGATGAATCTGCTCTCCCTGCTGCTGAGCTAACGTATATAAATTGTTCATTTATATAATAAACTCTTTCATTCAGACTGTCGCGGGAGTTTCTTTCTCACACTTCCTTTGAATACTTGACTATTGCTTGGCAAGAGCGAATGCGAGAGTGAATTTATCTTTCTCACACTTCTGACTATTGCTTTTTGAGCTTTATAGTTAATATTAGGTACGAACATCTCGACGTGGGCTCGCAATACCGTAATTTAGGTCCGAGTGAGTTAGACGCGCTCCTATCCAGAGGCTCCGCACCTTAAGATTCAGAGTTTCTTTCATCGGGAGGCAAAAGAGACTAGGGAAATAACACACGCGAGCAATGAGAAGTTCGTTCTAGCTTCAGCTATCAGGCTAAGAAATTCATTATATTCTATAATATCATAGGTCCTTGAAAGTGATGCATGACTTATAGCACTTGTGCACCGACCCGACGTACGTGGAGAATGCGCTAGGTGAACAACGGAGAAGTGTAACCAAGACCAGAACATTAATTGCTCAATATAAGGTAGCCTCATATGTAAAGTAAAAAAGGACCCGGTGTGCTATGATCCGGACAACTTCTTTGCCATACGGAGACCGGCTTGGGAATTTCGGCCACTTATGTGCTATGAGGAGATCACCGGTAATATCCTAACGGATAGAGGACCCCATCTAGAAAGAAAAGAAGGGGGATTCAGGCGGAGGAAGCGTGGGTTGAAATCCCGCAGGGCGAAGTCCTTAAATTGCTAACCGCTTCTCTTCTTACTTCACTTAAAAAGACCCCTTAGTTGAGTGGCAAACCCACAGTGTTGAACTGATGTAACGAAACCCAATAATGCTCGGGTCGAAAGATCAGAGATAGTACCGTTAAGGGGTTGTATAGAGGGGGCACTACAATATCTAACTCTTAGCAGCGTTCAGCAACACAGCACACTCCATCTGATCAAGTACTCACTAGGGACACATATGCCAGGACAAGATGCGAGTTCCCTATTCTTTCCCTTCTGTTAGTATCTATAAGTAATCTCTATAATTGTCTTGGGAATTCCCGCCTAGCCCTCGCATCAACTATATCGCCCTTAGCCCATCTCACCGAGCTGGTCTTTCCTCGACCGAGCGAGATAGGAGATAGACTTAGAGGACCCTACCCTCCCGACCTCGACTATTGGTAGAAGACCGACCGTCACTCCCCGACCAGGGATCTCTGCCTCTCCTACTGGGTCTAAGTACGACGGGTTCTCTGCCGCGTGCCACTTCTCGTTTCCTTTGATTCTCAGAATATAATAGCTAGACCAGTGGAGGAGTAGAGTCAAATTCTTCCTAGCTCCTCTGAGCCACATATTGGTATATACAAGAAACCCAGTACGAGCTAATGAATCAGCATTGAAAGCATAAACGCATAAATTCTTTGATCTTCCCTAAAGCTGCAGCTGCAGAAAGGCGTAATGCCTTAGGCTTAAGATTAGTTTCTTTTGTATTTATAGTTAACTTCGTTCGTCCCGCTGGTCTTCGCACTTTCGTCCCTCTCCTTTATCTCAAGGTTTCTCAGCTGAACACCTGATGAGTGGTAAGGTTTCAACCTTTCATTCAAGTTCTCTTTCTTTTATCCGGAAATACAACAAGCAAAAGATCACTTTCACTCCTAAGATCTTTTCCTCTTCCTAATGTTATTTTGAGCGACTGGCCGAGTTGTAAGAATCTGACTTTGCTGAATCGGGTGCTTACTCAGTAGTATGTAGGAAGAGAATGATTAGTTGTGGAACCAAAGGCTATTTTTGGACTTTACTAATAGGAATGGAGCTATGGACACCTGTCCCCTAATCGGATATTGTCGCTATTCATAGGTTTGCAGGCTTGTCACTTAGTTTACTTTCACCTTGGAATCGGATCTTTCAACTGATCCAGTGATGGTCATTGATGCCGCCCATTGGTGTCTCATCTCATCGGACTGAGACCAGGGAGGACCCTGAATTGAATGACGTCTCCTAATACAATTGGTAAGTCCGCCCTTTCACTCTCTTTGGTCTCCTTCCATTGGAACCAGTAAGATCAATAATAAGAATTCGTTCAATTACGAGTAGATCAATAACTCAATAGTGAAATGGTCCCAGAATGGAAATAGTCAGCTATCACGCACTTTCGTTTCAGTCTCTTGGTCTCTTCCTTTCATAATCATAACTTGAAGGGAGTAGGCGCGGATATCTAGAACTTGGGTATACTTGAGTTTCAACCCGAGATTGGAGATTGAGGGGAAAAAGAAGACTCATTTTTCTTTACCGCGTAAATTGCATTTCAATCCGGAAACAAATGAACCCATTGTAGGAAGTGTACAGGGATCCGACAGCGACGGAGTCGGGCGATGTGGCTGACGCCGTCTTCAATCGGTAATATAAGATACCGCATCAACTCTTATAGTATTCCTTGACTCCTTTACTTGACTTTCTTTATCATACTGAGTCAATTCCTTAAGTAAATGGGAGTATTCGTAAGGGAGGAGTAGTCATGTCAGAGTGGGTTGTCCTCCTACCCGTTCTCTATTTATAAGAGTAGGCCCATAACCACGAGAGTGGAGAGGGGTAGGCCTCGAGGAGTTTCTATCTATTGATACCGATGCCGCTACATCGAATGCTGCTGCTGTGGGGAACTGCTGGACTCAAGGAAAAAAAGACCTTTCCCGTTGGGGTGATAGCGATTTATTAGCTGAAAGGCTGCCATCTTTTCTATTCTACTGTGGGATCTCCTGCTGTTGAAGAAGTTGCAATTCGATTATTTTCATTGGGCTTGGTTAGAGCTGGCTGACTCAGTCTCATCTTTTGCCTTTTTCCGATACCCGGAAGAACGAAACCTAGGAGATGCCGGGACAGCATATATAAATAGGACAGCGAACGTAAACCATCTACATCTCGTTCCATAAACTCTACGGAACTCATTAGGACAGGGGCAGAGGAGCAAGTAACGTCACGGGGACCTTCTCTTCTTGTGTATTACAATGGTGCCGGTAGATGACTTAATGGACATCTTTCTACTATCAGACTCACAGGACAGCGTTCCATGAAGAACTGGAAGAGAATCACTCTCATTCCCGTACGTTAAGTTAGATCCTCTCCAGAACCAGCGTGAACGGGTACGGTAGTGCCTTTCGCTATCTTCTTTTAATAGGGCACCCGTCTCAGATAGTACGATGACAGACTACAGAGCTTCAACAAGAGCGCACAATCAACATGAAAAAGCGCTCTGGTCTTGCGAGAGCAATTTGGGAACCGAGGGGGCATCGGCGAAGCAGCAGCAGAACTTTCCTCTTTTCTTCATGGTTTAAGGTTCCTTGGCTTGAATTGGATTTGATCCGTTGTTTGTATAAGCCCGTACACGTAACCCTGAGCTTGACTCCGTTCTTCTCGGTTGATTCACTTCCTCGAAGCCCTTTTGTCCTTCCTGTAGCTGCATTAGTTGCCAAAGAGAATGATAGGTCTCTCAGTTCTATAAGATCCAAGGTCGGGCTCCCCCATTCCTCTCGCGTGATGAGACCTCCCCCTCAAGTCTCTCCACGTGCTCCTCCCTTTCTTTGCTTTGGATAAGAGAAGCTCTTCTATTATAACCAAAAGAAAACAAACACTGAAATGAAAAACTTATCAGAGAGACAAGAGAACGGAGAAGCTCCTAATTATTCACAACTTCCTACGATGACCGGCGGGGCTGACGGCATCCACCCTCCGTCCCAGCCTAATCAGCTCTTATGGAGGTTCTCTTGAATAGAATAGAGAGAGGACATATTGAATAGAATGAGAGAGGGGTAAAGCAATTATACTCTTTTCCGGGACATAAGAGCAGGAAAAAGTGCGATGTAGTGCGGGGCATCATTCAGAACATCAATAATCTTTTGATTGACTGTATCCAAGGAATCTCTCTTTCTATAGGTACTCCTGCTCTTCAACTCCCTTCACCCCCTTATCTGATTTAGGAGTGAACCCACTCAATAAAGAGAATAGATGGACTGGACAGGTTGAATAAGTGGCTCTCGGACCGAGCGGATCAAACTATCACTGGAAATCCAATTTACTGAGAGTCTCGCAAAGAATCCTCGTATGACGCTCCTTTCTTTCGCCAAAGCCTTCGCTCTTCTTTGAATAGCTTTGCGCGGGTTGCTTTCTCACAGCCTGAGGACATGGGGGGGGACGAACGATAGCGCTTAAAAAGTGCGAGAAACCCTTAGTCAAGACTGACTACCCCTTCGATGCTGAAGCCATTGGAAGGAGCGAGCGTCATTACTATAGAGATGTTGATATGTTTGAAAGCGGGCGTCCATCTCCTGTCCGGCCCCGGGTCTCCTTCCCGCTAGCAGGCTTGCAATAAGTGTATCCGCTAACGAATCAGTGGACTGAGGACTCCAGGTAGCGTCACTTTCGAATGCTTCCCCAGGTAGACCTCTTTCTTATATTGACCACTCTTCTTTGCATTGATTCTTTTTGTTGAATCCCTCTCTCCCTCTCTCAAACTTGTCCTATGCTCCGCACTGATGCCTGTCCCCAACTTGTCCTTAACCTGGGACTGAGAGGTTGGGTTCTCTTCCTCGGTACGAGAGCATGATAGGCCTAGCCTAGCCTACCGGACAAGCGGCGCCCTCTTTCTCCTACGAGTACGAGGGAGCACAATCAAACTACCTACTGGGGAAAGGGGTCCGGCTTCCCTTCGATCTCCCCGCTCATTCTCCCTTTCTGCTCCGTCTGGGACTTGAGGAAGGTCCTCCGCCTGCCCTTTCTCTCGCTCTCTTCTCTTATTTCAGTGCCAACTACGAGTTATTCCGATAGCTGCCTTTCCTCCTGGGAGTTGAGTTGAGGAGCCTACCCGCCTGTCTTCTACTTGCACTCTTAAGTCTCTAAAGTCGCTCCCGTAGAGCACTGAATAGAGTCTCGCCTGACTAGCCCTTCCCCGGCCTTCGTAGAAGCTTCCCGCTGCTAAGACTCCCTTCTCACTACTGAAGCAATCTCCGCCACTATAGCTATTGGATCTGGATCAAGGCTGCTATTGGATCCAAGCAATCTCAGTCACTATGAATGCAATCGACCCGACCGAATGGGCCTATATTCTTCTTTCTCCACATGGTGCCCCAGTACGAGCTTTCTCCGCCTATCAAAGACAAGAAAGGGACTCTGGAGGCACCTGCGTAATGTCATTTTCAAGCTTTTGCCCATACGAGTCAAAATTACCCGAATTCATAGGATAAACTGCAGCTGTGAATGCTATGTGAGTGGAGTGAGTTGTACGCTTTTCATTAGAGTCCTTTCCTTAAGCTGCTGTAGTTGCCCTTTCTCCTACGCAGCTTCCCGTTGCTGCTTTTATAGGCTGCTCTAGCTTCTGCTGCTCTTGAATAGGAGTTTGTTATTCTTCTTTCCTCTCCGGTCGAGTCGTCAAAATATCCGTTCCTCTCCAGAAAGAAAGACAGACCATCCCTTTCTGTTTTCTTATTATAACTCGTACGTGTAGTGGGTCTAAGCAACAACAAATTTACCCCATGGGCAGATCTGTCGGACTCTCTCTTATTTTGCCATGAACGGACGACTTAATAAGTCTAAGCGAACTAATAATATTTCGGGCCGAATATGTGATAACGACGGGGTCCTCACTCTCAGACTCAAAGGGAGCGGAAGTTCGTTTTTTGAAACGTTTATGTACTCGGTCGGAAACCTTTCATAAGCCGGCTCTGCACCTCTTGTGAGCTATCCTTTGCTGTGCGTACCGCTCCGTGGGGTTCATTATTATATGCCATTCACGACTATTGAGTCAAGCCCGAAGGGAAAAAAACAAGAAAGCATAAGAGCCAGCCAACTATGTATTATGTATGCCTTAACTTCTGTCCTCTCCTTTGATGGGAACTCCACTAAGAGTGAGATCGTCTGGAAGAATAATTCATTCCTGTTCTTAGTTGTAGAGACTTCAGTCGGCTACTCATTCACAACTTAAGTGCGCCCCGACTCGATAGCGGAGCCTCCCCGACCTACTATTCACGGCTTAGGCAGCAGGTTCCACGTAAGTTGTTTTCGTTATTGAGTTTGATCCCTCTATGTCTGCTTCCTCTCCTCCCCCGCATGGGTCACCAGCTACTATTTGTTTGAAGTCCACTCTCTCTTCTTTCTGTCGTTCCTTAAATGGCTACTCCTCGGAAGGGGGGAGTTATAGAATAGGATCGGATAGAATAGAAGATGAGGAAAGAAAAGCTTATGAATAAAGAACTCACGTCGCTGTCGCTCGTACCTCGGAAGGTTAGGGCACCTGCGTGAAAGAAGGGCACCGAACGCCGCTTCGTCATGATATGAGTTGAGTACTGATTGATTATAATGAACTGCTTCACGTCGTTATCACCCCGTCGTTACCTCGGGCCTCGTCCCAATATAGGATAGGAGAGTTCCAGGAGAGAGTGAAAGTAAGAGAAGAGAGTGAAAGTAAGAGTTGCAAGAGAGAGGGAGCAGTCGGTGCGGAGCGACAAGTGAAGCTAAGCTATGCGATCCCAGTCCCCGTCGGGAGCGAGAATCAGTGTTCTGCCACGGGAGCTAGAGCAAGAGACTTCAATACGGGAGCTAGAACTGAGAAAAGAAAGATCAGATGCCACTAGCTCCATCATATGCCGAGTACTGGTCGGAAGTCCCCATCATGCCTTGTACTGGTCGCCTGCTGTGCGAAAGAAGCCGGGAATAGAGGAACTACCGAGGCCCAGCCTACTTTAGTGCTTAGCGAGCCGAGTAGTTGAAGTGGAGCGAGACAGAATCATTATAATTATAAGTAATGGAAGAGCCGACTTCTTGCCTACTCATTCATGCGTACTCATTCAGAGAAGAGAAGATCAGCAGAGCAGAGAGAGAGATCTTGAGCTTTCTAGTAATAAGATAGGCTAGTGAACGAAGAAATAGGTGCGTAGCGAAGAGTGGTCTAGGAGCTCGTCTCGTGATGCGGACTGAAATAGAATAGAAGTTCAAGGGGCGTTAGCGCTCGACCAACGGGAGAGGGGCGAGTGAGAACAGTATTCGACGCGAAGGAGCGAACGAATCAGTGGACGACTGGGCTGGGGGAATCTCACTCCGGGGAAGAAAAGAAGAAGGGGAATCGAACGAACTCCCACTCCCAGGAATCGTAGTTCAAGGTTCTTGGCTCAGACAAGCACTGAACTTGGGGAAAGGTACATGCTCCTAGGAAAGGTAGGAAAAGAACCCATGACTCACCGAACCATCGATAGGTAAGAGTTCCATTTTAAGCGCTTCGCTACACTTGTCTGGTCGATCATCGCTCCCTAATTGGCATTGGCAAGTTAAGTAAGACACATTATCATTGGTAGATTGCCTGTCTTTGATTGGTTATTCCCATCTTTTCTGCTCTGCACCTCGCATCCCGAAGTTGGCCCAGGATCCCGTGCAAGCAAGATGAGGTCCCGGACAAGGTCTAAGAGCCGAGAAGGAGGGGACCAATGAAAGCAATCGCAAAGGGAGCTCCTACGCTCCGCTTTGACTGAACTACTACTCTCTGCCTGGGGATTGTTCTTCCCACCATCCCACCAACTGAAAGAAGGGAGTCCGAAGATATTGGCCTCTCACATCTGAGCTCTCACATCTGAGACCGACGTAAAGGAGAGGAGAGGTCAATAGGAAGCGGAATGAGGCTGGGGGGGATTCCTACTCTCAGCAAGGGAGGCTTTCATCTGTCTAGTCTACGTTCCTCCAACATAGGAGTGCGAGGAGCGATGACGCGGAGCCTTAGCCTTTCCCGAGAGCGAGAACTAAGATGGCACTGCCGAGCAAGAGGAAGAGCACAAAGGAGGAAATGGACAAGGAAGCTTGAACCTGTCTGCTGGCTGACAAGCATTGGGATCCCCGAGCGGTGTCTCCTCAGTGCTGTGTGGGCACTATGTTCTCGGCTGAGAGTCCTCCACCCTCTCATCTCCCGGGATAAGGAGTCGACTATCCGAATGGTATGGTAGGCGCAGGCGAATCAAAGCACTCAATAAGAAAGGAGCGGCAAAGTTGAGCGACAGCGAAATCTTTGCAACAAAAGGACTATGAGCCTCGACCAATGAAGGGACGAGGAAAGGACCCGGGGAGAATAGGAGACCTACACAGAGGGAGCCCTGACTGAGAATGGTCTGGTCTATCTTATCGTTGCTGGCACGTTTCTATAGGGAGTTCTCGGCACGTATCTAGGGAGTTTTCGTTGGCGCGTGAGCGGGTCATAGTCACGTGTCAATAAAAGGTGCTACAGTCCTCAGGTCATGATGAGTTGAGCCATTACTCCATTTCTTAGTGTGCGCCAGACCTCTTGAAGAACTAGAATGAGAAGGTCAGGCCAGTAGACGGAGACCTATTGATTCAGTCTTAAGGAAGGGACAACGAACATGGGAAACCCGTGATGTCTGCCGAGAGGATGCACTACTGACCGCGGAAGCAGAGACCTGACCTCTGAGGAGCTCCACGTCGCGGCGATAAGATAAGGAAGCACGGGAGCTATAATCGAAGTGAGTATACACCCGCGGGAATAAAGACCTCTTTATTGAGTGAGGTGAAGTGGCATTGTTCATAGTTAAGACAGGCGAGGAGAACCTACTCCGGAAATCCGACCATGGCAGAGGGGAGGAGGGTAGGGAATGTGCTTTCCCGACCGGAAAGGAATGAGTGGGAGCTCCGCCGAGGACTGTCCATTCCAATCTCGAAGCCTAGTACGGTCCATCCCAATGTCCAATATAAGAAGAGAAGCCAAGCCTGTCCAAATAGATTCATTCTTGTCCATTCCAACTTCTTTAAGAGTAGTAGTAAGCGTATTCCAAAGAAATGGCTCAGATGTAAGCATATTTCGAAAGAAACTGATGTAAGCGAGATGGCAGAGAGGCGGCAGCAAAGGAGCGAGGAAGCCGATGCGGGAAGTCCTGAGGACCCGAACCTTCCCTGTCCCTCTCACTGATACCAGTGCCTATCAACCAATCAGTTGCTTTGGGCTCATCCGGTCGCCTAGTCTTAATCAATCACTCATCATCTGGCCGTGGGAGAGGCCTCGTCAGAAGTGGCATGGGCACGTGCCTAACTCCTTAGCATTCCTCGTCATCATTCTCCTTTGACCACTAGGGAGCGAGAGACTAGAGGAAGGAGAGTCTTCACAACGAAGTGAAAGGAGCCTCTCCTTCTCCCTATGGAACTCCCCGCCAGGCTAGTCGAAATCAAAGTAGGGGCCGAAGACCTGGCCTGAGGTGAAGGTTATGAGGAGCTCCATCGCCGGGCAGGCTCAGAGAGTGAGAGTTCTGAATTGGATAAATAGCCAGCTGAGTCTTTTGAAGTCCCGCAAATAGGTTGATTCTCCTTCCCTGATCGACTATCTTATCTCCCACGAAAAGGCTCCCTCCACGATCGACTACCATATCTCCATCTCTTAGCCATAGGAATGAGAAGAGCTCCGCCAATTGCAGTTGACAACAGTAAGAAGATAGGGGAAAAGTGAAAAGAAAGAGCACAGAAGCACAAAAGAAAGAGAAACTTCGAAGAGAAGGAAGCTCCTCCAATGATTTATTTAGATAGTTCCATATTGTAAAGGCATTCTCCTATCCTATTGGACGATTCTTTCTTATCTTATACGACTTCTCAAACTGGAATCTCGGTCCCAGGATGATGATGAGGCGTGCCTTAGAAGGGCTGGAGGGGAGGGCTTGTACCCCGAGAGCTCAGATCTTACAAGGGTGGCTCGATAGGGACTCACTCTTGAAATGAACACGAAGAACTCGACTCCTCTGCGGATTAGGATTTGTCCTCCTTCTTGTAATAAAGAAGCCTTTTAATGGAGAATCGTAAGAAACCTGCCTTTTAATTACAAGTTGTAAGTAACGAGGCATTTAATTACCGATTGTTTTTAAAGTGCGAGTTAATGACCGATTGTAGTTAAAGTTTGTTTTAGTTACGAATGGTAGTGAAAGTGCGAGTTAATGACCGATTGTAGTTAAAGTTTGTTTTAATTACTAATCGTAAGTAAAGTTGCAATTCATTACTGAACGTCACTAAAGTGCATATTAATTACTAATAGTAAGAAAACAGCCTTTTAATGACGGAGCGTAAGAAAACAGCCTTTTAATGACGGAGCGTAAGAAAACAGCCGATCTATTACAGTTTGCTCCCTAGACTCCGGGCTCGGGCTACTATGATGCGCTGGTCACTCAAGGGGCCGGACCGGGCAACTGTGCTGGATGCCCTCTACTCAAGCTCTGGACCGCTCCTCTGACAACGAGCCGACCAGCCCGTCGAAGATTGATTTGTTGATTTGCTTCGCCGACCGAGCCCACCAATTAGGAATGTTTTGAACGCCGTACTCATAGCCGACTTTACTTCTTGCTCCCTATTTCTTCAGTGCGAACCGAACCTCCTCATTCAATCCTTTGCCCGCCCACCGAACGAGCGGGATGAGCCGTTGAGCAGGTAGTGATTAGACCTGGTAGTTCATAAAGGATGAATAGAAATAAATAGTCAGGTAGTTCATACTAGCAGGTAGTTCATACTAGTTCACTAGAACATACTAGTAAGATCTGATCGCGATCAGACCTAGCGGAAAGAACTGACCTAAGCCCGCCCATGACCTGAAGCACAGCACTGAAGACTCCTCGGGGATGGGGATAGATCGGATCATACATAGATGGGCTCGCTCAGGTTGAATCAAAGAAAAGAAGGAAGGGCAAATCAAATGAGAGCTAAGAGTTAAGCTACGCTATATCTCTGCAAATCCGAAATAAAAGCAATCCACCTGAACCTTGCAACCAACGCAAGCGCGTTAAGGGCGGGCAGCGGAGTCAAGCTACGCGCGATCTTTGCAACGCTCCGAATACTATACTAGAACTGAGAGAGTTCGTCGGGCCAAGTCCACGAGAATCCCCGCCACCATGCATGCATGTCTTATCGTTCCGGTCGGTCATCAGTCCACCACTATGTCTTCTCCTTCCACTGCTCCCCTCTGTCTGATCATGTGAGATTGTTCCCCCAATGCTCGCTCTTCCTATGGAACCTATGAATCGAGGTCTCTTCCTTCGCACCTCTTTCAATGGACTAGCCTGGGACGACCCTGCAATGGACTACTAAGCCTGGGACGACCCTGATTCTCCTATGTCTTCGGAGTTCGGTATAACTCTGCCTCTTCCGCTTCGTCTTCTTCCACACTGTACTGTAGTCCCAAACTGACCAGATAGTGGGATCGACTATGCTATGAGAGAAATGAATGATAAGAGAAGTAAGCTGTCCATCCTATCCTATCATAGCAGAGCATAACTCGCCAGTCCATCCCGGTCTTGCCAGAGCTTCCTTATTCTTGCCAGAGCTTCTTTTCTTTATTAAAGTAGGTGCCGATCCCTCGTCCCCACACTTGGCTCCGCCCCGCACGCTTCTCCTTGCAGTAAGTTTGAGTCCGAATCTTGAGTTGAGTCCGGACGAATCAGTAACTGTAGTTCACTGTAGTTCTATATATAGTCTAGTCTAATTAATTAGAAAGGCTTGACTCTCGTATTGGATGGGACTGGGGGACTTGAATAGCCTCTCGTCTTGTCTGGGACAGGGGGAGCACTAAGTTGCGCGAAAGGAGTTGGGGAGCACTCAACGAAAGCATCTCGCAGGGAAGAGTCAAAGTAAGAGCAAGTAATAAGAGAGCAAGTACAAGTAATAAGAGAGCAAGTAAGAGTGAAAGGGTAAGCGATTCACGGGAGCAATCGACAAGGCAGGGAAGGAAAGCAGCTAACGAACTGAGCTCTTCCTCGGTCTCCGCTGAGTTGACCCTCGCTAGCTCACTCGCTCCTCCCCGAGGTTAGTTTGAGGGGCGTGCTCAAGGTCTCTCCATCCAGCTCTTTTCGAAGTCCTTCTGTAGGTGACATGGCGTCGTCTTCCGGCTCGTGGAAGTTAGCACCACAAGTCCCAGGCCTCACTACTAGATAATTATATAAGGTCTCGCTCGGGCTTCAAGCCCATCGCTCAAGTCTTAGTTATTAGTCTGGCAAGCTTATGTACTTTTCTTCTTTTCGGTTTAGTGAGTTCTTGCTTAAGTGGCGGAAAGAATAGAGAAAGTCAAGGTCAAGGCTGGGCCTCGTCGACTCATCTGAAGTCAATTCTGATTCAAAGCAGTTGTCAGCTCCCTCAAGTGAGTTACTCGCAAGGTTTGAAACTCTATCAAAAGGGTGGAACTTTTCCTAATCTGCTTTAGCTACAAAGGTAATCGTGGAAGTCGGGCCATAGATAGGTGGAAGAATCCAAGAAATATTCCCTAACCGCGTCGTTATCACTCGCCCCTCAAAGGACAGATTCAACTAGTTGACAAGAAGAACAGATTCAAGCATAAAAGCAACCGGAACAGATTAAACCAAAGAGCCACGTCGCTGTCGCTCGTACCTCAAGGCAAGGCTCCTCGGACTGCAGCTGAGCGGGTTAACTTATCTTCTTACGCATCAGCACCATATAATTAATTTAAGAAGTATGTACCTCTTTACTTTACATTCATTTATTCAACTACGAAAGAAGAACTCCCGTTAAGGACAGGTTAATCCTTCCGCTCCGGCACCATCCCTTGAGTACTACCTTCGAGGAATTCCTATAGCTTCATATCCTTCTACCCCTGGTCCGCCATAGTTTATTTAAAGATGAGCAACTGGAGCAGCTACGGACTCGTCCACTTAGCTCTCGCTCTAATATTATTTCGCTGTCGCAATGACTCTTGCTCTAAATAAGACAGGTGCGCTCTTGCTCTTTTTAAGTAACGCTCTCGCTCGAATTGAATCTCTATTGTAAGTTCTATAGTCGCAGAATGATCGCTCGTCTCTCTAGCAAATTATAGTATTACGTGAATGGCATGGGCCAAAGATACTATCTCCCTTACGGTCGATCCCCCTTAGGTCGAGCCAAAACACTTAATTCCCTCGAGATTCACCGAACAAAGACCGGAACCTTATCAAAAACTAAATGAGCAGAACGCTTCGGAATGGGCTCAAAGCCCGACGAACCCATCATAGCTTAACCGTTTGACCTTACAAGCTTTTTCCATAAGACTGGGTTATGGTGCTGACTTAGATGAGTGGAAAGACCACGACATCAAACCGGTGGTAGATCGAGATTGGGGGTGCTCCCTTGTTGACTCCCCTCCCTTAAACCATACATATATCTTCAATCTAGCAGGGTGCATGCAGACGTTTGCGGACGCACCTCTGGTCAATTTCCCGAAGCACATCTCGTTGGATGGATGTCGTTGCCGCGAAGTGAGCTTGGCCACCTTCTGAGCGGAAGTGCCTTTGTAGCCTAGATCGTGCTCAGCTGGATAGGTTCTTACTCTGACTTACGGATCTTTATAACAACATATAGAAAGAGCTAGAGCCCTGCTAAAGCACAAGTCAGGGTTTTTGTTCTACACTCGCGCAACAGCGCTTATAGCAGCTCGTAGCTATTGTATGCATGGGAGTGATGATATATTGATTGCATGAGCTAGCCGATTCGGAAACATTATCCGAAGAATCTACAGAATCTGATTTCAGACATGGAGGAGTTTGGATAAGGCTGGAGGACTATCTGAGATACAAGATGTTTCTAATCTCTCGCGAACAAAAGAAAAGGATAGAGGAACGACGTGAGATGGTTTTCTCAGTTGAACTCGTCAGCGCCTTCTTTTTTTCCCTCTCCTTTACAGTTACAGTCGAGCACTTGTTGTCCCTCACCCCGGTCGAAAAGTAAGAAACCCGGTCTTTTTTGACTAAACGAACTTTTCACTAGGGAAATTTAGTTGAGGAACGAACGGAGTGACGTGTGGGAAACCCGTCTTTTTTGCCTTCTCCGAAGGTTCACGTTAGAATAATGTACTAACAATGGTCTTCAAAAAGGGACTTAGCACTTAGCTTTTCAAATGGATTAAATTGAGGGCTCATTTTGAGCTTATCTTATTTTGAGCGGTCTTCTTTTGACTTTGTTTTCGGGCGCCTCTATATTCTATATTTTGCTCCTTACTTAAGCCCTGCAAAACTGAAAACCATGTTTTAGTGTTTTAATTAGAGTTTTCGGACTCTTGCCTTACTTGCCTTAAGGTTAAGGGGTGTAGCGAATAAGTTCTTTAACTTTACCTGCTAAACTCAAAGGTCTCGAGCGTGCCGTACAGTGCGTGAAAACGCTTTGGCAAAAAGCTGTACGAGGTGCAGCCACACGGAATTTCAATTGAACCAAACAGCAAAAACAAACTCAACAACAAGGGCGCCTCATAACGGGCAAGTAAGGCGGAAGGCTAATCACTCATACTCATAGTGGGGAACCCAGTGCGATCCAAAGGGGAATAGTTCCAGAGGAGAGAACTAGAATGGACAAAGAGGCGTACACCTCAGTAATGCTCCGTGGAGAACGTAAGCCTCGCCTCGCGGCAATGCGATCACACACTACTTATCCCCCCACCGACCCGATAATGCCACAAAGCAAAGCACATAACGAGAAAGCAAAGCACATAACGAGGAAAAGCTGTCCCCGGATCCCAAAAGGAGGCCGGCTTAAGGCAGAGTTGAAGTCCCACAAGCAGGGACGCTTTGCATCCTCGCTAAAAGAACATGAACCCGTAAGTTTAGTTTTTCGGGGAAAGCTACTGTTGAACTCAGAAAACACTAAGGGCCTTAGCTTAGAGTGTAAGGATCTCGAGGAACCTGCTCTTGCTAAGCAAGGCAATAAAACTTAGTTAACGAGCGAGAAAGACCCGGAGTAATCACTAGGGACACTTATGCGAGGCCACGATGCAGGACGTAATCAACCAATGTCAAGTCGTCGCTCACGAAAAAGGTGAGAAAGGCATCCGCATCCTCACGGAGGAGAGAGAAAACTAGTGAAGAAAGGTGGAACTGTGTGCACAAGAAGGCTTCATCTCCTTCCCAATTATTTTGAGGACGGCATAGGGCTAAACCTAACACTGTATCAGCCTGCAGGCAATACTAATACTAGGGAGACAGGACACGCAACCGACTGACCGACGATCCATACCGGGATAGAACCGATAGGAGGTAGGAAGGAAAGGTTTCGAACCTAACAAACCAAAAACTGGGATAAGAGAAATGAGAGGGAACTTCAAAAGTAGGAGAGCAGAGCGCTCGGAAAGCGAGGGCAGCTGAGGGCGCAGCGGAAAGCGAGGGAGGACAAGTGCCTGACCTAGCTCTTCGTTCCGGCCCGGGGCCGGGGACTGAAAGCAGAGCTGAATGTGAGGGCGGAGCCCAACGTGCTGTGCTCACCCGGGCACCGGGAACACGGTACAGATAGAAAGCCGAGGGACGAGCCAAGCCAGCCAAGCGAACAGCCGAGCCTGGACAAGAGCCGAGCCAAGGCAAGGGAAACCGAGCCAACAGCGAGGGCATCCCTTGCTGCCGAACCCTGCGCCCCAGTTCCTTGCCTTTTATGGGGCAAGGTACTGTTACGCGGGCTCTACTACTTTTTTTTTTTTTTTCAGGGCTCGGGCTGGGACTGACCTCCGCTGCACGAACCCCTCACATGCGAGGGCCCGCTGCACACGAACTCCGTGCTGCGCACGGAGTTCCGGTCATTTATTTGATTTAAGTTTTTAGAGCAGCCAAGGGAGCTTCGCTACTTTGGCACTTGTCGGGTAAGAAACCTTTCCTCCATACCCCCTATCCCGGGAGGGCTTAGGAAGAGAGTTTGTTTACGGGTCTCAACGCACCGCACATTCTGTGCTTTTCCGCTCCTACCTTATGGTAGCTTGGAATGAACTATTCGATTCACCCCTCTCTCGTCTATCGCACCCTACCGTATAGGAATTCCATTCCATTCCATTCCCCTCATTCCCCTCTATCGCACATTCTCTGTCGTACTGACTTTGTGCTTTCACTGAATTAGACCTTATCTTAAGGTACTCAAACTGAGTTCTCTATAACGGACTTCCAAGAAAAGCGATCCCATCCAGAATACACGACCAAACCCGGATCCATCAGCAGCCACGACGAACGAAAGACCCAAAAGATCAAGTGACACTTTCTCTCCTATTCCTATTGGTTTTATTGAGTGGCTTTGTAAACTTATAGATTCGACTTGATTCTTGATACTATATGATTGTTGACAGCATTTCACTGGCTATCCAACTCTGAACATTTCCATGAAAGTACGTGCTGAACTGAAGCTTCTGACTAGGCGGACATACTCACTTCGGACTCCGGAGTCTAAGATGCGCGGGTGAGGAATGTTAGCTTAACGCAAACTCTATCCCCTTGCTTCAGTTAGAGAATGGAATGATTCTATCCAAGGAAAGATGAGCTTCTACTTAACCACGAAGCAATTCCATGAATTGGGAAAGTAGTGAAAGTCAAGGGTAAAAGCGAGATTCTATATACGCTCGCACTCTCACTGAGGAGCGACAGCGACGTTGAGAACTCGAACTACTCCTCTATTGGTGAGTGCTTTTGCCAAGGAAGAGTCCTAGGGCATAGTCAGATCCCATTTGGCGAGTAGTTAGCTCCCTCCTCGAATGAAGATGGCATTGCGATAAGATCTTTCCCCTATGCAACTCTTTCCCCTGCTGCGGTTGACCGATCCGGTTATTTGAACAATAGTCAAATTAGGGGAGGGAAGACAAATGGAGGGGCATTTCGAACCTTTCTAATCCCTTTCTAGTCTTCACGTCGCTATCGCCCCGCCGGTCATCACTCTGATTAACTTATTGATTCGCAAAAGAGCCTATTCTAGTTCATGTTAACGTCGCAATTGCTCCTTCCTTCATTCACCACTCTCTTTCAGTCGTTCATTCCTCTCCCAATCGTGGGTCAAAACTATCGATCAGGTCAGATATTTGACTGAACACCGCTTTCCTTTCTATTCAAAGAATCGAGCGGCGATCTGCGACATTGGTCTGAGATTGGCAACGTCGATTACACCAAAGAGAGATTCATCGCAGCATTCCCCCGACGAGTGTGCTTTGAGCAGTCATTCGAGGCCTGGGAAGTACGGATAGAATTCGGAGCTAGTGAAGAACATCACATACCATATACGAGCCCGCAGGCGGCTTCTTTATCATTCTACCATAATCCGGTACTACGGCCGCGCTCGAGCTAACCCTTTTCTTCCTAGAGTGAGGAGGGCCCTCGATCTTGCAAAAGACAATCCCGCAAGAGTGAGAGAAAATGCTCATCTTCTGTTGTCGAGCGTACCAAAGAACTGGGGGGAATGAAATGAGTCGCTAAGTCAAGCAGACAAGCCTCATTCAGATCCTCTTGCGCAACCCAAGGCCTGAGAGAAGGGGATTCAAACTAGAAATGCAATGCATGAGCTCGCTTCAATGGGACTTGAAGAGTCTATCATTTGATCCCTTCCACACTCGAAGGAAGAGCCATGAAAGGAGAGGCAGGCTTTTCTTTAACTTTGAGTACTAGCATGAGATATGCTTCAGGCGGGCACAACTACTACAACCACAATGGAGAGACCTAGGATCTGCTGTGGAATGATTAGATAGAGCTGGCTTTCAATGACTAATCAGGGAACTCAGCTAAATTCATGTCTAAGATATACAGAAAAAGGGAAGAAAGCTACTCGGAGATAGAACCTACAACACTCACTCATCAGACTTAGCCATATCATGAATCATTTATTGCTTTCGGGACATCCGGCTATGGAAGTTACAATACATATTGCATCTCTATTATATCTAGAAAAATAGAATCTATATAGAGAACTCGATTTGTTGATTTGAGTAAGAGTGTATTCTTCCTGGTTCAAACGAACCATAGCATCTCAAAAGAGACTATGGCAAGCCTCTCACTCTTATATATTATACTGTGAGGCAGTCCTCAGACCCCCCTTCCTATACTTGTATATCATATACCTTACTCTCCTGCTTAGCCTTCATAGACCCCAGATCTTGGCTAGCATGAGGACAGATAGGCTAAAGAGGTGTGAGCCGATTCAGCACTCCCGGGCATCTCGCTTGCTAAAGGAATGCTTACCGATCCGCCTGGTCACAAAGAAGGAAAAGAAATGCATACGAGATCCAGATCTTCTTTGCAGGAAGAGAGGAGCGGAAGGAGGGGCGAACGATCTCGTGCGAAAGAGTCGAGTTCAATGTGCTTTAGGGGCTTGATTTAGATAGGGCAATCGTAGAACCGAGAGCTGCGGGCATCCCGAGTCCGAAGACAGATGGTAAGCAGTGATTGTATTGGATTAGGGCACCCGAGCGGGACAGAGAAGAGTCTTTTATTAGGCCCCGTCTGCGACTACTGAGGTCTGGCTCCTAGATTCATTCCTCTTATCGGTCTTTAGTCAAGGAGGAGCGAAGGGATGATTCACTATTCAAAGAATGCCATCGGAAGCGGCATGCAGAGGAGTCAACTCATGAAGTTGGGAGATCTCCAGTTGCGAACTCAAGCCCTATCGGATAGGCGGACATGCAATAGAGGTAGGCAGGTAGTCCCGGCATGAGGAGATAGCTCAGCCAATCCCCACTCCGCGGTGCGAACGAGAGTGACTATGAGATCGGGAAAGAGTTCATGGTAGAGGTCCGGCCCAACGTGGAGAGAGGTCTGAGACAGAACTGCCCAAGAGGAGTGAGCTCGACATGGCTTCCATGGAAGACCTTTTCATTCCCTATCCAACTTTCATGCTTTGAGTGCTCTCTTGTAGTCACTTCGCGTTCGTTCCTCTACTCCAATTTAACTAGCTGATCTGGACTCTGGAATCTATGGGAAAGAGCAGTCAGTGGCGCCCCGTAGCTGGCAGTGCAACGACGTGGAAGGTCTTAAGCATCCCCACATAGAACGAATAAAGAATTGGAGCGAAGAATCTCGGACTACAGGTCGTATGATTCCCTCACTCTATAAAGTAAGGGCAGAGAACAATAATAAATTGTTATTTCCGTCGCTCAGCTCTCACTCCTAGCCCTGGTCCAACCTCGGACAGGGTGGCTCAAAGTACTTAGATGATGCACTTAGTTATAGTATAGAGAGTAAACAAACACTCAAATAGATGTGCCCCACTTAATTATACTATCGAATCACTCGTTCGGGATATCGATAGTGCTTGATTCCCATCTATCTTTATGGTCACCCTCTCTCTGTTCGAGTCGCATGTGCATATAGCCTGTTATACAATAATTAGAGTAGATTCGTGCTATAATTCTAGATCAGAGGCTACAGAGACAGGCGAGGCGGGGACAGCAGACCAAAGCTAAGCTGTATTGGGCGGAGTCTATCTACAATTATTCCATCTCATAGGTAAATAAAAAGATATAACTAACTATTCATATCGTATATTATATATAAATCAATAAAATGAGATCCAGCCTATCGATCAGTATATGCCATATTGGAATTTAAATAGCAGGTAGTTACTGATGAAAGTTATGTTTCAACGGTCGGAACTGATCCTTCTTAAAAAAGGATCGGCCAGCAGACCTCCCACTTTTGTTAGCAGAAGTGAGCCCTTCTCCGATCAAGTTTGGGCCATATATGAGATCGATATTTCTGTTATATGAACACTCTTCTAGAGGCACACAACATTTGAGCCAGTCAGAGATCAACAGTTCAGTTTATCCATTGGGATTTAACAATACAAGTATAGAGAATGTGCCAGACAGGACAGAAGGAGCACTCAACATCTGCACATCAAGGGAGTGATAAAAGTACGAAACCAGTGTATTTTGCAATATAAGCACTTCAATCATATACTAAATCATCTGAATCATATTGTATGAAGAAAAATACTAGGGTCCCGAACGCAAGATCTTTCATAGTGTTTTTTTGAATGAAGCCATTAACTATATACTGTAATCTGCTGAAATAATGAGGGGCACAAGCTATAAAGAATGAATAAATTAGTTTGGGACGAGACGAACTTAGTCTGATAAATAATAAAGGAACGAGCGTTAGCGACGTGAACTTGAACCTAGAACATCACTCGAAGAAGGAACAGAAGAAAGGGGAAACTTAAATCCGATAGCGACGCCGTCCTCGGCCCTCAGATTCTTTCTCTTCACGACCCACGTAGCGCACGCCTAAAACTATCTTTAAACTGGAATGAACTCGATAATACACACCAGGCATTACAAGAGTGATTTTAAATCTGCACCTTCTGGCTAGGCACCAGTTGATTAAGAGTTGGTAGCTTGATCGGGACTACTATATAATAAGGAGAGCACAGGGACAATCAACATATCATGGAGGGGAAGCGACTTATAACTTTCCCAATCGCACTTCTTATAATCTCTTTCTTTCCGTAGCTGCCTCGAGTCTTTCCTAAGAAACCCCATTACCCGATCAGGGGATCTAAGCAAGGTGGCCAACTAACCAAACAAAATCTTGCCTTCAAAAAGGAAGGAGCGAAACGACGCAAACACAAAACAAAAAAACAAAGAGTCGAAAAAGAAGAAAAGAATGAAGAGGCAGGAGTTGATCTTGTACTCGTCAATCTCCATCCCTTAAAGCAGGTATCCCTGGTAGAGCAGATTGGCAGGCCTCCGTTCCTTGAATTGCTGGGGATAGCTTCCCCTTCTCAACTCCTGTATTAATCGCATGTCGGCATCACAGACCAGCTTCTCCAGAAAGAGAAGAGCTTGGGCCCCCACTGGAGAACTGCTTCAGCACGCTTACTCCTATGATTCTCTACGAGTGTGCATGTGCTCTCTGAAAGCATGCCCTCTTCTCGGACATCTAGTCAGAACTCCGATCGGTCCTGAGCTTCCTACTACCAGGGACGACTGAAAGGAACAGTTCTCTCGCGAACCCAGCGCAAGAAGAATGCCGAAACTCACACTGCCAGAAAGCTTTGTTTGCTACTCATCCCATCCCACTACAACCCCCTTCCTTCCTAGGCCTAGGCATGGAATCCTATGAAGTTCTCTTGCTTTGTCGCTCCTCCACTTACTCGCTCTACTACGCTCCTACCTCTAATTCCGGGATTCCCTCCGAAACGAAGATTAGCATTCCCTCTGCAACGCTCCGGGGGTCCACTCTTGGGACAACTCTGAATCGGATACAGTAGCAGTGTTCGATAGTAGGCTTTCGCTCTGTTCTCCCCTCTTCTTCACTTCTGATCCCCGCTCATACTACCGCACCGTCTTACAATTGACGGCTCTAGCTCTACACAAGAGAGGGATCCCACCCAAAAGGAATAGAAAGCGCTAAGCGTCGAGAGAGATTCTAAAGCATCAATGAACCTGAGGGAAAGATGTGGCAGCCGGGTCCGGTGTCGGAGAGCCAAGCCAACCAAGCGCCTCTAATCCCTGCCTGGTAAGAAGGGTGCCTCAAATAATGCTCTTCTACGCACAATGAATGCCTTACTTATGTCCCTCACGAGCCCCATAGAATGAATAAGGAGCAGAGCTTGGAAGCATTATTATACGTGATATAGGTCGGGATGAAAGCAAAAAGAAGGAGACTCGCAGCTAAGACTCTTTCTGAAGACTCTTTCTTAGTTAAAGAGGAACCTTGACCAGGGCTTTGATTGACTCTACCGGAGCGAACGAATACATATGGAGGGGCTGCTTATGAAATAAGGGATGATTTGGTTCTTGACCTTATGCTCTCTAAAATGAAGCTATTCCCTTTTCTAGTGCTTGCTGCTGAAGCCGTGACTCCCCTGCAGCCGAGGCAGACGCTTCTTAATTATAGTATAGTTATAGAGCGTGTGGAAGCAGGCCAGGAGAAAGATAGTTTCTGAGTCTTCCCTCTTGGAAGGAGCATGAACTCTTCACTCTGATTCTTTTCCCGCCCCTCTATTTATCCAGTAGTCCCTATTCGATTCGGTCCTGCTGTCCTCGCCCGATAAAGAAAGCCAACCGCCCGACCTCATCTTCATTTATTGGGTTGACTTATATATATATCAGATAAGAAGATGCACAACTAAGGAGAGAAAGAGGAGCCGCACCAACGAAAGATAAGGATTAGCAGTCGCCGAGACATGCATTCCACTCTTCACCCTGTCTGACTTTGACCTAGTCTGATAGCAGAGTTCATTCATACTTCCCAATCTTTATTTAAAGAGAGAGCGAGAATCAAGCCTTAGTTCTGGCCTCCATCTATACTACTCTCGATGCGATGGTGAACTTGGATCTCTGCCTTTCGGGTGCCTATCATTAAGCGAGAACTACTTCCCGGTTCATACTCTTGCTTATGTAGGGGGTTTATTCTTTCATTCTATTTAGATCAACTCCTTTATTGAAATGTCTGCCGCCCGGCTTCGTTCCATGAGAATGGAATCCTTCTTTTGGTTCTGAACCGCGATAGATTCTTGTTGGCCCCCCCTCTATTCTAGTAAGCTAAGGAAGGATTGAGTAAGGAATCCTGGAGTCTTTTCTTCTGGAGTAATTAAGATACTTTCTACTTTCTTTCCATTTCCAATATGAAGCAATCCCATTTCTTTCTGTCCGATTCTTTTAACTCATTTTTCCCAAGTCAGCGGCATTCAAGAAAGCCGCGTAGACTAGAATGAAAGGAGTTCAGCCTGCTTTTGGGAATTGACACTAGAAACTCCCCCCGGGCAGGGCAAAGGATTTGATTCTTTTGCTGTCCCCTTAAATATAATAGAAAGAGTTATCGCCGCTAATCAAGGCCAATTTGCATACTACCTTGACTTTAGAGCTTGAGGAAGGGAAGCTGCTAGCATACCATTGCATGCCTCACCTTTCTTAATCTTAATTAAGTAGTCTTCGTTACCAGAGCTCCGTTGAAGCTATTCCAAGAACAGAACTTGGCTTTGATAGACCTATTAAAGAAAGGGTACGGTTGATTTAGACCCACGCACAAAAGCACAAAAGACCGAGCTAGGGCGCTAAGCCGACTAAACCATGGGTGACCCTTTGTCCTATTATACAATGATCAAATTCTCCCCTTTTCCCTTGACTTGAGGCCCTTCCAAGCATCCGATTCCACCCTAATCAAAGCTTAGAATCCCTATTGCGTACTACACTTAGTGGAAAGGGTAGGTCTCAGGAAGCTCCAGAGGAGATGAACAGAACAAGCCAAAGCCCACACATGCATACTTTAAGAAGCGAGTCGATATCATCATGGCGGATCGAGTGAAGAAACTTCCAAGTGGTGCTGAAGAGGTCGAGTACTTGGTGAAGTGGAGAGGACTTCCCGAGTAAGAAGCAGCTTAATTATCCTAAGTGGAAAGATCCACCCCAAAAGAAAAGGGGAGAGGGACGAGGGACGAGAGGGGAGAGGAGGGAGACCCTAGTTGCATGGGAAGTTATAAGCAAAGGTCCGCGCTCCCCTTTCTTAGGTACTTTTCTCTTTCCTTTTGGTACGTCAGGGCTAAGCTTGAATAATCTGATCCCACTCGTAATCGATTAGTGAAGATGTTGGTCTCACTTAAACAAAGAATAACTTTCGAGCATTCAAGACAGAAGGAAATCCACTATCTTAAGTCAATATGTGAGTGACTCCCGATATAGCAGTGCAAGTCCTTCCTATTTTATTCAATAGGATCGAAGCACTTGTCATTCTTTGCTTATTAGGGGCGGTCAGGTTTTAAAAGAAAGAAAAAGAAGAAATAGGACGAGATAAAGAAAACGAACGCTCGGTGCTTAAGAAAGAGGGATCATGGAATAAGGTTTGATCCTCTATTCATGTCAATATCACATTCCAAGTTCAGGCATTCGGAGATTGGATGCAGTTACTAATGAATGATCTGGCCGCATACTTCATTCTCGATTCTACCTTCTTTGATGAAAGCCTTCCATGGCCTAGAAGAGCCTCATTCTTTTGATGATCATCGACTCTTCCTCTTATCGGATAGACCACTCATAAGAGGTATGTGCCGGCCCATGGAGGGAAGAGAAGAAGCGAGGCAGGCAATGACTTGAGTTTAAATGAAAGAGGAAGTCTCGGTCTCATACGCCATTGGAAAGGGTGGACCTTTATTCTTCTCCTTTTATTAGTCATTTAATTAGTGCGAGCTGACCTGGCTTCTTCTTTATCTTTCCTCCTCTCGCTTTTGGCGCTGCATACCATATCATAGCACGGCCTACACATTGCTCTTTGTACGGAGAATTGACTTTATCCTTTTGAAACCGAACATGAGCCCTACCGCCCAGCTGGGCTCAATTCTATTAATGGGTCCTTCTCAAGCGAGACGAGCCCTTTGACTCTTTTACAGAACAGAGGGCCACACGTTATCTTTCTTTGAGTCCCTTGCCCAATGAACGGTTGCTCACTCGTAAGCGACGGCTAATGTCTCACTCTGAGAACAAGTACTCTAGAGACTATGCTCAAAGTAGAATAAAGAGCCCTTCTCACCCGGAAAGAACTACTGGAATGTTGGTATCCCATCCTCGCCTGCTCTGGACTGAATGCTGTTCAGATGCTCTTCGGTATCATTTCTTAAGAAAGGAAAGGGTGCTGACCATATCTAACTTCAACTCTTATGCGCTGCGAGGTCTCTTTAATCATCATAGTGATTCGTTCACTTCCGTGGGCCTGCTCCCAGAAGATTCTCCATCTGCTTTGGTTGGAGTGCCAGGTTCAAGCCTCTACGGGAGATCCAACCTAAGCGAGAGTCTCATATCTGATAAATAAAATAAAGTACTTGGGCCTAGAGCCAACCATAATTTATCTGAAAGGTGCCGGTGGTACAACGCTTTCGTTGGTTCATTCAATAGTCTTTGCTTGCTTCTCAGAAGTGAGAGTGCCCAGCCTAGCTCTTTTTCCTCTACCTCTGTCTTGTTTGAATCTCAATCAAGGTGGCATTGCAGGCCAGCCGGGCAAGCAGTCTTATTGCTATAGCTCGCAGTCTAAAACATTGCAGTTCAAATCTTCTCATGAGGGAAAAGCGGGGAGGCCTCAAAGAACTTACGCTACGCTAGACCTAGACCTCTTTCTACTCTCACTCAGTAACCCGCTCTTGGCTGAGTTCCTTCTCCTCATTCCCGATAGTCGGGTTTAGTGTCAAAAGTTCTCACCCATGTCTGACTCTCTTCTATATAATGAGACTTTCTATGCACGCGAGACTGAGTGCCTTATCGACTCTTCGATGTCACAATCCTTCTTTCTGAAGTTCAACTCTACTCTATTGAAGCCCCTCGCCTACAAAAGAAAAGGATAGGAATTAGGAAAAGAAGATCTTACTTTCTCTCCGCTCCCAGGATGTTCGGATAATAAGGAAAATACGTCTCTCGCTCACCTAGTATAATATACAGTCGGGTAAGCAAAAGAGTCCTCCTCCACTGAGCTACACTTAATGATTCAGTCTCCAGTGGTGCCATTAGCGTACTCAAAAGAACAGAATGAAAGTCAGTGAGAATGGTGAGTTGAAGAGAGCTGGGACTCCTTCACTCAAAGAGGAGTAGAGCTTATAGAGCCGAATGCAAGGGACTCTCATCCCGTACTTCAGTGCACCGCACCGCCCATCATTCTCCTATAAAGAACTTAAGGAATGAACCCTAGCAATCCCTCTTAACTTGGCCAGGCCAGCTATTCATGGTTGAACAAGTAGTACATAAGATCGGTCAAAACCTTATAAGTAGCTACGCAAGCTAGAAAGGGATCTTATGAAAGACTTGTTGATGAAGCTCTGGATCGCTTTCTCCTTGATACATAGCCTTTCTTATTTTATTCAGATCTAGACTCATATTCATCTGTCCGAGGATGAGAATGAAAAGAAATAGTACTCGCAACTAAACTCTGAGTTCGTGCAAGTATAGTTGAAGTGCCCATGTTGGCTTCGACACTCATACTAGGATAGGATAATAGTGAGGAGCAGCTGGGAATAGAGAAGGGGGTGCTTTCGCAGGCAAGCTACTTATAAGAGTAGTCAGTATTCAGAACCATTTGGAGAGCTAATGCCTACCGTACCAGACTCTAGCGCCTCTTCTATTTTATTTTATCAACTTCCAGAATGAATCTAGCGAATATATTAAGACGTAGCTCTCACGGTGCTTCCGTGACTCAGAGTCAGAGTTGGGCTTGTGGACTGAGGTCCAGCGCCTTAGATATTTGGTACCAATTAACTTCACGGTCAATAAGTTTCAGATCTGAAGGAAGTGCATGTCCTTACTACTGGCGAACTACTGAACTCCAGTTGAAAGAGCTTGAGCTCTGTTCAGGAGTCTGGTACTGTACTATTGGTTCTTACGAGAAGACTATGCCCCATCATCCTCTCCTATTCTCCTCTTAGTAAGAAAGAGGATTGGCTCAATTGGGATCTCTGCTCTTCCCAGGGTTCTTTCTATAGAGAATGAGCTTTGATCCATCGAATCCCGAGCGAAAGATAGTATGTAGAGGCTCCTCATCCCTAATTATCTCTCTTAGAACAAGTGCCGAGAGGAAAGTAGAGCTTCCTTGCTCCCGACCGCACTAGCTTAGCCTTAGCTAGCCAAAGAGTGGGATATAGCGTAGGCCTTCTCACTTCTTGAGCTAGACTTTAGCTCTGTATTCGAGGTTGAATGATTGAGGAGTCTCCTACGGATTCAGGATCCTTCTTGAAAGGATGAGTTCCAACAGTACGTACGAAAGGGTTTCAAGGCTCAGGGGCAAGACAGCGCGAGCGGCATTACTTAGTAGCTGGTCAACAAAGAAGGAGTATGTATTACTCGTTCCTAGCTCCCTGTCCGAGTCTCCAAAGAGTGAATCAAACCTTGCAGACATCTCCGGACTAGCTATTATGGAAAGGTTGGCAATATTAGAGAGTCCTCACCCGAGTCTCAAAACTCAAGCTTCAAGATAATCATTCTAGCACCACGCTTCAAGGCATGAGAGTGAATGGAAAGAGTTCAGTGAAGGGCTTCTCACTTCCGAATTATGCTCCCTTTGGCAAGAAAGAAGAAGAAGGGAAAGCATATTTAATAATTCCGGGGGTTAGCAAGGTCTGAGCCCCTCTCTCTGCAGTAGCTCTTGGATGCAATGCACCTTATTAAGGTTCTGATTGCTGCTGCTTCAGTCTGTTCGGAGAACCTGCTGAAGCATCTCTTGGCAAAGACACTCGAGCTAATGCCACTATACTCTTTCCCTAAGTATAGTTCTCACTAAGCAGAGTGCACACCGATTCAAGCACAGAGTGACGGGCCTAGGGCAGGAGAAGACCAGAAGAAGGCATAAGCAGAAATTCAAGCCTAGAATTGGAGCCGGCCTTGAGTTGATGTGTTGCGTCATGCGCCTTGGAAGATTAAGTCTTTCTTTATCTTGATCATTAGAAAGAAGACCCTATGTATACTGAGCATCTTACTTGTACTGGCAGTGCCCACTCGAATCCCTAGCCGCCCTTGCACCTACCTTATAGTTCTTTCCTTGTAGTTCTCTTGAATAGCCCTTCCCTTCTTAGCTACTATGTCCGAAATGCATGTTCACAGCATCTACCCAGTGTCTGATTTGAATTGAATAAAGAAGTTAGAAAACCCGGTCTTCTGTCTTGCGCCATTGACTGTGAGGTCCCGTATTTTGGACCTCTCAGAACATATTGCATTCCATCCATCAATCGACTAGGATAGTCCTTCTTCATCGGACTCAACAGTTGAATCGCACTTAAAGGATTCTTAGTTCATTTCCCGGCATAAGACCTTGAGTATGCTTATATGGCATGCTGAGCTCCCGTGCGGGCTCCTACCCTTTCTGAACTTCGTGGAGGTCAGCCTCTGCTCCCAAAGAGTATTTGAACTGACTTTGAAGCATATCCCGGGCCTTGACACGGGCTACCTTTTTCCGAGTTCATCAAACAAGACGGGCAAGGAAGGAGGTAGGACTGAAAGAAGTCCAATAGTTCAAGTAGTGAAGTAGCATATATTCTTTCTCTTCCCTTCCCCTATTTCCCTTTTGAGTTCCTTCGTTCTTGTTGACAACATGAACTCCGCCACTACTTTTTACTTTAATCTCCATTGTTGACTAGTCTTGGTATACCTGCTAGGTGTGCGTAAGAGCTCTCCTTTCGGCTCGCATCATGGAATGAGCCCTGCACCTCTTTGAATGAACTGATGGAGAAGGAATCCATCAAGAGGGATTGAGACGACCTAAGTTGAGTAGAAAGACACTTGAAGCTCGAATCCGAGGGGGCCCAGCCTCCCTACCTAACCGTACCTGCCCCTACTGTAGTGAGCAAGGTCTGTACCTTGCTAACTTCTGGCAACTGGAATGTTAGTTTAGTAGCGTAGCCCAGCTTCCTGATTCTGTGTTGGCAATGAAAAGAAACTGACGAAGATGCCCAGCCACTTCAATGAATCAATCCCCCTTCCACGAACTCTCTCCACAAGGAAGAGGTGCGAAGCCTCTACCCAGAATACAAAGCCTATCCGGTCCAGCTCGAGTAGATCCGAGTCATATAAAATAGATGCACTATTTGATGTCCCCGATATGTAATACCAGCACACCGGTAGCCTTCGTTCAGTTTCATTTGAGACTTATGGTTCTGTTCTACTTGGCAACTTCTTATGATAAAGAGAGATGGCAGGGGCCCCCGAACTAGAGGGTCTGGTTCGGAGTCTGCTTCATCACTATATGATGGAAATTCCCTATCACTCTGAGGAAGGGGAAAAAATCCCTATTCCCTCTCCCCTCTCGCATGAACGACTGGGCGCACTTTATATTCAATGAGAGAATCAAGTTTAATAAACAGCTTGACGAAAAAGACTCAGATTCTTGGATACATAGAAAGTGAGCTCGCCTCGCTAAGTGAGGTAGGTCTCTTATCGGATCGCAGCTGAGCAGAGAGGAAGAGTCTTGAATGGTTGGTCTTCTTGGTTCCGAACCCCGCCTATTCAACTTATTGACCTGCTTATGAAAGGTCTGAAAGAGAGAAAGCCCATTCTCAACCCTAGCCCTTCGGGGAAGCAAGAACGGATGGGAGAGCATCTGGTCCGGTGAGATAGACTCTCACTTCCTGGTAGCCCGCATAAAGGAAACCATTCACTTCTTGGATTGGATACTGTCCTATTCTTATCCCTTTAATCCTCCCACCAGATGCACTAGCTTCGTCTTCCCTTCCCTTCTGACCCTTGACACCGCTCCGTGGGAAGTTCTCTTGGCATTCTTTTATAACTTTCTTTGATCTGCCATCTCATCTGGTTGATCTTAGACTAGCATCTGGATGTGGCATATAGCTAGCGTTCAAAATTAGCCATGATCAAACTCAGATTTGGACTATGATTGGGAAGATCAGTGGTCAAAGCGGGTTCAAGAGACCAACTCCAACTACTCAAGAGTGAGAGATGAATATGGTAAGCGCACACGATTCTTTAGCCGTCTATCATTTCTTATCATAGTTCAGGAGTGGTCAAAGTTCAACAACGGTCCTTAGCGAATCGAATGTAATCAAGTTCGTCACGTTCTTCGCTCCAGAGAAAGTAACCTATTAGCGCGGACGAAAAAGACGTCCAGGGATAGTTCGGTTCGAGCCCCTATGTACCGAAGAAGGAGAGAGAGTTCGGATCCTACTTTCAAGGGGGAGGTATGAATGACAGTAGCATATCATAGGGGTTGGTTTGCGCAAGAGGACCCTGTCTGTCTCAATTGATGCATATAACTAGAGGGCGGACTGAGCGCTACTCAAATCTTTCACTTGAGAGGGCTAATACTCAAATTCTAGAACGACGCGTGACTATGTATGAGGGCGAGAGGGTCTCTTATTGGGGGCGGAGGACTTGATTATCTACTGGACCCTATTTTATGTGAAAAGAGGAGAGGTACTAAGACCCGTGTCGCGACCCGTGTCGCGGAAGTTCAACAAGTGAGGCCCCGGGATCGGATCGGTTGAATGAAGTAGCGACTAGACCCTAAGGAACGCGTAGAGCAGCAAAGGTGCTTTAGCTTTAAATATTTTTAAACCCGTGAAGCGATCGACCCGTGCGGAAAGATGAGCTTGATCTCTATTCTCTCTGATCAATATCAATATAAGTAGTGATAATCTAAAGTTGGACTTGGCGTCTTTTGATTAAGTGAATCATGTGTTTGGAGCGAAGAACTTGATTATAGCGGGCTTAAATTGGAAAGATAGGATGGCTGATGAAACCCTGGCATACATAGGATGGCTGATCCCACCCTGGACTAGTGTTAGGATGTCTGATCCAACCCGGGACTGATAGGAGGGAATGAATGGTGGCACATAACATAGGTCCCAACTGAAGGTAGGCGGTCTCTCTCAGGTTTGCTTCTCTTTCTCCGTCGAGCAAAAACCTAAAAGTAATAATAGGATTATTCTTTCCCTTTGTTCCGCAAAGACAGGCTCTATTTACTTGTTCACTACGCTTTCAGTCGCAAGTTCCCTGACCTGGAATGCAATAGACTATTTACCGCTTCATTCGCTCCTCCGATCGGGATCAGAAAGAGATCAGTGAGAGCGGATCGCACACCTCTCTTTCTTCGTGCTCTCCGAAGATCATAGTTGACAACAGTGCATTGATAGACATAGAAAATAGAATCAATGGCTCTGCGTCACTTCTAATCGTCCGCGTACATTCGATGAGATAGATTGAGAAAGAGCTTCCCTCGGTCCGGGCTTCTGGAATGGGATTCCACTCTTAAAGCGTACAGAGAGGAGACGGCGAGATCAGCTCTTCCAGTTCTCGTCTTGAGTGAGTGTGAATGCAAGGAATAGTCTGAGAGTGAAGTAAGATCCCCATAGACAATGGTAGGGAGAGGTCAGGGCAAGAGTGCTCACGACGGACCGGCACGCTCAAGCTAAAAGATAAGGCTCATAGGCTCAGGCCGAGTAGGGGGGCACGCGACCTAGAGACGCAAAGAACTCGACTATCGAATTAGAGGAAGGGTCGTAGACTGATTATCTTATTAAGAAGTTTAGGTAACGCTTTCCTCTTTTCCCCTCGCCCTATTCCCGATTAGCTCATAGCCGATGAGCAGCTAGCCCTATTCCCGAAGCCTATTAAACCATGAAAAGCAGATGTGACCATTAGCCACGATTAGCAATTAGCACGATTAGCAATTAGCACGATTAGCATAGCCCACTTTAGCCCATCCAATAGCCGTGAAGTGAGGGATCATACTACCAGGGACGGGGAGAAGAAAGATCATAGATGAAAAAGAGACGGTAGGGAAGGAGAAGCCGATTCATAAGATCTGACCCTGGGAGGATAGTTCCGCTCGCTAGGTCTTCGAGCCCACCGGACAAGTGGAGCGGCAGAAGCGAATGATTAAGGAGCCCACTCTTTAATCTCGAGCAGAGTCGTTCTCGGTCGGCAGCAAGCGGGATGAGCCTCCTAATAGCAGCATAAATAAGAACGGGATCAGCCTCCGTCAAGCAGGTAGTGAAAAAAGGATGAGCCTCCGTAGAGCAGGGAAGGCTTCAGGTCTTATAGTTTTCTCATACAATAAAAATGACACACTTTACTTTAGTTTGTAACGAGTAGCTCACGGGAGAGAAAAGAATGAGTTGAGTTAAGCTACTGCCAGAAGATGCAAGTCCGGGCAACTACTGAGCTAAGAACTAAAGACATCCTCTTTCCTTCATCCATAGTTTTTCATCTATGCCCGAGCAGAACAAATGCCACAGAAAGAGTAGCAGCTGCAAGAGATTCGACAGTTGGGCAAGAAGGAAAGCAGACAAGAAGGACAGATTCAACCATAAGACTAACAGGAAAGATGAAACCCGATGACAGACTATATTAATCATATATAATTCCATCTTCATCTCTTTCTTCATCTCTTTCTCTTTTTCTTATTGTATTAATAAAGACTAAGTTGGCGAGGGGAGGAGGCATAGTGCAGCTGATCTGCTCAATTATGCAAATCCTGTTCATATGAAAGATAAAGTGTATGCAAGTGTAGAAAGAATTGGCATCTACCTTGCAGTCTTCGAGGTCTAGGCTATCCGAAAGAAGGGTGGTTTACCGAGATCAGATGGGGAGGGTCTCACCACGCAATGGTGCGGGAAAATGGTGAGGTCTTGCGAGATGCTGGTGCCATTGGCAGTCCACTGTGACTACTGTTGAGTGGCATTGGTCCTAGACCAACTATAGAATCAAGAGGGAATCCTGTGGACTATCATCTTATATATGCGGGGCAGTACCACTATTCAAATCCTCGGAACGAGATCCCTCCACGTCTTAACGTCGCTCCCGTCTATAGTCTATCAAGAGTCGTGACGTCGCTATTTAGTATCGCTCGTCCCTTTCCATCATATTAACTTTTCGTGGGCCTTTTCTTAGTGTTGACTCGACAATTGGCTTAACTTAAGACCCGTGACCATCTCTACCATTTGGCTGAGAACAGTAGCAACCTGTTGTATCATCCTCAGCATCATATCGTTCTTATCTTCTCCCACTTGTTGCCTAATCATAGCCACCTCTTAGTTGGTAATCCTTGCAGGTGCCACAGCAGCGGGTTGGCTGGCAGAGCCACGGAAGCGAGATTGGCCTCCGCAGCTATATGCGAAGATCCTTCAGTAGGAGGGGGAGAGGGAGAGGGACGATTTTATGGGGCACTCAACCGACCATATCTCGAGCGAAGCGAGAGGTTCTTTCGACTTGCATGTTCTTGTCTCGCCCGAGGAAGTCACTCTTGGAGGCAATGAGAAAGCTTTTTTCTTTCGATTTGAAATCGAGTAAGTCACGCTATCATTTACTTCTCGAGCGAGATTTTACAACATGTTGCTTTAATTGTTGGCACACTCCGTGGCGTTCGCTCTTCATGCTGACATTCTTTGGTTTAGTCGAGATCATTCTGAGCCTCCCCCTATCGGTCGAGTTACCGACTCGTAGGCCCCGCAAGGTACGCAATGAAGGCCAATTCGCGAGCTACCTTATGACTTGTCAATCTTTCCGGATTCGCTCCGCCTTACAGCCTTGCTTCCCATTGCTTGAAGAGGGAGTGAATATGCTTCTCCATCTGACGGCGTAGCTCAACCTCTTCCTGCGGATGGCTTCCTGCTTTAGGAAGAGGGCTCCCTTGCCTAAGTTTTTAGTGGTGACTTGCGATCGGTGAATCAGAAGGCGGTGAAAAGGGGATTTTCCTCGGGGTAACAAATCCAACGGCGGATTGAAGAGAACATGCGAACCCAAAGGAAAGTCAAAGCTCATCTCATTGGCTCATCATCGATCTTCCTGTGCTCCTTCTTAGCCATCTTTGTTGGCTTCTTTCGATTACGAATCAACGTGGGATTAGGATAGCATCCTCTGTGGGGCTCATCTTTCCATTCCATTACTTGAACCGGAGAAAGGCGATCATCGTAAGGAAAGGGCTAACCAAGTCCACTATTCCCGACCGAAGGGCTATGACCGAGGAGTCTTTTTTCCTCTCAATGGTTGGGCGGTCTCTTTCGCATTGCGATTCACCACAACCTTCAATACAACCGATCTAGTCAGTGGTGAGACTGCCCTTTCAAGCACAGTTTATTCAATCTTCTCCCCGGATTCCCTTCTAGGAGAGCCCCAGGCAAAAGAAAAGCTGAATGCCCTGCGGAGATCCATATAGTCCATTGTTCACTGCTCTAAGGAGGCCTTTCTCAAGCACTTGTCTCCCCTTCAAGGGGTTGGGATTACTGGTTTGTTGGAAGAATGATGTGCATGCTCAAACTACTTGGAGTAAGACTGGGAGTGGGAACAGCCGACCAACCAGAGAGGCCAACTTAGCCTTAGTTAGAGTTAGGGATAGGAAAAGGCGAAGGTTCTGGAAGATCTCGAGCGAAGCGACATCGCAAGGGCATTCTAGGTCCCTAGCCCTAGCTTTCTCAATCGAAGAAACTGGAAAGATAAGAACGATTTCGATTCTTATCTATGATAAAACATTTTCCTTTCTCGGATCGAGCGCTTCTGATATCGATAATCCCCTCTTTTCCTTCGGAACCTTGGTATGCCACTGAAGAGGGAGTTCCTTCTGGTCTTTGTGTTCTTTGTGGTTCTTGCCTTCGGAACCTTGATCCCCAGTTTGTGAGTTGCTCTGACTTGCTTCTTTCTCTGACAGGTTTCAGTGCCTGTGTCCTTGTTTCCCCGACCTTGGCAGTGTCTTGTCTTGTCAACAACATGTGGAATGTGGTATGGGTCTGTCTTTTAATCTTGTTATATCCCTTCTGGTGTGCGTGGGATTGATGGGTTTGCTCTTGGTCCTTGCTTTTCTGGGTGCTGGTGCTTGGCAACCTGGTGCTTTACCCTTGTGCTTGTTACCTGTATGTTTCCAGCGTGAGGTCTTCTTTTTTTCTAGGTTTTTTTTTTCTGAGGCATTTGCAATTCATTGGATGAGATTCTCGATCGATTTGATCGAATTTTGAAAATGAGAGACCGTGGGCCTTTGTATGTGGCGAGGGATCATGTAGCCTATCCTATACTCTCGGCTTCTGATTGTCTCCTTTTATCTGCTGAGGTTTCGGAGACAGAAGTGCATACTGCTTTCTTTCAAACTCTCGACAAGCTCTTGGCAACTCGGAACGAATGCTTGAATCAGCTTCTGTCTTAGAACGAGAATAGCTCAAGGCATAAAGGCTATTCGGTGGCAGAATGGGAGTCAAAGTGAGCGATGGCCCGGGCGTTTAATGCAGCCCGCGGAGAAGAAAGATTCCGGAAAGTTCCCATGAGGCTTTGTTGGTGTCTCGATCAATGCACTTGCCATGGAGGCTATGCTTTGACAATGAATTCTTCATCCACCGATTTGAACTATTGCGCTTTTCCCCACGTTCCTAGAGCCAGCATCCCTTGATGAAGTCGATTTAGTAGCATTTAGTAGCAGGAGCAGCACTTTACTAATTAACTACCCATTATAAAAGAAGACGCTCTTAGTCTTACGACTCGAATGGTTGAGTGAACTCTTCCAATGCACCTAGATCAAGGGTAAGGTCTTGCCGGAGAGAGAAATTTCCCAGAGCGTCGGTCAACGAATTCCGATGCGCATACGGATGCTAGGTGAATTGAAAAGGTTGGACGAGCTGATGAAAGATCTCGCGCGGAATCCCAACTTTCGAAGCGAGTGCAAAGAGGCGGTAATGCTAATTCAATCAATTCCATAAAGAAGCAGCCATCCCATCCTTATCTCTTTCTCAACCTGCTAGCTCTCACCGATCCATCCTCCTTACTGGCTTAAAACCAGCTCTCTATCAATGATTCACTGATAGATAGTCGATTGACTCTAACCTTCTAGTGGATTGGTAAACTCCGTCCCTAGGACTAGTAGGAGTTGAAGAAGTCTCTCTTGCCTCAGAAGCAGTAGTAGGACTGGGAGTTGGCTCTGACCGTCTAAGCTTTTGAGTTTGCTTTTCAGGAGTAAGCGGATTAACTTCTTTTCCTTCTTTATGGCTTGAAGGCTCTGTTCCCATTCATAGGAGCTCGTCACCTCCTTACTCTTAGTTAGGCACAGAAAGATCAGAAAGCAAGGGAATTCCCCCGTACTTCTTCTTTGTAAAGAGGTTCACCTAGGCTCGTCGTTACCTTTAGACAGGCTGTAGGGTGGACCGACTGCTAAGCTTTTTTCCTTAGTGGCTTGGCCCTATCTTGAATGCTATGATCGGACGGTCTCCGTCTATGTAATTAGGGCAGGGTTGCTCACCAATACCTTTCCGCACAGGCGAGCGGAGATTTGACTGGCTCCGGTTTAAGTGGTAGGGCTGGCTTTTTATTCTTTCGCTTGTGAGAATAACATAGATCCTTTCCCTCCTCTGACTCACTCATCTTCTTACAATTTGATTAGCTGGTCGAATCCTAATAAGATTGCCTTAATGGCGGTCCCCTGATGTAGCTCAGTGGTCAATCTCCTCTAAGGGGTCTCTATTACTTCTTGCTGGGGATAAGACAGAAAGGCATGATTCATTGCTTTTTGAAAAAGAATCTTCCACTTATGATACTATACTCGGAAGAATTGACCTTTGCTAGGCGCTGAAAGCCCTTTTTTAAATGTCTTTTATCGAGACTGTGGACCACCCTTCTTTCCAGAGCTGATAGCGTGCATGGTCTTTTTCGAGTGTCTTTACTATAGAGCATACCTACTACTATAAGCTTGTAAGAGAGCGCCTTGGTTTAAGCGAGCATGTTGATTTGAAGGAACCTTTCAAAAGTAAAGTCTGAAGTACGATAGCAGTATTTAGCCATCTGAGCATGGCAAGGAAGGGCATGAATCAGAATAGGCTCGGGAGCTAAGAGAGATTAGATTGGCAAGGTTCTGAAAGAAAAGAGTATTCCTAGCAGCGTATTTCGCTGTCTGTTATTACAAGATACAAGAAGGGGTGTAGGACTCTATAAAGCCATTCTGCAGAGAATAACGCTAGGAGGAAGAGGAGGCACGCATCGTATAATAAGATTGCATCGAAAGTAAAGATATCCACGCACACAAGAGAATCGCTTGTGAAAGAAGGGCGTCGTTCTCAAGCGAGATGGGGGCACGAACGGATATGCCTTCCCTTAATTAGGTGATATGTTATCGCCGTAACCGCTCCTCTCGCTTCGCCTTTGCTTTTACTCGACTAGCTTCTTCACAAGCGAACCCAAGGGTGGAAGGAATGCAATTAAACTAGAAGGATCCGACCGGAAAGGAAATCTCTTTTCTACGCTTTCTTCTCTTACGATATTTTTTCTTCAATCTTCATCTATCGTAAGAAAAGAAAGAAAGACAGAAGGTTGAATGAAATCAAAGTAGTACGCCCGGTTCACGAGGGAATCGATTACAGCTTAGACCTTTCACAAGAATTGAATCTGTGTTGAAGATTTTTTTCCGCGGAGTGAAGGACCAATCTTACGCTCACGAGCAGAATCTTCTTTCAAGTGGGCCACCTTTTCCGGAGCGCAGTCCGGGATAACGGTGACCGTGTATATATCTTCCTATACTATAAAAGCGGCTGAGGATTTTACTTGACTTAATCATATTGGGACTTATGATCCCGACTTGACTCTCAGTCCTCTCTAAGACTAGCGATCTCAAATCATGCTTTTCGTCCCAATCCCCAGTAGAATGCCAAAAGCAGCAGTTGTGTCATGATTATAGATTACGCGTTCTGGAATCATCAAATGTCGTATCACATGACGATGAAATCACTCACGTGCAGTTCGTTCTCAGTAGCCTACGTCCTTTCGGGACCGAGGAATCCATTTCAAAAGCTCAGCTCACTCACTATTTCCCTATAACCAAGCAGAAAAGGAAGGAAGGGAGTCACTCCATTTAGAGAGGGAGAGCTCTAATTCATCATATGTGCGTCTAGTGACTCGACCATGAAGCAAAGGCGCACCACCCAGTTGAAGCCGTGGGCAAAGCGGGAACTGCAGCGGTTTTTTCTACCTGAAGGACCACCCACCAGAGAATAATGAAACTTTGAAGATTTCAATCTCGAACGGACCAGCAAGACTCCTGTCCTGTCTCCAAAGGCTCTGGGCTTACTAGCGATTCCAACTTCATGTTCCCGAGAGACGATCTCTCGAAAACCCATACTCGGTCATCTCCTTCATCAACCCCCCTAGTACCATTACGCTCACGAGCAGATTTGAGTAGAATTAGAAAGAACAGAGAAGGAGTCTCAGGACTTCCCATGGTCCACCCATTAACACTACGGCTTTCAAAGAGTAAGAGAGGGGTAGGGGGAGGCTCTCGAAACCAAGCGAGACTAAAAAGAACATGGGAATTAATACAGCTCCCAGCCAGCAAGCAGTTAGCCTTCCTCTACAAGGAATGGAAGTGTGGATGAATCGAATTAAATAGAGGCGCGTAGCGGTTTTTCTTTTCAGCAATAACATGACTGTCTTGGCATCACAACGAGTAGTAGGAATGGCTTCCACCCACTTCGAAACATAGCGTGAAGTCCGTCCCTTAGCCTAATCCTCTTCCTTCAAACAAAAGCACCACTTTATCTTGTTACAGTCTGTCCTTACTAGTGGGTAAAAGGTGCATTGGCAGAGACTACCTCGGGCTCTCGCTTTGCTTCGCAAAACGTTTTAGAATGTGTCGTTCAGCATCACGCAACTTACATCCCGAACATTGAACGAGTGCGTGTGTGACTGTAACGATTGTGGTGTCTGAGCATTGGAGACCGTCTTTTCCTTTCGATTCGCTTTCCAATCAGCCTACGCCCTTAGTCCATTCCCGATTCTTGCTTGTGGAAAGCGGCTTGTAAGCCTTAACTTTCCAGCCTTGGCTTGTTCGAAGTAAGGGGCAATCCCCCATGAGATGGAGGCTAGTGTTAGAGCGAGGGACTGCTTTTGTGCTTGTATCACCATGGGCCTACCCATTAGCGCTATCCAAGTAGCAGTCAAAGTGGAAATTGTGTATGTAAAAGAGTATGCCTATATCTCTGTCTAGGAGTCGAAGCAGTCGATTGCTTATGTCTCTTTGAATCGTATCATCCATGGCGAGTGCTTTCGTATAAAAAAAAAGGGGACGGCTGCATTTAGAAGCGTTCTTTTCATCAAACTATAAATATCGTAAGAGAAGAAGAAATGCCCAAAACCTTCCGCGCTTTACGTTGGTCAACAACCAAAATAAGTTTTTCATTACTCCTACAAGAAGGACTCGCTTTCTTTCTGGAGGGAATCAAACTCTATAAACATAAGAAAAATGCCTCAATTGGATCAATTTACTTATTTTTAACAATTCTTCTGGTTATGCCTTTTCCTCTTTACTTTCTATATTCTAATATGCAATGATGGAAATGGAGTACTTGGGATCAGCAGAATGAAATGTTATTTTGTTAGGTTAGGAAAAAAATATTCTTTTTCGTTTTTCTTTTTTTCTATTTGGCATTTCTATTGATTGGCATTGATTTCGATCTTTTTCTTAGAAAGATCAAGTCAATGCTACTCGGGATCCCCCATAAAAAAGATTCCCCAGCGGGTTACATTATTAAAGAAAGAAATCAGCTCCTAATCTAATTAGGTCCCCCAAGGCGAGCGAAAAAAAAAAGGTTCAAGCATGAACTCTGTCCCCAAGACGACAAGTGACAGCTAGGAAAGGGCCTACTCTTATCCACCTATTTTCGAACCAGTTCCCACAGTCTAAGGAAATGAAAATGTAGGGAGACGACTTTCCCCTTCTGATAAAACTACGGAAGCTCATCCGGCTAGCTTCTTTGTCGATGTCGGAGTCTTCGCTGCTTTACCGGGTTCCGAGACGATATCCGTGTAGTCGTCAGCTCGTTCTTGCCAGTTCCGATCGAAGGATTGGGCGCCAAGTAGGCTTATTCGATGACTGGCATGATGATGCGCCGTACTCACACCAATGGAAGGCTCGGACTGCTCTTAGGACCACTGGAAGGAAGACTTCGACGGATTGAGACCACTCACGGACATAGGAATGGAGACCTCAAGGGGCTATGCTAGTACACGATCGAAGATCAATAAAGAGAAAGAAGGAATTGAGCCGGGGCCAAGCAAGAAAGATTTTTATTCTCGAAAGCTTCGAGTCCCAGCCTTTTAGTTCACAACTCTCAAACTTCCAATCATTTTGCCTTCTCGTCTATGCTCGACAGGACTGAAGTTCCAACTCGACTAAAGGCCTTTAGGGGGGCCTCCCTTTCTGTGTCTGGGATTCGTACTTGAGGTGATGGTCCTGCCCCCTTTACTTTAGGGAATGCTTTCCAGTCGCTTTGGCAAGTCCAGCTCTTAATCTGTAAGCAGTCCGTCCAGCACGTAGTACGTATGGGTAGTATGTCCGTAGCATTTAGTGGGAGAAGCCGCAGAGCAGAGTAAGCGCCATAAGTCCCAAGCGACCTAGCCTAGCCCTAAGTACAGATGTTGATTCTCGCTCCGAGTTTGATTTTGGATTCGCGTAGTGATCAAATCATTTCCGATTGGCTTTCTTTGTTTGGTTTCCCTGAACTGAATCTAATCTTTCTCTTTCTGCCCTACTCACTCTTTTTCCATAATAAAAATTGCCTTCTTCTGGCTATAACTTATACTTATCTGTTAAAGCATGGGCGGCGGCTTGAGGCCTGTTCCGAATGACCTATTCGACCCGGAAACAACACTTTTTGCTTAAGAGGGGGGAAAAACTCAAACTTGAATCTTGGAGCTAGAGCATACGTTGAGCCAGCTTTGCCAGATCGGACCGCGTTCGTCTTAGAGTACCAGTCAAGCTCATCACTAGGTAACGAACGAGTCGAAAGAGATGGACAGCTAGTCAAGCTCTAGCTGATGGAGCAAGGGCTGTTCTTTCAAGTCCAAGAAAGTGTGTTGAATAATATAGGGCTGGATAGAGGGCAATAAAGCGCCTGGATTTAGTACCCGATTAACTAAAAAAAAGGCTTGTTGCCCGCTCTAAACTAAAGTAAGTAAACTACCTTTGAAAGCTCCACGGGACCCCCGACCACTAGTTTTAGACTTCTTTCTTTGATAAGCAATGGAAATAGAAAAGGTAAGATGGGAGGAATAGCTATCTTTGTTCTTGCGCTTGTACTGCCTTTTTTCCTATCCGACACCGGCCGCATCAAAGATTCCCTCACGAGATGGGATGAAGTCCCACAAGAGTCAGAAGGTAATCGACGACAAGGCAAGGTAAGCGCATTCGAGAACAGCTCCTGTAGGACTCCCAGTTATCCGGAAGAAGGAGAGGAGTGAAAAGAGGTTGGGGAGGAATCGGGTGACGAAGAAAAGCATTCATCCCATGAGATGCCATCTTATTTATATGCAAGACCGGCTACAGGTTGGGCTGACAGGTTCACAGCTCCTACTCGTAGTTAAAAAGAGTCCTCTCTTTCATGTCGCAAATGTCCAAAGATGGCAATGTGAGCCTCGCTGCTCTCTTCTTCACCGAATTCACTGACTAAGCTAACTACTTACTGCTGACTACTTACCGGTCCTTCTTTTGCCACTTCTTCCAACGATGTTGAAAGAGTTTCCATTCTCATAGCCTGTCAATCTCCAGCCCTAGACTATACCAACTCGCTTCAGACTCACTTTTCAGCTCAAAATTGATAAAGTGTTCAACTTCAAAGGTCGGAGAAAGACTAAGACTCTCTACAAGAGAATAGGAGTACTTTGCAAGTGCACCAATGTCCCAGAGGAAGGAAGATATGAGTTAGGGCATGACATACCTCAAAACGTAAGAAGAAGGTGCGGGAGGTCTAAGTCCTAAATGAGAAAGGCGGTGTTCGCTAACCACTTAACCATCAGCAGATCTGCTTTCCAGGGCGGGTGAGGGCAATAAGCGCCTAATCGTGGAGGATCAACTCTTTCATCAAATCTATCGCTTGAAGAGCGGATACAAAACAGTCTGATTTATGCAATGAGTCGGCTTCTTCTCTGGGGTAATCCCAGGAAAATACCCCCCCATGTTCTTACTCTGCCACCCGGAGACAATCCTCTTTTTTATCCGCCTTTCCTTATTCCAGCCATGTCGTTTGGAACGGCTTTGGTTTCCATGCCGTACGATAAGCTTCCTTAAAGATACCAATTCTTTCGGACCTAGTTGAAGTGGATCGATCAAAGGGAGAAAGAATCGTCTTAATCATTTGGATGTGACATCGGCCAGGCAATTTCAACTCGGAATCTTCTTTCTACGAGTCGAACGAGGCCGTCGCAGCCGTAGATTGACTGTATGATTCGTTTACACAGGGTATTCTCATCATTCCAAAATAGCCACAACTATTTTCCCAGAAGATCAACCTATACGGCCTTGAAGACTCTTGAGATTCCCCAGATTCTTTGGCTGCCACAACCTTCTTGAACTCTACCCAAACTATTTGTGAATTTCCTTCTTCATCTACCCGGAAGAAACGTCTTTGGATTTGCTCCAAAGACTTCAAGACGAACTCCGGCACCCGAAACAAAGAAAATGGATATAGGGGAAGGCTAGATAATATCGCATTGAGAAAAGTCAATCAGCCTCCCATCGAAACGAGACTTCCTTTCCAAGTGTCAAGCCGTCCGAGCAGTCTTTCTGTGCCTCTCATTCCACGCATCTAGTCGGAAGATAGATTTAACAAGTCCTACGTAATGTCCTTCAAAGGAAGAGATCCGCCGAGACAAGAAATGTGACTCGCCACATGCTCAACCTCGGCCTGAGAGATGCTTTTCATAGCCGGAGTCGTATCGTAGTAAAGTACCCCAGCGATTCGACTTGCCTTGGCGATTGGGTCCGTAATCAAATAGGCTCAACCTTCGCCCTTCAAGGTCACAAGCAAAAACCCGATTCGGCTAAAAGAAAGAACCCCTTCAGATTCACTTGCAGCAAACAGGGCCTTCTCTCATCTCATTCGTCTTCGTTAGCGCCTGGTACTGGCTTGAGTTTACGAGACCTCTTTTCAAAAAGAAAGAGTTGATAGGAAAACCTAAATACGCAAAAAGAAGGCGAAACGCCCTCCCCCCGGGAAAGAAATACGGTAAATAATCTCTCCCTTACTGGCTTATTCCTTATTGACTTGACTGCAACTTCTGCTCTCTCTTATCGTTGTTCATTCCTGATGCACTTCTTCCCATTCAAGCATTCGTTCCGAGTCGGTAAGGGGAATCATACTTGAGTCTTATTTCTTTCTTTTTTGTTTGCAAGCATTCCGGAAGATTCGTTAGCTAATTCAATTCATCTACGCGTGATTATTTTCTAAGAAAGATTAGGGCAATTCCATCACGCCTTACTACTGCTACGCGACGCTCTTCCACTCCTAATCTGGCCATCCCCCAATCCCTACTGTCCTAACTCTGCTCTAGCTCTAGGACAAAGGGGAAGACTTCCTCTAATTAAGTGCACGGGAAAAAAAAAGCACTTTACTTTTTTCTACTACAGTCGGGTTCAGCCAAAGCGTGATATGCCTTTGATATGGTCTATTCCTTCTTTGCTTTTCTAGTTTGAAAAAAAGAAAACCTAACAACTCCATTTCATCGACCCTTGAGACTTGTTCCTATTAGTTCTTGGGCTACTTTCTTCTGTTACACATCCTAAGGCTTAAACAAATAAGAAATCAACTATTACTTTTGCGGCCAGTGGTCATGCCACTACAACAAATTGGCACAATTCCTCCCCGTATGTAGGGGAAGATCACACCGCTTGTTCATCTGCACCTGAGAACATGGGAGTAGTGAACGGCAAAAGGACTGATCGCGTATACTCTACTACGTGTTGATTCTGAGCTATGCCACGAGCGTTGCGAACTGCGTCGCTTATTCCTTAAACATCTGCCCGAGGGTCCATGAAATGGAGTAGCTGCTACTGTGATCATATCTGCTGTTCGCATATACGCTGTTAGGAATAGATGTCGCACGAGGACACGAGTGGAATAAGGACTCGTACGATTCGATATCGAGCGGACAAGGCAAACGCCCTACGGACTGCCTTCTTTCTCTTGTTGTTCCTGCAGCTATAGTGACGGACATACCGAACATCGAACTTGAAGCTAAACCAATGGCCGTTGTTCCTTATTTCACCCTTGGCATTAAACCAAAGGCAGTCGTCGATTCATTAACCAACCACGGATTAACGAACAAACAAAAGCCGAGTTTGACCTTAGCTCCTATGCTTGCAGCCGACCCTGAAAAGGTTCTGTGAAGCTTAACGCCCTGGTTGTTCTTTCTCCCTTGGGCAGGCTGGCTTGCTTTGTTGTGCTACGAGGGAATGAATTAACACAGGGAAAAAGTCGTAGTTAGTTGGACGAGGCGCTGACCCTGCTCTTTCTTTCTGCTTCCAGAGGTGCAACAATGGGAATTATCCGGGTTCAGGGATGGACTGGGGTGGTATTGGTAGGGATTTCGATTTGCAAGAGTAGCGCTTGCTTTATTTGAACAGGAAAGAGCTTTGCTTTAGGAACAAAAAATAAATAGCCAAGCAAGCAAGTCGGACAGAAGAAAGAGGGCTTGAAAGAATAACATACGTAGAGCTTGAACCAAGGTTCATAGGCGGATCAAACTCGAATGTTGCAGATCCTAGTTCGCTTCTTACTAATCGCTTTCGAGACCAGTCTTCAATGGCATGAAGCTTTAGTGGCATAGAATCGGATGCCTTAGTCGAATGATCGGACAGATAGATGAAAGGAGAACTTTCTGGTGAGGCATCTGGATTTGATTCGGGTTCGATTGATTGAAGTAGCTCCTGTTGTTGGGTCACTTCACGATTTGAATGCTCTTCCTTCTTTCGTGGGTAATGCTTTTCCGGTGGTATCAGAATTTTCCGTATCGGCTAAGGTTCCATTGACTGAAGTTGGTAAGGAGATCGAGGGGATGTTCTTCCTTGTGCCTTCCCATTCCCGTATCCCGTGGTAGCCCTTAAAGGTATTGTGTTAAGGCGAATTGGCAGCTTGCCATTCTTTCGATTCCTTGCAAGCGGCATTGTCAGGTACAGTCGAACTGGCCCCAAGGGCGGAATTCCTTCTTTCAATCTTTGGCATCAGTCCATTTTGTCCCTTAGCTCTTCATCCATCAAGGACTCATTTATCTTTCTTCCCTCAGTTGATGTCTTCGATCGTGGACTTCTCTTTCCATCTATCCCGCCAGCCAGCTTACTTCTTCCGCCCATTACTACCGTACTCTCCCGTATTCTGAAAAAGCGAACGAAGGCTTCAGGTGGACCGACCTCTTTCTTCTTGTAGCTATTGCACTATTCCCTAAAAAGAGGACCTGGCTTACTCGCTGGCGGATCAAAAACTGCTGTTTTTCCCTACTAAAACTCTTTTCATACTAGAAAAGTAAAGAGTATACCGAAGGAGATGATTGAAGTATATAGTCTTTTCTTGATAGATTGATAATTTATAGATTTTATTGATATATTTTAGTATTCTAGCTATCATTGAATATTAATAGGTATTCTTTTCTTTCAGAATGATAGCTATTAATATGAAAAGATAGCTACTTCCATCTTTTTTCCTCACACTTATACTTTTCATTCAGGGATCTTCTTCTTCAAAGATTCAAATTTAAAATAAAGTATTATTTAATTATTTAATTCCTGTTTAAATTCCTTTGGAAGTTCCTTTTGAAGAGAGTGCCGCGGATATTCGTTCCCAATGGCGCCATTCGGTTTCAATATACTGTGCAAAGGTTTAGCACCCTTTGTAGGATATAAATCTCTTGGGCGGTTGTCAAGTAAGAGGTCTCCTAACACGGAGAGTTATTATTTGGCTCCGACCTCTTCTACCACTTGACTTGTGGTTGGGGAGGGGAATGCCTCTTAATCCATATGTCCGTGGATATTTGATCCGCTTTTGCTTGAAAAAGCTGAAGCCTAGGGATTTGAGGGTTCCGTATCGATGTTTATTCGATAGTCAGGAATCATTTTCTTCGAAACCTTGAGTGGTCAATGTTACGGTGTTGGATGGAGGACTGGTTGAAAGTCCTCAAGTGGTACTGCATTACTGCATTATATATAACCTTGGGTTTATCTAGAAGAACTCATAGAGAATGCGCCTGGCATAACAACCCATTGGAACACCAACCGAAAAGATTAAAATATTATTAGGTTTGGTCTCCTCTGGAAATGTTATGATATAGTTCAGGACCTTGGTCCAGACTATTTTCCAGGTGCGCTTTCAAGCTCTGAGGGACAGCGGAGGCACAGAGGCAACTTTAAGAAAAGAATGGCAGGGTCGATTCTGACCCTGAGGTCGAAGTAGAGTACGATACATCGGTGTAAAAGATGGATCTGTCAAGTTGGTTATAGTATTTGATCGAAAGTCTTAACCGCTTTCTTTACTTACTTAACTCTCATAACGGAGGGCCCACGTTAAAGAGATTGGGCTCACAGAATACTTCAGGGCTGGAGTGAAGAGCCACAAAAGCACCTTAAGGAAACTGTATAAAAAGGACCGAGAACTACATATGGTCTGATACTCACTTCCTTGAAAAGAGGGAGACAGAGTAATGTAGGCAGCGACCGTTCAAGAAATGTAGCGGTTGACCGACCTTTTAAGGTAAAAGAATGAAGAGTAGCTAAATGAAAGAAGTGAAGCAATGCAGCGAAGGGGATCCCCATACGTGACAGGGGAGGCCCGAGCGGGCTAGCATAGTTTGAAATAGTCTGAACCGCGAGTCAAAGACCCTTTTTCATTGCCTTCCTTCTTCTTCGATAGCATCAATTAAAAGGCACTACTGGAAAAGATGGTCGAATAATCGGCTTCTTGCCCTAGGCCTAGCTAACGCGTATCCGTTTTATTGTTTTAAATAGTCTCTTACTCAGAAGTAGTACAGTTAGAAAGGAATAAAAAGATCTTTTTAATAGAGATATCGCTTAACCTTTAACTAATACAGAAAGAGCTTAACTGATTGCTCGAAAGGCCTTCTTGATCCAACTGCAACTGATTCACACGGGTCCCAGTAGGACCCTACCCACCAAAACTTTACGCACAAAGAGACCTGGAAGACAAACGAAAGACTGAAGGAAGATGGTAACCTATCGTTCTACAAAACCCCTACCGCTTTCATTGGTTAGTAGATCCCCGCATCATCGCTCGGGATCAGAGACCTTCATATTTAAGTACGGCTTTTAACCACACACAAAGAAAGGAGGGGCCTGTGTATGAGTGGCATCACAGACACGTTGACTTACAACTTTGAAAGATCAAAAACGTTTACCTTTTTCGAAGGGCAAGGGCGAAAAAAAAAAGTCCCCTAATGAATGTGTTCCCCTTCGTACTACAAAAAACACAAATAAAGTTCGAGTAAGTCTTTTACTATAGAATTCTTTCTTACTCTTACTACAATTTGATTCAACCTCTAGTAAGAAAGGGGAGGCCTACTCATTCCAGCAGGAGTGAGTGGGGAAAGGGAGAAAAAAGCTTTCACTTTAATTAAAATTCCTGCTTTTCGACCCAGAGGCTGAGGAAGCTACAGCTAGGTTAAAGCCAGCGGCAAGCGCACAGCCTACGCAATCGTATGGCTAAGTCAAAGCAGAAAGTCTTCTTTTTTCTCGGGCCGCCGATAGACCGGTATAAGGACAATCCTTTTTTATTTATTAGTCTCCCAAAAGGAAAGGGGGTGAAAAAGGACTCTGGCTTTAGCTTTCTCTCCTCTGCTCTGAGGAGGACTACTCGCTTGCTTCGACAGACGAACTTCTGCTAGATTCTTCATCTGATGAGTAGAAGACGCTTGAATGTAAAGTCTAGAAGAGAGAGATAGAGATTCTGCCCTCGTAGACTGATGAGCCTTAGCCATTGATCTCTTATTTCTCTTTGCTGCTGATGGCTGTACTTGGCGATGTACTTTGGCCATCTTGGATCCTTCTTTCTTTCTTCGAACTCTACTGATAAGAATCAAATGAACTCCGTCTTTCTCCTCGTGAACTTGGCCGACTTCCTTCATCAAGAAGAGACCAACCAATCAAGAGAAGAAGGAACCTACCAAGCCGAAATCGAGTTCCAAAGAAGGGGGCATTTTATTAGCTGGAATCCGACTTTGATGATAGCTTCAAGCGAAGGACATTCCCTTTCCTCCTTCATTATATTCTGAGGAAGAAATGCTTGCTGTTCGAAGTTCCGATCCCGGTTTAGCTGGAGTAGTCTATTCCTCTCTCTTCCTTATCTGTCTGATGGGAGGTGGGTTCCTCATGGAAGTCTACGGTTTCTGCTTAACCGGTCAGCTCGCCCGGGTTTTTCCCATCAACTAAAGAGCAAGGCGCTAAAGCCCTTTTACTAAAATGGCTTACCCAAGAGCTAACACAACTCTTTTCTTTTATGGTACTTCCAGGTAAAGCGAAACGATTACCCGAGACAGACGCTCTCTAAATCTTAGTCGCTATCTTTGATGAAGTGAAGTACCGTAGAAGCGGATTCTCTCTTCCTTTATGGTAGAACCAGAACAGAACCCTTTCTGGGGAACTTCGCTAACCGAAGGAAAGGAAAAGAGTGACTCTTGCTTAAACTTAAACAAGGGAATAGCATGGATCTGCTCCTCTTGACTACAAAGCTGCTGTCGCTCTTGCATGGGCGGATAGCGTTGGGAAGTGAGAAGGAAGAAACCCCACGCCTTGAACAAAAAGGGAACGATGAAGTTAGCCTAGCTTCGGTTCGGTCCCTCTTCCATTTCGTCTGCTATTCCTACGCCTTCCTACCTGTACTTTTATGCTTGCCTGGACTGGAGGAAGGAATTGGGCAGACAGCAAGACAGAAGGATTGAGAATCGAATCATAGAATAGAAGAAAGAGGGTGCATCTCTAGCCAAAGCAAAGACCGGCATTCCAGCTCTTCCCTGCTCACTCTTATCGGTCCTTCCTTCTGATATAGATATTTATATATTAGGATTTTTTTCATTAACGCCTTTTCTAGTTAGCGCTACGGGGGAAGATTCCGCCTCAACTATAACAAAGAATTCTTTTCAACCTAATTTTTTAATCAAAAGCGGTATTTTCAGCACTTGAACTCATACTCGTTGAAGGGAGTGTGTGGAGTCCAAAACCGGAAAATAGTAAATAGTATTATAGTCTTCTTCATCTGTCTTTCTCATATAGGTATAGGATGGTGGAAGGAAGTTGACTAGTTCATTTCTTTGATTTCCAGTGTATGATCGGTGGTAGGGTTTACTGAGCCCCTGGAACTCTTGGCTTGGAGGGCAGACCAATCTATCATACAGATCTGGCTAAACCTGGTAGATATCGATTTCAAATCCTTGCTGTATGGCCAGCTTTTGAGGGTTTAAGACACTTTAACAGTTTGCCTAGGGTGATTCGCTGACGGATCATGTAATTGCGTATATGACGATTGCAGTGAGATTTGATAGTTCCATTGTCCGGTCTCTCAAAGGTAGTTTACTTGCTTATTTGTCTAGAATAAGGAAGAAAGATGGGAATGTCAAACAAAGGAATCGAGAGATGAGTAGTTCCTCTGAGGGGCCCCTGGTCAGGGAGAGAAAACAGGAGTAGTTGATTCAGACTACCACGTGCTGGTATTGTTACGACTCACTTGGGACATTCCATCTTGATACGTGGCCGGGCTCTTACTAGTAGGCTTCGCCGCCGCCTTGGAATCCGTTCTCCTAACGGCAGGCTCGGAACTAAAGGAACTAGGCGTGGTTGTAAATCCTTTACTCATGGGTTGAAAATGAAATCAATGTTGTGGGTTGGAATGGAAATTCAATCAATGGGTTGCGCCGTGCTCGCCAGTGCTCTTTTATTGATTTCAAGAAGAGGGCTAAAGGCAAGGCCTGTCAGTTCTCATATCGAGGCCTTTCTTATTGGACCAACACAAGATAAGCGATTGCCTGACCTTTATTTTCATTTTCAGAGTCCCCCTCTCTCGAGGAAATAAAAAGGAGAAAGGCACCGGACGCAATTTCGGAGCCGGGTTAATGCCTCTAAAGATCGCTTCCTCTAATCTTTAGGGCTTGACTTACTGAACTTACCGCCTTCCCGTAACTCGCTACAATAATTCTTTCCCTTTTTGATTACCGGTGCCTGCGCATAGTCATTCTTATTACTCCCTGTGTGTCTGCTTCTTTTGTACATGTTTCGGTGGTGAGACCGGGAAGGTCTATGTCAATTTAGGCAACTACTACTCCCGTTCCAGCGCCTACAACAGGAGCTACTCATGCGTCTAGGGACTCAGGCGATGTTAATCGTTGTTCATTCTTTCCCAGAGTGAGTTCCGTGCGAAGTCTTTCCCGGAAGCGACCCTGCCTTCCAGCCTGCCATCCATCCGTCATCTAATAGTCGGAACTCGCCCGCCAGCGCAGCGTACCAACTGAAAGCCCACTCGGAACCTTCGAGTGAAGGGACTGAACGAGGCCTTAAGCGAGCAAGAGCGGCCAAAAGCAAGAAGTCACTTGCGAGCACGGGAAGTCAGGCGAGCCAGGCTCTAAGAGAAAGAGCCTTCCAAACCTTTCCTTGATCCTCAAAGGCTCCCAAAGGTCGAGTCTGGTGGGGTTTACATCAGTTGCTGTAAACCCTACCAAACGATATAATCAAATAGAAGGGCAGCAGCAAGACGAAAGAAAGCTTCGTCATAAAGCCAATCTCTTCTAAATAAAAGCTATTGTAAGATCGGGAAAAGCATTGAATTGACATTACCGATCAAGCACTCTGACAGTCCAATCAAATATCAATAAATTCACTGACGAAATTGAGTGAGGAAAGATCAAATGCATGCTATCTAGCCACATGTCTTCTTTCTTACATTCTCCCATCAAGACCTTTTCCAGCACTCGTTCAGGGAGAGCGGAGTGGAATTGGAATGAAACCTGATCTTTTAGCCTCGGGAACTCTGTCCGGCTTAGCTAAATGTCAAAGCCCGGGAAGGACGGAGGAAGAAGAGCGAAAAGCAACTATATTTACCGCTTCAATCATCTCCAAGGATAAGGAGGGAGAAAGGTTCAAAGAAAGTCGAACAAATAGAATCGGAGGTCTAACATTTGAGATTAGAATAGAAGGATTTATCCCAACCGATACTGATCTGAGATCAGCTATTTTAGCGAGAAAATGATCTCTCATTTCTTTTCTTAGCTTAGGGAGGATAAACCTTTTAAAGACGGTTTTTAGAAATTAATGGTGGAAAGGGGTAGTCAGTGAGGGGACAACTGAGGATGAAGCCCACACGGAAGCACGAAAGCAAGTCTCTGCATGTTCAGCGGAATTGGCTATGAAGTAAAGGCAGGAACTGAGATACTTACAATCTTACATCACGCACCACCCTATTAAAAAGATGAAGTCATCTCTCTTACAATAAAAAATCTATATTAGCATAGATGTCTTAGGGTAGTGATCCCCGGCCAGAAAGATTCCCGACCTGGGATAGTGGCGGGTAGAAGAGCAAGCTGAGTTTCCAGACTCTTGGACTATTAGGCACACAGTGAAAACTATGACTGGTCAGCTAGTCATGGTAGCCATCCCCTTACCCTTAGATCTATCATGGATTAGAGGGCAAAGCTCCTGGCCTTGACTTTATCCGTTCTGGACTCCACTAAATAAGCCCATCTTGGGCAGTTTAATACAGCCGCTTTCAAGTTTTTTCATTGCGCGTAGTGGGTCAACCAGGCTAGGTCCTCCCACTTCTTCAAACCGGGGCTTTGATCGAGATAGAAGGACAGAGAGCAAGGCTAGACTAGAGTATCTACTGATTCCTTGTTCTTAGGCGTCTGGTAGTGTGTGAGAGATTTCCTTTGTGCGTAGGTGCTCCACCTTGGGGTATAGGTGTCTAAAATCTCTTAATGTTACAAGTTCTTCAACGAGGGTTGTCTTCTCACTCGTATGTTAGGACGTTTCTGGCCTACTTATTTATAAACTCGGGATTTGGATCAAAAGAATTCGCATCGACTAGACTCCTCGGGTCGTTAGCTTGGCCCGGGGGGTAACTAGAACTACAAAAGCTCAGAAAAACTACCAGGATTGAAGCGGTTGTGGAATAGAATACCATTCACCCACGATCCGGGCCCGGGAAAGGAATCGCCGACTCCGCTGCGCACGGGAATGTAAAGCGCCCTGCTACGGTTGATGGTAGGGCTTGGGGACTTCTACTTCGGGGCTGAACATACCAACTTGAGTCGGATCAATAAGAACTATAAGTACCAGCTTTTGAATGAAAGAATTTCCGCTCGGAAAAGAACCCAGAACGGTCGATAGGTTAGGAAGGGAGGCACGACGCTCTTCGAGCTTCCATTCGGTACGTTACAATCTTCCTTTATAGAAGAAGCAGCGTCTCGCGGAAATGAATTGACCAGATCGATGGAATTGCATGCACGATGCTGACTCCTTGTCCACTACTTCTGTAGAACGAAAGCGATCGGACAAAGGCCTATGGATCACTGGCTGGCTTAGATGGGCTTGACTTAGACGGCTTAATAATATAATGGCTTAATCCGCATAATCTACTGAGGAGCAATAATGCAGGCTCAGCTGGGATAACAATTGGTGGAGGAACCGGTATGACCAAAGGAGTTTAAGATGGGATCGGTAGAGATTGACCTAAAAGACATCTAGGATCAACTGAACATAGGTTAGTGCTTCGCTTTCACTATAATATTTCCTCCTGTGCAATTTTGGCATATCATCAAATTCCAGTTTCCAGCCTCTCCTTATCAGTCGAGTTACTTTATACCTTTACTTTGAATCCCTTTCAGTGGGCAAAGTCAATCCATCAGTAAGGGGCGGAGGAAGCACTATTTCAAGTGTTCAAATTGGAAAAGAAAGATTACTCCTTCTCCCGCAGGAAGACGCAGGAAGAAAATAATCTTTTTCAAGCCAGTGATCAAGCTTAGTCAAATAAGGATTTTAGCTCAAAAGCTCCTTCTACTAAGGCTAGCCATAAAGTGAAAGAGTACTGGGCGCAGGCGAGCTAACAGTCTAGGGGCCCACCTTTTATACCATTAATAGCGTGTCTAACGAGTCTATCCGTCTAAGTCTCAGAGGAGTCGGGGACAGACCGATGTCCTTCCCTTGCAGGCATTTCATACCTGGGGCAAGCTCCATTTAAGCCAATGCCAGTCTTAGTTCTTCTCCCTTACCTAGGGGGTTTAACATAGATTGATTACCTGGAGAGCCTCTAGTCTCTAGCCCTGTACAAGTATAGGGTATTTTATGCTTTATGTACTATATTAGCGTATTACCAGTTGCCTTCCCCACCCTACGGACCGACATTACCTTCAAAATAATCAAGGTCAATGCCGGAGAAAAGCTTATTCTTGGGATCAAAGGCAAACCTTGTCCTTTCAGGCCAAAGAGTGCCCTGATTCCATTGTTCACCTCTAGAGTTCACAAACTCGACCAGGTGTCGGAAAGCGGCTAACTCGAACGTTTGAGCAGGAAAAGGAGACCTAATCTTGCCCAAATGATCCTTGTTAAAAGCTTTCCACAGATGGTGGAGTGAACAATAAAATAAGAGGCTTAAGCAAGGCACTTTTCCTTCTATTACGTCAACATCTGGAATCAAAGAAAACCTTTCCTTCTCCCAGCCCACCGCCCTCTCCAATGCTCTCTTCGCTGGTTGCTTCCCTGCCCGGTTTGATAAAAGAATATTCTCCCTGTTCTCATTGCCACCGCCCCCTCTAAGCCCTACCATCTGCCCATCATATAAGTCAATTGGTAAGCATGCGGCTGAACCAAGATAATTATCTTTATTGGCGCGCTCAATTTGAGCCGATTCTTAATAAGAATCGAGTCTTTGGTTATGTCTCGGGAGCAATTTCGCCGCCTTGTCCCTACTGCTGCCGGTCAGTTGGTTGACAACCCAGAATATGATATGATCTCTGGTTCACTAATGACCAAACCATAGGGTCATGGCTCTTTGCTACTATGACAGAATAAGTTTTCAAGGACATATTCAACAACTTCCGGCTTGCTCTGGAGCGTAGGAATCATACTCGATCCTCTGTGAAGGAATTCAATCTCAAGTCTTAGCTTTTTTAGCATCTTACCAAAAGGTAGTAAGACCATGACAGAATATCTTCAATAAATTTATGATGCATTGTCTGCTATTGGTTTACCGTTGAGTTCCCGGGAGATTACTCTCCATCTTTTTTTTTTGCAGGCCGAAGATGAGAGTTTTCTTACCTTGGTCTCTCATTCCGCAGCCCGGATCTGAGGACCATGCTTCTGCATCAGGTTAGAGCACCAGCTCTTCGTCAGCAGACACCTCTCTTGGTTGATCCTCCACAGGGCTCAGACCCGCTAATTCTCACCAGAACGAGGAATTAGACAGGGGGTCCACCCTACACTCATTTTGCTTTCCTCTTCCTTTCAATTGAGCCAATCTTTCGCTTTTCTCCTAATATTATTAATCTTATCATGAGTTGTGTAACGAACGTTAAGATGGCTCTTTTGGGAGGCCCCTCATTTTTTCTCCCCATCTCGTGGCCTCGTGTTGGTAAAGCCCTTATTTATTTGTTCTATGTATGGAAAGGTTATCGATGCTGATTGAGCAGAAAGTGCAGAGTGGAGTTTGGAAAGGTGTCAAGGCTTCCAGGGGTGGCCCATTCATATCACATCTGAAAAACGCGGATGATCTGCTGCTCCTGGGCAAAGCCACGGAAACTCAGCTAGAGGTCATGATGGACAGTCTGCAACTGTTTTGTGATGCCTCGGGACAGAAGGTAAACAAAGCCAAGTCACCTATCTTTCTATCCCCTAATGTTCCCACAGCTAGGGCCAGGCAACTAAGCAGCACCTGCCAGATACCTCTTGCAACTGATATGGGGAAGTACCTGGGTATCAAGCTGGTGCAAGGAAGAGTCACGAGAAGCTCTTTTGCAGATATTGTGGAGAAAGTCAACAGTTTACTGGCTGGAAAGCAAAGTCTCTCTGCAGAGCGACCCTTGTGCAGTCTCTTACGTCAGCCATTCCCCAATACAAGATGCAAACAATGGCATTACCTGCAGCAGTGTGTTCCGAGGTGGATAAAATGAGCAGTGAGCAGGAAGTTCCTTTGGGGGGATAGAGCTGAGCAAAAAAAGGGTCTACCTTGTTAAATGGCAAGAAGTTTGTCGAAGCGGTCTGGTTCAAGTACAGAATAGGGCCTTTCTTTCTAAGTGAAATTGGAAAGGGGACCAAGGACAAGAGTCCTTCGGGCTAAGTATCCACATGGGGATTCCCTGCTGAACTATAGACCGAAAGGAAAGATCTCTTACCAATGGGGAAGCATTTTGAAAGGGAATGATCTCTTCAGGAAACTTATAAGATGGAGAATTGCAAATGGATCAAGGGTGGACGCGGGATTGGAAATGAGACCGTCCTTCCACTAGTACAGAAGAGGGTGGAGCCAGAAGATGCTAATTTGAAGGTTGGTGACCTTCTAGATGAGAATAAAGACTGGGTACTGTCTCGCCTGAAGACCCCATTTCCAAGGAAAGTAATGAGCAGGATCTGGGCCTTACCTGTGGACAGAAGCAGTGGTGGAAGAGATGTCTTGCTTTGGGGGGCTTCTAAAGATGGGTCCTTCTCAGTCAAGTTGGCTTATGACCATTCGGAAGATGATAAAGGACCTCAGCCGAGCATGGGATTTAGGTGGATCTGGAAATGGAAGGGGCCCCAGCGCTTAAAGACTTTTTTGTGGCTGGCCTTTAGAGACAGACTGCTTACAAACTGTCTCAGAAAGAGAAGAGGAATGGCCCAGAGTGCTCGGTGCCCAGTCTGCCAAACTGAGGATGAAAACGTACTACACGTTCTTAGAGACTGCCTTACTGCGGCAGATTTTTTGATTTAATCGCCTCACCTCTGCTTTTTGGAATTAGGACAGGGAGACCTGGCTTCATAACAACGTCTCGGGAAGGATGAGGCCTGATAATGACTCTCAGTGCTGGTCTCTAGTTTTTGTCAGGCCCGCAACAGATTTTTCTTTTGAAAGCAAGGCAGTAGAATCAGCCACTCTGAAGTACCTCATCAGTCGAACCTGCAATGAAGTAGTGCAGGCCCCAAGTAAAGACCGAGAAGAAGTTATAGTTCTTGTCAGATGGGAGCCGCCGACAGGGGACTGGGTCAAGCTTCACTTTGATGGAAGTGTCATCTCGGTGGGCTGGAGCTGGTGGGCTCATCAGGGGTTCCCAAGGAGAATGGCTGGGGGGTTTTCATTCGCCTTCCAACGAGGACTCTCTCAGGTCCTAGTTTTATGGGAATCTCTTTTGATCATCGGGTGAATAAGCTGGTCCAGCATCAACATCATCCCCGGGCACTGGTTGTTGTCCCTCGCCTCTGGCTTGAAAGCAATAATTGATCGGCATTCTGGGTCATCTCATTTACAGCATTTCTTTGTCACGCTTCGAAGGGCCGTTTCTTTCTTCCATTGCGGACTTGTCTTTTGCTGAGGATTTTGTTCTCATTCTGCTTAAAGAGTTTTCAATGCTACAGCCAACTCAGAGAAAGATGCAAATAGTCAAGAAAAGAATGCCGCTACTATTGAATATGAATAGAATTCCTCGCCTAGAAGGAAGAAGTCTGGGGAGCCAAGTCACTAACTAGAGGAAGGGATGTCGCATATCAGCCTCAGCCTCAGTAGCAGTCGCACATGCGCCGTTAACACTGTAATCTAGGATGTCGCTGATGCGCTGTTAGGAAGAGAGGCCTTACATATGCAATTTTAGTGGCGAACTCAAAATAGAAGAGAGAAAAGACAAGGAAAGATTCTTCCCCCAGCCTAAGGACACCGATACCAGGGCAACGCATTCCTAACACTTCTTTAATGGAGGATCGGTATCAAGAGCAGGAAAAGCTTTTCTTCGAGTTGCAGGTGCCGCTGAGGAGCTCGGTTCGGGTACCCCCTTCTTTTAGAGGATCGGGGTTGAAAACAGCTTTACGTTAGGAAAGGGATGCGATTCCTCTCCTTTCAGTCGAGTCACTTCATACCTCTCGTTGAAAAGCAAAAGTTCTATAGAGTATAAGGCATATCCTGGATCGACTAAGCCGGAAAGGGTTCAGTATTTACTTTCACGACTATCAAGCCAGGAATGAGCTGAGATATCGGAGTTTCAATCAAATGAAGGATGCGATCCCGTAATAAGTGTTGGAGGGAAAGAAAGCATTCTCAGAAGGAGTGAAGCTCGGAACTGTGAGTTGAACTCTTGCCCGGGGATGCTCCCAATCGTTAATCCTCGGATGTGATCCAAAGGGATAACCAACCTCAACCGAATAAGCCGAAACCGTAGAAGAAGAAAGGGCAGAAAGCAAAACTGCTAGATCAGATGTTCCAGTTGTCGAGGAAAGCTTCTTCTTTACTTTAGAGGGGATAGCCGGGAGGGAAACTATCTTTTCTTCGCTTCTTTGATAGGTGTCTTAGCAGAAAGCTGAATTGATTGTGATTGACGTAGCTTCTTTCCTCAATTTACTTCTTTCTTACGAGATTACATCACATCTCTTTCGACTCTCTTCACTCCCTTCACCTCCTTTCACAGAGGGGAAAGTCTGACTCTTCCTATCGAGGCAGAAGCCTTTCGTGTCCTTTATCAAGGGAGGACTGACAAAAGAACCTCAACAGACTCGGGATCAGGATCCGATGCAACTCTATGTCGAGCGACTTTATCCCCTGGTCGAGTGACCTTCGTACCTCTCGCTTCTAGGACTAAGACCTGTGAAAGAAACTAGGAGACAAACCCCTTAGACTTTTCGGATTAACACGGAATCAATCTCTTACTTTCTTCACCGACATCTGCTTTCCTAGTGCCCACTGCATCATGAAAGCATCCTCCTTAGGGTCACAATCCCATCGCATCGATCTTTAACGGAATATCATTTAGTAATTAAGTCTCATTGCACCTCCCTAATCCTTTCCAATCCTTCTATACAATTCTTAGACCGGACCCACTCTGACTTCGTGTTCTAAGTTTCTCCTTTTCCTCTTGTATGAGAAGAAAACTACAACCTAACTGAAAAGGTTAGAATACGGATAAGATCAGAAAGGCTGAAGGATGGGACCCTTTCTCGAAAAACTCTTATTTATATACAAAAATGGATTGATGTACGAAATATTGATGTTAATCCCAACCTATTTTGATTCAATCAACAACCGATTCTCTTCCTGATGTCCGTGGGACTAGTCATTCCCGCTACGCACCTTGCCTTACTAGCTTTATTGTAATCCTCTTTTCCCCCCAATCCTCTTCTGCATCACCAATGATAGTTGACCAAGAACTCCTATTACCACTAGCACCGGTTACTGGAAAAGCAGAGGATTTCACTCTAACAACAGATATAGAGACAACAGCTCCTAATGGAACACTTTTCGAATCTGAATGCAGCAAAAATTATCTTTCCTCTGTGGCATTTGTCCCTTCTCCTAGAGTTCCCGGTGAGGAGAGTTGCCTACATACCTTCAGTGAAGAAGGGTCAAGTCGAGTGTAGGTCGATTCACATTTAGGGGTATTGGGGTCTCAACAGAGCGGAGCGTTGCTAGAGTAGGGGCGCGCTCTGCCCGGGTACGAGAGGCTCATGACATTGCTTCTCCTAAGAAAAGGTAAGAAGAAGGCTATGTATCCAGCTCTTATATACGAAACCGGTTGGTTACGGCTGAGGCGTATATTCGAGGTTCGTAGGTGGGTTCGGGTAACCACTTCGACGATACGGTTAGGAGCTACCCTTCAACATTGACCAGGTTATCAGCCGCAGGAAAGCGCAACTTTTGACAAAAGCAGATACTATATGCTTAACACATGCAAGTCGCACTGCACTCTCTACGGGTCACCCGCTAAAAAGAATCAAAGCATAAAATAAGAGCGATAGCGAGAGCGAGGCAGTTGAAGCAAGAAAGAAAGAATTGGAAAATATTCGACTGGAGTAGAAATTACATAAGCATAAGTAAGTAGTCGTAATTGGAAAAGATTCGAAGTAGGAACGAGTGATAACGACGTCTCGAAAGAAAGTTAGGGGTAGAGTGAATGAAGGAGTATAAATTGCCCCAAAGGCAATTGTAGACTATCAGACGGGGCCCTTCCATTCACGACTCTTGCTGCGGTCAGGCAAATTCATAAGTATTGTACTCCTCTTGCTCCTTGGCTTCTCCAAGGCAGGAGTGCGAAAGAATAATTTGAAAAGTGAGGTCCGACATCGGCACAAACAGGTAGATCAATCGTCGTTTTGAATAGCCATACTGGTGCTGCGGTAAACTTATGTTCTCCTATAGCAAGTGGCAGTGGTCGAACTGATATCTGATCAATAGTGATCTTTCAGTCCGGAACCAATCAATCTATCTAATTAGAATAAGGGTTCCTCCCGCTTCAATCCCGAAAGTCCACTTTTCACTGCCCGCATCACTTCAGCATCACTTTCCATTCTGTACTCCTTACTTGAACTGGCAAAAGCATCGCTTGCTCCACTCATTAATGTAATGCTGTAATGCCAGCTATGACAAATAGAGCTAGTCCTTGAAAGACAAGCTAAGCTAGTCCTTTAATTATCAAGCCAAGCTTCATCCCATTGAGTTGAATGCACTACTGCCAAGCTTCATCCCATTGAGTTGAATGCACTACATCAACGGAGCAAGAAGATCACATACTAAGCAAGCACTATCAAGAAGATCACATACTAATACTCAGAATTCAAAGTAAAAAAAGAATAGCCAGACAGACCAAAGAAGTCATATAGATAGAGATAGAGATGGAAAGGGCTCCGAGTAGAACAGATAGAGAAAAAAGAAGTATAGGAAGATGGAAAGGGCTCCGAGTAGAACAGATAGAGAAAGAAGTATAGGATGAAGTATGAAGTATAGGATCCGCTCAGCTAACAGCTAAAGCATACGATTCTAGATAGCTAGGGAAGTAGACCATTCCTCTTCAACTAAAATACGATTCTAGGGACCATTCCTCTTCAATGGATTGGGCACAGACAACGGAGAAGAGAAAGAAAAAAAAACACAAGACTGGAAACTAGATTAGCACTTCTGACTCTTGAAATATATAGAGATTGGATCTTCCTTCTATTTCTATTGTATTATGTCCTTACTAAGGAACTAGAGGTCAAGGGATCGAACTTCTGTCCATATGGAAAGAAGTTCTTTTTGTTGAAAGAGTGAATTGGATAAGGCTTATCTATACTATATAGAGAATGAATGACCTTCCTGTCGGCTTCAGATCACCGGCCCTCCTAATCCTGCTCTTTCTAGGGATGGCGGTCGGGCGGGACGAGAGTGAGATCTCAAAACTACCTAGCGATCGCGGACACAGAATTGGATGCCGAACCAGTGGGCGCCTATCTCTTGCTTTAGCTCTCGCGTGCCTGGTCGGAAAGAACTCTTCCCAATTTCGGGTTGATTATGGTTTTGAGTCCAAATACAAATATCTCTAGCTCTAAGATAGGTGCTTATTCTTCCCTCTTGCAAGAAGTATGAACTAAGCTCGTCCCGTGGGAGATCCCACCAAAGCCCTTAGGTTAGGCACCGGATCACTACTGAACTGGGGTCTTGGAAGCGCTATCCCTGCCCGTCCCTTCTTTCTTTTTTCATCCCTAGCTGGGTCGAGCAGGTCAGATAGTTCCAGCGGTATCGCCAACCGTCGCATGAATAGATGCCTTTCTGCCCACGGAGCGGTGCTACGCGAGTAGGATCAGCAAAGGAGATCCATTGAATGGGCTTCTCAGCAATAGCAATGGCACGGAGGCTCCAAGGAAAGGGAGATCGGAGACCTGACGGAAGGAGCAAACGGGCGAGTGACAACTAAGCAGAGCGCTGTGGCCCGCGACGTAGAGTAGAATATCGCAGTTCAGAATCGAACTTAGAGTTCGTCTTGATCCGGGTCAGTTAGCTAGCTCCCAGTATGCTACAAGTTCCTCTCTCGTTCGGGGTTTGGGCCGAGTTCATATCTCTTCTCTTCTTTATAGAAATATAAGTAGTAGTTCAAGACCTACCCTGTCCCATGGGAATTCAAAAGCGGAATAGCACTCTGGATCTGTAGGCGAAGAACAGTACAGCAGGTCGTGGTAGGTATAGGTAGGAGCTGAACGAAGTGATTCAGACTTTAGTTATTAGTTGAGTTGAACGGGCTATACATCTGAAGCGTCTGCTTCTATTAGAAAGAGTTCCCAAGTTCACGCCCCCTTCGCAGCTCTTTCATTCCACTACTGGCCCGACCCCACTGGGCTCAGCAGTTGCTTCATTTCCTCCCTTTTCTGCCTCTATTATGCGTATTGGCTTTCTATTCCTCTACTCTATCCTTTCCTTTTCCCGTGGAGATCGGGCGCTCTGAGCTGTAAGAGAGTTTCGCCCCCCTCGTCTTGCCGGCACTGGGCTCTTTCGTCCCGCACATTGGTTCCGAGTCAGGTTACTTGACTAGTTTTGGTAGCCTTACTCTTAACTACACTAAGAAGCTTTCACTCACGTGGAAGATTGATATTGATTAAAGGAAATTCAATTAAAGACGCATGTGTTAAGCATATAGCTGAAGCTTAGTGAAGCTGACGACATGGATGATCTGCTTAGTTTAGTGAAAAGTAGGGACTTTTCTTCAATCAATCTAGCTTGTATGTAGGTTGGTTTTGGGGAGAGAAAAGGAACTATGATCCAAAAAGCATCCTGTCCTTGCCTGGCTTCTGGGTTTAGGGAGAAAAGGAATTATGAAACAAAAATGCATGGCTCACAGTCCACCATCTAAAGAAGTGAAAGCTCCCACTAAAGTTCTAAAAAACCTTCGAGTTCTCTTTCCAATAGGCCGTAGATTCATCCACTGGTCAACGTCCTCAGAAGCATCTTCCCCATGGAAATCAATATGTCTGCCAATTCAATCTACCCCGGGGTCCTTTGCTTTTCCAGAAAGCTAAGCCTGGAACGTATGAGTTCTGGCCACTGCCTCTTGATCCTCCTAGGGCACTTCAAGTCACCACTCTATTGAATCATAACTAGACCTATGAATTTAAGGCAGAGCTCACAATAGATTTAGCGACCGTCAGCATCTCTAGAAAAAAAGAGGAGTCAGTCTCTGTCGCACCTACTAAATCCACCCTACTTTCTGCAGTCATAGTCCGATTCGGCAGATTTGCTCCTTTTGGTCGTGAACTCTTAGGGCCAGAGTGTCTTCAAATCTTGACTATTTCTCTAAATCAACTTATCGCACCTAAGCTCCTCCAGCTCACATTGGCTATGTATATAATTGATCAATTGACGTTAATTAATAATAAGTCCTGGGGAGGAAGAAGATTCCATTCCTCCCGACCTATTGAACCTATGAAAGAGAAAGGGAAAGAAGCAGGCCCCGTAGGATGCGATTGGTGCGCGGTGAAGCATTTCTTTTCGTTTCATAAGAAGAGTGGTAGAATGATCTTCGGCGGTCTCAGCATGGTCGGCACGTCGGCTTGTGTAATAGGGATCGGCCAACTGCATCTCTTAAGTCGCCAGGGGTCCGGTTCTAGCTTCGCCAGTCACTCTTTTCCAGTTCCCTAAGAGTGGTCTCAGAATTCCCAGAGCCATCAAATCCAAAATCTTAAGAAACTAGGCCGGTCGGGGAGAGGAAAGACTTGAGAGTGTCTCTCTTGCTAGAGAGGGGACTCAGGATCGTAGGTGTTCTGATCTGTCTTCTTTTCTTTCAATGGAATGGGTGGAGTGTGGCAGCGGCTGGGCGTGAGGAGATTTCATCATTCTATCAAAGTCTATAGTAGGAGTTCAGAGATGAGGGTTGGGGTCTCGAGAGACTGGCACAAGTATGGAGGGCGAGAATAGAATGGCTCAATGGGAGAATCTGGTCCGAGTCAAGGGCAGGGATGAGAAAGCTCCCCACCTAAGCAAGGGTGCATCAGCTGGAGCCGGTCTATAGCCTCCCTCTCGCGCGAAATGAGTTGAAGGCGGGGGTCCGTAGATAATCTCTGTAGAAGCTCCTATTCAATGATCACTCTTTCAGTCGAGTAGATCTCATTCCCTTACCTGTGCTTTTCTTTTAGTCCTACTCAACTCATTCTCTTTTTCAAAACTCAAGATTAGTGCCAGCTAACGAGACTTAACGTCAAAGGCCAAGCCCAGCATTCAATAAAAGTAAAGTACTTTCGTAGCCGCACCCATTAGAGTCGGACTTGAGTTCCAAGGGGATAGGAAGAGTGGCCTGGCCCTACTCTTAGTAGCTCGCTAGCAGAGTTCGGTCTCCTGGGCCCACTACTCTCAGCTGAACAACTAGGCCTAGGCGGGCACTGCCTTCTACTAAAGGGGTCTTCGCTAAATGGCAGTGAGCCTTTCGCTTTCGGCGTAGGTTCCTCGCCTATTCGCCCTATCCATTCCGATGGCTGACTTCCCATGAGCACAGCACTACTGTAATGATATGAGATTGAGCACCGACCGCAATTAGTCAATTCGATGATATCATACCATAGTTTCAATAGTCGAGATGAATAAGTGCCCTTTGCAAGAGGCCACGCCTGGAGCTGCAAATCATTCCCTTGACCTCATATAGGAAGTTATCGTCATGCCTTTGCTTTCATTATAGTTTGGAAGCGAGGAAGCGAACTCTCCATTGTACCTCTCCGCCCAGTGAAGCTTGAATCGGTCCGCCCACTTCTCGCTCTTTCTTTTCTTTACTTTCTCCCCGATGATGCTTGATTCTATTCTTTCAGCGTCGCTACCTCCGCCCGCTCATACTACCTCTTGAGAGCTAAGACTACCGAAGCCCTACTCTTGATCTCTTTCCCCATCCCTGCCCTCACAGTCCGAGACCAGTCCTCTCCTTCTCGTGTTCGTCTTCTCGTTCAGTCAGCCAATCGAAACTCATGCCAGGTGCGGTCCGGGAAGAAGATCAGGAAGCCGAAGCTAGACTAGAGAGGTGCCAGAGATCAGCCAGGTAGCACACGAATCATCTCCAGGCTTCGGACCGACTCGGGGAAGCTACCTCGGAGGGTTCAATTCGATTGGATACGTGATCGGTTTGGGTTCGATTCCTGCTATGCCCCTTCTACTATTGTAGTAGTGCCCACGGAGCGGTAGATGGTTTCAATTCACTGATCCGGGTCCGCTCTAGTTCTAGTTTGCAAAGAAGTAGCTTTGGCTCAAGCCCCAGGTCACTGGCACGCATGCCATGTCGAAGCGGAGACAGCGAGTAGAAGGAGCAGAACTGACCTAGCAAGTGTCAGGAGCGAGAGAAAGTCAGTGGAAGGAGCCCATTCAAGGAAGAGGGACTCTCCTCCTACTAAAAGAAGGAAAAGAGAAAGCAGCCCATGATAAGCAAGAGAGGAAAGGAAGAGAACTCAAAGCGAGGTAAGACGAGCCGGTTATAGGCTGCTAAGTTGGGGACAGCGAAATCAAAGCAATCCCCACCCGAGCCAACCTACTCAATCTTCTTTTTTGCTTCAAATTGTCAAATTCACACACTTCTGCTTTCAAGTGTCACAGAGATGCTATAAATTGTCTCGTTTTAACACTAGCTCAGCACGGGCAAGTTTGAGTAGCTACCTGCATTCAAGTGTCAGACCAATTAGCCCAGTTTGTTTAAGTTAAGAACTCGACCGGTTGCTATGTCGCAAGTTGCCAGATTCAGACTGTTTTCCCCAAGAAGCAAGATCATGAGTAGCTCAAAGCAAGAATCATGAATAACCCGTACCCACACCACACCCAGCTTTGCTCTATGTGGCACGGCAGTAAGTAATTAGCCATCGGGAGCTTAGCTTAGTCAACTATTGAAAGCCTAGCTCGCCTGGACTGCGAACCATCTCTAGCCTAGCTCGCCTGGACTGCGAACTATCTCAAGCCTAGCGAAAGTTGGTCAGTGGTCAGTAGCCTTCCGTCCAGCTCGTGAAAGTCGTGAAAGGCAAGATGCAAGATCAGTAGCCTTCCTTCCAGCTCTCATTGGATTAAAGGGGGAACTCCCGGACTCCCTGACTTCTGCATAATTATAAGAAGATCTACAATCAGACAGACCTACTCTATCTGCTAGCTGCGTAATTATAAGAAGATCTACAATCAGACCTACGAGCTGCATCATGAGAATAAGCTCTACAATCACAGACCTACGAGCTGCATCATGAGAATCAGATCTAGAATCAGACCTACTCTACTGGCTGCATAACGAGAAGAGGCTCTAGAATCAGACCTACGAGCTGCATCATGAGAATCAGATCTAGAATCACGGAACTACGAGAGCTGTATAACGAGGATCTAATCTATAATATCTGACCTGACAGACCTACGAGAGCTGTATAACGAGGATCTACAAATGAGGATCTACAATCATCAGACCTGGCTGCATCACGAGGATCTAGAATATCAGACCTACTAGCTGTATCACGAGGATCTATACTATAATATCTGCTGACCCTACCTGGCTGCATAACGAACGAGAAGAGGATCTGCACCTACCTGGCTGCGAGAAGAGGCTCTAGAATCAGACAGACGCATAACGAGGATAGGCTCTACAATCAGACATACCTGGCCACGGAGACCTATTATGGGGCGCTCACTCTTATAGGGCGCTCACTCTTGGGACCGACTAAGAAGATCGGTCGGCGGGTGTGCTCTTCCCCCTTCACCCTCAAGCAACTCCTGGCTTAGCTTGGGTCAGCCTCCTTCATCAAGCAATCCCTAGCTTGGGCCATCTCCCCTCAAGCAACTCCTAGCTTAGCTTCCGGTGCTGATGTGGACTAGACTCACCTCTTCCACTGCCCTGATTGAGGAACACAAAAACCGATGCGTGGTTCCACTGCCCTGAGAACAAGTCGATGCTGCGATGCGTGGTTCCACTGCCCTGAGAACAAGTCGATGCTGCGAGTGGAATGAACGAGCCAACCTTAGATTAGAATGATTATTCACCCGAGAATGATTACTCCTCATTAGTTAAAGCAGTAAAGGCCGATCCCAGGCACTTATTAGCTAAATCCAACCCGAGAATGATTCTCCTCACTCATTAACTCATTAGAAAATCTCATTATAAAATGATGCTCATTATAAAATGATGACTCCAACCCGAGATTAGAATCTCCTCCCTCCAAACTTAGCGAGATTAGAATGATGACTCCTCCATCCCGCCAACCTTATTAGATTAAGTTCAGAATGCTTGCTTTTGCTTAATAAGTTTTGTAAGTTCAGAATGCTTGCTTACTTGACTCCTCCAACCCGAGAATAATGCAAACCAGTCCTCCAACCCGAGAATGCTTCCTCCAACCCGAGAATGCTTTTATTCCTCCAACCCGAAAGGGCAAACCGGGGACAGTAGACGTGTTCCTGTCCGACCGAGTTCCTGTCCGACCGAGTGTTCCTGTCCGACCAGCTTTAGACTTCATTTGCTAAGTGGGCTAAGACATCGCGAGCCAAACAAAGCAGCCTTTAGTCGTGTTTATTCCTCCTGCCTATCACTATCAATCATTCCTCGCAGCCGTGGAAGTCAGTGTTCTCCGCGGATAGGAAGTTTTGTTGGTGTTCTCTAAGATTCAATAACATGGCATGGCTAATTGGCTAAGGTAAGGATCAAAGGCCAGTGTCGCAAAGCTCTCCATTGCTAAAAGGTAAGGTTAGCGCTCTCCATTGCTAAGGTAAGGAGCAAACTTAGGTACGAGGGAAGACCCGACCGACGCATATGGGCGGGGCGGGGCTCAAGTTCGTTGAGCAGTGTCGCAAAGCTCCCGAAGGAACGAATGCAATGACGTGTGGAGCTGGAGGTCGAGACTTGCCGAAGGTCGGTCTATCCCAAGGAACGAATGCAATGACGTGTGGAGACCTTGGAGCGGGTGAGACTCCCCTCGTTCTTCTATTAATACACGGATCACACATACCGATCGGATAGAAAGGAAAGAATGCCTACCGCTACGTGGGACTTCCTTTTCTGCTAGACCTATTCCCGAAGACCACCACCTTACTTAGCTCCCAAGAGGACGCGAAAGGGACAACTTGGCTCCTAGAAAGGCCATGGTCGAGACCGGACAAAGTCTACATGGTCGATAAAGACAAAAGGAACTATGGTCGGGGAAGGCTAAGGCTGGGCTACTAAACCCGGTTCCGCTACTTCCCTTTCATTGGGTTTGGTTCGCTTCCAACGACGGACGTTCAACTGGTCTCTTCTAGGCTCCACCGGGAACGTGAAACTGGTCTATAGCTCCCAGGTCTACGCTCCACGGGTCACTATGCCTAGTCTCTGGTCTCTAACTCCCAAACGGTCTATAGGCTCCACCGGGGACGTTCAAACGGTCTATTCTATGGTCTCTAACTCCCCACTGGTCTATAGCTCCCAATGGTCTCTAGTCTACGGACGGGAGCAACGACGTCTAAGGTCTATAGCTGCTGTACTATTGGTCTATTGGCTCCCACTGCTACTGGTCTATAGCTCACACGGGTCACTACGCCACAGCTCCTACTGGTCTATAGACCGAAAGGGACAAATATCAAGACCGCTCCCACTAGTCTATAGCCCGAGGGAAGCTCCCACTGATCTATATATAGAACGACTAGAACGGGACGGACGAAGAGACCTATAGCGCGGAACGGAGATCTACAGACTGCTCCCACGACGTCCAACGAAGGGACGAGAGCTGGTCTCTAACGTCGATAGGCTCCCACTGTGCTGCTGGTCTCTAGCAACGACGATCAATAGTCTCTACGCTCCACGGGTCACTTCTACTGGTCTCTCCACCGGGTCACTTCTACTTCTACGCTCCAACTGGGAAAGGAACGAGCGGTGAAGTCAAGTTCAGAGTTGTTGTTGTCAAGTTCGGGGAAGTGGATCGGGACAACTTCGGTGGATCAGCGAGAGCGAGTCGGGGCGGTCAGGGCGGTGGGTGGGTATAGTCAAGCTCGGATGGAATGGAAGAGATAGGGATCAAAGCGAGGATGAAGATGGGGAATGGAAGTCGATAGCAGCAGTCCCTAGTTTAATCTAATATCACATAATTGGATGGTAGGAGATGGAGATGGGGAATGGAAGTCCGTCGAGTTGTCCCGACCTACTATCCCAAGTCTCTGCATTGGATGGGGAAGATAGAGCTAATTGGATTGGATGGAGAAGTATAGAAGATGGCAGCCTTCATGAAGCAAAGAAGCTAAGATAAGTTAAAGTAGAGTCGGGTGAAGAAGTGGAGATGTTCCAGCTGAGTCAGAGAGAGGACTGCTAGTGGAGTCCCACGGAGCGGTGGAGAGATAGGACTGCTAGTGGAGTCGTAGGTGCGGAGAAGGGAGCGGTAAGAAAGATAGATGGATTGATAGGAGAGGTGGATCAGGAAAGGACAGCTAGGGCTGCTAGGGAGTGATAGGTGCGGGAAGACGTAGCGGGCGGCTTTTAAGAAAGATCATCAGGCGCGGCGAAGAAGAGGAAAGCAAGTACGTGGCTCCATTTTCATACATAATCCGCGTTCGTAAATCGCGATTCTTGAACAATTCCCACGATTTCTGTTGCTCAATTAAGTGATCTATTCGGTTGTGCCATTGACTCTTTCTGTTCGGGTGCGGTTGCGAGTAGAAGGTGGGCCTACTTCTGAATTCAATGAATGGTAGCTTCATTCTACTATAGTTGCATGAAGCTGACCCTAACCCTAACTACTGACGTCGCTGGGGCTTCAATTTCCTATCTTGTTACTGTTGTCAACTAATCTTTATATTTCGATGCTGGCAAGTCCTCCCCTTACTACTATAAGAGTGTCAGTAAGAATAGCTATAGCTGGGATCGGCTAACCTAGTTATCACGGGTCGTGTATGTTCATCCCCGAGTCTAATGCAGTAGTTAGATCACCTGTTGAAACTATGATCTTCCGTATTAATTAATGACGCTTCCCATTGGCTTCAACTATGATCTTCCATATTAATGACGCTTCCCGTTGGAGTGCCTATCAATGAAGCGAAGCGGAAACGGGTTTAAACCAGATCTCATGCATGCCGAAGTTCAAGTTCCCAGATCGAAGCCGAAGTTCAAGTTCCACAGCTATAGCTTCGGAGCAGAAGTAGTGGGCAGAACCGAGAAAGCATGTAAGATCCACGAATCGCAGCAACGCCGCCAGTAGCGTCATCCAGCCCGAGCTCTACTTAGCAGCTATCGGACCCTGTACTAGGCACTTAGAGGTTAGAGATCCCAGGTCAGGGCTAAAGGTGGGAGGTCTCAAAGGAAAGAAAGCTGGGGTGGGAATTGATAATTGAGTTTCGAAGTTTAGGAATTGAGAAATGAGCTAGGACTCCGAGTTCGAAGTGACGCGTAGGTACCGTACCGATCGATAAGTGAGCTTTTTAAGGTGCCAAAGAAGATAAGTATAGTCTAAGGGGCACAGGGACAGAGACCCGAGCTAGGAATCCGGTAGGCAGGGTAATCAGAAAGTTGATCAGGGCGGTGGGTATAGTGGTGAGCTGAGCTCCTAGTTAGAAGTCGGCGGATAAAGTCTGCCGTTGCTTCATTCCTCGTTCGAAGTCTGGGGTATGGTAGTTGAGCAAGCCAAGCCCAAAGAAAAGAAGAAGGGAGAAGAAGGGAATGGGAGGTACTTCATTGTGGCCCGCGACGTGTAGACGCATATAGGAGGGGATCAGTGATAGGCGGAAACCCGCATCCGCCATTGGAACGAGAGGTGCAGTGCAACCCGGCAGCGCTAGCTAAGTATAGTAGTTTAGTTTTGACTCGCTCTTCAGAGCTAAACGAAGCCCCTCTTTACTGTACTGGTCTTTACTCGAACCTTGACCCTTCCATTCCAGCCTTGGACGTGGAGGATCTTTATTAACATCGCCTCGGTCATCCAGCATTAGCAGTTAACTATGTACTATGCGGATCTAATCATTCCCCACTTTAGACGAGTTCAAGGAGCGAAGAGACCTAACCCACCAAAGAAAAGATGCTTGACGTGCTATCCCCACAATAGATTCATGAAAGGAGTAGGTGGAGTAGACTAGCTGAAGGAACGCACTCGGAATAGAGATGCTATTGATTGATCGCGACCTATTGAATGCTGCTTCTTTAAGCCAAGCAAGCCCCCGGAACCCTCTTTGGGAGCAGAGAGCTTACCTATATATTTCTCTTATACGCTTCCCTTACTTATGTCTTATACCTTCCTTTCTTACGATTCCCCCGGATACCTCGACCTTATGCTACGTAGAGACCAGCCCTTATAGATCTGAGACCTTTCCCCCGATGCTGCTAACCCCTTAGACCTAGGGCAGCCTTATCGAACCCGTGACCATATTTTGCTTGAAAGAATACGTTTGACTCTACTCTTTTAGTACTAACTGTCCAACCTATCAGTCCTTCTTCTTTTTCTTTATGCCATCTTTGAACTTCGTCCAAGCAGTCCATTCGCTCACTTGGGATCCCGTGCCAAGTCCATTCGCTCACTTGGGATCCCGTGCCAAGTCGTATCGCTTTGTATATAATGACATCCATTCAGATATGAAACGGATGCTTCAATTCAGGATTCGATCGCACAAACAAATGCATCCAACAAAGAAGTGAGCTACGAAGGACGGAATTGATTGGAAACGCAAGGACTCCACGACTCCATTGATTGTCTTTCTCTGCTTTCTCTGGTGGAACCAAGATCTTTAAAAAGCGGCAGATTTGGACTCGAGAGGCGCAATAGTTGGTGCCGGCTTTCTTATCTTAAATCGCCGGCGCTCCTTCCTTTCAGTCGCGCTGTTCCGAGCTCCATTCACCCGAACCATTGAATGAACTCCATTCTCAAACTAAACTGCAGCCCTGACTTCTAAACTCAATTATCAATTCCCACCTTTAGCCTGGGGTTAAGGGGTTTTCTTCGAGTGTAAGGAATAAAAAGCCCTAGCCTAGTCTCTGAGTTCTGCTTCAAAAGCATCATCTTATATTAGAATAGAAGAACGAGGAGTGCGAATGGGACAGGCGAGTAAAGTAAAGACGAGAGGTGCTACGCGGATCTAGCCCCCTGGCAAGTAGGATCGATTCATGATTCATTTCCATTCACTTCATTTCATTCTTAGCTCGGGTCTAAATACATACCAGTCCTAGGGCCCCATCAAAGGTAGGCAGGGGAATCAGTCTATCTTAGCTCTCTAAGTTTTTCGAATCACGTAGGAACAAGCACCAGCGTCGTCAAGTAAAGGTGGGTGGGTTTAGAGCATTTATTTGGGCTCAGCTCCGGGGGAAGTCTTCAGTGGTCTTCGGAGAGCAGTCGGTTCATCCAACGAAGAGGGCTCAAGTGATTGAGATACTATGATTCCATGCTCGGAAGGACGGGCGGGAGTGATTGATCCGGCTAATAGGTGGAGTGAATCAAGGAGCGAACGATAGGGACACGGAGCTCCCAACCAACTACTTGCGGGACGAGCTAACCACCGAGTTTGCGCCCAATTATCTCCTCTTTTGGGTCGAACTTTACTTTCATGGAGCTCACACGACGGACAAGCCTAAGACCCCAAGCCCAAGCCCAAGATGAACACTGCAGCCCTTGGATCTGGCATGCTTAACGGTACCAACTCCTCCTTCGGTGCAATCGAGCTATCTTAATCTTAAATAAAGCACCGCTCCGTTCTCTTATCCTCCCATTCCCACTAGTCGATCGGACCATCCACATCCACTTCGTTCGTTCCAGTCTTTGTCTTTCTTTCGAGTCTTTCTTCTTTAATTTCCAGTCTTCATGGGTCGGTCGGGAGAGGATAGGGAGTATGAGGAGAGGATAGGGTGTTCAGTTCAATAGAGTAGATCAGTGTATGCAGACGAGGTAGTTCTATATAATATATAATACTAGAGATCGCTCTGAAGAGCAGAGGTGAACGAATGAAAGAAACGAGTGGACTCAATGAATGAAATAAACAAGTTTTCTCCTAATTGGTTCGAAGGAGATTCTTTAAAGTCTTTCTTCGGAATGGAATGAATCAACTAAAGAGTTTATCCGCTCACTTCTTTTCTATACCTACCCCCGCCCCAAAGAAGGGTGGGAATGAAGTTCATCCGACGTCCAGTCCAAATCAAATAAATGAAGTTCATCCGACTACTATAACTATAATCTATAATAAAGAAGAAGGTCTAGTGGGCTAATAGTCTGCGTCGTAAAGAGCTCCATGAGCGATTGTCCGCTACTGGTTAGGGACGGATAAGAGGTGAGGTTCAAGCACCAGCAGGAACAGCTATTTTAAGGTAGACCGAAGGGAGAGAGCAGACTTCTTTCAAGGACTATCGGAATCGGATACTTGACTATCAATCCCGTGTGGGGTGCAGGCAGAACGCGACTGACTGAAAGGAGCGACATTCCATATAGTATAGAAGTGAGCCAGGTCAAGGCACCAGGATAGGGTGAAGTGAGCCAGGTCAAGGCAGAGCATAGAAGGGAGCAGGGTTTAGCAGAACCGGGTCAAGGCAGAGCATAGAAGGGAGCAGTTCAAGGCTAAGGCGGAGATAGGCTACTAAAGCGGGGCAGTGCTCGATGCGCAGTCCAGTCGACTGAAAGGTTCGAGTAGCTGTAGCTCAGAATGAAGTCTCAAATGGATGTCTTAGCTTAGGGCTTTTAGGGGCTTTAGTTGGTCTTGGTGGATCTCATTGTCCTGCTTATTAGGTAAAGTGGCTTCAAAACAACTTCATCTGTCATCACTCTTTCCTTATCTCATATATATGGAAAACCTGTGATTTAGATTCTATGAGCGAGGGACCCCCTTAACCCCCCGCTTCATGAGCTTTAAGCTCCTTCCACTACTGGGAGGCTCAGCTCAGCCCTTAGATGCGTCCCAATCGGGCTAGTCGGTGAAAGAGGCCTAGCGCTTAATTAATTCCCATACGTCCCAATCTACGCGAGGTGATCAGGGAAACCCTTACTGACCCATGAAAGGAGACCCATTCAGTGAAGCGGAGGAGACCCATTCAGCAAAGAACCAAGCCCATGAAAGGAAGTTAAGCCAAGCAAAGCAGCCTCTCCAAGTAGTGGGCCTTATACTCCTATCTACTCTACTAGTGAACCGATCGATACGATAGGACGGATCTCTTTCTTCTTTACTCTCCGCGATGATTAAATTGAAATTGAAGTGAGGGAAGACCCGACGCATATGGGAGGGGCTAAGACACGACGAGCAAATGCAATGTCGCAAAGCGAGTGAAACGAAAGACTCGCCTATCCTAAAAACAATGACAAAAAAGTAGACGAAGAGGCCAATGTCCTCTTGTTGTCAAATTCGTCAAAAAGAGCGCAAAAAAGTAGACGAAGAGGCCAATGTCCATTGAATGTCGCCGACAATGACAAAAAAGTAGACGAAGAGGCCAATGTCCATTTGTCGTCAAATTAGACATGAAGACCAACGGGAGTGCCTAAGACTCAAGTTCAAAGGCAGGCTCCGTCCAAGGCTTCATTCAAAGGGGCAGGGTTCGCGGTCAAACAAGTGCCCGGGTCACGTTACAAGGGGCCGGGTCAAGGGTCGTACTCCAAGGCTTCCAACGGGTAAAGGGTCCAATAACTCATTTATCAACTACACATCTTCAAATCAAGTACTAAACTGAGAACTTATTAATTCATAATCTCACTTCATTCAATCAAGCACTCGGGTCGTTGCGAGGTGAACTGAACGCAGGTCGGGTCCTCATTCAACGGTCGGGATCAGTGTTCAGTCGGGTTAAAGTAAGGATTCAAGATTAGCAAACTATACTCACCGACCTACTTGTCCTGTTGTCCCACTTAGCCTACTACACCTCCCTAACCTCCCTTTCCTATGAGACCAATGTTCTCTAAGCACACCATTAGCTACTGTCCGGTTCGCAAGCAAGCAACTGTCTCACACCAACTACATTAGCTCCTCAGTAGCCGGGCACCAATAAACCTAATCTGGCTTGGTTACTTTTATTGTCTTGATTCTGGTTCTCCTCCGAGCTCCTCTCTCTCTCGACTTTTGATCTTATCCTCTACTGGTCTTCCTTGATAGCATTTGCATTCGCTCCTTCCTTCCTTCTTCTTCTTCTTCTTGCTTTCTGCGCCTTAGCCTTGAACTGCCTTCCCTCATATGCTTCTGAGCTTGCCACTCATATGCTTCTGCTTCTGCCTTTGCGTCTCTTTCCTCTGCTTCTGCTTCCCCTGAGCTTCCCTTTGTTAGGGGTCCCACTAGTAGCTTCGTTACTTCCTTCGCTTCCCTTTGTTAGGGGTCTGCTTCGTCGGACTAGGACTAGCAATGGATTAGTTGACAACTTCTCGCTGATAGAATGACTACGAAATGCGAGATTCAATGGTTCGGTGCCTACTGAGTGCTCGCAACTACTAAGAAAGAAGACGCAACTACTAAGAAAGAAGACGCAACCACATCTCATAAGAAACGCAACAGAACTTGTTCGCGGATAGGGCCTGGAATAAGTAAAGTCACCTGGGCTCCCCTTGCACGACAGACAACAAACACACCACAGAGAAGCTCCCACGAGTCACGGCAGCGAGTCAAGAGAAGAGTCAAGGGGCTAGCTCCCACGAGTCACGGGTCTAGTCGCAGAACGGGTCCAGCTCCCACGAGGCACGAGGCACTACCCGACGTCGATAGCACGAGCTCCCACAAGTCCCACTCTAGAAGCTCACACGAATGCCTTGAATGCCGACCGACCGCGTAGTGGGTCAACGAATCAAGTGTCTCGCTAGCTCTCCGCGTAGTGGGTCACGTCACCCGCAGCTCAGAATGAAGTCTTTAAACGAAACTCCTTACCTCGAGTTCCACCAGGCTTCCCTCAGTCTGAGCGCGACTGACTTAAAGGAAGGAGCGCCATTCCATATCTCTTTATCCGCGTCCAAGGATCCTTCGCTCATTCCTTCCTTCTTCAACGTTAGACTCGCATAGCATCTACGGTTGACTTCTCCTAGCAATCTCACTCGCTGACTGATTGGTAGGGGCTATCTGATCCAATCCACTACGGTTATTCCAACGGGGCAAGGCGGGCTACAAAACTGCCATCCCTGTCCTCTACGCCCGGGTCAAGGGTTCAAGGTCCACGTCCAAGGCTGGCTACAAAACTCCCCGTCCTCGCAAGGCAGGCTCCAACTCCAACTAGGGCGGGTCTATAAATAGTATCCGTGGGGGGGGGTCCGGTCCGGAACAGGTCTCAGAAGGCAAGGAAAGGTCTCTAGGTCGGTCTCTAACAGGTCTAAGAAGGGATGGCGGGGGGGCCCGGTCTCTAGGTCTAAGAAGGGATGGCGGGGAAAGGTTCCAACAACGGGTCTAGGGTCGGTCCAAGCTTCATTCTCAGTTAGCAAGGCTCATTAAACTAGCATAGCATGTGTCTTGATTGCGCATTAATTCGTTGCCTGCATTTTCATTCTCTTTTCCCTTGCTTTCGTTCCTTAGACTCGCATGTGTTATTCCTTTGCTTTCGTTGCTTATGGAGCACGTGTTAAGCATATAGTTCTCATTCTCTTTCTTTAATTTGCATTCCATGAGTTCCTTTCTTCGCAGCAAGGTTTTAACCGACTAGAGCGGATCGAGCGCGTAGCTCTGTGATCCAGAATGCCTAGTACTGTGGTACCTGCTCCTACTAGAGAGAACGAAGCAATGCAAAGGAAAGGACTGAGAGCCAATGCAACATACTAACAAAACAATGCTGAGCCCACTGATTGAATTACGTCGCTACTTGGCAGGGCGGTCCAAAGAAAAGAAGTAGGCGGAGGGTGCCCGCACTAAGCTGCTTGGCGAGGGCTCCTTCGTTAACTAGTCTTGTTGAGAAGAGAGTTCTCCCTCCTAAGATGGATGGTAGGCATGCGAGCTACGACTCCGAGAAAGCAACCCCAAGTTGATAAATGAAGAAATGAGTTATTGGACCCTCGACCCGACCATGGCCTATCTGATTCTTGGTTCTTCTCCTTCCCTGCCCTGCTGGTTGAGTAGAGGAATTGCTATATCTCCGCTCCGATCGAGAAGTCAGATGGAAAGTTCCCCGACGTAGTGTAGTGATGGATGCCCCGCTGCCACTATGAATGATGAGCTTTCCTTTCCTAAGACCAACGGGAGCGTCTAAGACCCCCTGTTCCTCTGAATTGAACCCTCATTTCACTGGTTTTACATCTATATGAGTTAGATCCAGGGTCGTAGGCATCTAAGCTTGGAGAGGACAGCTAGGGATAGAAAAGAATCAATCTGACATTAGGAAGCAGGCAGCAGCAGAGGGAAGCGCATCATCAGAGCTCGTAGAAATGCATTTAACTTGACGACTTTATCAGCTATGTCGGACTAAACTGAAACAAAACTACTGGAATGAAATAGCAGAGCAGAGGAACGACTCGCTCCTCGTAGCTGGGTCAAGGGCATAAGGTAAGGGCTGCTGGTTCCGCTGAGCCATCAGACAACTCGATCGGTGAACTAGGGTCGCTATAATTAAGTTGAACGAATCACTAGTCTCGTTGAACGAATCACGTAGGAGGGGTACAGGAGCCAGTAGTGCCATTCAACGTCGCGGTTCTTCTTAAACTAAACCATCTGAGTAGCGGTAGAGGTTAGAGGGAGGCGATCTAAGACTCCTATTGGTCCTGGTAAGCCACTCCTCTATTGGTCCTGGTAATGGTCCGACTCCTTGATCAGTCTTCTTTACGTCGTTCTGAGCTCCTATTGTGCCATTTTAGGAAGCCTTGGTTGCATGGGTTCCGTTCCATTCATGCTAGCGGGACTATTTAGCGCAGCCCTAAGCAGGTAAGCCACGGAGGAGCGGGATAAGAAAGCTGGTAAGCCCTCAGAAGCATAGGAATCTCGGCCAACAAAGGGTGAAGTTGAACCGCTCCAGCATCTCGCTCATTCTACGCCTATTCTAACGCACCCATCTGGGCAGCATTGGTCTTCGCGGGGATGGGGAGGCAGTAGGCGGAAAGGAGCTTGATTGAACACGAGGACTAGCGCTAATGTCCGAATTAGCCATTGACTTGATTAGCGCATGCCTTAGCGAACGCGGATTATGCACTATTAACTTTCTTACTTTCTTTATAATAGAAGCAGAGAAGCAGAAGCAGACCCGTGGAATGAGGGAAGTTCAACGCAACGATGAATTTAATTTGGAACGTGGGTCGGGCAGTTGAATGAATGGTCTCATGGGTTCGAGTAATTTCAGTCCCTTAATCCGAGCTGCCTTCCGAGCTGCCTATAGCGAGCTCAGATTCTTTCTTATGTTATTCATGTGAGCCGAGCTCTTCTTCTTTCTTATGAATACACACACTTTCTGAGCTAGGCGAACACGAGCAAAAAAGGCTACTCAAACCCATGATCCACTAAACGACTCGCTCCACTGGCCGTAGGGATCATTTATCAACTTTCAGTCTTGACTTCAGCCTCTGAATCTGAACTTCCCAAGCTCACCTCTGCTCCTAGTGAACTAGGGTCTCGTTCCATGCATCAAAGCAAAGGTAGGGCAAGGCAGGCTACATTCCAAAGGACGGGGCAAAGGAGCAAGGCACGGCTAGACTGAACAAGGCCAGGGAAAGCTATACAGAATTTAAACCCGCAACGCAAGCAGAGAAATGGCATGACATCGCTGGCAGTCCATTCCCGGCTTCGATCGGAAATCCAGATATGGAAAGCAGGCGTACTCGGCATCAACTACTGCACCTCGGATCCCTAACTACTGCACCTCGGATCCCTATCAACGGATCGTAAGCAGAGCAGAAGCAAGAAAGTCACTTGGGATTCGCCCATGCAACCTGAGTGAGCACCGTCTACTTGAGCTTCGACCGCTCCGTGGGCACCGTCTACTTTGAGACCCTAGACCTTCCTCTTTGGCTGGAAGGAAGGGAATGGAATGGGAGGAGGGGTCCGATAACTGTGGGGTCCTCCTCGGCATGGACCGATCGAGAAGTCTGATGGCATAGATTCCCCGCCTAGTCTTCTCTGTCCCGTCTTAGAAGTTAAAGGAGCCGACCTCTGATCTCCCACTTGAGCCCAAGCCGACCTTCTTTAGTCAACCCATCTGATAAGTCTTCGGAGCTTTCTTTACTTGAAGTCTTCATCGGAGCGAGCGATTACGAGTCAATGCCAAGCCAACTTAGAACTGATCATTCCATCTCTTCTAACTGAATTCCTTCTCTTCCCAGTACCTTCCCAGTACCAGAGTACCCCACACCCCCACGTTCTTGGGCTCGGAATTGGTTTCAGCCCTATGGTTCATGGGCAGCTAAGGCATAATCAGTCCAGCTGGGGCAGGTCAGTCAGGCAGGAGACTTCTTCCTGGCATGTCCTACTAGTCCTACCATAGGTTGACGACGTCTATATCTATCTATATCTATACCGACCCACCGGCTCCTCTCTCACTGGTTAAACTTTCTTTCTACAACTGATAATTGAAACTGGAAAGTGGCTATTCTCATTCCTCTCTCTTTAGGTACGCTACGGTCGGTCAAATAATCAATCATTGGCATTCCATTGGGAGCGAGCAAAATAAAGTATGGCATGGAATTGAACCCGCTTAGTGCACTTTCGGAACTTGATATAGCAGACCCGCACCTTTCAGTCGCTTTGTTTTGTCGCATCGAAGTGAAGAAGCAGAAGCCCTGCCCTCGTAGCTCTGGCCAGTAGTGCCATGAAAGGAAAGAAGTGAGCTCTGCAGTTGGTCTTTCTGCTTTCTATATAATATCAGAGTTCAATTCAAGTAATAGAAGAGTGAATTAATATCGATGCGTAGTCCGATTAACTATGCGGATCTAAGCTAAGACCACTAAGACCACTTTCGATGAATGAAAGGGGAAGCGAAGGAAGAAGCAGCGAAGACTGAAATTAATGAATGAAGACTTTAAGCCCACTACGATAAAGTCGCAAGGAACATCTCCTTCCCGTCCCAAACTTATCGGACATGTGGCACTCCTGTCCCCCCATCTTTGCAAAGAAAGCACTCGTCCGGTACCTGGGCATTAATAAAGAATCTCACTCGCTCCAACCAACCTCTGGGTTTCCTTCGCAGCTCTTGAATGGGTTCGGTTCCTAGCATTTCCCTCACTTCCTTTAATGGGCTTGGATGGGTCTCCTCCGCTTCACTTCCTTGAATGGAGCTCTTTCATGGGTTTCCGTTTCGGGAGAATTGTGAGCTGACCCGCCCGAGCTAGCTAGGAGTGGAAGGGATGGAAGGAAGCTCTAGGATTGGTAGGTGCCTCGAACTTCCTTATTATGATTATTCTTTGGTGGCAGGCTTCGATCAGACGAATGGAAAGGACCAGTCGTGCAGAAAGCATTGAAATTGAAGTTATGAATTATTCTAGGGCTTCGCTCCATTGCATTCCGCTCACTTCTTTCAGTTTCTTCTTCTATAATAAATAAGAAAGAGAAAGAAGTGAGCGCGTCTTGCAGAGAATAGATACGCTCAGCCCGCGAAACGACTTTAAATAGCGCGGGGCTAAAGATCGGATCGTAGCGACGTAAAGGTTCAAATCCCGCCTCTCCCACTACGCATTCAGAGGAGGAACGAGTGCAACGACGTAAAGCAAAAGTAGTAGTTGAAGACTGAAATTAAAGAATGAAGACTTAAGAGGGATGCCTGGCATGTATGGCCCGAGCGCGGACGGACCCCAAGTTGATAAATGAAGAAATGAGTTATTGGACCCGAGCGGAGACCCTAGTTTATAAGTACGAGTGGCACGCCTTGCCTTAGAAATGACCGAGCTACGAAGCATGAATTCAGACTTGAGTTTCGAGAGCTAGGAGCAGCAGGAATTGCAGAACTCTATATTAAACCCGCGGTGCTACGCCGAGTGGACGAGACGTAACCGCTACCGAATGCGGGCCAGGACGCTCACTTCTTTAACGAAACTCTCCGCTTCCCCCGCCTCCTGGGATGGGACGCTACGCTAGGCCGGGCATAGACCCCTTTATTCAAATCAAAAGGAAGATGGCCAATATAAACGTTGGATTCCCTTCTTCTTTCTAGCACTACGTTATACCTATCTTTCTAGCACTAGGTTGAGGTTCCCTACGTTATACCTATCTTTCTAGCACTTGGTTGCACCGGGATGCTCCGACCGGCACCACAGCATGGTTCCCTCGTCACCGCACCTTCACCCTGGACTGAACCCTGCCTATCTGATGAGTACTATGATGCTCCCTAGCGTTCCAATGAGACTAGTGATGCTTCCTCCCTTGCCTCCCGTGACGCATCCAATTCAGTTCTAATTATCCTCTCCTGCGCTCACCGAGGAGGGCGGAGGGTGGCCAAAGAATAAGATAGCGGATAGCGGATAGCGGGCGGTCCAAAGAAAATAAGCAGTCCAATTCAGTTCATCAGACTTGATTGTGCTAGCTGACCCGATAGTGAGGATCCCCAGTGAGGGTTACGAGTGCCTGTGCCTTTAGCCTTGGATTACTTACTTCCTTTAAGACGCATCCGCACCCTTCCTCGCTCGGTCGGCTTACCTGCTTAGGAGGCGGGAACCATAGGAGTCATTCCTAAAGATCTCATTTATCAAAGAAGAAAGTAGAAGGTTCAAGTTACTATTAGGACCTGAGGGAAGCGGTCAATTCGTACGAGCAGAAGAGAAGCAGCCAACTCCAGAGAAGAGCTGCAAGAGAAGCAGCCAAGAGCAGGCAGAAGCTGCATATGAGTGAAAGCAGCTATGAGTGAAAGCAGCAGAGTCAAGACCCAGATCTCATGCATGCCGAAGCAGCCCAGAGAAGGAAGCCGAAGCAGGAAGCAAGAACAACGGGAAAGAACTTGCCAAAGGGAGAAACTTTAGACAAAGAACAGTAGGAGGGCGGTGGGTGGGGATAGACCAAGACCTGACACTACTTGTATGAGATGAGAAGTCCCAACCCAAGAAACGAGGAGCGGATTTATAACTTCTTTAACTAAACTATCCGCTGACAGCTCACTATCTCTCGAGGAGGAAGAAGCTAAGCGTCGTGTGAGGAACGAGTGGTCCAGTAGGAGGGGCTAAGATCGACGTAATAAAGTGAATCCGATGATTATGCTTTTATTTAGCCCCGCCCATCAGTCATAGTCGGAGATAGCGAAATGAAGATTCCGGCACCATGACGCCTATCACTGGCATGACATCTGGCATCTTCATTAGCTCCCGCCTAGACCATTTGATTAGACCTAGGTATACGAGGTTCTTTCTTTAATTTAATAGTTCATAGGTGCCGCACCTTCCTTTGATTCCTGACAACTTTTTCCTTACTTCGGACCGTCCAATTGAACTTGAACCCCACCTGCCGTAGATAGGACAGGGAAGTGATTGGCTAGCGCACCATGGCAGAGCGTGTTTTCGAGTGATCCAACTTCTCGCCTCCTCTTCTGTAATGAAATGAATGAAACTGCAACTTAGTGAGTTCGACCGCACCCAGATAAGAAAGCGGGTACCTATAGATCTGAAACCGGATCCTCGACTATAGATCTTCCCACCAAACATAAACTTGGTTGGCAAAAGAAAGCACTCCTAGACTGAGACCTTCGCACCTCTACTTTGAGTTTTCCCCTATTAACTTGAACCCGAGCGAGCTTCCAGAGACAGACTTCGGTCAAGCACGGGTAAAGGAGCTCACGAGAGACTCACAAGTACCCAATCAAACTGACACACTTTACTTTAGCTCATAAAGCATATAGTAGAGTTCATGGTAATTCCCAAAGCCATGAAAGACTGGATAAGATAAACCGATAGGGGAGCGGTCGGTCAGAAGAGACGGAAGAATGACGCGGTCAAGTGAGATCACTAAAGGGGTTAGGGAAGTAGAGTGAGTCACCGCACCAAGATCTATCGCACCAGTCCTCTCTCTCGGGAGTCTCGCACATGATGTGCTTTTCTCTCTATTCTCTTTCGCACATTCCCGGCTCTTGGCAAATTCCATTCACTCGGATGGGTATTTTAGTTAATAGTGCAGAACGAGGATAATTAATGATCTCGCGTACTCAAAAGCATTAACTTATGGTGTCCCTCTACTTCGGCTGCTGAAAGGGAAAGGTGGCCTTGCTGCTCTTGGAATTATGGAACCAGGCGACCATAGGGATCAGAGTGATTAGCCATTCACGAGGCCTGAACGTAATGCGTTGAGCTGGTGTGATTGGGCACCTGCCTTAAATAGAATTCAGTCTTGTCCGGTTCTTTTGATCCGATCTTTCGGTGCAGAGCCTGATCACTATCTTAATCTCTCGGAATGGGAATTGTACTACTTAAAGTAGGAAGTGGGAGGATGGTACGGATAGGGGGAAATACATACATCATCTTTCAATCATGGAATTCGAATTGTTAGGGGAAACCCGCACCCCTCATCAATAAGAGAAGAAGAGAAGTCCAAAAGAGAATCTTTTCAATCCAGGTTATCAAACCTCTTGAAAGCGGGTCGATGCTTGAAACGATTAGATAGGGCCTCTTGTCTTCTACCTTATCGCTTCGCTCCTATGTATGGCCAAAGCCTCTTTCCGATGGAAAGGATAGTACGCCGGAATAGAGGCGGATTCAATCCTCTTTCGTTGTGCCAGTCCCGGTTCGAGTGAAAAGTAGCCTGGTTTGGACAGATGTAAGACATCAAGAGTAATCAATAGTTTGGTATTGGATTAGCCTCTTATCAAGTACGGAAGGCCAGTACTACCCGGTCGACCGCGTAAGTAGTGTTTTTCCTGCTCTAGTCATAAAGTCAGTTGGTCCGTGAAATGGAGTTTGATTGTTCTAGTTCCAGCGTAAGGCGGTTAGGGAATCGGTGAAAGACAAATTCTACTCATTTCCAGCAAAGCACGAAATGGAAGAGTCAGTCTACTATCGCTTTCTTATTGAAGCTAGATCTGCTGCCCCCTCCTCCTGTCCGCCTGTCCGATAGTAAAGGTTCAGGTTATCGTTGGAAGCTCAGTAGCCCCTTCCGAAACCTGTCGTACGAGTTCCTCCCCGCGATCAAACTGGGAAAGCTCTTACGCTTCGCTTTCTGAGGATCCTGGCCAGAACGGAATTGGCTGAGTGGAGTTCATTTCCTGACCTAAAAGGCGGAGTAATGACTCCTTGTCTCTTTATCGCTTGGGAAGTGTGTCTGTTGATAGACCACAGACTGCGAGTCGACCACCAGGCTCGTCAGTTGGGCGGTCGACATTAAATGAAGTGGGAATCGAGAGACTTCCGTGTTGTAGCTGCTCACTCAAGCTCCTAGGACAGATCAAGGCAAGGAGCCTTCCGCCGGTCCAACCCAAGTTTGAATGAGGATAGGGTGACCCTGTACAATCAGATCGGGTGAGGGGCAGGCAAATTCAGATGAAGAGGGATTTATAAAGAAAGAGAGAGTTTCAAGTACGGCACAAGAATATAATTAAAGTACGCCACTTAAAATGAAAGCTTTTGCCCAAGAACTTATATGAAATGGACAGAAGGGAGCTAGAGGGTTCATAGAATGGGTTTAAGTGAGAAGAGTGAATGAAAAGAGTGATAGGCGTAATGCACTAAATATGAAAGGTTTTGGGCATTCCTTTTGTTCATTCCTTTTCCTTCTTCACTCCGGGGGCTTCCGCCTTATCGACGAAATGCCTAATGCTCCAGCCTCTGATCATACCGGATGATCATCACTACTTTGCTTCTATCTCAGGACGCAGGGGCGCGATTCAGAAAACCTGCCTCGTTCTGCTGCTTGCCTAATCTTGGCCGAAGAGGTGGCATCTGGACCGCTCCCGGTTTATATCGCGAATCTTAAAGAGCGCTGTGTCCAACTAGCGGAGGGAACTGGAGCGAAAGAATAAGGAGCTCGCAGACGAGACAGTGCGAAGAGATGATGAAGTCTCTTTACGTCACTATCGTTCGTCCGTCGTTATCACTCGCACCTTCTTCCAGACAGCACTAAGGAGCCTTTTGTCTTCATTTATGATTCAGCAAGGTAAGGTAAGGTAGCGTATAGCGACGCGTACTTCTTTTCTCTCCTTCCCCGCTCTACTCTTGCTTGTCTATAAAGGAAGATTCCATGCATCTCAGTTTCCATTCTTTCGAATTCCTGGGAAGGAAAGTCTGATCTTCCATCCTACTAACTTGTCATGTGCATCTCCATTTTCATTCTCCTCGCGTCATTATCATTTCGCTCCTTCTTAAACCAGAGTATTAACAATCTTGAAAGAACCCGGTACAACAACTACCACTTCACCAGGGCAGCTATCCCCTTCCATAACCCTTGAAGCACTCCGTCCATTCCATCAACAGAGACGGATTCCGCGACTGCGATGGCGAGCACAAAGGTCCGAGTGCTAGTGCCTTTACCCACTCTTGGAATGAACTCTTTGGGTCGGAGTGCCGTACTAGGGTCGTGGGTTCAAGGGGAGCCTGGTTCAGAAAGAACTCTTTCAGCTTGAGTGCATTCACTCCTCTTTCTCTTTCCTTTGAGTCTTTATCTTATAGCCCGCCTTAGAGCTTCTTTTGACCAGCTGAGAGCTTCCCAAGGAAAGACCTTTCATTCATTCCTGAGGGGCAGATGAGATGGATTTCATTTATTGACTAATATGCTTGCTCTTAAAAGAAGAGAAGCAGTAGCAATCAATCTGAATATGTTCTCTTTCGAGTCAGACAACGCTTATCCTTTAGGCGAGAATAGTCTATGTTCACTTTATAGGCATAGGCGAGAATAGTCTATGTTCAACCGGCAACTCACGGCAAGAGGCAAGGGCAAGAATCTAATTTTCAACCGGCAAGAGGCAAGAGAAGGGCACTCATACCTCCGAAGGGCACTCATACCTCCTAGCTTAATCATACCTCCTAGCTTAAATAGAATCTCCTAGCTTAAATAGAATAGTGAAATATGCGGATAGTTGCTTTTCTTCTCGAGCCAATTGCCAGTAATGTAATCCAGTGCCAGTTCCAGTAGCTAGGTAAGTAGGTGCGGCTCAGATAGAGGTGATGGGAAAAGTGAAAGTAATCAAGCTGGCTTTCCTATAACAACAGTCGTTCACTTCCGCAACAGTCTAACATGGTCAGAGTGAATTCCAAGAGTTGAGGAAGAGCCTTGAGGCGTAGCTAGCAGTCCGATCTTTCTTAATGAATCTCCGTAGCAGTTGTTTCTACGGAGGGGCGACTGAATCAGGAGCGCTATCTTTCTCTGTTAATTAAGAGCAGCTTAATGTTCCCTATCTCGTCAGTTGCTGCTTTTCCTGTTATCGTATATACTTAACATTCTTTCTTCTCCCGTGGGTCTAATATGGCACCCCTCATAGTCTCATATGGCATGAGGCCCCGAACCCAATTGAGAAAGATTCTTAGCAGCGGCGTAGCAACAACTAATGAACTTATTGAAAGGACTTACAAAGCTTCTACTGAGTCGGGCGGCACTTCAAACATGTTGAAGGTAGCGGAAGCTGGAACAACCCCAGACCTTAGCTTAGGATCCCTAACGAGTAAATTCGTTCGACTCTATTTCTGTCGTTCCAGTGGAGTCCTCCGCTGCTCTTTCATTTCCCGATACGCACGACCTTCTCCTCATCTTTAATGTGAGGGGATGCTATGCTAGACTGAAGGGCTCCGGTCGGTTTCAATAATTATTGAGGGCCTCTAATCACAATAAGGAGCGCGGCCTGCCCCAGTGGACTCTTTTCAATGCCTCCGCGTCTGATGCTCTGCAGCCTGCCTGCACGAACTCCAAGCCCGCACAATAATCAAAAGGTTTTTTGCTGCGATCAAGAAGAAGGTCTTCTATATGATGTAATTGCTTCATCAAGGTGGCTACTGAAAGAAAGAGCTCTATGGCACTATGCTTTGTTCCTTCCACTCCTTGGATCGTATCGCTCAAGAGTCTGTTCAGAGAGGCCCCCACTATAGCTTAGTGGGTAATCCACTTTCGGCGGTAGAATGAGCAGTCTCCTTTTCGGATTCATCTTTCGGCTCGGGTTCCTGACCTATCGTAGAGTGGCTCCATAGGTCAGACTGGAATTCACGTAGCTTTCTCTGGAGAGTTCCGACTTCTGGGGAATATATATCATCAGTTGAAGCGTAGGACTCGTATAGGTGATCAAGTACTTCTCTGCCGGGCATTGGTGAGTTCGTGCCTTCGCAGCCTGTACTGCGCTCTGAAGTGGAAGAGGCCTCTCTCTGATCTTTGACACTGAGCGTCGGAGACTGTACTCTTTATCAAACCAATTCAATTGTGTACTTTTTATCAAAAAGGCTTCGGATCCTCATTCTGGTCGAGCTCTCAATGCCACCAGTCCTGATGAGAGAGTGGAGTGCCTATCAAAACAAGGAAAAGCAAGAAGGATCAGGCAGAGAATAGAACTGAGCATAGCATTCCTTAAGAGAGAGGGTGAAGAGAGTTGGCGTAGCATTCTTTACGCGAAGCCCTCCACACGTGCCAAGAAAGACGTTTTAATGAGCATTAAATGAACAGTTTTTCTCAATGGTTATGGATCATGGGCTTGAGTAGGAAAGCTCTTCGCTCAGGCCCCTACATGGAAGGGTTTGAGAATGGGGAGCTGACTCGGCCCGGGCCAGTTTGATCTGCTTAGTTAAAAGTGTCGTTGTGAGTTTCAGCTTTACCTGTATAGGACCGTAGTCGAGGATGTTGCGACCTAAGATAATGACCCGACCCTCCTCCCCACGGAGTCCTCTCCTTGATAGACTGTGAGGCGCTAGAGCTACTGGAAAGAGATCCTTGGAAAATCCTATCCAATTACAGAAAGGACCCGAGAAGCAATGGTCATGTCTCCCACACCGAACGAAGAGTAGTGTTTTTCCACTCTTCCCCATCCAAGGAGTTCGTTGATTCAACTTCTCTGCTTCTGCTCTAATAGAATAGGATAGAAAGGGGGTTGCATGATTGAAGCACCTACCTCGCTCGGCCAGCTAAGGGCAGTGAGGCGAGCTCCTCAAGCGCAGTTGGATAGGTCTGATAGGTCTGCTGGCTATTGATACTTGAAAGATGCTACTATTAAGTTCACGGTTAGAGCGACAGCGACGCATGCTAATCCAAAGAGTTCTCCCACTTTCACATCTTCTTAGTTATAAGTAGTCCTCCAGCGGGGGTCTGATGGATAGAATGAAGTGAATGGAGTTATAGGAAGGAAGACAGCGAGAGCACAATCAAGGATAGCTCCTATGAGGCCCATGAGTTTGATTATGCTGGCTGCCCTTATTCATATTCTTGTGCTCATCCCTTGATTCTTTAAGGAAGTCATAGTGCCATAAGACCACTCCGTCAAGTGACTCAGCATGGAGCTACTTCTCCTTCACTCCTCCAGAGCAGAGGAAAGGCACTAAGGAAAGCTCACTCACACGAGCCTCACATTGCATAAAGAGAGAGGACCTCGACTCCTTCCTTTGTCTCTTTCCCGTCCGTGGCGCAAGGCCTTTAGGGATGCTACACTTCGGTTCTTTGTGTGGTTCCGCCCTCAAGAGAGGTCGAGATAAGTCGCATACTTCTAGTGAGAGGTTTCCATTTCCTGCTTCAACATGAGTTAAACAACCTTTCCCTATATCGTCAATTAAAGGCGTTTCAGTTCTTGAATCAAGGTCACAGCCTTGCGATGGCAGATCACTTATATGTGAGGTAATTGGTATGAAAGGTCACGTGTTGTAGCAAGGAAAGGAGCACCCGACACTGAGGCCGAGCTCCTATAGCGGCGCATTTAGCCTTTCCTGCCCTCAGTCGGATAGGACATCTTATCCTTAAGTCGAACTCTGGATAAGTACTTGATGAAGCTGGTAATCCACTTGGGCTAGGCCAGGGTCTTGGAAGAAACTTCCTCAGGTCCCACCTACTCGTCATACATTAATCACATCTTTCCCTCCTTCTCCTCGTGTCCGACCCTCCTCTCTTTCGCCTTCTTGATGGAGGGGGTCCCTCTGGAATTGAATTTCAGCATTAGCTCGAGGAGCGAAGCGAAGCGCTCGACCGCAATCATAGTAGTGTAGTGCTAGAGCTCATGCGATAGGGGCAAGCGACAAGACTGCTAAGCCAAGATCAGATCTCTTACGAGACTTCCAGTCGGATAAAGGTGACAGAAATGGCTCAAGAGAACTATAAGCTCTCACTTCAATCTCTTAACTCTTCCTCGCATAAACCAATCGGTCGTTATAGGCGCCCGGCACCCGGATCGGACCTCCTTTCACCCGGCATATGGAGATAATTAACCTCTAACTCTGTCAAAGAAAGAGCACTCTTTGCCCGGGAAGGAATCAGACTTGAATGCCTGAGTCTTAGTCCCACTCCTTTATTGGGGTGGACAAAGCAGTATACTCACATCAGCTACGTGCAGATCAGATACTTCTATGCGTACGTGAGAACTAACTGTCAGTAATAGGCAAAAGCCCTGTGTGAAATAAATGAGTATGGTGGTCTCGCATAAACCAATATGCGTGAGAGCGGTTCGATTGATTAAATTGACAGAGAAGAACTCTTCTCGGAAGAGAAGATGGATGGCTAAAGACTCCCGAACTTATCAAGTGTTTAAAGTCCATGGAACAAAGCTTGGCACGAGGCACCCTGCGCTCTAAGTGGATGTGGCCTCCTCTGATTAAATTGATGAAAGAAGCCGTAGCCTTCAGCGGAGTTAGTGGAAGAAGAGTAGCTCCGCGGGCAAGAGAGAGTTTAGCGTTCTTCGATGGAGCTCATGCGGTCAGGGATCAAATCGCGTGCGAGCCATGTAAAAAGATCGATGAGGAGGAGAGCAGGAAGCAAGTAGGGCTGGTGGGGCAATCCGAGTAAGTCTTTATTGATCCGATCCGGTCTTTGAACCTCTTCCTCTTTGCATGAAACATCAAAGCAGTTGTCTTGTGCCTTACGGCCGCCTATAGTACCGAAGAGTTATTCAGTCGACCCCAAACACAGTGAAACAACCTTACCTTAAATAATTTAATGAAGAGCTCAATTCCGGAGTCAAAGTTGACATTCACGTATTTATGAATTCACGTATTTAATTTATGAATTCACGTATTTATTCGTATTGTTGTCTCATTATTATAGTATGAATTTTCCCGGGACAGAAGGGAATAAGATTCGGAGGAGTTGAGCGCGATGATTGTCGTTGTGGTTCGCCCCGGCTAAACCATACCTACACTCACAGGATGATTCCTGGCACATAAGCTATCTTTTATGTTATGTGATTTTTCCAACTTGAAAATGAATCATCGAGGGAAATCGGAGTAGAGAGAAAAAAACACGGGTTTTGGGCAGGCTACAATACATCAGCAGGTTCATTGCCCAGCTCACACCCATCTGTGAGCCGATCTTTAAACTGCTTAGAAAGAAGACCCCGCCTTTCAGAAAAGATAGACACAAGGAACGAGGATTGCCAAAAGGATGGGCGAGTTCGGTTCGACATCGATCGGGCGGATCTATATGCTTCGGGGAACTACGCCCGGAAGCAGTACCGGCCTGATTTAAGAATAAGTTGTCGTGGGGAATCAAAAAGTGAGCTTAGATAGTAGCTTTAGCCAATCTTCTCTCCACGTTTACCAACCCTCCCTTGCCCACTTGAGTGGAATTCAATTCAATAAATACCACCGCTGTCGATTCTATGATAGTACTTTATCTATCCACTTTCAAAGCCTTTCCATGGGATCCTACTCCTCTTCCCCCTGAACTATGCCTTAAAACGCGTTTGATTGGCCTCTGAGACCCCTTCTCTCGCGTATCCTTTCTTTTCGGATCGGCAACATACCTGGTCTCCCATTTCTTATGATACGGCAAACGAAAAACTTCTCTTTATCCGTCCGGAAGAAGGAATTGAATTGCGCGAATAGTTCTCTGCTTCATTTTTTGTTTTTGCCATTTGGCAGACGGCTCATCTGCATCTGTCGGGGGACCCATTTCTGGTTGTTGCGAAGAGCTCTCGCCACCCCCGATGGGGAGAGGTCCTTACAGAGCCAACAAATAACCGTTGTATCCCCTGAGAGGAGCGCCTTCATTAGCCCGATTAGAATCAAAGTCAGACTACTCGAGTAGCCCATCTTTATTAAAGATATAGAGAAGGTGCGCCCCCCCAGCTAAACTCCAATTCTTTCGAGGTCCATTTTCGCTCTTACCTTACACACCCCAAAAGAATCTAGTTGAGTCATGCGTGAGCCAAGGGTCTTGTTCTAAAGTAAAAATTCCCATGTACTAAACAATTACACCGGATAAATACATGGACAACTAAGGCCCCTAAGCTGGTTGGCTTTGGGTGAATGCCCGGGCCTTTAGATTACTTACTTTCAGCTAGTCACAAAGGTGCTGCTCCGCTCTTCATGCGGCCAAAGAGTTTAGCTTCTGCCTTATTATACGATGATAGTGGCTAGCTTCTTTGGCATCTTCGGGTGCCTACTTCCAGCAGATCTGTGGGCATTCAAAGTTTAGTTTCGGGGCATCGTTCTTCCAGTTCTGCAAGCTTTCTGGATATCCCTTCGTTAGCTTTTTTTCATTCAGCTACCAGTGAATCCTGTTGTTTGAGGAACTCTGCATCTTTGGCTTGTAAGTACCGAATTTAAACTGATAGCTGTTCTATTTCTTCTTCAATCTTTGAGAACCGAGCTTAGTTGTTCATGCTCCTGATCTAAGGCACTCTCGCAGTTAGAAGTGTTTTCATAAGTAGTAGACTGAGAGGCTTTGGCGGAATTGCCTCCCTCTAATTATTCTTGCTCTCAGGGTGCTTTCCTTGAGCTCAACCATCTGGGATGCTAGTTTTCTGAGGATGATTCTATCGCGTAAGTCAGGTCCGTGTTGAGCCAGAGTGGAGAGATGACCTTTTCAGCATCGCTGTGAGAGCATCCGAGTGAAGAAATTATTCAAATGGATAGAAAGATGGATCAAAGCCATCTACTTGTCTGAAATCAATAAGCGTCCAAAGGTCGAAGACCCACAGCACTTCTATCGTATGACACAAATGGTTTGCATTCATTTTGATGACGAGACTTTAGAAAAAGCACCTGGAGGTCTTACGAAACCTTAAACTGAAAGTTGCAAGCAGCAACTACTACCAAAGACTCATGAAAGCACTTCCGGTCGAGTTTTCCAGGTCTAATGCACTAAAGGAACCGTCTGCTGCGTTTCCAATGCGTAGTAGTTCTCAAGTGTAGGAGGAGCGAGTGAAACGACGCGCTTTGGAAAGAGTACTATTGCCAGTATAGTTGTCTTTCTGGTAATAGTTTGAGTTGCAGTTATGCCCAGAAGTAACGATCTGGTTTTCCGGGTATTGGAAGTGTTAATAGTTTGGTTATTGTATTGCTAGATCTTTTCTTCATATACCTCATTCTCTAGTCATAGATGTCTTGTTGCGAATGTGCCTCAGTCTCCATTTAGGAAGTGACTTCAAGGTCTAGGCACAGATCTCTAACTTCACCCCTTCACCTTTTCTTTCTTTTTTGTTTTTTTTGTTTTCCGGTTGGAAACATCACCTATCCATTCATTGACATTGATGCAGCGAATCCAAGCTCAATTGGAATTGTTCTAACCACAGCTCTTTCAGAAGCGGAGGCACTCACTTTACACCTTTCGGGGTCTATTGCTCCAAAGATTCGATTTCCCTTTTCCGAGTTTGAGAGGTTGAACTTCCTTTCCCCGTAATGAAATCATAGGAGTAGTATCTTGATCTTGAAAGAAAGGCAGGCAGTTTAGGTAGTCAATTCAATGTCGGCTTCTTCAAAAACCCTTTTCATTCTAGTGAGCTTTTCTTGAACTCGGAGCAGCTCTAAGGAAGTAGCTGCTATAGCTTTAGGGAATCCGCAGATTTATCATATCCTCATAACTTCGGTATCCTTCTCTAAGCTTGTGGGAGAAAGAATCATGCACTCATACCCCCTTAGTTTATACTGAAGCTATAAAGAACCAAAGAAAGGATGGGAGTGAGCCAATAGTCAATGCTACCCATACCAGCCATAGGGACCCAAAGAAGAAGCGCTCTTGCGCGGATGACCCCTACCAATGGCCCTAAGCGTTCAAACCAACCCTTGTGATGTCACTGAACGAAAGTATGAGGGCTGTAATCAGGAACCTAACAACCCAATTGTCTAGTCTAAGTTTGAAAGTAGCGACTAGACAAAGAAGCCAGCCATAAGCCCTTTTTGACTTCTCGTTCTTCTGATTCTATAGATCAATTCTTTGAGGTTGTCAGAGGAGGCCGAAATTAAGCTGCTTTGGAGTGAGCCCTCCTAAAAGAAAAGAAAAGGGCGGAGATAACTTAAACATCCTTTGTTAGGATCTTATAAGGTACGTTGCAGAGACTGAGTGAACTGGTAAAGACTTTATGAATAGTCTTCCTTGGGGATGAGCACCAAGAGAGTCTCAGTGAGGTCAGAATAAACTTGAACCGAGAGAAAAGGAGTTTCCGTTCCCCTTATCGGCGCTGTTCTTGCTAGCTAGGGGATTCATCCCTATCAACTAATAAGGGAAAAGATCCAGAAACCTATTGCCTTACCTCGGCTCTGACCCATCCCTGTATACTTAAAATGTCTTAGGTAAAGGTCCCTTTTTCGCATATCTACTATACAGAAAGAATCCTCTTGGGGGATATCGTCGAAGTCTCACTCACCTCTATCCTTGCCCTTTCCTTGCTTGTAAGCCAAGCCTGAACATCTAACTGTAAGCGCTCTTCCATTATTGCTATCCCCGCTTTTCCTATTCCTTGGACTATGTGCAATTAACTGTTGAGATGGAAAAGTGGCTGAATTCATGTCCGCTCCGTGGCTCCCTTCTGTTAAAAGTGATCTCCTCCTTCGAGAAATGGTCCCACTGTCAGATCTTTTCCAAGCCAAGAGAACAGAATCAGAAGGCGGGTCAAATTGAGGAGTCAGAATCGCAGGCAATGCCCACCACTGATCAGGGATCCACAATTAGAGGAGCTGAGGGAGAGGCAGCAGCAGAGGGAGCACCTTGATCTGTTGAAGGCTAAGATCGAACAGGTCCCGGTTGGCACGAGAGAGATTCATTATCGTTACGGTGAGTATACAGCTCTTTATTCTCTTGCTCCGTGGCAGCCTTTAACAACAAGGATTCCCATCACAATAGGGTCAGATAGCGAAAGAGCGCCATTACTGCGATCACCAGATAGGAAGGCAGGTCTCGCTGATATACGATAGGATAGGTAGAGGGGTCAATCCGGCGTTGACCATTGAATCAGGGATATCCGGTTTAGGGCGAATGGCATAAAGCGAGTGGGGGCTTGACCCATCTGATATGAACTATACTATATGTCCTCATTCCTCATCCTCATTCTAAGACCAATTGGTCGGATTCAAGTTCGTATATCAGTCAAGTAGTAGCTTAGCTTTCTAACAAAGCAAGTAGCTAGCGCATCTCTTCCCTCTTCGAGCCAACCGTTCACTTCCTCTAAGGAGCGAGTCAACTTCACCACTTACTACGTTCTTTCAAAACCTGATCTTCCCTGAAAGCTAAGGTGTGGAATAGGGCTAGCTAACAAGTAAACGAGTGAATGTTGCGTAAGTCAAGGGAATGCTGTTGGCATCTTCGAGCTAAGGAAGCAAGTAAACTACTTCTCTTCCTTGTGTAGGCGAAGTGAGTTGGCTTTTTCGAGCTAGTTACCGCTCCATGGGATAGAGTCGGAGAATCCACTTATTCAAGGGCTTTAGAATCGCTGCTCTTCTTGTTACAGAATACCTTTTTAGGAAGAATCCGCTGCTTTCAATATCCGCTCTTTGAAAGAAGTAAATGGACAAAGCGTTTTTGCCTTGCCTTGATTACCACCCGACTTGATGATGCTCATCGAGCAGGAAGTAGACCAGCCGTATGAAGCCTTCCCCATTTCCATATCCTCAGATAACGAAGTGACTGCACCAAAAGAGCACACAAAGCAAAGGTAGGGACTCACCAAGCAAGGGAAGGATAGAGTCATTGTATTCCCGAGTACTCATTCTCTTTTAGGATGGTATTCTATTTGATTGGGGGAGTGAACCAGCGACTTCATCCTTGATTCTGCTTGAAGGTGCTTCTGATTCTTTAGCAATGTAAAGCCATCAGGCAGTAGACCGGCAAGGGAACGGCTGTCTCGGTATTCGTTCTTGAATCAGTGACTGAGAGTAAGTTAAGAGCTAGTGATCAATAAAATCAGACTAGTGGGGCATCTTGCTTTTCGCAGTAAGCAACTCCCTTTAGAAAGCTCTTTCTTTATCGAAGTCAAAAGTAGTTCCTCTTGTTACTATTCTCTGATTCTGAATCTGATCTGATCCCGAACTCCGGAATAAGTCTTTCCGGCTCCTTAGAGCGTTAGAATGTGTCTTCTGGTCCTCATGTGGGTGATTCCCCATCTTCTTCGTTAAACATTGGATTTGGGTTCTCAGTGAGAAGATTGCTGTCCGCTGGGATCTAGTCCATGAAAGAAAGACCTTTTCCGCTATAGATAAAATATGATCGTATGGATCCTTTCTTGAAAGAATCGAAAACAAAGAGTCAATATTGCGGTAGCAAACAGGAAAAGCAAAGAAAAGGGGTCGTCTTATCGGTAAATCCTTTCTAAGGAGCTTCCCAACACGTCCTCTTCCATCATCAGCTCTCTCGCTTTCCATGGGTAACTACTTTTCATAGAATGATCCGAATTAGGTCTTCTACACGCAGGCATACCCTTTCCCCTTCTTCTAGCTAGGGTAGAGACAAAGACTTAGATTAGTATACCGACCCCTCCCTTACTCAACAACCCCCTCGTTAAGTACACTTCCTTAAGTCACTCCTTTGGTCTCGGGTTTCAACTACTTTCTTTTAGAAAAAAAACTGTCCGGAAGGCTTGCTATTCGTTGATCTCTTACTGGTGAACCATCACTCAACCTGGAACCGAAGCACTTACCTGTTCGTTGAGCTAGGCCCGTAAACTCTTTTAGGAGTTAAAAAGACGAGAAAGATAATAGAGGGCCCTTATAGATGGAGCCTGGTTAGGTCACTTCGATCGCTTAAGCCCTTTCTGCGATAGAGTAGGCCGCTTTAGTTGGAAAGGTTATATGGTCCAGAATTCTGCCACCCGCGAAAGAAAGGTAGCGAAAGATGTTAAGACAGTCGATTTACCCCCGACTGAGTGACACTCTCTCGGTCAAGCATCCTCTTATGGTGCTGCCTTTCCTTCTTAGCTGTATCCAGAGAGGCAAGCGAAGCGCTTTTCGTAATATCAATCAATGGGCTCCCCTTATTAAAGATTAAGAAGACTATAGGGAAAAGCACTCAAATAAGAAAGAAAAGAGAATAGGGATCGGGTTTAGGGTCACAAACTGAATCAGGAACAGCTGCAGGAAAAGAGGCTTGAAGAGCAGCTGATTTAACCGAACCCGGAAGATGCGCTATAAGTCGAAGTTATAGATTGAACCTTTCGTGAAGGACTTATTTTACCACCTCATAAGGAGAAGCTTTCTTACTAGGATTGATGTGGGGCAGGAATGGTATCGACAGAGCGAGGGGCTAAGACAGATAAGGAGATGTTCTCAGATGCGGAAAGGAGAGTCAAACAGAGCCGAGCCAATGGAGACTCCTATCGTCATAGTGGATATGCCGGTCACTGGAGCGAATAGAACTTCACTCGTATCATTCTCTCATTTCAACTCATTTCAAACTCTAAATTGAATATTGTTAGCGTTCCAAATTCAATTAGCTGTCAGAATCTCGTACGGATCGGGCACTCCCACTACGCGAGTCAAGAATTATGAGTAGCAAGCAGTCGAGCGACAATAGATTGGTATTAGAGATCGGATGTCGAAGTCAGTGTGGATCACAGTTCTCGTTGGGCAGAAGTCGGGTAAGATGGGGAAGTCTTTACACAAGTTAGGTGCAGAGCGCAGTAGTTCAGGGGCTGAAGACGGAGCAGACGCATATGAAAGTTGGAGCGAAGATGAGTCGGCTTCTCTCTATTCCCGCAGTAGGAAACTGCCCCTGTCAGCTCTTTTATTATTCTTATTATATAATCAGCTCCTTGAAGCAAGGATCTATCGAGCAATCACATGTCTTGAAGTGGAGTCTGCTCGGGGATAGGATGGAGGTTTCCAATAGGGAGCGACCTCCCACGGAGCGGAGAGAGAACGATGGCGCATCCCGTTGAAGGTGCAGAGTAGATCAGGACAGGAGTAGGATCAGTGCGAGAGAAGAAGCCCGGAGAGCGGAAAGTGAATGGTCCCCTCCGAGAGAAGCTCTTCATGGTCCCTTTCAATCCGACAGAGCAGTAGCCGAAGTTCCTAGTGCCTGAGTTGGTCTTAGCTAATTCCGGACACCAGACCTATATCTGGTTAAGGCTCGCCCCTGAAGTTGAGTATCTGAGTAGCTCCTGGATGTGGAGGATCTCTGATAGCAAGTGCTAGGAATCAAGACCTGACTTCCTTTGAAAGACTAGATTCCTACTTGGTTAAGCCACGGGAAAGCAGTTGGTGGGAGACTACTTCTTGGGAGAGAGGAACAAGACCTATACCTCTCAGGGAGACCTACTATATGTTTGGGATTGAGGAACGGACTATATGTTAGGTGCCATCGGGGATAAGTGGGCGGTCATGGAAAAGAGTAGCAAACGAAGAGATAGGAGTTGAGAACTCCCTAGTTCGTTCTAGAGTAGTGCCAACGAGCTGAGGTACTGATTTCTGTATTGGTGCGACGTAAGGTAAGGAGCAAGACGTATTGCGAGAAGAGACATTTATGAAAGGAGGGGGGAGGGGGTCAAGTATAGCTAACCGTCCCTCAACCCTTAGTCGACACACTCTCTTTTGAGCTTCGCGCTTCATCCCCAGTAGTTTGAGGTGAGTCCGCAGAGCTTAGGTCGGGAAGGGAGGACACGGGAGGTCTCATACACTTGAATGGAAGAACCTCAGTAGCTAGGGGTCCCACTTTGATCTGAGGAAGGGTGAGGAATCATACGTAGATCTAGTGAGAGGTGCTCAGGATACAGGTCTCAAGAGGGGTTTGATGGCTATGAGGGTTGGCTCTAAAGGAAGTTCAAACCTTGTGTCAGGTGTGAAGGCTCTGCTAAGGATAGTGGCTAAGGGCAGATGAAGGCTCACTCCTCTCGTCCATGGGATTCTAGGTCACTATCGAAGAGGGGGTCTCAATTCAGCTACGAGCTGGGGCTTGGGATAAGCAAAATCTATACAATACAATAATAACTATAGCGTCTTTGGCCTCCTACGAAGACTTCTCTGGCCCTTCTCCAATCCAAAGAATGGGAGCGCAAGAGAGAACAAAAAATATCATCTTCGCGGATGTAGAGGGGTTGAGCGGATTCAGACTTGTCAATGAGCTCTCTTCGCGGATCACATCCCCCTCCTACTATGGGCTTACGAGGCTATCTTCTTTGCTACGCTGCGCCTATTCTATACTCCTTCCTCGACTCTCTGCTCTTTGAATGAATCTTCGTAAGCAATAATAAAGAATGCTCATGGCTGTACGCGTGCGGAAAAAAGCGCTTTATTGGCGCAAAAAAAAAATGGGGCTTGAATAGCCGAAGAAAGGTTCGTAAAGCATAATTCATATCTAGCAGATCGGAAGAGGTGTCCGACTCCTAATAGGGCTTAGCCAGTGAGCTAGCATTGACTGACCTTAGGAGCACGTCTGCGAAAACGCTTTATCATTTCCTCTGTTCTACTTTCCTTTCTTTTGAAAAGATTATAAATAATGCCTGCGAAGTACTTATCCTTTAAGCTAACCGAATGGTAGGCTGACCTACTTCCAAGAGCAGAGGGAAACCAAGCACGACTGCACCGCATGCCATGGTGCGAGGGAAACTGGAAGGTCTAACTCAGGGGTTTAGAGAGGGGCTGGAGACTTGGGTCGATCATGAGTCAGTTCCCTTCTATAAGGTTCAAAAGAGTACCACGAGTACAATGATCCTAGCGAGTGCCCTATGCACTCTATAGCTAGCAGTTCAGTGATCCGTAGCAGAAGAGTTTAGTGAATGAATCCGCACCCCAGGCCAAGTTCCAAACTGCCGAGAAGCTCACCCTTATCGAGGAAGTATGCTTTTGCCCAGGGTGACGGGCCTCTCGACTTCGCATTCCTTCTTCCTGTGATAGCGGAAGCTCCTAAACAAGGACTTGCTATTATCACGGTCTCTGCCCTTTTAGCTAGAAAGACCCCTTAGGTTACTTTCAGATGGAGGTTCCCACTTTATGTCAGTTCTATCCAACCTTTCGAACTTCACTATATGGCTTGGCCTACTCAATTTCTATGCCGAAAGACTAGAAAGAGCATTTCGTTAAGCAGAGGGCTCACTCAAAGGAACTAGACAAGACGACCTTTCTATCTCTTTAGTTAGATTGATTTTATGCTCTTAATGGAGAGCGCAGTTCGAGTCCAAATCATACTCCTACCTAAGAACGGACCCTATTCTCAACTGGGCCCGACTACGGAGCCTTGATATGATATAGAGACCGAAGTGATCCAAGGCTAAAGACAGGGAGCTCAACTCGTAAGGGGGCGATTGCACAGTGAGGTTCGCGATCGAGATATTTGCTAGCTGAATAGAAAGAAAGTGAATGAGAAAAGTGCCAAGGAGAGCCCGAGCACTCCCATATCAAGATTTTATTATTTACGGAAGGATATAGACCAGCCTCCACGAATTCAATGCTTTGTTCTTTCTAATGACCTTAGCGCGCAGCACATATGCTCTTTCCTAGGTTACTGAGAAGTGCCAGTGCTCTCCGATCCCACCCAAGATCTAGTCCTTCATGGGCATATTGAAACTGACTCCTATGCTAGCAAGAGGTAGCTCTCTATGCCAGGTCCAGCTCCAAAAGAGAACATTGATTTCTTTCTATAAATATAATGGCTTTCTTAAGGAAGAACTTAAAGAAGTAGTGTGGAACCGGAGGAGGGAGTAGCCGGGAGTGGAGTGAGAAGCATAGCATTATAAAGATCTTTGCGCGGGATAGGAAGAAGACTGGTAGCAGGACTCAGAGGAAATTCGGTTAGGGGGACTCTGGATTTGACAAGGGGATAAAAAAACGATTGAGCTATTTGAATGCAAGGTACGAGTGAGTTGAGGAAATTATTCCCGCGTAGTGGGGTTCGGTTAGGTCAGTTGAGTTCCCTTGAGGTTAGGTTTGACTTTATGAACCCTGGGATGGGATGGCTTTCCTTGGCTTGCCTTGCCTTCTGAGTCCGTTGCTGTTGCTGCTCTTCTTGCTTGGATTGATTCGCTTGATAAGAGAATGTTTCAGGATGGATCCGGTTCACCGTTTGCATTGGTAAACTTCCGGCTTACCGTCTTGGCATGAAGGGATTGAACTGAACACTTATATTCAAAGGTGCCATGAACTGAACTCCTTCCATGTTAGACTAGGAGATGCGCTCTTGGACTTCGACTTCCTTTACTTTTGAGTCTTAGGGACCTTCATATACGACAGGACGTGTTCAATCCAAATTAACATAGCTTCCCTTGTTCCAGAAGGTTAGGTGTACTTTGAACTTGCCTTGGACTAGGGTAATGTTGGCTTCCCTTTGCTCAGGGCTAAGGGGTTAAATGAAGAGTGAACTTGTCGGACACCTTCTATAAGACCGGTACTTTGAGTGCTTCTATTCCATTGCATACCGTATAAAAACTTATTATTTTCCCCCCTTGCAATAGATAAGGGAAAGAAGTCAGTTAGGATGTCCGTCCGGAAGCCAAGAAACCTTCAAGTACTCGCTTCGGTTCGGTTTTGATTGTGACTTTTATTTGAACTTCCCATAGGTTTAAGTCATGGGTGCAAAGAGTGATTGATCGGGTTCAGTTAATTGAATTGTACGGGTTCAGTAATTTGTGATGTCAAGGGGAGAAAATAAACTGCACCATTAACAGCCGGAATAGATAGATTCAAGCGGTTTGAATTTAACTAAGCCTTTCCTTATTCTTGATCTCACTTGAACCTTCCCCTTTAGCTTCCCTTGGGTTAATAGAATGAGTTGAGATTCCCTAAGGGGAGAAAAGAAATCACTCACTCGGACCAACCGCAGCAGTCGTGAATGGCACTGTAAATAGAAGGTCATCTCCTAGTCTAACATAACATGGAAGGGAAAGGTGAAGAAGCCTACTTTTCTGCTATAATATAAACACCAGGTGCACCAAGGGGCGACTGAAAGGAGCGTAGTTGCAAGTGCCCTTGAATGAGTTCTATTGCATACCCTTAAGATAAGAGTAGTTGAGGGTGCTCCTCCCTTCCGGTTTGAGAGTACATCTTCCCTTTCCGAAGAGAGTTTGCTTTCCCTTGTCATGGACCTGTAAGAGTAGAGTAGTTGAGTGCGAAATGAAATAAATCAAGTGTTCAAGTGTAATGATGAACTTCCCTAACCGAAGGGATAAAAAACTATAGATATTCTCACCTTGTGCAGGGGTCGTACCTTGACTCTAATTTGATGGGAGGTCCGAGTAGAAGAGTAGCCGAACCGAAGATCAAGGCTCTGGAATGACATATTGTTTCATGGCACCTTACTATATTTATAAGTGTTGCCCTCACTTCCCAACCGAACCATGCCTCCTGTCCTCTCCTCCTCCCCGAAGCACTCTCATCCCTTCACCGCTAGTCAAGCCTGGACTGAGAATATAGGGCGCCTCACGCATCACGAGCTCAAGCCTAGGCCCGGGCTCTCCTCACGCACGCGAATCTCAGATTATCAAAGTAAAGTCTCCGGTTAAATAGGCTAGGCAACCAACCAGAGGAGTGAGGGGATAGATGCTTTGCTGGGGACCGGGGGAGATTCAGCAAGAAGTGGAGCTATGCGACCGGAAATGAAGTTATTCTCAACTCTCGCATCTCGCAAGTCTTCGTTCAACCAACTTGACTAGTCCTCTAGTCCTATATATATGGAGAAGTAGTGGCGCGAAGAGAAGGACTCAAAAAAGCAATAAATTCAGTCCCATATAGTAGCAAAAGTAGTGATGCAGGGAGAAGTGCTAAATTTGCGATGATTTTCATGCTCATATAGCAGCAAAAGCAGTCAAAATCTTAGATCTTAGATGAGAAAGTTATCAGGCTCTGGCTCCGAAGAAGGAAAGAGTCAAAGAGATAGAAGAGATGGGGCGAGAACGATTGCTTTATCCAGCTCCGGAGATAGCTAGAGCAGATAGCTAGAGCAGAATAGATTTCACGCCTCTTGAGCAGAATAGATTGCACGCCTCTCGTGGCAGAGATAGCTTCGAGTGAGGCTAAGGAGATTCAATCCGCTCACCTCCATATTTACCCAAGATTCCGCTTCGCTTCAATTGGTGCTCCACTCCAAAACGCTGCAAGCTCAGCATATCAACTAACGCATGTAGCTGCGCTTCAATTGTTCATTCCGCTTCGCTCCATTTGTTCCTGCCGCACTGCGCTTTGCGGGTCCGGCCCGCACTGCGCTTCGCTCCTAAACGCTGCAAGCTTAGCATATCAACTAACGCATGTAGCTGCGCTTCAATTGTTCATTCCGCTGCGCTGCATTTGGCCTGCCGCACTGCGCTTCGCCCAAGGTGTGCTCTCTGCCGCACTGCGCTTCGCTCCGTTTGGCGGGGTTATAAATAGAACCGCCTCGCTCATTCCTCCTCGCTCCTCGCTCATTCCGCTTCGCTTCAATTGGCCGCTTCGCTCCGTTTGTCCATTCCGCTACGCAAGAGATGAGCACTGCCGCATTCCGCTACGCTTCAATTGGCTGTTGCCGCTTCATTTGTTGCTACGTGGGCCTTGGCTTAGGCGGGTGGGGTTGGCTAATGATAATGATCCGATTCCCGACCTACTGAATCCGAGGTCTTCCCCGAGCTGGTCTTCACACGTGGAATAGAATCAGTGATCTATGAATCTCTCTCTCTCTTCCTCAATGTCTTCGGTCAGCCCCGCACCTATGCTCTTCGGCAATGGTTGCCCGGCCTCGCATCGATAGCTACTGATCTTCCTGCTCTCGTCCGGCATTCCAATCATTTCCTAGAGTATCCATTCCCACCATTTGAGGCACTCTACCGCTTCACTCTACTCCGCTTCCGACTCTTGAGTACCCAAACGATCTTCGACGAGGTTCGCCTTGGGTCCTACGCCAGAGAGAGAGTAATAGGGATCGCTAGCGATGGACCTCATTCCATTTCCTTTGAGTCGTGCCGGTCGGTGCGGTGCCCAGACTTGACCTTTGCTCTCATCCAATTCGGGTTGGGTTCGCCTTCGCGGAGATCTCGCCAGCATCTGCCCTCGGTCCCCACTTTACTTTATCCATCAGAGTTCAGCTCGATCCCCCATCAGAGTGAAGTTCTGTCGGGTGCTCTCTTCTGACAACAATCTCTGTCTGTCGATCGTGAACTTCCAGGAGATTTGTCTCGGTTGAGCTATCCTAATCCGCTTGTCTCTTTCTCAGCAAAGCAGCATATTGAGATAGAATTACAGTAGTGCTGTGCTCATGGGATAAGTAGGCAGAGGAGCTCACTATCCTACGGCCCATAGTGGTCCGGATTCTTGGGGTGAACTAAGGAACGGTATAGGAAGGAGGTAGGGTAGAGATCGAGGGCCTATGCGCACCTGGAAACAGGACCCTCCAAAGCTAAAGGACTTGGCTACGTTCACTAAACTAAAGGTAGGAAGCTCCGTGCTCTCCTCACTTTGCCCTCTACAGTGCTAAAGCTCCATTGGTCTAGCCGAGCCACACTTGAGCACGTTTCCCTCTTCCAGCTAGACCTCGACTTCCCTGACCTAGCTCGATTCTTTTCTGCTCATCCGACTGACCGGTCCTTCCTTCTTTCGAGATCTCCTCCTTTGTCCAAGGTCATAAGTGCTCTGCTGCTCTACGTCGCTGTCGCTTCTTCCTCTCTAATAAAGACGAGCCCTAGATAGCTGCACTTATAAGTCGGGACGGGCACCTCGATTAAGGCTAGAAAACCCTCGATTAAGGCTAGTTCCCCACTGCAGTCCACCTTCCAAGGGCATGGTAGTTCGTAGGAGATTGATTCGTTTAAGTAGTTAGGGTAAATGAGCTAGGTAGCTACAGAACTGTAATACTGAGCCTGATGAGTTGACCCATTACTCTCCCCCGCTTTATCCACCTTCTACATCTTTCTCTCTTACATAAGAAAGAGGTCTCCGAGATTGAGAGTCCCGCACCCTTACCTAAAGCAAGAGAGGAAGGGGCCGTATAGAATAGAACGAGTCGCCAGTAGGACTCTGGTGAATCAAATGGTTAATGGGCAGGGGAAAGAAAGGAATCTCCCAGCAGCCACGGAAAGGCAGGTCGTCTAGCCGAGCGGGCCTATCTGCCCATTCAATGCCTCACAACGCTCCTTTGATCCGCCTCCTGTCCTGCGCTTCCTCACTCAAGTCTGGATCCCGAATAGGCATTGGAAGGATTGGGCCTGCTATGATAAGCTCTCTTTCCGAGACGCGGAGGATGGTGGGGATCTCCCAATAGACGAATCAATGACAGGGAAGACGAACGACTCCTAGGTCTCCGGACAATCAGAAGAAAGAGTAGGTCTAAGCTCCAAAAAGAAAGAACAAACATTACTCTACGTGAAGGATGTGAGGACCGGATTAGACCAATATCAGACTGATCTCCCAATAGCCGAAGCCGACTGCTGATGCCCGATTTGAGGCTGACCGGGATGCCTCGGAAAGAAGGCTCTCCCAACAGACCAGCTAGGAGTGTTGCTAACTCGGGGTGGTAGTCCCTAGGACCGGAGATTGGAGAGAGAAACTGCCTCTACCTTCCCCTCACCTGAACCTGAAGGAGACGGTTGGGCTAAGAGCGCTTACGAGTTCTGCCTCTCGGGAAAGAGCGAAGGGAGCTCCACGGGGACTCCTACCGATGACTGGAAGGGAATTGCGAAGTCGAGAAGCGAAGTCGAACTTCCGGGCTGCCGCTAAACGCTCTCTACCGCATTTCTGCCTCTATCTCTACCGCTATTACTTGATTTGACCCGCTCCGCTCCACTACCTATTTGACCCGCTATCGCTGCAATTGGCCGCTGCACTTGTCGGGGCCATTAGTCCAAGGCCGGGAGAGGAGAGGCCCAACCAACCGATGAAGCCGAGAAGTTGCTTTTTCTTTAAGTAAGTCTAGCGTTCATGGCGGTTGTCTCGCGTCGAGTACTGCTATATAAGGAACTATCGGAGCATCGGCTCTGTCGCAGTGGTTTTCGCAGCGAGATAGCAGAGTCGGCTCGTTCGGTTATTCGGAATACTTGTCCGCTCGCTGGCTCGTTCATTCCACTCTATTCCTATTAGATTATTGTCGGATTCACTCGCGGGCCTAATGGTCTCCACGAAGTGGTGTCCTCGCTCGTCACTATAGTTCGCTCCAATAAGAGGTCCCAATGCGAAGTCGAAAAGACGAAAGCGATATGACTCCTAGTTGAGGACTGGAAAGAACCGCTAGTTCAGGACAGTACCCAATAGACGAATACTTGATTAGCCGATAGCAGATCATAATTCCCTTCTAGTTGAGACGGTGAGACGAGCGGAGGACCATGTCCAGTTTCGCGAGCAGGTTAGCCGAGGCGGGTCAAGTGGATCTTCTTCGACTGGTCCCTCTTCAATGGGTGGCGGTCCGAGACCACCAGGCAGAACAGAGCCGTCTACCTTCCCTGGAGAACAGAGCTAAAGGAGAGCTAGTTAACCGAATGGGACTGGGAGACAAGTCCGCCTAGTCCGAGTGACTGGTGAAAAGGTCCAGCTTCCCCGTAAAAGCTTACCAGTTACAGCTTACCACTGGTTCATAGTTCAGGGGTCCGGTTGAGAGTTCCGAGTCGCCAATAGAAAGAAAGGGCCGAGCGAACTTACAATAATAGAGATTAAGTTCGGGGCGACGTGGCGAGGTGGAGAATAAAAGCGAAGTCGAAGGAAGGGTGAGTTGCTAAGGGTTTAGATTTTGTCTTCTAAACTTCTCGCGTCGATAAAGCGGCCCATCCTAGATGCGTGAGGAGCCGAGAGTAGATTGAAGCTCCTAGACCCCCTCTGGGGAATGTTCAACTAACGAAGGGACTCGACTAAAGGTGCGAAGCGAGATCATGGTAGGGCATAGGTCGGAAAAAGGTAGTCTGACTCTCAACCCTATGATCAGGCACCAAGACCTGAGCTTCTTTCTCTAGCTGCACTAGTGGATGGAAGGTCCCCTCATTGATCCAGCCTAGCGCCAGGTATTCTCGTCTCTTCCGGATTTCTCGTCTCTTCCGGATTTCTGTAATTACTGTTCTGATCTCTTCTTTCAGTCTCGTCTCTTCTTTCTGTCATTCGTGTCTGTGTCGAGTTGGAAGTGCACCACTAAAACTGTCAACTCTTATGCCAGTCCCATTGGAACGACCACTACGACTGCCCTCTAGTTGAGCGACCAACGATTATTTTAAGAAAGACATGAATTCAATTGCAATTGGAAGTGCTCGATGCTCGGGTTCAGCTGCCACGGAGAATTATATGGCTGCCCGAGTCCGGGGCGTGCACTTTATTATCTGACTGCTCTGCTGCTCCCAAACTAACTTGGTTGGGGCTCATTCACTCTGATCCCATTCGATTCGCACGGAGAGATTCATCGATCCCATCCCGAACTTCTGACCGCTGCTCTTAATTATGAAAGAAGTGGGCTTAAGAATTCATGAATTTATCAGGTTTAGCAGTTATGTGAGCATGAACTTGATTACTTCTGAAGTGGTTTTGACTTAATAAAGTATCATTCACTACTTTCGCAGCTATATTCGCTTGATTACTTCTTCTGCTCTGCAGCTTCTTCGCTATAGATCTGGGTGGGCTTCCTTGCTTGCTTGCTTGTGCTTCCCTAGGACTGGACTGCGCATCGAGCACTGACCTGACCCGGCTCACACTTAACTTATCTTCTCCTCTTTTTGGTCCTGGTTGGCGCAGCGATAAATCTAGGATAGGGATACTTGCCCGAACGACGAAGGTACATGAGATGGATGATGCAATGAAAGGAGCTGTAAGTAGTCCAGGAGCAAGTAGTCCAGGAGCCATACTAAATGAACGAAGCGTAAGAAATGACAGAAAGCTGAGGAACGAGCGACAGCGACGTAGCTAAAGTGGCGATCTGAAACTCGCAATCTAAGAGTTCTCCATCGGACTCCTCCACCATCCTCTTCTCCAAGCTAATCCGATCAACAATCAACAAAGGAAGAAAGGGCGTGTTCAGTCAGTGAGATTGAATTCGTAACCAGGGCTGGGGGTTCTTGAGGAATGCACTCTTTTTAGTTTGCGGTCCCTTGGTCGGGGTGCAGACTCAACTGCCTTGAGCCCTTCCCTTACTAACGCTAAGAAATGCAGTGCGGGTCGGAGGAAGAAGCTTATAAGCGACCGGAGTAGTCGAGGAGAGAACGTTGGATTCATATAGTCAGTAGTCGAGTACCTATCCCCTACTTGAATCGAACCAACCTCTATCAAACTATAAACTGTGAATTTCATTCTCAGCCATCGTAGACTCACTCTGCCAAAGAAAGCTTAGCTGCTTACCCGAGGCTGTCACTTACTTAGCTTATATAGAAGTCAGTGATACGAGCTCTGATGAGGCACCCCTCCTAGTAGCGAACCACGAGGAACGAACGACTGGAAAGCGACCAACGAGCCATATCTTCAACGGGCTAGGCCGACCAACTCTTTAACCATTATTTTGGGGCACATTATATTACAACTCTTATTCGCGGGGCGTTGAGCGACCAACGAGTCATATTCGCAGGGCTAGGCCGACCCACTTTACCGGGGCAGCGACCCGACCAACGATTGTGCAAAATAGTGCTAAAGCCGTGGCTCGTTCAACTGCAAAATAGTGCTAAAGCCGTGCCTCGCCCCTGTTGTGCAATGGAGCGTGCCTCGTTCCTGTTCCTCGTTCGTGTGCAATGGAGACGTGGCTCGTTCGTGGTGTCTTCCGTTCTTCCGTCGAGTATCTCTTCCTAGTCGTTTTTCCTAGTCGTGTCTTCTGTCTTCCTGAGCGGCTCGCAACATTATACCAGTGTGTGCCCTCAATCGCCGGGGGCTCGCTACATGGAGAAGTGGAGAAGACACGTGGGGCGTGCCATACAATGTGGTGGAATTGTTTAAAAGTTTACAATTTACAACATTAGGTGATTAACGATTAATGTTCTGTCTGAAAGTGTAAAATTTCCAACATTAGATTAGTGCCACTTCTGGGAGATGATGCTTCAACTACGAGATCTTCCGTATGAATTTATGGTTCAGTGATTTATTTCTTAAGTGTCTTATTATAGAAGATGCTTCAACTATGAGGTCTTCCGTATGAATTTAATGGTTCAGTTATTCATTGAAAGATCTGATTTCAGTCTCTGGAAAACCGGTGAACGTAGAAATAATAACGACTCCAAGTGCCTCTTTCATAAAGTAAAAGAAAGCATTGAAAGAGATCTGATTTATCTTTCTTCTCTTATATCATCTGCTTCAACTATTCTCTTCCTTTTGTGAATTCGATGCTTCAACTATTCCGTTTTTGTATTGTTCATTCGATGATGCTTCAACTATTCTCTTCTGTTTTGTTCATTCTCTGCTTCAACTATTCTCTTCTGTTTTGTTTTGTGAATTCGATGCTTACTTCTCTTCCGTTTTGTTTTGTTCGAGGCAGCGCTCCTTTCTCTTCCGTTTTGTTTTGTGAATTCATTCGATGCTTCCACTATTCTACTGCTGGCACGAACACTACTCCTCCCATTGCATTGGAACAACCACAACTCCTGTCCTGCTGGAACTGCCCTATAGAGTTAGTTGAGCGACCAACGATCATATTCGCGCCAACTCCTCATGTCTACGTCGAATGAGACCTATTGGGAGACTACGTAAATAGCCAAGCCAAGAGTTCTTTGTATTCTATCTTTTTCTTTCCACTTCAGATCTGATGGCTGCACTATTGGACTTTTTGTTCAGAGGCTAGAGCAGAAGAAAGTTTTCCCTGGCTGGGAGTCTCTCATTGGAATGGTTGAAAGGAGACGAGAGGAAGAGACAGGTTGTAAAAGCAATGTCCAAGTGAGGGGAGTAGTTATGTGCCTACCGACCTTAGGTGTGAGGGTTTATGTCATTGGTTGAACCGTGTGAGGGTTTATGTCATTGGTTGAACCGGGAGTATAGTTTAATTCAGTCATTGGTTGAAGGCTGGGTTCTACAGGTGTGGATAGTAGAATCTATGCCTCTCTCTCATGTTTAAGGGAAGGAATTGAAGTGGGCTAAATTGAGATCTGTAGAATCTATGCCTTACAAAAATGCCCTTCCAATGCCCTTCCAATGCCTCCCTCTGCGGTGCGTGCGAAAGATCCGAAGCGAGGAGCGGCACCCACTTTTTATAGACCAAGGGTACGGAAGCTGAGCTTGGCTAACCAGTGACGTTCCCGGGCAGAGAGAGACTGAAGTCCTAACCAGCACAGAAAAGGGAAGTGAACCGAACCGACCAAGCACAATTGGGGGGGAGAGTGCCTACCTCCCGATCCCACGGAAGAAGAAGGGTCAGCCAGAGGCATAGAATAGCCCGCACATACTGGAAAAGCACTACTAGACGACTGGCACAGAGAGAGAGCCCTAGCAGAGCACTCCGTGAAAAAGACCAAAGAGTGAAAGGACCCTCGGGAAAGAGAACTTCAAGCGAGAATGCCACTTGCTTAGGTCCTTCTTATTCTGTTCTGGTCTTGGACCGAGAGGAATGAGGCCTAGTCAGCCTAGCCCAAGGACTAGACTCTCTATACTTCCTATCTATTGTCAAGAGTGAACATCTGTTCGGGATCACTATTGTTCTATCTGTTCGAACGGATTCAAAGAAAGTCATTGAGTTGGCACTACTCCTTCATTCAAGAGCGGATCCGCTCCCGTTGGTCGCCCCTTCACAGAGACAGAGAGAAGGCCTCTTGGTATTCCTCCCTGGGCCTCCCGGATAAAGGAGAGAGTGAGCTAAGAACTCAATCCTTTGCCTGCTACTACTATATTATGAAGTAGCACTCCAGATCCGAACATCCGCTCTTACAGAGCCCCCGGCGAGCTACCTTTGACTGATTACGTGCTCAAGTTCCTGGCTGCTGACCCGCTTGCAATCCTCGGCTTACTTAATCCGGTTACTTATCTGTCTCTGAATTGATGGGGTGTCCTTCCCGCTCTCAGAGGTTAAGATCACAAAAAGGAAAAGGCACATGCCTGCTTCTAGGCCTAACCATTCCCCGTTATCCTTGGGAGCAGCAGCGAAAGGGGGCACCGTTACTGATCGTTATTCTTCTTCGGTGGGCTCTACTAGTACTCAAGATTCATTTAGAATGAATTCATTTATAGATAAAAAAAAAAGAAGTTTGATATGGCATCAGGCGGTCTAGGATATGAAATTAAAGAGGCTTCCATGCCCTCCACCAAAGAACTCCGATAGGTATAGGTACCCTTCTTACAGAAAGGATAGGGATGAGACTCCCTAATCAAGTTTCCGACGTTGAAAGAAGTGCTAGTACTCCCCCGGTACAGTTATGACCATAGCATAGGAGACGTCCTTAGGCACAAGAGTTGGATTCCTACAGGCATAGCGTCCTTAGGCACAAGAGTTGGATTCCTACAGACTGGCTTTGGGCCAATCACTCATTCCAATACAAGTAAGATTGCTTGCTACAACCCATCCATTGAAAGCATTAAACCCGAAAGCAAAGCAACCCAAGCATTAAACCCGAAAGCAAAGCCAAAGCATTCCCATCCATTGAAAAGCATTAGGTAACAGATCACCAAAGTAACCAGGATAGAGATAGAGAGAAGGGGCAGGAAGAGCATAAGGACAGATAGAAAACCACTTGATTGATCCCTCTTATGCTATGTAAGCAAGAGTCATTCCGTCAATAGCCTTTCCTCACCCCTATTATCTCCTGATCCTCTCATCCTCTTTTTCCTGGCAATTCGTATGCATCACAAGGAAAAAGAAAGTCAGACTAGAGAGAAGGCAGAAGGGAAGCCCCTCAACAGGGAGAATGCCCGAACTTTCAAAGGGTCTTGCACTCATAAACCAAAGCAAGTGTGAACCTTGGAACGAAGTGAATGAAGCGAGCTAGGGTAGGTAGGGAGGGGACATGAGCAAGCACCTCTTCAATAGCCGTAGAGGTTTAATCGCCGTGGAGGTCATACTTGTCATTCATAATTTGCTCTTTGAGTCAAAGTGTTCTGGCTCCTCTCCCACTCAATTAGAGGGTATGGAAAGAATCAGCAGTGCTACTTCAGTTCGATCTCACTTCTTAAGCAGAGAGAGACTACATTCACATGTGGGTCGCCCACCTCTCAAATTCGAGCAAGCTTCTAAGAACAGAGAACTCACTCATTCCTGAAAGAACTCAGTGGTGTGGTGCCGATCTCCCGACTGCTACATGAAGCACTAACTACTATAAGATAAGTCAATAGGTAATTGCTACTATAAGATAAGAGGTAATTGAATCTCCCAATCCCACATCCGAGACTTGAGAACAGTGATGAGTGAAGGCAAAGAAAGACTAAACGGATGGATTCTACGCGGGGATGGTGGGCCGCTGCTTTGGAAAAGAACTACTTGATTGAGAAAGATGGAGAATGCAATGTGCTCGCTTACGCTTCCTTATATGAATACCATTTACCATTCGTTTCGTACTTGACTTAGAGAAATGATAAAAAAAAAAAATGAGGAGATGAAATGAGATCTGAAAAGAGATTGATAGCAAATAGAGATTCTTTACTCGCTCTCTCTACCCATTCGGACAACTTATATAATATAAGATAAGAATGACGATATATAAGATCAGAATCGGGACAGCAAGAAAGGAAAATGCACTTTGTGTGGGGGCATTTCTTTTGACTGTTGTCTTGTTGTTCTTCGGAAGCCTTCCTCCACCACCTCCACGCAATGCATCGGATCGACCAGCCCACGAAGCGCAGAAGCGGCTCAGAGATCTTTGCAATCCTACTGCCCCACGTAGCGGTATAGGTACTCCGTGCAAATGAGTATCCAAGGCAGAGTCCCCCAGGCTCCGAAAAAGTTCAGCTACGCATCCAAGTTCACTAGTCCAAGTGCATGAAAATGACACTCTTTCCTTACGATTGCCCTTAAGCACTAACTCTAAAGTGCAACAAAGTGTATCGTTATGAGCCCACCTCAGCTGAACAACAGAGGCAGAGGCTGAAGACAGAGAGCGAGCTTCCCACTGGTGAAGAATTAAGCTGCTAGTTCAGAGGTCCTAGGCACCCCGTAGTGGGGTCCTTTGCTTGGAAGCCAGTGACGCACTGAGCTCGCTGGTCGCTGGCAGACTCGTCCGGCAAAAGGTCTCGATGGCAGACTCAGTAGGCATTCAGCATGAAGAATGTTCTCGGGTCTCCCATGGGTCTCTTCCATGAATTCCCGATAGCGCGTAGCACCTCTCGGCTCTGAGACTTTCTCCCGCCTCCACGGCAGTTCGTCACGGTCAATCACGAATGTCATGCGCTAAGTTTCTGCCGCCTCCGCTCCACTTGTCCGGTGAGTAGCCCTCGATCCCAGTGCTTGTCAATGCGTACTTCCTTAGTGTATCTCCCCCCCCCGTACTCGTGCTTTCCTTCTTTCTTTCTCTCTTTTTGGCGTCACGTCGCTGTCGCTCGGTCCTCAGCTCAGATCGAATTCGACTTCGCTTAGAGTACTCATATAATAAGAGTAGTGCTCATGGGAGGGCAGTTCAGTAGGACTCTTGCTTGATTGCCACGGGAGCCTTAGACTCCAAGTAAGGAGCAAAGGACAGCGCAGTGATAAGATTGAGTACCTCCCCCTCCCTCCTGACACTAAGGTTAGATATAAGTGATTGCATAAGGTAGACAAGGTGATCGCATAAGGTAGAGTTCTCCAAGACGAACCGCAATTAGCTGGTGAGGAAACCGATCTTGGATCGAATCCCGCAGCCGAGATCCGTGCTATCTCGACTAAAGAGCTTTTTAAAGAGAAAAGCAGACCGACTGTAGACTTTCGTGCGCTATCCCACTAGATTTGAATGGAATGGGAAGGGAAAGATGGGCATGCCGAAGCCTCTCGTCCGATCCCCTAAGAGGACCGAGCCCTTATGTGCATTCCCAGCTCTTTGCTATAGAAGATGTTAGGCGATAAGAGTAGGAAGGCGAGATCCCAAGTGAGGGAGCGCAGGCAAAAAGAGGAATCACGAGTAGGAGAGTAAGCCAATTCCATATAAGGTGCATGAGGGCGGCTATCGAATGATGATCTCCCAGGATGGAGGCCGGTCAAATGAATCTGGTAAGTGGAATGAGGGGCGGGCCTTCGTGATCTTTGGATAAAAGGATCAGTGATACTAAGCCTAAGCGGATTTATCAATCTTCTCGTTGTGCTTCTTGTTCGACTACTGGACAGACATGGCTAGCGAAACCCAGTGAGGAAGAAGGCTGCCTATCCTCTACAGTCCATCGTCTGGGAATGAGGAAGTGATAGGGACAACCTATGTGTTTCAGGGGGCCTTGGAAACTTCTTGGAACTTGGAAACGTTTAGTAGAGCTAGTTCTTTCTTTCGCGGTGGAGAACTATAGTCGTAGGAGCAAGTGGAATGAGTGCCATGTGAGCAAGTGTCAGAGCCCTTCACCAGATTTGCTTTGCTGAAAGGGAGATAGATGAAAGGGACACTCGTCCATGGTGGTGGAGGACTATTAGCTTCATGCGCGCCTAATCGAATGCAGAAAGAGATGAGGGGCAGTGATCAATCCAATGGCTAGAAGAAGGATCTCAGGTATGGGTGAGCTATTCCAAGTAGTCGTCTGAATGGGTCAGATCTAGCCCGAAGACCTCTATCTCGGCAAAGGCGCCTCCTCTTTCTGTTCATATGCAAAGGAAGGCCTTATCGGACGGGAAGAGGGAGAGTTCTAGATTTGATGATGCTTCGGTCTGCCGCTACCTGAGTTCGGTACTTGAGACCTAGAATAGCATAGTGAATCAAGCCTTCGCTTGGGTTGAGTGCTCTCCGACATCTAATCCGGTGGAGGTGAACCATACCGTACTTTGTTGGAAGTGAACTCTACTTTGTTGGAAGTGAACTCTACTCAGTTGGAAGTGAACTAGACGACCGAAGACTAATCTGGTATAAGTAGGATCATAGACAGACTGAAGTTCTAACTTGTTCAAGACCGCCTATTCATCTCTCTTTCTTGGAAAAAAGGTGGGTGCCTCAAGTAGGTCTCTAAGGGCAAGTGCAGAGGTAGAGCAGCTCTTATCAATGCAATGCTCCGGTCTCTTGATCGCTCGGGATGCGCTACCTAATGTCTCGTAGAACACTTGCGGGGTCACCACAGTGAATAAAGCTAATCCCACCCGACTTGTCCTTGACGACGTAACCCACTTCTCCTACGTGTCCCAACCGCCCTACTTGTCCTTCAATCTCAAGTAAGCCTTCCCATGTGTTCAGTCGGGATAAACTCAGAGTTCTTGAATACATGTCTCAGTTTACCATTTTCAATCATGTCTTTGGCTCACCGCTCCGTGGGCTAATGTCTCAGTGGTGCTAGCTCTTCTCCGCTAAATTATCAATTCCCAATTCCTACCTTAGGAGGGCCCTTCCCTTCCTAACCTATGACAAGCTATGTTATTCAATTGCGATTGGCTCACCTCACCTTCGCACATGTTCCAATCTGCCATTTTAATGCATGTTCTTGAAGGCTTGACGGATGATGTCTGAAATAAAATAACACTTTTCACGCATTCTTGAAGGCTTTAGCTCACCTTCGCACATGTCTGAGTGGTGCTAGTAGCTTCGTCCTTATCGATCTCTGCTGCATGAGTGGCGGGGTCCTCGCTCGTGCGCGCCTGCTCTTGGCTGCTTCTCTTGCTTAGTTCTGATGCGTCCCATCAAGTCCTTCTACGCGGCGTATCTCTCCCTAGTTCTCCTGTCCCATGCGTCCCACCTTTAGCCCTACGTAACCCACGTGTCCCCAATTCCCTGCTTTCCTAACCTTTCCTTTGAGACCAATGTACACATGTGTGATCTGAGTTCTGAATGCATTGCTTAGATTACAACCAATGTTATTGAATCACGATTGACGAACAAAATGATTGAAGAGCCATGTTGTGGAGCAGATGATAAATGAAGAGCTTGCTCAGCTCAATTGGTCTCGATAATCTAATCTGGACTGGTCTAATCTGGACTGGATAATATGGATCTGACTTATCGATCGTTGAACGCGGGTCCTAGCTCTGGAAACTCAACTAAGAACTTCAATTCCGGGTCCTAGCTCTGGAAACTCAACTAAGAACTTCAATTCCGAAACTGAAATCAAGTACCAATCGGTAGAATACTTCAATCAAGTCCCATCCCAATCCCATCTTAGGAGGCCTTCAAGGCAGCTTCTGACAAGCCCATTCAAGAGCTGCGAACCCGTAGGAAGTGAGAGGAACAAGCAACGCGTAGTAAAGCGACTGAAAGGAGCGCATAAAAGCAACCCGGCCCCACTTAATGAATTCCCATCCCATCTGCTGAGTCCGATAGCTGCCACTGACTGAATAGTGTCTCGCCTTGGTTGGCATTTAAATTTGACCCCTAGCGAGCTATGATGAGAGAGCAGAGGTGGGTTCTTCATTTGAGCCCGTGGGGGAGGCAGGATTTGAACCTACGAGACAGATACTTGAGTTTCTTTCATTCGTAGACTTGAGCCCTGACCCGGGATCTCTAACTTCTAAGTGCTCTATAGCCAATGCCTTTGCCTCTGGTCTTCGTCTTCGTTCAAAGAAACTTCATGCGTTCCATCCCATCGTAGGAGGCCATCTTAGGCTTAGGAGGCCATGCGTGCTCTTCTCCGATCAATAACCCGATTAAAGTGCAAGCGGAGCCGGAGCCGGAGCCGAGCGAGTGAAGTTCCAAGAATGATTCTTTCTTCCAACGAACGGTAGTGCTAGAGCCGTGGGATTGAAAGGGTGTGGGACGCATTGGTACTGCTCGGCTAGAAGGTAGAATAGAAGGTGCCCCGTGCAGCAGGCGGATCAGTGGTAGGCATGAAGTTATGCGTTCCAAACGAAGCACCAAGTCAAGTGAGGCAGATCAGTGGGGATAAAGTTTAAAGCTAAGCACCAAGTGAGGCGAAGAAAGATAGAACTCGGAGTTTAAGATAGCCCGCTAGCGTCGTAAAGGACAGACCCGACCAGATATAGTGTTTTGGGATCAGTTCAAGTCAAGCTAAGCTAAGTTAAAGGCAACGAAGGTTCAAGTCAAGCTAAGCTAAGTAAAGTAGTGAGTTAGCCAGTAGTGCAATTACGGAACTCGGGTCCAATCCAATAACTCATTTATCAACGGAAAGTCTTCATGCGTTCCATCCCATCTTAGGAGGCCCAACCCCCCTACTAGTCCCACGTGTATCCCAATCCCAGGAACGGAGGCCAGTAGACTTAATTAATTACCACTCTTCTCTGCTAAATTATCAATGCTAGGTTCACTCGGGTCGGCAGTTCCCTTCCTTCAAGCTTGATGGCGCTCCCTATCGGTCTGATTAAGACGCTCCCGGTGGTCTAGCGCTCCTTGTCAGTCTAATCAGTCGCTCCTTTCAGTCTAATAGGCGCTCCCTGGGGTCAAATAAAGATTTGCGACACTGTCGTTTGCTCGTCGCTAGGCGGGCTTAATAAAGTCATTAGCATTCGTCCGTCATTACATTCGCTCGTCGCTGCGCTCGAACCTTCAATAATATTGCATTGCGATGAACAAGAGTGATTGTCTGAGATTGTACATTTCAGTCATGTTCTGTTGTCCTGCCTTCAAAGTTGGGCGCTGCCAAAACAAGTAGCGAATAAATGGATCAATAATTGCTATTAATTAACATTGGTCTCATTATCCGCGTGTTGGTCTCATCTCATAAGTAGCGTGTTGGTCTCATCCTCATCTCATTATCCGCGTGTTTAGCCAGGATCTCCTCTTCTTGGCTTGGCTGAACTGACCTCTGATTGGCTGAACTGACCTCTGATTGAATGAAAGATTTGGCTGATTGAGCCTTCCAATAGGAGCAATGACGCATTGGCAAGAAAGAATTGGAATCGAACCAATGAGGATCAAACTCGCGAAACTGCTCATTGAGTCCACTCGTTTCTTGAATTGAATTATCCGACGAGCTGCTATTCCCATTGCTCATGGTGAGTAGACCGCCTATTCCCTACGCCTCCTATTCCTATCCACTCTTATAGAAAGAGGAAAGGATCACAAGGAAGGGCGCCTACCTTTTAGTGTGAGCCTTTCCTCTTTCTATATCTTTCTATAGTAATACAGTGGATAGGCTCTATAGTAATACAGTGGATAGGAGGGAAGACAGTGGATAGGAGGGAAGCAGCTAGGCTTGAGTGAATGCTTAGGCAGCGATGACTCTTTCATTTCATTTACGTCGTTGCACTCCTTCCTTTAATGCCGACCTTGTAGTCCGGAACTCGGATCAAGTTGTGTCGAACCCATGAGGATCAAACTAGTTTCATTCATCGACGAGCTCTGATGAGCGAGCTAGCCAAGCCAGACTGATAATCAAGACTGAAATGAAAGAAGAAAGACTGGTACCCGAGGTTTTAAATAGTGGACGGATAGAACTCGTCCACTTATAATTAGATTAGATTTGTACTCAAAGTATAGGAGCGAGCTAGAGGGAGTGAAAAATGAAGATGAGAAATCCAGATCAAGGGTTCAAACTCTACACCCACCCTCTGCCCTCCCAAGTTCCGGCGATCCCATATGCTAGTTGCGACCGATAGGAACGAGCAAAGCGCCTAAGACTAAGCCCCCCAAGCGGCTATCTTAACTCCTTGTTGGTGGGGATGACATTTCCCCCTCTCTTTGCTTTGCTTGTTGGTGATTTAGGAACTAGGGTCTTTCTTTATATAACTAAGCCTTTCCTACCGCTACGTGGTGAACCATCGGCCACTAGTTAGGACCGAGACCTACCTCAAGCTCTTTCTTCTTCTGGCTCAGCTCTCCCGTTGAGAAGTTTATTCTGGGCTCAGCTCTCCCGTTGAGAAGTAATAATGGAGCTCCTCATTTCTCGTCACTTGGCGCTACCGTTGGAGCCCTCTCCCCTGGTCCCTTGACTTGAGACTTGTAGTTGAGTTTTAAGACTTTAAATGGTCCGATAAGACTTATAGCTGATGGTCCAATCCCGACTTGAGTTTAACCCACCAATAGGCACTCCTAAGATAGGCATACCAACCAACCATTTCAATGAGCCAATCAGACACTTGACTGGAGAAGGCGGACTTGTAGTTTAACTCGCTAGCTCACTCCGAAGACAGGTTATGAGAGCTATTGTTTTCGTTATCGATTCACGCCACTTAAAGGAAAGATAGGTGCAGAGCGACTTGAGGTGTCTGGTAGTTCCTTATGTGAATGAGAAAGTCGCAGCCAATCAATAGATATGGGTCTAATCAACGTTCAACTATACCCCCTTAGGCTTGGGCACTTAACTAAACTCAGGGTTAACTCAACTCTTCGCTCACTGAGAACTAGGAGGAATGAATCAACTTCGCTAATCTATTTGAATATGTTTTTAAGCACTTATCTCGTTCTCCGTCGTACTTCATGGTCCCCCTGGTTACGAATGAAATATCTTATCGATCGCAGGTGGTCATCGGCACCAATCATTCTTTATTCTTTCATTCGAGACTGGCGCTCCTTGAATGAATCTCAAGTGGTATTAGATCCGCATAGTGGGGCATAGATGCGCGGACGTTGGTCGCAACTTAATTAAATCGGTGTCTAAGACCCCAAGCCTAAAGAAGACGTGTGCGTCGTAAAGGAATAGGCTAACTGGACAGATAAGAATGAATGAAAGGATAGGGATGTCGTGGAAGCTAACGAACGCTTGCTACCGCTGTCCAAACTGTCCCGAGTCGATGCAGTTGATAATCCTCGTGTCATAAGTCAAGAATGATCTTTATTGAGACCCGTTGCTAAGCTAAGCTCTAATATAAGAAAGAGCAGGGCGGTTAAAGAACTGAGAATTTAAACTTGAAAGCGCAGGCGGAGATTATTCCCCCTCCCAGGAAGTGGTGTGAAGGGTTTAGTTCTAGAGGGCGCTCCTCATACTCCCTATCCTGGTGCCTCCTCCTCATACTCCCCAAAGAAGGACTCGGAGGGACCCGCGCTATTGATAAACGAGTCTGAAACTCCCTAGCGAACTGGATCGAGCACTGCTTTCAAGCTCACTTGCACTGCGAACTAGCATTCAAGTGGGCACAGGCTGATCGTCGGTTGGGACTGCTGCTTCACTCCAACTTCCAACTACGCCTTTGATTTGGACTCAGAATTACCAGTCGAGTCAGTCGAATGAATTCCTTTCCTATAATGGCAGGTGCAGGTAAGGCTTCCCCGGTTTCGTTAAAGAAGTTCGCAGAGAGTAGCAGCTTTCCATTATCAATTCGAAACTCGTAGTTCTCACTCGTTGCTTTAGCATTGGATCGAAGTTAGGTTATAGAGCGAGGGACCTCACAATACCACCTGCCTACCATATATATCCGACTGACCCACGTAGCGGTAGTGATTCGAAAAACTTAGATGCCAAGTGAGGAATCTCCGGGACACGAAGCCAGTGCTCCACGTGATGTCAAACCATTGGTCGCGCACTGCGTGAGGGGGGTTTTTTTGGGGGGTCCGTTCCACTCGAACTCCGCTTCCATTATATAGAATAGATGACCCAAGATACCAACTGCGCAAGATAAGCCTCCAACTGCGTGAGATGACCCACTTCTCTAACTGCGTGAGATGACCCACTTCTCCAACTGCGTGAGATGACCCACTTCTCCAACTTCGTGAGATGACCCAAGATCTTCATAAACAAAGCAGGACATCAGATCTTCATAAGCAAAGCAGGACATCCGAGCCCACTCCGCGGTCGATAAGCGATGACCCTCCATAAGCGGTGAAGTTCATCCGAGTATCTGTCTAATTGGTTCGATTCCGAGCAGTGAGTATATACGCGAAATGCATCGCTCCCAGCAGTGAATCAGAGATGGAGTCAAGAACAAAACAACAAGGGTCTCTCAAAAGATCTCGAGATGGGAATTGAACTGCGAGAAAGATAAGATAGTGTATTATTGTGTGAGCGGATAGTTTCTTTAACCCCGAGTTTAGTTAACCAAGGACTTGATGTTGGTTGCTCTTTCCTTACTTGGAGGGCATTCTTAGCATCTCTTCGTAGGACCCCACAGTGAATAGGGCAACGCATCGGTCTCCCCACAGTGAATAGGGCAGCGGAGCTATACGCATCGGTCTCTGGTCTACTTCCTTCCAGCCTTGGATGGATTCCTTTAAGCCCAGCCTTGTTGGATTACTTCCCACGCATCCAATCCATCTTGGATTACTTGACTTCCCATGCATCTGTTCCTGGGATGGCATCTCTCCTTCCTTCCTTTAATGGGTCTCTATCATCCTTTGCTTCTCCGTTTCGTAGTTCACTTCCCATCCCTGGTTTGTTTAGTAGTTGTTCGTTGCTTCATCACTCATGTTAGGCCCATTAGGACCCATTTCTACTTCTAGGATAATTGTGAACCCTTGAAGGCAGATAATGAGCAACATAAATAGCTACTTTGAACGCAGGAATTGAACCCAGATAAGCAACTTTGAGCGAAGATTAGCAAACATTGGTATTTAAAGGTTGGCGCTCCCTATTGGTCGGTCGCGCTGTACAGATTGGGAACATAGGTTAGGGAAGGTGAGCCATCATGAACTTCGGGAAGGGCAGTGGTCTCAAGGGACAGGGAGTTTGAAAAGGGACAGGATAACTCGGGAGAGATAGACGCAACGAAGGGACAGGAGAAGTAGAGCCAGGAAAGATCTCAAGTCAAGTAAGTATAGGAGGGAAAGAAAGACTACCGGAACAACTCCTTAATCTTAACCCACGGAGCGGGAAGGGTTTAGGTGAGTGTTTGTGTACGCAACTTCCGAGTACCTTGCAATAAGTTTAATAAGTTTCTTTTATCACCGCTCCTTGGGGGAAGCAAACCCAACCGCTACGCATGGGAGACCGGGATCCGCTTCAGGGCTTCACTCTTCTCTTGGACTTGGACTTCGACTTCCTTTTGAGTCTGAGGGAGAGCAAGATCTTATCTTCCCTTGAGATTCCCTTGGGTGATAACCTAGAGTTTTGATTTAAGAGAATGAGTTTCTTCCCTGGGATAAAGCTAGGGAACCGGACCTAACCTAATTCCCGTTCTCCGGACATATTATCTTAACCTGCCCTAAATTTAGAGTATTACGGCTTGCGGCCGGGAGATAGTTCGAGACTTTCTTTCGCGAGAGATGATCTTAACCGGATTCCCGTAGAGCTACCCTACGTATGGTTTAGGGCGAATGAGCCGGACGGGTGGAGAGTTTGACTTCCCTGGGGGTTGGCTTCGCTTATGGAATACTCTGACTTCTGGTTTAGGTGCCGAGTCTTATTCTTAGTTGGGTTCGTTTCCGGTTTGAGCGCTTTACTTGAACTACCGGACATGCCCTTAACTTGAACCCTTTACTTGAACCCTTTACTTGACCTGTCCGGGAGCCGACTGACTTATTTCTTTCTCGACCGAAGAAAGCATTCCAAGAACTTAACTTATATTCCAACCGAAGGGAACAGGGTTATGAAGATTTCCCTGAGCCTAATAAATATCCATTCTTATGAGGCAGTCTCCATTCGGTAAGGTTAGGGAAGGAAAGTAAGAGCGGACGGCCTACTCTTATTACATACACTCGACCAGCGTACGAGGAAAGCAATACCATTCCTTCTTATAGAGTTCTAGGTTAGCTACCGGGTTAGAGTTCATGGTTAGAGTGAGCTTTAATCATCCGTCTTCTCCGGACACCTTGGCTTCCATGAGGTTAGGGATAAATTACTATAAATATTACCTTCGGGAGGACACCTTGGGTTAAGATCATATGTCCGGACCAGGTTCATCATCCTCGGGAGATTAAGCCCTTCCGTTCGAGTGCCTCAGACTTATTAATGTACGTGAGCTGTCATATGCTTTCCTGTCCGGGAGAAGAGGTTTGAACTCACTTCCCGAAGGTTAGGTTACTCGATCGAATGAACTGGTTTGGTTAGGGAAGCTGGGTTTCATAAAGCATTCCCTTGGGTAAGAGTACTTGTCTTTTTCTTAGTACTTCCCTGTACATTCTGATATTCGACTACTTATATTATAGTTTAGTTTAGTTTCCAAAGCCGACAACTATATTTCTACCCTTCTTTAAGTAAGTTGCTGGGATCGCTCTAAATCTAAAGTAAAGTCTAGGGTATCAAAAGAGAGGCTCCAAGTTATTTAAGGAGAGAAACTTGCTCGACTAAAAGGAGAGGGGGAAGGACTTATAGATAGAGAGGCTCGACCTTAGGAGAGGAGAGAGGCTCCAAGTTATTTAAGGAGAGGGGGAAGGACTTATAGATTAGGAGATAGAGCTCGAGCGTAAGCGAGAGGGTACCCACTGGATATGCTCGACTGAAAGGAGAGGGGGAAGGACTTATAGATTAGGAGATAGAGCTCAAGCGATAGCGAGAGGGGGAAGGACTTATATTTAGATATGCTCGACTGATAAGGAGAGGGGGAAGGACTTATAGATTAGGAGATAGAGCTCGAGCGATAGCGAGAGGGTATCATTAGATAGAGCTCGAGCGTAAGCGAGAGGGCCGACGAAAGGGTATATAGGCAGCGACCAATAGGGAGATTGTAGAAGTAAGATAGGCTCGACTAAAAGGAGAGGGCAAATGATAGTGATTGTCTTTCTTCCGGTTAGGATTGATAGTAGACTTAGGTTAGGCACCTGCCAGATCAGAAGGAGAGGAAAGAGTCTTCAAACTCGGATAAAGATCAAGAGAACCGAGAACAAGGAGAGGAACCAAGTAGTCAAAGAGTGAAGAAGTGGAGGAAGAATTTAGTATATATTTATTAGGGACCGGATCGCATACCGAATGAGGCTCAGATGAGGTCATACTCGTCACCGGATCTCACTGGATATTAATTAATTGGGCGACGTGAGCTATCCGTTTAAGATGAATTTAGCTTCGGTGGTTTGTTTTCTTGGCTTCCCTTACAATTAAGACTCTGACTTAGCTTCCCTTGCAGCTAATGAGCTTCCGGATTGGTTTAGAGTAGTTCCCTCTGGTTCTTCGGTTGGGTTTTCTTGGTCTTCGCTTCCGGTTTCATCCCTTTCTTCAGAGCCGAATCCTACCTCTTATGAAGCTGCTTATCTTTCTCCTGCAGTAGAATCATTCTCTATCTCCCTCGAAGCAGTTTAACCCTCCAGCCTCTTATGAAGCAGCTTAGGCAGGTGACTCACTCCATGGATCTTAATTAATTCACTGGGCGACGTCTTCTAGCTCTGACTTTAGGGTCACTTCGGTGGTTTGTTTTATTCCCGTTCGGTTAGTTGTACTACTTTCCGAGCGCTTGACTTGAACTTGAGCATTCCCGGTTGGCTTCCCAGTCGTAATGGTTCTCCCAAGGGAAGAAAGACCATTTCATTCTATTAACCCAAGGGAAGAAACCTGAAGCATTCTCTTAACCGGAAGAAAGACCACCTGAAACATTTTCTTAACGGGAAGAAAGACCAACTAACTCATTCTCATAACGGGAAGACAACTCATTATCTTCACCCTCGGATCCATGTCGCTCTACCGAGAGCCATAGGATGGGAACACGGATACTCCTATTGGGGAGGACGGAGAGATTCTCTTAACCCTAGGCGGTTGCACGAAGCGAAGCAAACCAAGAGACAGGCCCTAAGTTCAAGGTAATGGAAGCTCAAGGGAAGCTAACTTAGCAGCAAGAGAATAGAACCGAAGGGAAAATCAAACTATAGAACATCCCCTAATCTTCTCTTTCCGATCCACTCCTTTAAGTTTCTTTTTAAGTTTAAGTAGAGTTCCCCAATGAAAGAGGTTATGTTTAGCTTTCGATCGAATGAGCGTTTCCTCCCTATAGTTGCAACTTGAATCTCGCTTGAGTCATCCCATCTCCGGACTAAGGGAACTTCCTTAACGGAACATGCATTAGCTGCAAGGGAAGGGAACTTAGCTGCAAGCGAACCGGATAGTGACATTTAAACCGAACTGAAGGGTATAACTCATACATAAACCTTAGGGCAGCCAATAAAAAGGTTAACTGGAGCGGAAGACGGAACCGGTAAGCCGGAACGAAGGGTTTAGGTGCCTAACCGAACCAGATTCTCCTGATGCGAAAGCTTGATAATTAATCTAATCTTCTTCGATCGAATGAACCTCCCGAGAGTAGCAATCCCTTACGACTCCTCTATCCTTCTGGAAAGGGAAAAAAAAAACTCTACATATTGACTACACACCAGGTTTATGAGTTAAAAGAAGTTGCTCAAACCCAAGGAGCGGGAATGAACCTATCTGAAGCGTCAGAGACAGGCGGAAGCTCAAGGGAAGCTAACTTAGCAGCAGAGGGAAACTGATTAACTCATTTATAGGGCTTTAGGTGGCAAGTCTCTTCGGTTCGGTTAGGACTACTTTTTCTTCGGTTCGGTTGGGTGAGCTCGGTCCACTCGTAGGTTTAGAAAACAACCTGATCGCACTCCACTTAGGTAAACTTATTAAGTCATAATTCATTCTAAGGGCTTTTGCGGTTTCTTCGGTAAGGCACGGCGGAGACGGACCTAGAGGTTTCTTCGGTTAGGCACCCCTTCCGTTTAGCTTCCGGTTTGAGAGGACTCTTAATCTTCCCTCACTTACTTAACTTATATTCCAACCGAATAAACCATTCCAAGGTTAAGGAGTAGTTCCGGTCAAATTATTAATAATAAAGAAAGAACTCTCTGCCGGCAACTTATCATTCACCACTCCTTATATGAGTGATAGGTGAGATAACACTTCTCACTCGAACGGAACTTCCCTAACCCGAACTAAACTATAGGAGAGAATGAAAGAAAGCGGAAGAGCAACTGCAATGAACTGCTGCTCAGCGTCAAGAATGCAAGGTCTGGTCCAAGTGATTCAAGTAAAGCGCATGTGCTTTTCCGTCATCCCTGAAGATAGGTTTCATCGCATCCCTTGAGGTTCCCTGAAGATAAGATAGGTTTCTTCGGTTAGGTGCATAAAGTGTTCTATCCGATGGCAAAATATTATAGTAGTAGTTGTCCCTTTCAGAAAGCAAGATCTTATGTTCCCTTGAGATTCAGGTTAGGTTGTATTAGCCCTTCCCTTTAGTATAACGGTTCAAAAGCGCTCTTGGTCGGCCCGCCTTAGGCACTTATCCACTGTATCTAGGGTTCAACTCCGTTTCCGGACCTTAACAACATAAGAGACTAGGACCAGTGCGCCGTGCTTTCCCAACCAACATAAGAATCACTCACTCACTCGGACAAAACACTTAAAACACAACCTTACCGAAGCTAAGCTAAGAATGAACTTATTGACTTTCACTACCCTGCTTTACTTTCATATAAGTTTATCACCACTCGTACCTTGCATGATTTTAAGATAAGTTTATCACCGCATTTATATCATGTGGGAGAAAACACTCTCTTTCCTAAGTCATGGCTAGGAATACTAAGCATCAGATATCCCAAATATCTTTCAATTCTTTTTATATCGGTCCACCCTTTTTTTCCCCGGCACACTCACTATATTAGGTGGATCCCCAGTTAGACATAACGCAAGTCAAACTTGCAGCCTGGCGTCCTTCCATGGATTGATCGTTGAGGTAAAGCGCGTCGTTATCACATAAACATAAATATAAATCGCTCCTCTCCCTCTGGTCGAGCCTATCAGGGGATACCCTCTCCCCCAAAACTCTTGTCAACCTCAGTTTGGAAAATTCAATGGCATGGCATCGAAAGAGTGACCGGAACCTGCCCCTGACCAGCTCGTGACTAGCATCCCGCTGCTGGTCGGCACAACCCTATGCCATGATGCTCATGGGCAGCTTACCCCTAATTGGATTTCCTTTTCACCTCGCTAATTGATCAAAGCTCGGTGCTTAGCTAATTTTTTCATCTTTGATGCTGAGATTCAGCCTTTTTCTTGAAGAACAAAGCAAGCTATAATATCTATTGATCTATTGCCATTCGGACTTTCTGTCTTTGTTTGACTGGGGCTTCTTTTCTTTCACCACTAGTGGGTAGCGACATCCGCCCCAGTCTGCACTCACTGGCATTAGGGGGGCTTCGTCTGCGACAGGAAAGAGGGAACATGGCTTCCGTCCAATCGATTGGCAGGCTGATGACTCCGCATACTCGATCTCTCTCAGTTCGATGGCTTCATTGCGCTAAGTAGCTTCGAGGGTTTCCCTATGAAGTGTTCTGAAAGAAATTACAGTGGCTAGGTCATTCTTATCTATGTAATTTCTTTAGCCCACTGAAATCGCTTTCCATCTCCCTTCTCTGACCAGTCTTGCTCTACCAGCCATAGAGAACCATGAAGAGGGCAGTGGCAATTATTTTTGATTTAGAAAAAGCTTATGACAGGAGAAGAAGAAGAAAGACAAAACGAATCCTTAATATAGACGATCACGCTATCAGCGAGATGGTGAGAAGGGCTTTTCAAAGGTAAGGACAGTTTTCACATGTGTGCTTCACGCTATCAGCGACCGAAGGGAGAGGGATTACCGGCATCTTATCTTGGAGGGAGAGAAGGAGGACCCCACCGTGGTCTCAGGGGAAGAAAAAGAAACTTAGAGCTCGAGTGTTTTTTCTTCTTTTAACCTTTGGTTTTGTATAAGTAAAGTGAAGAAGAAACTTTGTTCTTGGAAGGCTTCTCATGAGCTGAGGCTTCAGTTTGACCTCATTATGGTGGTCTTATTATGGTGGGATATCGATAAGGTTTTGCTTTGCAGGAGGAGAGAACTAGGTCTATCGAGCCAGAACTACTAGCTACTAGGAGGGAGGAGCGAATAAAACAGCGGATAAGCAGAAGCGGAAACCTATCAATTAGACTAGATATGCATTGCAGCTCTTGGAGTCTAAGACTTCTCACTCTTTAGCCTCATTGGACTCAAGGACATATCAAAGATGAACTAACGAGAACAAGGTTAATCTTACTGACCGTAGGAAGGAGCGTAGCGGTAAGGACTTGACCTCTATTCAATAGACAGCTATAGAATAGAAAGAGGATCGGAGCCCATTTCCCCAGTTGACGAGGGAAAAAAGTGCCACGGGAAGGAAGTCAGCAAGAGCAGCTTCAAGGTCTTCGGCAACGAGTTAACCCACTGTACCAATAGGCGCTAGAAGTGGAGTTCCCAGAATAGAAGGTCCGAATCCGGGCATCCTCACTAGTCAGCCATACCGTCCTTTTTTCAACCAGTATCTGTTTGCTTTGAGAAGCCAGCACGAGAACGAGTTGAACCCGCTTGACCGAAAGCTTGATTTCCGTGACGAGGAAAGAAAGCAAAAGCAATGAAAGAGGCCAGTGCTTCCGACTATAACTTTGAAGCCCGGTCTCAGAGTCGATTAGAGAATGGGGTTCCTCGCCTTTAGAAGTGGAAGAAAATGAAGTCCTTCTAGTCATCCCCGAGGGTATTCCCAAGGAAAAAAACTTTCTGTCTGAGGCCAATCTCTTTAGATAATAAATTAGAAGTAGAAGATCTTGATGTTCCGGCCGAGTCAAGAAAGTCATCAGAGCGGCTGTTGGGTAAGCCAGAGAAAGAATCAACATCAAATGAACATCGTCTCTCAGTGATTAGCGAGACCTGTTCCACCCGATAGATGAGTTCGAAAATTCGATTAGGTTAGGGCGAGCAGTCCCCACTAGATAGGAAGGGAGCTGCTCGACGATAAGTATCGGAGATGGAGCAAACTCCTCACAGCACCCAACGGGCAAAAGAGGTGACGTCACTTATTAGCAGAAATAGATCTCTTTCTTGGCACGAGTCAAAAGCTGCTACATTCGCTGCTGGAATTCGACCTCCGGGGTGCGGCAGCACAGATTTTGAGGATCACAGGAACGAGACCCGAGACAGCCACGCTCGCCCCAAAGCTTTATTGAAGCGTAACCACCCCTTCGTTGCCTGTCTTTATTGCGTAAGTAACCTCCCCTTTTACTTAATCTCCTGGTCTTCCCCTAATTGTGGAAGAGGGGGGGTGAGCTGAGTATCAACTCTCTCTCTCGCGCCTTTATTCAGCTTCTTCCTCTTCGTCTATTTGGGACGGGGTGGGCTGCCCACATACATGAAGAGAAGAAGAGGCTTCCTTGATATGTTGGTGTCAAGGCGGTCGAAGAAGGCCACAAGTGGAAGCAAGCGATGCTTTGGTCATTCAGTTGACTCCTTGCTGCCAGTCCAGTCCGTGCTTGCTGTCATGCTGGAAAAAGCAGGGCTTTCGGCCGGTTTGACCGTATATTGGATTTGAACCAATATCACCGGGTGACTTATCCCTTTAGTCGATCGTTAGGGTCCGACGTGGGAGGAGTAGGTCTCGCGGAGACTTCTGCTAATTCCTAATAACGTAATCGCTTAGCGAACTCAGCTGAGCCTGAATGAGAGATAAGGGATTTCTTTAAAGAAATTACTCTAACCTTTTCAGTGCAGACTCATAGGAAGCTAAAACCCCAATAACAACGTCATCACCAAGTACCGCATATCTGTCAAAACGCACTCATGGGTCAACTTGTTCTTTCTGCGCAAATCCACACCATAAGGCAAACATCAGAAATCGGGAGAACCCCAGCCAGGGTTGTTATTGGGAATCCTCCTAGGAATGAGAAGACGCTTTAATGCGCTCAGTTCGGACAAGACGTAACATCGGCGACAACTATTACGTAACTTTGACTTTTTACGTAACTCAATAGCGCTTTCCTTCTTTTTCATTTTGACTTCCCAGAATCATCAGTTCAGTTTGGATTGGATCTGTCACCTTTTCAGTAGAAAGAAAGTTTGACGAGATCAGCTCCTCAGCCATATACTGTATATAATAACTTTCTCTGAGCCGATAGGCAAAGATTCCACTTCGGGGTCTTTAGAGCCTGAAATATCATTCTCGAGTCCTTCAAATCGCTTCAGCGCAGTTATCATCCAACTTGAACGTGTATTGGCTTCATCAGACTGATTCCGGAGGGTTACGGCATCGGTGTAGTGGCAGCTGAACTATGCTGAACTATAATCTATAGCAACTCTGGCGGAAGGCTTCTGCGAAGATATGGTCTATATGTACTTCGTACTGTTCGTCGCTACCATGGAATACCTTCTTCGTCCATTCGTCGACAGGATCCCCATCTTCCTCCACTGCCATGATATCTTCATCTGGAAAATCCAATTTCATTGGTTCATAATCATCAGCCGGCCGATCTGCTAGGAATTCAGCAATTGCACTCCCTTTTATAGCTTTTTGAGAGACTATGACAATATCATACTCCAAGAGCATCACTTTCTTGCCAATCTTCCTGACAACGACGGCTTCTCAAAGATATATTTGATGGGATCTAGCTTGGAAATGAGCCAGGTTGTGTGATAGAGCATGTATTGTCTCAATCTTTTAGCTGTCCAGGCTAACGCACAACACATCTTTTCCAATGGAGAATATCTGGACTCACAATCAGTGAATTTATTGCTCAAGTAGTAGATAGCTTGCTCTTTCTTTCCGGTCTGTCTCATCTAATTGCCCCAAGACACCTCCCATAGAGTTTTCATTCACAACCAAGTACAGAAGCATCTACATGCTCTCTCAGACTGAGCACAGAGGCATCAACATGCTGTTGCAAACCGAGAACAGAACTCTCCATATAAAAATACAACCAGTAGAGATAAGAGTTTCCATATAGTCTGGCCACTCATACATCCAACAAAGTTCATTTAGATGAAATAAAGCATATTTGGCTAAGTGGTGAGCAGCCTTATTGGCTTCTCTCCTTACATAAACACACTGGACTTGATCAAGATTGCTCATCATTCTCTTCGTATCTTCCACAATGCAGCCCACTTCTGAGTAGTCAGTTGCTGCCATATTCAGCTGGTTGATCAACCCTTGCGCATCTCCTTCAATTACCACTTTGGAGAACCCCATTTGAAGCGCAAGTCCTACTGCAAGTGTTGCTGCCATTGCCTCACTAACAAGGGAGCTACTAACATGTCCATCTGCTATCGATAAAGCTCAACCAAGCCTTGATGGTCCCTGCGAATCGCTCCATACCCTCCTGTTTTCTCCAGAAATCCAAGCGCCATCAAAGAAAGTTTATTTTAATAAAGCCATCTGCGGGTACTTGCCAATCCAAGAATAGCAGTATAATTGGTTCTCTCGAGGGGGCTCGCTAGCATTGCTCCTTCAAATAACTTTTTATGAACAGAGCAGTATTATGACCACCCCTCTGCTTCTTGTTGATCACCTCATTATTCCGAGTATTCCAGATTGCCCAGATGGTGATGAAGCCAAGCGTAACTTGCTCCTGGGAAAGTTGCTGAATCATTGTGCATAACCAACTCGCAAAGTCTGACACATTGGTATTAATCCATTGAGGGGGTAATTGCATCTCCATCCAAACCCCCTTAGCATGGCTGCAACCCAATAAAGCAATGGTAACGCTACATTCTCTGCAAAGTCTTCTAACTGTTCCCAAAGTAACCTGCGACATTCCAAGACTGGGCTTGCATATACAACTGACAATAAAAAAGCATTACCACTAGTCTGTTTGACATCCATGTGTACCACTTGCGGAGACAAAAATCAAAATCAATCTTAACCTCCTGATCATCCCATAAGATCCAAATACCACCAGAATACCCTATCGGATCCACAATACAAAATTGATAAAATCTCAGTTTCCTAGCAATCCGCTTAGCTTTTTCACCTTAAATTCGAGGCTCTATAATTGCCAAAATCCAAGGTTTTACTTCACCTAACAAATCTCTTGCAGTCCGCTCCTTTTTGCCTGCTCCCCTGCAATTCCAAAGCATAATATTCATCATAAAATGTTGCCAAGAGCCCTGGATTTATCTGCTCCCCAGGTTGAGCTAAACTTTCAGGAACAAAATCCATATCCGACGACATCGAGCCACCCTGACTCTGCTGAGATTCAAGAGCTATCACACCACCACCTACCATGTCTGGCGGATTACGATTCCTGATGTCCGAAATCGTCTGATGAGTGCTACCAGATTGTCGAACATCCTTTCCAACGGACACCATCGCAGGCTGAGAAGCTTGAGCTAGCTCTACCCCTGGTCCGAAGCTCCCATGCATACGTACCTCCCCCAGGTTATTAATTGCTACTGTGTTATGTACAAAGTGGCCATCTGGCCTAACCAAGCCATTATTAGACTTACCCGCCTCATTGGGCTTTGCTAAAATGAAAGATTGAGTTTCAGACCCACCAAGGCCCTCAGTCAAGGCCCTCAGTAGCATTTGCTCTTTGAACTACTGTCTCCCTACCTGACCCATTCAAGCCCACCTTCTTTTTTACCGGCCCAACAAGATCTCCCTTGTTTAAAGCAACAATCTCCCGCCCAGAATGAGCCTCTCCTAAATTATAAATTGTCGCCCTCATTCAAATCATTATTTCCCGATAAGGCAGCATATCTCGACCCTGTAACATTGCCCTCACTGCCATTATCCTTGCCCTTGGGATTTTCCTTCCCTTATTTTCGGCCTCTCCTTGTTTGGGCAGTCATCCATGGACCAAAATCACCTGTGTGTGCCTCATCATCCTTACCATGGGTCTTCTCTTTCCCAGCGCCCTCAGTAGTTTTCTCCATGACATCCATGTCGCATTGCTCAGCTTGCTTCTCCGAGTACGGGCAGACCCCTCTGTGACCAGCTCTTCCACAAGAGAAGCAAATCATGTTTAACCCTTCATACTCAACACTTTGCCATCGACCTTCAAACTTAATCTTGGGCACTAGTGGCTTGCTGAAATCTACCTCAACACACACCCTAGCGTATCCTCCTCGAATGGCATATCGTGTATTGGGGTCGACCAGCTTTCCCGATAACATATCCTACTGCCATTAATAACCTCCTGTGGTTATCTTTCGAGTGAGTGAAAGGCGTGGCAAGAGAGCGAGTTCGACTCGCGAACGATCAGCAAGTGAAGGGGTCCTGTGGATTCAATTCAGCAAAATCAGGAAAGCATCGAAAAACTATTTCTTAGGATGTTGTTAGCGCAGGAGTACTCCACTCGTTTTTTTTTAATCAATAAAGAGAACAAAAGAAAGGGTTGCGTAAACTCGCACCTCCTCCTACTACGGTGGGAAGCTGGACATTCGAGCATTCGAGACGGGGACTCAGTCCACTTCCACTCTACAGAATAAGAAGAACCAATCTCAGTTGCAGTCGCAAACAAAGAAGTTCCCGGTCAAAGGAGTGTCATCGTAAGGGTTGATGGTGAGCCAGTCCAAAAAGAAAGGCCTGGCCTCTTTGTTAGGGAAAGAGTAAGGCTCTGCAAGACCTAGTGCTTCTGCTTTCGAACCATTTTGAGTTGGGAGTGGTCATTTTATGTCGATCCCGCCCATCCAATTGCGGTGATCTTGTAAGCTAGTATTAGAACCTCCTTATTGTAAGTGCTTCCGCGCCTTCGAGCAAGTTCAAACAAGAGAGAAGGCTAGTCTCTTAGCTATCCTTTCAAAGCAAAGGTTCTGAAAGAACTTTCACTGACCTGACCCAAAAGGCCTTTTTTGCTATCACACGAGAAGAATTCCTTATCGCCAATGATGCTAACCATACCTTACTTGCCTTAGTGGAGTTAATGGAAAAATTCTTTCATACCTGCCCAGACATGTATCAAAAACCAAAACCAATCACGCCACCGGATGACCTAAAGATCGCGTGCTTACGCCTTAGAAACCGGAGAGGCATATTCATATCTTTCCTTTAGACACTTCATGTAGAATAATTATTCTTTATAACCGAGAGATAGGATACCTATTCATGCAATTCCGCCGGTCATCTGTCATCTCGGCATTTAGGAAATGCTTTCAGGAAGGGTGCCCATTGGTTTAAACTCATTCCCAGCTGCACAGTGCCATCCTACCAGCGGCTCAGTCTCGCTGCCTTTCCTTTCGCACTATCACTCTTCTTTCTTCTCTCACCTGTAGGCGAGTGAGTGACCCAATGAAAAAAAAAAAACGAGGAGAAGAGGTCACGTCTCAGCCCAAGGCTACTTTACATAGCTATGATTCGATCTATCAAGATCTCAGATTCGGATTGGATGCTTTCCATCTCTGTAAACGCAAAAAAATCCACTTTTTATCCCGGAATGTCAGTCTCAGTCTGGTTCTTTGCTTTCTTTGTTCACTCGGAGTTCCTTCTTTCTGAAAGAGTCAGATCACTTCCTTTAACGGGAGCAAAAACTCCCTTTACTTATGGTCTTAGAAGCCGGTCACCGGAGCCTAAGATCCTAGATTCAAGAAGAATAAATCGACAACCAGCTGAAAGATATAAGGCCGAACCGAAAGTTATCTCACTACTACACTACACTACCTAAGATGAGCGGAAAGTGCACTCAAAAGAAGAAATCGTGCATTCGTCTCTCTTATATAAGATATTTGATGATTGAAAGAAAACCTTGTCGACGATGAAGCAGCTGAAGAGAATGAGGTTAGCCATAAGGCGAACAGGATGGATTGCTAAGTTTGCCGAAGGCGATTCGAAGGAATCGACAAGAGAATCTCCCTCTGAGCCTTACTAACAGCTAACGTCGCTTAACGACTCGTCTGTTTGCCCGTCCTCTCTCGCGCGTCCCCGGAGTCAATCTTTTTTTCTTGTTCGCTGCGTAGCGGACTCTTCCTCTTCGTAGCGTTGCGGAATACGGTAATCAGCTTGTTTGCTGCTCATTTCCTCCTTCTAAAGGAATAGCACTATCCACTTCTGGACTAGATAGCCCATAAAATCCTTCTTCACTGGCCAGGCAAGGTATGTTGATGCGCCCCAGCTTCTTTCTCAATCAATTAGCTATGCTTTGTCAAAGCCCGGTGGTTGACTACTTCTCTTCTTCAAAAGAACCTATTTGTCCTGCAAACGACCTATTCATGAGAAAGATCACTCCAAAAAGCAACCTTTCGTCACTATACGATACCACTCGCCATGGATGATACGATTTCAAGAGATGCGTCTCTTACAAGACCGGATGTTCGCACTTATTCATCAAAGGAGCATCTTTTCACTTTTCTCTACTGCAGAGAAGTCAAAGCAAACTTGTGCCTTCCACACAAATGACATGATGACAGAGCTAGGCTAGTTCTGAAACCGAGACTTTTAAAACATCGGAAAGCCTAAAAAATGACCTAACTCGTCGAGGGTCTGAAAGATACTCGACTAAAAGGGGAGGGGGACTCTTTTTTTTTTTTACAATGCAAAAGGAAGGGCTCAATCTTAGGTTCCGCTATCACATAGTAGTGATTAAAAGCTTCCCGTAAAACAGCAGCTAATAAAGCAAGCGGACATTTCATTCAAGTGTAAAGTCAAATTAAAGAAAACAAAGCCCGGTGCCACTCACTGGCCGACGGGCCTGAAACTGACTATTCTATAGACCGGGAAATCACTCCTCTACTTCTCTCTTCTAGGCTCGATTACTCGCTAGGCGGGCGGATGCCCTCTCTTTCTTATTACAGGGAAACTACAGCACTGTCTCGAAAACATAGCAACAATTTACTCACTCAGTTTTACGTCTTCTCAATAGAGGCGGATACCTTCGGATCCTAACACCAATTAGTGGCATTCAATCGGACATTCGGAAAGGTTGATTCTCAATGGGATAGTGAGGTGGCTGTGAAAGCATTGGTTTGTGGTATCCGCATTCACCTTTCTGGAAAAAGGACGATACAATAGGAAGTTAGACCCGAAAGTGAGAGAGGCAGTTATGCATCGTTAAAAAAGATGACTCTCGAGTCAATGCCAATTCTGTTAGAAGACAAAGCAGAAGAAGAGGAAGCATTCAAGAGGCAGAAAAAAGTCCTAACTAACCTAAGAGCTGCTGTATTCGTACTCTTCGTTGCGTAGCGGAATTATCTCAATTGTACGACTAAAGTTCATAAAGGAAAACCCTCGTTTGACTTGATCCCATTGTTCCACACTCCCTTCATAGCTATTTTAGCTGATTGATTGGCTCGGGGAATGAGTATATACTTTCAGAGGTCTTTCTATCGACGAGTCTCTTATTGTATTGAACCTTTTATTTATCTTTCTTCTCGTCTAGCTCCTCTGTCGAGGGACTTTTCATTGGCGTTATAAGGGTTTTGTTGTTGTGTAATGGGATGCCCCATACCCCTTTCCTTCAGCAGTGCGCTAAGAGAACCAACTACTGTAATTTTCACCGTAGGTCTTTCCGAAAGTTATTTTTAAAGCTTCCCTTCTGCGCTCGGCTGACTCAATGGTGAAGCGCCTGCCTGTCCGTCTTTCGGGTATGGCTTACCTTTAGTTGGTCGCTCTCACTCATAACAGCAAGGCACTTTCTCTCGCTTTCCTGTTGGATAAGTTGATTGGGAATCAAGGGTCCTAGTTTGTACTGATATTTAGTTCACCTGACTTTGTTGTCTGATGGGTGTATTTTCACTAGGCAGTAAGGGTCCGAAGGGTCCTTCGGAGGTGAGCCGATAGGCGAACTGGCGTTGATGTAGCTGAATCCCCACGTGGCGAAGAGTCCGTATTAATATACGCCGTAAAGCGTAGAAGGTATGATTCGACACAAGGGAGGGGTATTTCATTCCTTTTCCTTCGCTTCTATGAGGTGAAACGTAAGGCTTTGAGTCTAACGAGCTAAAGAAAGAATATCTACGATAGAGAGAGGGATGACTCGGCTCTAAAAACTTCAAGGAGAGCACATTGGTCTACATCCCGACTTGGAAGACCACCTTTCGAGAACTGGGGGAATGGTCATCCAGTTATTCCCGTCTCGATCATCAGCCGAGTGAAAGCATCCTTGCTAAGCAAGTCCATTTCCTTTCATCCTTTTTTCCCGGACTTTGAAGATTTAAATCTCGAACGCTGATATAGCGATATCAAGTGATAGAGTTGCTTTCCTCTCAGCAATCTGATTAGAACTCACCTCCCGAAGTCCCACTAAGAAGTAGCTCTCCCCATTCGAGTAGGGCAAAAGAGGGCAAGCAGAAAGGGCATGCGAAGAAAGATTTAGTACCTTCTTACTTGGCTGCGGATAAACTCGTAAGAAGATGAAGGATTTTTAGAGGACTGATCACCTCTCTGATTTGTGATCTATTGCTGGAAAGAAAACCCTGATCTCTGACTTCAAGGTCAATGAAAGCCTGTCTTTGCGGTTGCTATCGGCCTCTTGGCTATTGGGATTCTTTCCTTACAGGAAGTTCGGGCTATTCATAAGAACCTGCGCTTACTAAAAGACTTTGTCAAGAAACCACTTGCACTTTTTTACTTCCTTAACTTGCTTCACTTTAACTAGACTAGCGCTCCCGGGTAAAGAAATGGTTTTCTCTTTCTACTCACAAGGCTAGGTCTTAGACCTGAAAGAGGGTTTCACTTTTCCTATCTTAACTTATCTAAACAGGCTATCACCGCTAATAGAAAAAGTACTTGCTTGAGAAGGATATTTGAAAGGCTTCCTTCCATACCCGAAAAGAAGGAGAATATCTTACATAAGCAACTTAAGGAGGATACCCCATTTATAGCCTTTGAGTTATTGGATATCACTCTATTCCTAGCCCGTAAGAGAAGAGCTCCACTATGATTGATATTCTATTATCGAAGCAAGTAGTATATATATCATATAGATCTTTCTAGATGGCTAACTTATCGACCTGCATGTGTTAAGCATATCAATGTGGAAGTAGCATGATTTGAGCTTCTTAGCGCTTAGCTACTGCCTATAAGCAACAATAAACCTGTTCTTACAAAGAAAGTAAGTAATCTCAAGGCCCGGGCATTCATCCAATGCTTACTTTTAGGCATAGCATTAGCCTCTTTCCGCGGGTCAGAAACCCTGATCTGTGCGCTGATCCCGGAAGACAAGATCGCAAGGGAATCACTAGTTCCATGCCTTCTACTTAGGCAACCCGAATCCGCGTATACCTACTAACGCAAGAGAGCAAACTACCAACGGATCCTTCCACTTCTGTAACAGAGGCTAAAAGGTGCGAAGCCCAAACAAGCTTTCTTCGTTCGCAACTTCAGCACTCTGATTGCCCCAATTACGGAGTGCCTGAAAGGTGGAGAGTACAAGTGGACCGACGAGGCTCAGCAGAGTTTCGAGTTGATCAAAGAAAGGATGACCCAAGCTCCGGTCCTCGCACTCCCGTGCTTTGAGAAGGTGTTTGAACTCGAGTGAGATGCTTCCAATGTTGGCATAGGCGCTGTGCTCAGCCAAGAAGGGCGCCCAATTGCCTTCTTCAGCTATAAACTCTCCGAAACTTGCAAGAGGTACTCCACATACATACGACAAGGAATTCTACGCTACGCTATTGTGCAAGCTTTGACACATTGGAGACACTACCTCGTTTCCAAAGGAGTTTGTGCTCTACTCCGACATCATGCAAAGAAATGCACTAATCTGTACAGACCAACAATCAGCTATGTTCTTGAATTGCGATTAATTAACAATAGTTCATGTCCGAATAACTAACTTCCTCCGGTGGGCTCTCTCTATTCTCCATTCCTCACTGTCCGGCCTCTTCCGTCGCTGTCGCTCGGTCCTTGCTTTCCTTGCCTAGCCTTGTTAAAAGGACCCTGATGACCGAGTCTACGAATGAAAGAATCCGAGGATCTGAGATCGATGGTTCGAATCCCATTCTTTCAAGTATTTCTGTTTTGTGTAAGCCCCATTCTTTCAAGTATTTCTGTTCTGTGTAAGCCTAAGACCCCACCAAGCCTAGTAGAGCAAGAACTCTCTTCGCAGAAAGCAAGGGTAGGGTAGAGTGCACGAAAGAGCAGCCATAATAGCGAGAGGACTTGATTAAGAACTGTGAGTTGAAGAGGGATAAGATAGGAGAGGGAGGAGTGAGGCATAAGAAGATAGGATGGATGGGGACAAAAGAAGAGGGATAAGATCTAATATCTAATGGCAGTGCTCAGGCGAGGATCAATTTCATGCCCACCCAACAGCGGTCAGTCAGAAGTTCGGGATCCAATGAAGACGGATGTGTGGGAATCCATCCAAGGCTCAAGTTGCGATCTGAAACTAGCGATAGCGATCTGATGCAACGAGGAATGATAAAGAATCAGAATGACCTCTCTAGTGGACGCGTTCAACTTGAATCAAGTCTCATTTCTCAAGTACATTATTTGCCGGCGCTCTTTCAGTCAGTCGTGCTATCCGTCTCCGCAACGGCAGCTTACTTAGTGATCGGAGCTCTAGAACTCATAAACGAGGAGCACTATCTTTCTCGCTGTGGAACTCCCATATCGAGATCCGCTGACTAGCTTCTTTCTATGCCATCAGTCCTTTGTCCTTTCATCGCCTTGCTCTTTCTTAGCCCTTGTACTTCTCTTCTGCTTTCTATCTTCTGCTTTCTATATAATATCCGAATCAATCTGACTAATGGCTAGCTAGGCTTATAAAGAGTAAGATGCCTCACCACCAGTCACGAGTAGAGGGATCGTGAGGAACGACTTTACTTAGCTGGCTTCCTCACTCGGCTATCGGATACTTCGCGACTATCGGATACTTGATCGACTATGCTATTGGATACTTGCCTTGGCTATCGGAGACTTGATCGACTCATCCACCATGGAATGGAGTGTTAGACACATATTAAAGAAAGTAACGACGCATCGGTAGTAACGACGCATCAATAAGGTAACGACGGCTAAGATCAAGCAACGAACGACTCGTAAGAAAGCTAAGCAGACGCAGAAGCATACCTATACTTGCTTGCTCCAACCTCGGAATAGTCGTTTCCTTAGCTTCCGTAGTTCAACCGGATAAGAGGGGATAGGAGCCATATAAGCCTTAGGGTGATCATCTGAATTTCACTCCTCCGCAGACCACCTATTAGTCACTCGTTCCTCGCACTTATTTCGGATATTTGATCAGCCCTTCTTGAGTAGTATTGCTGCCTTGATCGCATCCCTTCTTGAGGACTTTATGAATCAGTGTGAGATTCTGGTTTATGGTTTAGTGGGGATAAGGACGGAATAAAGGCTAGCTTGTTCAGTGAGAGATCCAATCCAAGTAGCACTCACTACGGTTCCGAAGGGTCTCTAAAGCTCCTTCCTTTACTTTAAACTTTCAGTCAGTCGCACTCTTCACATCATTTAAGACCTTCTTAGACGGATTCTTCACATCATTTAGGGATCTCACTTTAGAGAATGAGCACGAGTCAGGTTTTTCAGATCTCCACGCCCGCTCCGTGAAGCGACTGAAAGGTTCAAGGGGGTGCTCCCGTAGGATTACTTTTAGAGCTCACATCTACGCTACATAGTTATATATTTGTTTGTGCTTTGAGTAAGTAAAGGCTTGACGGCGCTCCCAGAAAGACTATTAATCGCTTTATGTGCGACCTTAGTATGTGCCCAAGCCAACCAAGCGACTGACTAAGGAGCGACAAGCAAATAAAAGTGGGTTTAGGCAGATACAACAAGGCCATGACGAACCAGTGGGATAAAGATACGAACAGACACCTGAAACGAAACACGTCTCTAGCAGCCGGGTCTCTATAGCTTCTTCTCTTTTCTTTTTTCTTAATTAAATTCCTTCTTCCAAGACTGAAGGTAGGAGTCTGTCTATCTTAGCTCAAGGTAGGATTAGCTCAAGGTAGGAGTCTGTCTAAACTTCTAAACTCAAGTGCTCACACTAAACTTATGAGAGCTAAACTAATTTCTTCATTCCCTCCACCTGGGCCTCGGATAATTGGTTTGTTTGGAGATAAGCTCAATTCCAACGATTGTGATTGCAGAACTTTATCAAAGGGCTATTTAACGCGGTCCTATGATTGTCGGCTCGCTAGCCAGCTTATTTGCATCGCCTATCGCACCGCACCGCCTATCCGCGTAGGTTCTTTCTTTCTTCTTTATAAAGAAGTAGATGCTACCTCAGACCCGACTCATTGAGCGGAGAAGTAAGCCCTACTTTGATTTGATAGCAAGCAACAACATTCACTCAAAGAAAAGATATGAGATCGGATATAGTATAGCACAAGAGAGATAATTGAGAACATCATCCACCATCTATAAAGAAAAGATGACATCACATCACTTCGGTTTCGGTCCCTGTCACTCCTCGCTCCTTGCAAAGAAAGCACGTAGTCATCTCCATGGTCTTTCTTGGTTTATTAGACTACAACTAAGATAGTATAGCATAGTGAGTCTTGGTTTATTAGACTACAACTAAGATAGTATAGCATAGTGAGTCTTGGTCTTGCCTTAGAACAAAGAGCTCCTTAGGACTTGCACTTTGGACCTTCCCCCGAGACTACTGGTTCTCTCTCGCCTACACAGGTTACACAGGTTCTCTATCTTGGAAGATATAATTGGGATCTTAGAAGATATAATTGGGAAGGAGAAGTGGTCGACTTCGATACGCTTGCTAGCTCCGGACCTCAGGTGGGATATTGAGATCCGCCTCCCCCTCTCACATAGCGGCTTCTACTCTCTTGTTGTTCTCTCTCGCCTCTATATCTTCTCGCGAACCCAAGCTCTGACCTCTTATCAAGCCTGGCAGACCAAGAAAGCGAACCGAATGCAGAAAAGGATAGATAGCACTCTCTGTAGTCAAAGTTGGGATTAAGGGAAGTGAGTTTGAACTACTAAACCTGGGCAGTGAGGTAACGGAGGGAAAAGCTAGTGAGTGGAGCGCGGGGGTGGGAGGGAAGAAGAAAAGCTACCGTGCAGACGAGCGAGTTTAAGCCAATTTCGAGATGCAGACGAACGATGTCTTCCCGCAGCCGGCATGTATCCGATCGAGAACTCGGAATTCCTTGAATGAGAAGGTGCTTTCTTTAGCTTTCTATCTTGAGTGAAGGTGCTTTCTTTAGCTTTCTATCATAGAATCAGATCTCCTTTCTCTCCCTTGAAACCCACACTCTTCCCTGATAGACTATATAGTTTAATTAGCCAAGGCTGCATCTTACTTTCTACGAACCCAAACCCATGCCATTATGGAACGGAGAATTAAGCAATGGGACCAGAAGACGGAATGAAGCCACTTACTTATCCGACTATAGCCCCAAGGTGGACATCTGGCTTGGCATTCCCATACGACGGAGAATGGGAGCGCCTAAGCAAGGAGAGCTTCTTCCTCCTACTATCACCTGACTAATGGGTGTTTAGGTAGAATAAAGTCACACCTGACTAATGGGTCACCTGCAAGTTGGTTACTTAGCGTACTTGGGCCAAGCGATCATGCTTCGAAGTCATGGGTGCTAGTCTTGAGACGTGGATCAGTATAAAGAAAAGAAAAGAAGGTCAAGCCAACCAAGCTATGCGATAGGAATGGGAGTAGCTCGTTGAACGCACCACCTTTACCAACGAGACCCCGATCTGTTGATTGCGAACCATATTAGACTAGCTTTGCTTTCGCGTACCTAAAGAGATTAGCTTTATGAACTACTAGCTTTGCTTTCGCGTACCTAAAGAGATTAGCTTTATGAACTACTAGCTTTGCTTTCGCGTACCTAAAGAGAGAGGAGGGCGGAGGGTCTACAGAAAAAACAAGAAAGAATCGTAGAAGAAAGCGGCGAACCAGCGAAGAGGAATCCACGCTACCCTTGAGCAGTACCTGTACCTATTTGTCTTGTTGGTCAGATCTACTCATATATATAATAGCTCATCAGAGCAGAGGTGAACTAGGGGCAGGTTTCTAGGTTAAGATAGCCTCTCTCTCCTATTCCTATTGGTCGTTTGTTCCTCCAGGGCGGTGGGGGCCTAGGGGGTAGATCGGGTCTCTTTCCTCGTTCCTTAGCTTCGTTCCATAGCTTCTTAGTTAACCTCCCTTTCTTTCCTCTGCTTAAGTGAATGCGGCCCATTCTTTTCTATAAAGAGATCCAGTACCGAATCCAGCTCGTCGCAACACAAGGTCATAAAGGATAAAAAGAGAGATGCGATGCTGCTATTGTATTGATCTCGACCTATCGAATGCTTTAATAAGGACATTCACTCAACCAATGCTAGAAGGTGCCAAGCCAAGGAAATTCCACTCCTCGTCCGGTGCGATGACTCAGAGGATGTCTGATCGGTGCTCCAAAGGACTTTCAGTGGTACGAGAGTTCTCCCTCCTAAGATGGATGGTAGGCATGGTTCGGAGGAAGAGCCCACCTAGAACTACCGCATCTGACTCTGCTTCGGTTGAAGCCAGCTCCAGACTCCCTGGGACTCTCTTCCGCTCATAGTCTCTGCTCATAGTCTGACCGCGTAGCGTCTCTATCTGAGCCCTTCCTATGAGGGGTAGTAGTTTTCAAGAGCTCATGTCTGTCAAAGATTGCCAATTTCATTACATATTCATAAGTAGAAGTGGTTTTGAACGATGCCCTCAGACCGAAGAGACAGACCTAACCTTGACTATGTCAGACCTAGCTTTGACAGGCGAGAAGAGGGTGACGAGCTGGCAGTGGAAGACAGGCCGAGCTGGCAGTGGGAGTTGGAACACCTGACCAGAGCTGAGGAATCCAAAGCAGAGGCAGCGGATAAATGCATAGATCGACCTTCTTTGGCCTAACTAAAATAAATGGTAGCGACAGGGGAGGCCGAGCGTCAACTGGCAGCTGAGTCAGTGATGTGGGAACCGGTGCGAGGTAAGACCTTTTTCTAATATAATAGGATGGGCAAAGCAAAGTTGAGTGAGCTATGCGACCCGGGAAAGAAGACTCGCACGCAAGAGAAGACAGTGAGAGACTATCGGGAGTGAATCCTGGTCAGCGACAACTCATCCGATGCAGGGAGACAGGACGGCATATTCGGTCGGGAAGCGATCGTTCATGGAACTCGCAGCCGAGACTTTAATTTCATGCCCATGCCGATTACTTTCATTATAGATAGTGGAGCCTAGCCTAATTTCTTGCTTTGAAGTAGCAAAGCTCTTAGAAGCCGGTCGGTGCTCCGTTCAAATTCTCTTCGTTCGGTGCTTGCGGATCAGGATCAGAAGGAATGGTTCGCCCGGGCTCTGTCTTTTAATTCCTAATTATATAATTATAGTAGTAGCGCTGCCTAGCGAACGAGAGCCGACAGCGAATGAAGCGACCCACTACACGGTATAGGTGCTAAGAGTCTATTCAATCAAGAAGGTGCGGAGAGGCATCGTTCCCATAGTAGGTAGGCCAGTTGGAGATTCCTAGGTCATTCCTAAGCTAAGGGGAGAGGTGAGATTCCCTCTTCTAGGGCAGGGTTCAAAGAAGGTTCCCTCTTGCTACTGGAAGGATGCCATTGACTCTCTTGGGGAAGAAGCGAACGACAGTAGTGAGACTTGCCCACCAGCGAAAGAAACGGCAAAGTTGAGCGCGCAGTTGCATCGCCTTGTACGGGTCGCCTGCAAAAACCATTCGTCCGATCTTTGCCGGGCTCATCCGATCTCAGCCGGGGCATGTGCAATCCTACTGAAGCCTATACCTACCAAGCCTAGCAAAGTCTGGAGTCTCGGTCTCGGGAGCTATAGATGGCTTAGGGCACTACAGGCAGAGGACCCGGGGAAGCACTAAAGCAAGTACCATAAGCGACCTATTAACCTGAGCCGAAGCGAGAAATGGTCAGTTAGCGAGCGACTGAAGCAATCCATCTGAAGCAAACAAACGACCAGACATCTGCAGAGATCCTCAGATCGAGGGTGGAGAGCAGGGCAGGTGCGAAGAATAGCTATCGTACGTGCGGGTCGGGGCTTCGTTGAGCTACAGAGTTGAGCTTTGCGAAATCAAAGCAGCAAACGCTAGTGGGGATGAACCCTTCCTCTAGTGGGTCTTGCTCAAGCATCTTGAATTAGGGTCTTCTTGCATGAGAGATGAGTCAGATAGCGCATGCCTCTTGTGATCAGCGAGCGAGTTCAAGGCCTATGACCAAGACCAGGTGCTACGCGTCAAAGTAGGGACCAGAGGGAGCTCGTGCAACATCAACTATCTTATTTATGTAACTCACTGTACGAAGAATTACAAGTCCTGTGACTCACTGTACTCTGAATAACAAGTAACTCACTGTACTCTGAATAACAATAAGTGCAGGTATGCGAGAGACTTAATTGGCAGAGCGGTATGCATTCAAGTGGCAGTGAAGAACACTTGGCACGAAATTGGCAGTTTTGAACACAAGTCTAGGTCTGCGTGAGATTGGCTACTTATGACATGCGTGAGAGTGGCTACTTATGACATGCGTGAAACTGGCAATCTTTGACAGACCTGATAGACTTAACTGCCCAACTACGCAACCCACCAGAGGCTGTCCCCAACTTATAGTAATGACCGGCCCTGCTTTGCTCAGTAGCGTAGATTGCCTCACTAGGATCGACCAATCAACCTCTCACTAGGACCGGATCGACCAATGAAAGGTGCAGTGAGGTTAAGACCATCCTCGGTGAGGATGGGATCAGTTGATTAGCCGACAAGATCAGAGTTCTCGGTGCGAACGAAGGGCTTCGTCAAGCGCTCCGTCAAGCGAAATCTTTGCAATCAACAACGATGCTTTACCATCTGAAGCAGTCCGCAACTGTCAGCTAAGATGTGAGCTCTGAATCGTTGGCTCCTTTCACTGATGCTAGCTCTGGTCGGTGAGGTTCTATACTATAATATAATATCATAGTTCGGTTCAGTTCAATTTGAAACAGAACTTGTCCTATCCGCTAAAGTAGTTCAGCAGAGCAAAGTTGGTTTTTTGGCCATTCTTTTTATCTAATATAGGTGAGAAAGTAGTCCCGCTCGGAGAAGAGTCGAATTTTGGCAATAAATCTATCCCATATAGCAGCAAAAGGAGTACTTGTGCCTGTGGTTAGAAGAGAAGAGTTGGGTTCAATTCACCATTCAAGAGAGTTCTTCACCATTCAAGTAATATGTCCCGTCCCATCTATATGGATTTGTACAATTCTCATCGTTCAGTTCGGCGGAGAAGAAGGGGTCACTGGATTACATTTCCACTTTGACCCGAGGCCCGAGGACGGGTAGACGTTGAGACGGGGCCCCAGAAAGAGATGCGTGAAGGTACGGAAGATGTAGGAGGAGAAGCACATTGGAAGTTATCTGCTAAAAATACTGTTATTAAACAACCATTGGCATTAGATTAGGGCGTGCTAGTATAAGCTACTGACCGGACAAGAGAGGATGGTGATGCCTTGGAGGCTGTACGAGAAGAAAAGACTGACGGGTCCAGATAAGGAATGAAATTAGAATCAGCAAGCCCTACACGAGAACCCTTTTCATACGGCCAACCTTCTTCTTCACCTTCCCCCTACCGATTAGAAGCACCTGGACAATGACTTTATGAGTTGAAATGCCCTTTCTTGAGCAGCTGCCGGCTAAGCGCCATTCACTCTCCCTTGAAATAAACAGGCACCAGCTTTAATTGAATATGTTTCTAGTGCAGAACGAGTACACAATGCCAAACTCAAATCATAAGTGAAAGTGCCTCCCTTCCCAAGCAAGAGTCGAATATTAACATGGCAATAAAGATAAGTAATAATATAATAGTTGTAAATAGTCGAATATCTGAATGAAGGAGTCTAAATGGCCCCAAAGGGACGAACGAGAGTGACGACTAAAGAATATATGGCCAGCAACTACTTTATCGGGAATAGCGGCGGTGAAAGACTACTGCTACGGGAAAGATCGGACTGCTCACTTAAGGAAAGGTCTCTGACTCACTCTCAATCCGAGAATCTGAGTCTCTCCCCCGGGTAAAGGAGAGCAAAGGATAAGACTTTTTTAAACTTGAAACGTGTCTTTCTGATTCAACTAAAGAGCACGCCGGCCTCTCTCCTTCTCCTCTGACCGCCCCAACCCTAACCGAAGCCCGAACCAAAGACAAAGCAAGCACATCTTAAACTCACTCGGACCTCTCCTCACTTTCCCCTAGGGAGATGTCAAGAAGTTTTCAATCTTTTTTACTTCTTTTTTTTTCCCTCATCTTACTGTTTTTCTCTACCCGACCGGAAGACTTGAAAGAATGAGCCCATTTCTCGCTCCTTGCCAGAGCATTCGCATTCATGAATTATAGGGTGAGAAGCCCCGTCTGATCGAACTATTCTGGTCAACCGAACACTATAAAGGATCTCTTAACCGACCGAACCAAACTCCTTACGGACTCGTGACACGAAAATTCAACTGAATGAATCGACCCGGTTTGCAAAGATTTTAGCTTAGCTCCACTTTGCCGCTCCGCACCTCCGTCTCCCGACACTACGTACCTCTAGTACTGGTCCTGGTCCGTCTTCTTTACTCTTTGCTTTTGAGAGACCCTCAAGAATAAACTGCCTCTTGCTTTCGTGTGATAGTCGTGCCCTGCCTTCGCATGAGCATTCATTATAGGGATCGAAGCCCGGGTAAAGAATTGGTCTTATTAGGTGGGCGAGCTCCGGACCACCATTCATGAATCTTGAAGCGGAGCACCTTGACGGAACGTGCTCTCAACTCTTCTTTGGCTTGGTGAACTGCTTGGCTTCCCGGGCAGGAGTCTCCGTCGGCCTCCTTCTCGCAGCTCCGCCGACCCCAACTCATTCTTATTCAAACACTCCCCTTTCTATTCAATTATTCAAAGACTAGAAGACTGACTCCTGGAACTCCGCCTAACCCCACTCTGGATGACATTCCTTAGCCTCGCACCGTAGATTGCAAAGATTTCGCTTCACTAAACTAAAATGGTGTCGTCTCTCTCGCGCTTACGCGCGAGAGCCCTCGCTTACGCTCGTCCCTTGAAAAACTCATGCTTTCAATGGAAATACTCCCTCCCGTTTGATGGCTTCCTTGCCCTAACCTTTTAATCTAGCCTGCCTGATCCATAGCCCCTTACTTAGATCCTTAGCCTTAGGAAGAGAAGGTAGAGATTGCTTGGAACCTATAACACATGGCACCCCTGCCCCTAGCCCTTTCTTCTGATGTCTTGAAAGCGGATTCGTACTAGCTCACTGGCTGTAAAATAAAGGAACGAGCGAGAGCGACGTTAAGACCAGACCGCTCTAAGAATAAGAATGGAAACGGGACTGATGGATTAGCTTCAAGGAAAGAACTCTAATTGTAACTGGTCTGCAAACAATTCCTGCCTATAGAGCCGCTTAAAAAAAAAAAAGAAAGCAGGAGAAGAAAAGAAAGCTTACGCTCCAAAGTACTACAGCCCCTTGCCTGACGCTCTAATAATAATCTCCAGGCAAGACTACTTTACCTATTAAACTTAACGAGCACTACTTACTGTCAGACCTAAAGATTGATGAGCGCAAGAATGAATGCACCTGTCTCTGCTCTTTCTGGTCAAGAAATCGATCGACCTCGTTCACATAGCTTTTAAAAAGCATCCCGGAGCGAGCGCATTTCATTCCTACTTCTTTCTTGCTGAGTCAAGCTCTCCATTTTATATATATAAATTCCCACGCATTTCGGATGTCGGTTATTGGATTTGGTTTTCCTCGTCTGACTGACCAATCACACATACGGACATTACAATATCTTACTCTTTTGATCTCGGTGTTCTCATTCCACGCTATGTCAAAAAAGGTCAATCTCAGTATACGGAAATGATATCCCCTAATGTATGACCCAAAAGAGGCTTCTAAGCCATCCTTAAGGCCAATGAGGAACTAGGCGCTAGGCAATTTATGACCTCGAATCAGAGGACCGCCTATTCCGAGCGGCGACTAATCATCTGAAGCCAGCCGTTAAGATCAGACCACCCTCTCGACACTTGTATATAAGCATTTATAGTGAAAGTAGGAGACCTATAAGATAAGCTAAGCATTTCTATCGAAAGATCTCACATCTCAGCAAAGTCGTGAATGGCCAGATATTAGTAAGTCCGAAAGATCTACCCAAAACGATCCCGTCGTTATACTCGGCCCTTTAGGTCGATCCCTCACGTCGTTCTCACTCGGCCCTTGCTATTATATGATTCTTTTCCGATCCGCTTTTTCATCTTTGAGGTCACAGAGAGAAATGCCCTTTATAGCTCAGCTGCAATTCGGGGGTTCGGAAAGAAAGGTTTAGGCTACCCGGCACCGACGTACATTCACTACTCTTCGGGAGTGAGATTTTCATTTCAACTTCTCTCTATTAGTTGAGGTAGAGTGAATGACTAATATATAGTATTGATTAGTTTAAGCCATTCAGAGTTTCATTTCATCCTCACTACTTCTTCGGGGGACTAGCCTCATTACTTCCCACTGGGCGAGAGGTGCACCTAAGCCACCTACCCACTCATCAGGTGTTCAGCTGACTTGCACAGAAAGACCCCTAATTCGGCGACCCGAACGAGAGAATGCATTTAAGGGCGAGTGAGAATATCAAATATGAGACGCTACGGGTATAAAATAGCTCGACCATAGCATAGGTGCGAGTAAGTTAGACGAGCGAATTCTAAGTATTTGACGCGATCGACCCCCACCCTTCGAAATAAGCACAAGCGAAACGAGACCTAGCTGGGAAACGCTTAGATTGGATAGTTGTACTCATTCTATTTTGTTCTCTATGGGCGTCTTCAGGCTTTATGATTTGACCTCATTCCTTTCTACCTCAGGTTAAGGTTTTTTATTCTTTATTCAAAGACAAGTTAAGGTTTTTCGATTCTTTATTCAAAGACAATTAATGTTATCTAGTGAAGAAAATAGGTGCTAGCCCTTCTCTTCCAGTTTCCCTGTCTTCGTTTCTGCTTGAATTATTGATTAAGATCTTACAGCAACCGGAGCATAAGCTAAGGTGGTATTTCTTTCGCGGGGGCCTCAACTATTGCGAAGCACTATTCTATTGGGCGGTGCCTTTTCGTCCTTCAAACTCAGATTGAAGTAAATACGCAAGACAGAATCATATCTTGAGAGAGAGGAGACCCTCTGAAGAGAGACCGCGCTGTTCATTGAGAGAGAAGAGACCTTCTGAAGAGAGACCGCGCATAAGACTTGTTCATTATACTTGAACTTCCTGAGGTAAGTTAATTGAGAGCACTTCCTTATCATACTTAAAGGCACCATCCGGTGATATCAAGCCCGGCTGTGGAGTGATGAGAAAGAACCCTCCGAGCACGTGAGCGCAGAGCGATCTGTCTCCGTAGCTTTGCTAGGAGTGGTTGGTTGCTTACTTTAGTCAGTAATAAAATAAGCGCAACTCTCAACGCGACCTTGATTAAGTTCAAATACTCGCTGATCTGGTGAATACGCCACCCCTTGATCAAAGAAGTTCTCTCTCATTTAGGAGAGGGCTGACCACAGCATTGTTTTGGGGATATATGCATATATATTATGTATGGCATTGTTCACAGACATTCTTTATGCTTTGCCTCAGTTCGCTTTTCGCCGTGTCTTTTAACGGTAGATTTCTGTTAAGAATTTACTTAGTCGCCGCAGGGCATTACACCTTTGTGCTATCTCTCCACCTAGCCCGTTGTATCATTCGACTTGTTCGAAAGTCAGGTCTATTGTTCACCGCATTGTATCTGAAGGAGGTGACGCTCCAACGGGTCTATGCTAAGTCAACATTTCTGTAAAACCTTCAGTTATGGTATCTTTATCCCGGGGAGGTCTTCCTACTATCATTCCTTTTCATCATAGGCATATAATTTGATTAAGAAATGAGCGGTCGGATAGTCTGGTGAAGATATACCTCTCATTTCGCTATGTAGGATTATTAGACTTGCACCTAAGGTCTACATTTAAATGTATCATAGCAAAGCCAGAGAGTCACTCCAGTATGCATAGTTTATGGTTCTTTTTAGATTTGATCTTTAATGATCTCATCAACATGTATATGCCTTGGATTAAAGAGATCTAGTGAAGGGAGCTCACTCATTCCTAACTTGGAAGTCTTTACGACGATAGACGGCTAAAAACCTTCCCTCACGCGAAGGCAAAAGAGTTCACCTCGTTTCGATACGAACTGGCAGCTTTTGCCAGAATCGTTCGTCAGCTAAGGATCCTCCTTTCAGGTATTGACTGGAAAGTCAGGGGCGTTATGGCGTACTCAGACCTCTACGCTATGAGGAAAACGATTTGCTCCTAAGTGCTGATATGCATAAGTTTAACACTCATACTAATGATCAAAGATTCTTTGACCATTTCATTATAGTCCTTTCAGCCTTTCCACAGGCAGGATAACGAGTGTCAGCCGGAAAGCGTCGGTTCTTCATCATAGGTAACTATGTCGTTCAGCTTGTACCCATTCCATGATTGGGCTATGCCCGTTTTAAAGCGCTTGCCTCAAGACGGGACATTTGATCAATTAAGGCCTATAGCGAGTCGAATGAGACCATATCGAGTTTTCTCGCTCAGTTCAGCGACAGATCGCTGGCCGGTTCATTTCATTTTTCGGGTTGTAGAACATCTGTTCGGGCCCCTTACTGGAAGTTGGTCAGTGTTAGGCACACTCAGTGCTAGTGTATTTTCAGTGTACCGACCGTTGATCAAGTCGGGAACTAAACTGATTTACTTGACTACTGGGAAGCCCTTGGGTTACTATGGTTCTTGGGCACTATTTAGCCTTTTTTCCATGGTTTGGATGGCGGCTAGGCTTGACTAGGTCAAAGAAGCCTTTCAGGAGCTATGCTCTTCTAGGCGATGATATTGTAATCTCTGATGAGAGAGTCGCCCTCAGGTATAAAAGTGTTGTTTGGGTGTCAATATATCAGAGTCAAAGTCTTTAGACTCCTCTATTGGCGCTTTGGAGTTTGCAAAGCAGGGTAAATAGGGTCTCAAAGGACCTGACCCCCGTCTCCTTGCTGCGGACTCCTTTCTATCTTTAGTACAGATAAGATAGATCAACCATCTGTAAATACATTTATCAGGCTGTGCGGGGCGGGCTATAGAGTTCGATCTCGGCTGGCTAAACCTAGCTGTCTTTCAAAAAGCAAAAAGATGGCAAAGGATGTTAGTCGTCGGCGATCGGGCCCTATCGTATCGTTATCTTCCATTATAATTTAGAGGTTTGATTTTCATTATCTTAGAGGTTTTCTTTTGAACCCTTATCTTAAAGGTCTAATTGTAGAGAAAGTGCTATCGCGGATGAAGCCCAAGCAATTGGAACTTGTACCCGATGAGTACTGTAAGGGTGATAACTATCCTCGTATTATTAATGAGTATACTCTTGTACACAATTGGCTTAAAGAGTGGTTACGCTTAAAGAGTGGTTGGAATGGCTGGTATTATAATATGTTATTTCTCTTTTGATCCTAGTATTGATGATCTCTCCTCCTATCGTCCACACTTCTTGGAGAAGTCCATTAGATAAAAAGAATGAACTTTCAATTTATGGTCTTCTTTGGGAATGTTGGGACATGGGAGAAGGTTGGGATCTTCAGCGTCTTCCTCCTTTTAGGACTACGGGAAACTATAAATGTATACCTGGGTAGACATTTATACGGAGGGACGGATGAGAGATAGTATATGTGACGTAAAAAGGTCACTGCTGCTTTGTTTATAAGTTAATACTTGAACTTACTGAGCTTGAACTTACTGAGGTAAGGTAATTGAGAACACTTCCTTATCATACTTGAACTTCCTTTCTTTATTTATATTGAATACTTGACTTGCTATTTCCTAACGCTCAAGGTAGGAATGAAAGGGCTCGTTTTAAAGTAAGGTCCGAGCGAGTTAGACGGGAAGATAGCTAAGTGGGATCGCACTACCAAATATGACGGGAGAGAGAGTGCGACAGTGTCTTTGTTGCTGAGCGAGTGTACAGTATTTGACGCGCGAAGTTTGAAAGTGCCGGGACGAAGGGATCGACCGTGCCGGGAGAGGGCAGAGTATAACGACGTAGCGCACCCAGAACTGATTCAACTGCTAACATTCGCTACGGGAAGCTAGAAAACCGGATCGGACTCAGCAAAGAGCAGTCGGAATGAAAGGCACGAAAGTGCGAAGACTGATAAGGGAATTTGAGGAACGAGGGCCGAACGAAGTGACGGGAAGTCTCGACTAGGGATAGATCGTCGAGTAGTTTTTCATAAAGGGCCCAAAGGAAAAGGCCATGTTAGACTAATCCGACGCCATTCACGACTTGCTGTAGGGCAGAGTGCTCAAATATTCGACGGGAGAGAGTGTTGTTATAGAGATCTAGTTTTTTGTGTGATAAAATATTCGACGAACGAGTGATAACGACGTAGCTCGATTAGAAGTTAGTGCAAACTCTCAAATGGATAGTATTTGGTTTCAGTCCGAACCGCAGCAACAGTAGTGAATGAAGGTACGAGCAAAGCGACAAGCCATCGACGTGGCGACGGGGCATAGAATGCAAGGGGCGAAGCGGCGAGAATTGAATTATAGCGAGATCCAATTTCAGCCGTCTCTTTTAATTTCTCCCTTAGGGTTTCATTTTGAGATATCAATTTTGACTCAAAGCATCGAAGATTTTATTAAAGAAAATAAGTGAGATCAAATGCTATTTTATCTAATGAATTGAAACACATTGAAAATGTAAAATCATATTGAGTTTTAGAGCATTTTGACCATTTGAACAGGAAAACGAAGTTGAAATGCAATTGAATTAAAGAAAGGGAACCCTTCTGAAGCCAAGAAAGAGATTCACACTATTGAAAACCTAATATAAAATCTGAACCCAGAAGCCAGAACACAGCCAGACAAGGGAAAACCCAACCTGAAGTAAGGTATCGACCGATCAATTAGTCTATTCAGTGAGTATATATATAATGATCACTAGCAAGAGTCTAACATGGCATTCAAAACGTAGAAAGATCTGCGTCGAAATATGCCTATCTGTCGATTAAGGTCGAGCCTATCTTACTCCTCTCTCTAACTCTAACAATGATCTCTATCTCGCTATAGCTAGATCCCACGGCTTTCGCTCCTTCCTTTAGTTTAGGTCGATCCCTCGAAGACTTTGATTCTGAACTCGCTCCTTTGGTCGGCCCTTATGGTCGAGACTCTTTGTTCTCAGCAACTTCACTTAAGGAAAAGTCAGTGAATGGTGAGAAGCGCTCTTTCGCGGGAGAGTCTGAAGTTCATTCCTATAAGTAAGAGTGAGCGGGACTAGAAAGAGTTTCTTTTCCCCGTTCAAGTGAATGGTTCATTACAATGAGTACTCGGGATCAAACCTTTGAGCTTCTGGCTGCGGCACCTTAAGAAAGAGATTGATCACCCTGTATTTACTAGTCCTTACTCGGACATTCACTCTCCTGTATACTCCAGAACTTGTTGGAGTAAGGGAAGGCGTCTGATAACGAATCAGATCAAGCCTATGTCTAGACGAACCCCTTCAGAGGGTTCTGTCCACACATATCTTTTAGAGATATGCTAGGTATATTGTGGGGTTTCCCCGCATCAACCACCTAACGTGCTCGTGGCAAGCGCCATGAGACAGATTGCTCTGTTGCTCACGTGCCTGGAGGGAGCTCTCCCCAGCCGAGGAATGAATCACTCGGATGGTGCCAATGTGCCGATAAAGTTCAACTGCGAACTCGGATTCAACAGGTGCTACGCCCACTCCTCTTTGTCGTGCCTCTTTAAACAGGTTCGGAACAGCTGCGGAGGACTCGTACGCTTCAACTACTTAAGCAACCGGAAGAGAAGACACTTTCAAACCTTCATTCCCTCGGTCTCCAACTGCAGCAACTGACTCGGCGAACTTAACATAAGTGCCTCGACAGAGTCCTTGTCAGGACTAAACTACACTGGATGTTCTTACCCGCTGGCAAACGGGGGCTAGCGCTTGAGGGGCCGAGTCTCTTCCGGCCCGAAAGACTGAGTGAGTGAAGACATTATCTCACGGATGAAAGAAAAGAGAGTGAAGTCATGACCAAAGAATAAGAAAAGGACGGAGTTCGGCACTTCTTCTATATAAGATGAAAGATCGCTTTTTATCATTCGGCACAACCTAACCAACCAGAAGGAAAGGAGCCAGAAGGTACTACGCCTTCAAGACTGAGACCATGGTTTCTATGTTTTCTTTCGTTTGCTTGATTGAGTGGGACTTACTATAGACGATTAGTCCGAGCGATAGCGACGTGTTTCGTGTACTGCACTGATACTGATAAGAGCCTCTTAATCCAGAGTGTTCTAACTCTTGCTTCGCTCTTTGGCTCGCTCCTCCAACAGCGCTCGCTGGTTCTTTAACTTGTTGTTGTATATGTTGATTCAACACTTTCTGTTTGCAAAAATCACACATCAAAAGTAAGGGGGAAAGTCAGTGGAAGTCCGAACCGACGTGAATGGCTATCCGAAGAGTCGAATCTCTTTTAGGCATTGCATACCCGGAATGCACTCTTTGTGGTTGGACAAGAATCCAAATCAAGGCGGAGTGGGCAGCTACGGACTCTACAGGATTTGAAGGTGACCTACCATTCTACCGGGAAAGAAAATGCTGCCGGGAAGGGCAAGTGGAAGGGAGAGAAGAAACCCTTTCATAAGCTAACATGGCATAAGGCTGCGAACGGAACTCTGACACTTCTAAGTCCTTTAAGTATCCTTCCTTAGTCTCATAGGAGAATGGCAAGAAGGGACTCATTACTATTATAGGCTTTTGCCCTTCCCTTTGTGAGTTCAGGAGAATAAGATGACTAACTGGAAAGCTTCAAGGCCCCGCTCCTAAATCACTAATCAGGACAAAGAAGCTTGTGCAGGTGCTGGTACGAGGGAAGGCACCGAAAGGAAGGAGGACAAAAGAATTCAGTGTAGCTGAGTGGAGCTGGACGGGATCTCACATATGCTAGAGACTCTATCGGCACTCTTCATTCCAGTGGGTAGGCGTTCGGAAAGAAGGCTTTCGCTCTCCGATCTTTCTTTTAGTACTTGTTGCCTGGGGTAGAATATGAGGGCATGGACCGCTAACTTTGAGTAGCTTTCTAGCTCTACTTCTCATTATTATTAGATGGAGTGAGAGGAATGAACTACTTTCGGGAGAGTCCCGACTGAACACTCACCCTCAGACTCCTCCTAAAGAGCTGGACCATCCTTCCGAGTTCAAAAGAAAGAGATTAATCAATAAATTCCTGTTGAAATCTATGGTCTCAGTTCATTAACTTCGTTCGAGGCATATGCTACGGCTGGCTTGACCCGAGGTTTGAGTTCATGGAAAGTGGCAACGGCTCTTTCTCTGTTCGTGGTGCCATGATCGACTATTGAAAGCAATGCTATATGCAAGAGCTTATCGTTCAGAGTTCGAGGAACGAGTGAAAAGATCATAAGATTAGAGTTCATGGCTAATTGTACACCTATAATCATGACAAGTATGTTCATTCAATAAAGTAGTTGTTAATCTTGAACGAGCGGGTCTCAGTGAGATTGATTCCGGAATGGTGGTGAAGTAAGTCTCTTCCTTCTCCGTCCTCCCGAGTTCTTTTCCCATACTTCTTAGTACAACTAATTAACTCATACTCTAGTCTCTGATCTTTTAGGCATGGCATACCGTACCCTTGCATCTTTCCATGAAACTCTACGGTGGAGACTTTAGCGTATTGAATATCCGGTTCCGCTACTAAAGCTACTTTGAGTACCTCTCCACTAAGTCGCAATTTAAGTTTATCCTTTCTCTCTCTTGGAATGGAAGATCTTTCTCTTGGTGGAAAGCTATCAACTCACTCTTGAAAGAGCACTGCTATTAAAAGACTCGGGATATGAACTTATATAACCTGCCCATACCCGTTGAAGCAGCCCACTCACAACTGGAAAGGAAGGAAAGAGAATGTGCGATAACTGGTAGAGTGGCTGTGCGGATGTAGTGCGATGTGCGATAAGTGAGTTCATTTGCCCTATCTTATTTCCTACGCGGTTGGCTAGACTAAGTGAGACTGTCCGATTCCCTTTCCATATGCCCGTCCTCAAAGGTACCAGCGTTCAATCCAAATAGAGAGAGAGAGGGCACCAGCTGCAGACTATGAAGAGGCTAATGACGTCGCCCCTCAAGAGTCTTCCCGTCGTTTCACTCGGCCCTGGAAAAGCAGCTTTCTGGTCTTTAGTTGCTCTCTGGTCAAGGGGGTCTCTTGAACAAGGCCTAAGAGGAAGGGACGAGCACACTGAACTTAAAATAGTGAGTTTTCACAGATATCCGTTTTATATAAAGCCCTTCCATAATCAAGAGAGGGCAAAAGCCTATAATGCCTTGCGAGTAATCGAGCCTAGAAGTGAGAAGTGGAAGAGTAATTTCCCGGTCTATAGAATAGTCAGCGCCCAGTCGGCCGGTCAGTGGCACCGGGCTTTCTTTTCTTTCATTTGACTTGACACTTGAAGGAAATGTCCTTTATTAGCTGATGTGTTATGGGAAGCTTTTCATCACTACTATGTGTACGCGGAACCTAAGATCGTGCCCTTCCTATTGCATTTTGATAGCAGTCTCCAATAGTTTCCGAAAGACGTTCGTGCTTCTTTATAAATCTTTCTGCTTTCTGGGGTTCCCAATGTTAAGTATGTTTTTCCAGAAAGAACGAAGGTTAGCCTCGCATGAACTAGGGAACATAGAACTCAACTTCTAACAGGTTAGAAAAACCCTAGAGCTTCCCTGCGGGGCCCGGACTTCCCCTTCTACTTTACCAAGTCATTTAAGCTGGGACACCACGTCGATTAAGCGTTCCGCCATCACATATTCCACTTCCTTCGACAAGGAAGTCGTCATCCTTTCCGGTGGCCTCTTGGGAACGCCTCTTGTAGGGTCTTCCATGTCTGGATGGTATGGCTTTAGACACCCCACATGGAAGACAGGGTGGAAGCTTGGGAAGAAGCTTCCGTTTTCAGGCAACTTGTCCTACTTTCTGTATGATGGGGAATGTCCCCTCATACTTGCGGCTGACCCCCTTACTAAAAAAGAAGGAACGAGCGACAGCGACGTGGAATAGTGGATTTTTTTATCTTCCTGTAGCTTGGAATTTCAGTTTAATGATTGAGTTTCCCCTTTCTTCTACAGATGCTAGGGGTCCTTCCCTCATAGGGAAATTGCCTATGAGATCGCATTCCATCGGTTTTGTTGATTGGAGGGCTCCCTCTAGTGCTAAATAAAAAGATCTTTGAGCAAGGGCTAGCTTTTCAACAGGCGAAAAAAGGCCTCACCAAACACTTCATGCCCCAAGGAAGAAGCAAATGAGCAATCGAGCCACGCGGAAACGAATAGTGATAGCATCTCTCTATTCCTTATTGCCCTAAGGCACATCTTTTTTAGCGTATAAAAGAAAACAATTTGAAGTTAATCGAGACTAATTTGCTCGACCCCATTTTTGAAATAAGTTTGATCTCCTCTCGACTTTTCAAGTGGAAAGTAAGTTAGGGAAGATTTAGGGACTTGGAGACGATTTGCGAGAGGGAGGAAGGGAGAGGATATATTAATATGTGGATAGGCTCTTCCTTAATTTAATTAGAGTAATTGCAACCTTAATTTCTTACTCGCACCTAATATTTGTCATTCTCGCTCTCAATCTAAAGTCAAGTCTAGGTCTCCACGTCGCACGTCTACGTCGCAGTAGGTTCGCTCGTTCCTTTGATTTTCTTCTCATTCCCAGTCAGATTCTGATTATAAGTCTTAGATTTCTTTGCTTTTAAGCCAAAAAGACGGGGCACTCACTTTTTCTTTATCAAAGTCGAGTCAAAGGAGATGTCTACTACATGTTATCACTCGCTCCTCTTCTTTCTTTTGTCTTCGTTGGTTTTGGTTCTGGGAATGGGGTCCTCTATAGGTCCTTGAGTAAGGTCAGATCCGGTAGCTCTTGAATTATTGACCATGCACGCCAAGATGAGGGTAGTCAGTCCAATGCATGCCATGAGTGGAATAGGCAAGAATGGCAGCACAAGTTATCGAAGCGGGGCGGGACCTATGCTAATAACACGTACACCGCGCCGAAGCACTGCAGCCTTCTAAAAAGTGGGAAGGGAGCTATAGCTATTCACCTATCTCTCTATTCTGTCACTCTCGTTAAAACCTCACTCTACTTCGCTATTTCCAAAGAGGGCATATAGCCACCTCGATTCCCGGATCTCTCTTCCCATCGTACTGCTCTTCCCCAAGCAAGTCTACTAAACCCTGGCTACTCTACTCGGTTTCTGGCTCCCGTTGGTCTATACTGATTTGAGGAAGGCGCCGGAGCTCTCGCTCATCCCGTGGAACTTGACGGCTTCACCTGTCCAAGCGAACGGACTCGAACTCACTCTCCGACCTATTTGGTAAGAAGGGGTACTCTACAGCCTCTGTGCGTAGTTTTCTTCGCTTGAGTGGGAGTAGCCGCTGTAGGAGCGTTCATCGCCATATCGAATGGATCTGCTGGTTTTGATCGCGCTTGAGTAGCAGTAGCCGTTGCATGTAGTAGTCTTCTGTCGCTCCTGCTTACCTCGATTGTCCGAGCATGGTTTTTTTGTCTCTGAGTTCTGCTTCACAAGCGAGACATTATCCGTCCACGTCTTTCATTCTCCGACTCGGCCATTCATACGAGTCCTCCTTCTACTGGAATCATTCTCCGTGCTACTTGGATCTCCCAGAAGCACACCAGTCAACTGTCAACTGTCAACTCGGCTTTGAACTCCTTTTCCATCAATCCATCTCCCTCGTTCCATTCTCCACGCTCAATCATAGCTTCATTCATCTACCTCTCATATCATTCATAAGAGCTTCCTATTCCCTAGAGCATCTATTCATGCATTCTCTGATTCATTCTCCGACTCGGTCATTCATATCTCAACTCTCAACTCGTTCCTGAGCACTCTTCTTAGCCCCTCCTACTGGTCGGGTCTTACCTGGCTTTCCTAGAGTGAGTAGTCCTATCCTAGCCTTTCTCTCTTTCGTGCTGGTCTCTCCTATGGTTTTTGGAGGGCATAGTTGTCTCTGAACTCTCCCTACATCTCCTGTAGATCCAGTCCAGCACTATAGCTAGCGCTCCAGTTCATCATAATTTAAGCCAAGTCAGCTCCCATGAATCACATTAACTATAGCTCCAGTGAATCAAGTCCAGAGCTCTTCTTTGTTCTTGCGACTGACCATCAGTGGATGCCCTTGCGTATGCCCGGCGGCTGGCTATATTTGCTCTCTGTCTGATTCTAGTTACGGTGAATAGTTCTGATCACGATTCATATGATGGTTTATAAGAGGGGGATTCCCAATATGAGTTTGCACCTTTTGGGCAGCTGAAGAATGAGATTGACATCCGCGCAGAAAGAGATGCTCCTACTTGCTTAGCTGCAGGGTAAGGACTCAGTTCCACTCCAGTTGGTTCAAAAGATAGGGAGTCTACCCCTTTTTAGATCCAATCCAATAATAAAGAATTAATTAGAGCATGAAAGGTCTCGAACTCTTGAAGAGAAAGATCAGAATCACACTCTTCTACCGCAAGAAGCACTGGCTACAATTTCACTCACGTCAGGGGTGAGGAGTAGAAAGATCAGAATCACACTCTTCTACTGGATAGGGATGATAGAAGCCCCTCAAGTGTAAGCAATCAGGGCTGGAGCTAGGCGATGGAGGTAGCTTAGATTGCAAAGTCAGAAGCTAAGTCAAGTCAGGAGAGTGGGATAGACAGGCGCATTCCTATTTAGTCAATCAAAGAGGTCAGGTCATGTTATAGTCTGTCCTAAGCTCCTTCTAGTTCTAGTGTGAGCTCCATTTCTTCTCCTTTCTCAGTGGTTTGAGATCAAGTTCATTTCTACACCTTCTCACCTATTTGAGGTGCGAAGCGAATAAAAGAAGAGGCGGAGTTCGATTCGATAGAGTGTAACAGTCTTTCGATAGCAGGCCAATTTACTTTGAATAAGAGTACGGGTCGACCTCGAATCAGAGATGGATCTTTCTATTCTTCTTCCTTCTCTACCAGCAATTCGATAGCAGCCGATTCCTCGGGGCATCGCCAAGGCCGGCCCATCAGAGAAGTACGGAGGCGAAGAGTGCAACTATTAGGATCTAATCTACTATAGTAGTGTAGTGAAAGCGTACCATACGTACGAAGTAGGAAGAAGGCGGGAGGCAACTAACCCTAGCAGTGGAAGCAGTTGTGTATAGAAGTGTGTAGGCGCTTCATTCATTCATTAAATATTAAAGAAGTTAGACCAGATCTGACCGTCCGATTGAGAGTAGCAAGGACAAGGGCAGGACTCATTGGAATAGGAAATTCCGGTCAGCATACTCCTCAACAGAAATTATAGTTCGACGCCCCTACTACTGGTCGGGTCTGACCTTGCTCATCCCAGGTCTTGTGGTCGAGAAGCCTAAGATAAAGGGCAAGCTTCAATGAAGAGTATCCTTGATGAGAGTCCGAGTATAGCAGCCGGCCCCTTTCTGAAGCCTATTAGAGGGGCAAGGAATAGCGTTGTTCGCTGGCATGGGCGAATTGATCTGACTGAAAAGGGTTAGCCGCCTTGGCTCTCACTCTAATGAATTTAACTAGGATAGCAGTTGAGCCGAGAGCAAGAATCAAGATTGGGTGTGGAGTCTCTTTAGGAACCTTATGGCCTCTGCACTGCCAACTCTTGGTTTGGGGGAATGCACAAGAACTGAAGAAAATGCAGTCGTTCACCGGGAATCTAACTGCTGAAGCCAGAGTCGTATCCAATAGGGAATACTAGGGATTAGGTGCCGGATACTTGAGTAGCAGTTCTTCTTGCAGCTCTTCTTCGCCCGTCCCCTCCTTAAACCTTTCAAAAAAAGCCTGACCTTACCTCCTCCATTTATGCCATCTCTTACGCATATTAGTAGTGATCGATCATTTCTTTATAATTTGCGCTACTAAACCCGGTCATTACCTCGGAAAGAGCTAAGCACAGAAAGAGCAAAGCGTGCACCTTTTCTTCGTATACAAAGAATACGGACCTTGACCGCTCTATCAATCAAATGATATTCCCATCAAGAGAATATGAGTAAACCCAACCCTTGAGAAAAGAAAGCGCTTATATTTGGGGAGGCGCACTGCATTAAATAATGTACCATATACGAAAGCAAAGGCTCCCAAAGAGCGGGAGGAGCGAACGAAGTTTAGCGCTGGGGTCAAAGATAAGATTACTCCAGTTGTAGCTGCGCACTTTGTTGAATGAATGTTAGGCGCCACCCTTTCTCCCTGATGCTATTCTCTTGAGTCTGCCCAGTACAGTAGACGGTCTCAATCCTAGGTCTGAATCCGCTGGTGGCCGGAGGAATGGTCAAGTCGGACACATGCCATCGACGACAGAGGGTGATTAACCTCAGATATAACATTGCAATTCCACAGGAATTCAAGTCTCTCCGCTAGGCCCGCTACGGACTCTGAGCTTCCGGATTGTAGTCTGATTGACTTGACAATGACTTCTTTCTTTCTCCCTGAGAGGAAGTGGTGGATGGTCTGATTGAATCTGAGAGAAATTATCCATAGTCTTTCTTTACTTTAGCCAAGGGGAAGAGACCCAAGACCATAACGATTATCTTCTGAATGCTTATCTTTGAACCTTTCACCTTGGAATCCGCATCCCCCTTACCTGACTCCTGTAAAGAAGGCCTTTATCCGAGAGACTGATCCGCTTCTGCTCGACTGCCACTACTTATTTGATGAAGAAGAGCAAGAAGAAGAGGAGCGAGCGAAACAGAGTGAAGCGACGCAGAAGAGAGAGGATTTGCTACGGTTCATGGACAGAGTACATGTTAAAGCTTATGCCCGCTCTTCCCTTCCTTCTTCTCAGACGTCGCTTTCGCTCTTCCCTTCCTTCTTCTCAGACGTCGCTTTGCTCGTCCCTTCAGCACACTACTAGGCTCACTCCGCTATCCAGTCTCAGTCTCAATATAGGTATGGGTAAGCTCATAGAAGATCATGCAAGTAACTCCGCCCCTTGATCAGAGCATCCGGACTGAATCTGTCACCCTGGGCAGACTCCTCTGTCAACAAGTCACAGTAGCACTTGGGATTGAGCCATTCACCATTCCCATTCCAGTCCAGACCAGACGGGTGTCGTGTAGCATAAGCGCTCTCACAGGGCCACTCGACCACTAAAGAAAGGCCTTTCAAGTCAAGATCACAGACGCACAGAGAACCACATCAACATAAAGTGGGAAAGACCGCTCTTCCTAAATCAACCTCTTAGATCCGCTACTCCTCTTTTCTTTACTTTGATAAAAGGACTAAGTGAAGGATCTGCTCGATCTAGAGTCATTATATATCGTAGTGCTCGCTCCACTTAACAATTCTGTATTCATACTCTCGTTTGAAACCGCTAAGTGTATATGTTTATTGTAATATAATATAACATAAGGTCCCAGATTGGCTACTTGGTGGATTCGGGTGCTCGACCTAATCTGTTTAGCCTAAGTTTCTCATAACTATTGTTGTGGAATTCCATCTAATGAGTCATTCATGTTGACGAAGTCTTTGTGAGTAAAGGAGAGGGGAGAGTCTAAGATCTAGGTGGGTAGGAGGGCCCGACGAAGTAATGGCAGTGAGTCCCGACGAAGTAATGGCAGTGAGTCGTGCTGCTATAGAACAGGCTGATGCTTATCTTCTGTTGTAGTGGATGCCGCTTCAAGGACTGGGCTATCCCGTTAGGTACCCGTTAGGTGGTATGGAAATGGTATAGCTATAGTGGGATAAAGACGTCGGTCTGGGCTCTCGGCTTCGGTAAGTGGACTTGCTTTGCTGGTATGAGGTCTGGTATCTGGGATCTCAGTGTATGCGAGTATGCTTTCTCCATGCTTTGTATGCATTGGACATGTTGGTGGGTGCCTCACTGGTTAGTATGGGGTGGCGAGTGAGCGGTTCCGGCGCCGACCGCACCGTGGGAATGTGGTTTGTGCCCCGTGAGCGATTAGCTACAATGCGAGTAGTGCCCCACCTACCAATCAATGGTTTCGGTGCTTTAGGCAGTCCCAATGGATGCTTTTGGTATAACCTAAGAGAGATGGGGCTAAGGTGGATAGACAGATTGGCTTTCAAGTGGCTTTCTCTTCTCAATCTCTTAGTCTAAGTTGTAGAGGGCTCAAAGGTGTCCAATTGGGCTCTGAGTGCGGTGTCCCTTATTAGGTAGGAATGCTAGTGTGTAAGTAGGTGACTAATGGTCGAGCTTCTTCTTTCTTATCTTAATAGAACAGGCCGTCTCAAGTATAGCCGAGTGCTAGTTCGAAGCGTTCTAACGACGTCAAGAGTACGGGGCCTGGTAGTGAAGCAAAGCTCTTGATAAGTGATAAGTAGGGACTAATAAGTGTTTCAACTTCAAGTAAAGCCTTCTCGGTGAAGAGGCTGAGTTATCATAAGTCTCGAAGGCTGAAGTTAGGAAGTGAGCTCTATGTGGCGCTAGGAACCATCCATATTCCTGGAAGAGAGGACTTCAGTAGTTTGACCGAGTCTGAGACTGATCTTAGCTTCTTATATTATAGAATAGAAGAGAGAAAGTCTGAGACTGATCTTAGCTTCTTATTCTTATAGAAGAGAGAATGTAAGCGAGACCCCACATGGGTTCATTGATTTCATTAGATGCTGCAGTGGTTCCAGAGTATCATGGGTTCAATCCTACCGATTCCTTACGAATGAAATTCATAATATTGGGCGTGGGTGTGCTCTTTCTTTATGTGCAGCTTTCTGACTCATGAATGAGGAATGCTCTATAATTTATCTGCTGAGAGTAAGGAAGACAAGTAGGGTTCCCCCTTTGCTGCAATGTTATTTCAGTTACTTATCTTATTAAGTCCTGCTAAAGTCTATCTTCCAATGAACGTGTCGGGAGACCAATTACAATTCAAAGAAAGAGAGGCCCAGGCCAGATCGAATGAAAGAAGTCTCGGGGAAGTCTCGGGTATTATAAGAAAGAAGTTGAGGATAGCTGGGCTCAAAGTACATGCTTGACGGGTATATATTAGGTATGGTATTTATCAGTGTGCTCGTCTGTAGCATCGTATGGGAACTGCAAGCACTGTAGTAAAGTAGAGTTTACTAAAAGGATAAAGAACTTGGCTTGGCCCCGGGCGCTCTTTCGAGATTAAAAGTAGGGAAACGATGAGGAGACTAGACCGGTATCCCTGATCTGATGTAAGCTATATGGAGGACCTTAGCCATTCTGCCTTTGCCCGCACAGCCTAGCCTCTCCATTGAGTGCAGCTCCCTATGTGTACTTTTCCTTCTCTATCTGCTTGAGAACTAATTTGAGTAGCTACTGGACTTCAGGAAGAAGGGCCGTGTGTATGATGGTACTAAAGAATCTGCCATCAGTCTACTGGTCAAGCACTCTGCATGATGGGCAACTATTTGATGCCTACTTGGTTTGGTGTGTATCGGGTGTTCGAATTGAGCCCTTTAGGCGTTTCAGCATCATTCATCACATCTTCAAGTGGCGGGCTCGACTGATAAGAAAGCTACCTTCTTTCCCCACCTTTCCCTGATACTGGGTAAGTCAGGCTGGGCCGAACAATGGGGCTGCGGGCTATGCGCTCCCGACAGAAGATGTTGGCATGCATACTTAAGTATAGTGAGTGTGTCTCTATAGACTGGCTGAACTATCGAGCCCTCGGGTGTGGTGTATAGTTTAAGGTCTTCTTTTGTAAGTGTTTGACTGAGTCTTTCTCTGCTTTGGTCTTTTTCTCTATGGGCTACGGGTCTAATCTAATGGGTTTTGAAGCCCGTTACGTCTGTGCCCGGTGGTCTAGAGCATGCTAAGCTAAGGGCTATCCCCACGAGTAAGTATTGGAGTCCAATATGGGAGGTGTATAGATCTCAAGGGTCTCCGTTTAGGTCTTTCCCGAGGTAAGTACGGGTCTCGATACGCTCCCCGCTGCGAAGGTTGAAAGGTTCATTCTCTTCTCGCCCAATGATTCATGGGGGTGTATTATATTGACTCTAATAGTGAAGTGGGTGCGGTGCCGAAGCTCACTATGCCGGGAAGGAATGAAAGAAGAGGAAAAGAGGAGAACTAGAGTAAAAGACTAAATTCAAGGTGCGACTACTTGGAGTGCCGCGGTGCTCAAATCCAAAGGCAATAGTAGCCGGATTAGACTGACCAATCAACAAGCTAATTGAGACGACCTAACCCCAGGCAACTCAAGCACTGGTATACTGAACGAGTAGCAATTCAAGCACTGGTATACTGAGCGAGTAGCAATTCAAGCACTGGTATACTGAGCGAGCATATAATCTAGTAAGGTATAGCAATATACGTAAAGGTGTGAGCCATGGTGCCGAGCTCGGACCGTGCCTATTCCTATTCTTACTGGTCTGGTCTGGTGTAAGTTCCTCTACTTGAGATGTGGTAAGACAGAAATTGAAATAGAGAAGAATAAATTGATTGATGCTGAACTTAGGGGGGAAAGTGGGCTTCGACCTTTTCAACGTTTACTTACGATTGATTGTCATTACGTTCTTTATCACTTTGCTTTCTCTTCGTTAGGTGACATCTCCTATCTGCCTAGTTTCACCCAGCACGACTTGCTGACCCGTAATCCGCTTACAAATCCTCCAATACAAACTCTACTGTTGAGCCCATGAGGATCCTCCTTTCCGAGTCCCAGACCACTTGCATGAGCCTTTACTTAGCTGCCTTCCTTTCTATGTCCCATCCTGGAAACCCTGGAATTGAACCTACCGGCCTGCTCTAGTAGAACATACATACCACTTGCCTTTCTCTTTCACACTTTTCCCTCTTCATTGCCTGAGATGGATAGTTCAAGCAGGAGACGAAGACAAGTACCGGAAAGAATCAATGTGTCTTAGCACCATGCCATGCTCTAACTCCCAAGCTAACCATGTCTAACTCCCACCCGCAATGCAACACCTCTCACTCTAGCTGATAGGGGTAGAAAGACCTTGGACTCATTACTGTGCTGAACCAGTCCCCCTATTTGTGCTCGCTTGCTCATCTGTCCTCTCTCTTTGTCGATCGCATATTCTACTCATGCCTTATAATCTAAAGAATGCTGCGAGCTAGATTAAGTCCTATAACTTCAATCCTTACTTGTATGACTTCTCGACTGGCTTCCTACCTTACTTTACTTTCTACCTTTGAGCCCGACTGTTGTGAGCCTTGAACAAGAATGCGATCTGAGACCTGAGTGATAAGAAGTCAATGATAGCACTGGGGTATCGTACCGTTGACTGATAGCTATGGATGAGAAAGCATTAGATTGGATTCTCTATTATGATCAACACAAACGATGAGATATTACTTCTCTCCATTGGACTTTCAGACCGTGGATTGACAACTGTAGAGCCTAGTCCCTCACTGCTAGTATGACACAGACATTGCCTCTCGGACTTGAACTAGCGCTCCAGCACAGGAGGTGAATCACGTGGACTTGAACTAGCGCTCCAGTTCATCAAGTTCATCACTATACATTCAGACCGGACCATCCTTCCTTCCTTTCCACCCTGGACCTTCCCTCTTCTTGATTAGCTCACTGACTTTAACTTCTGAACTTCTGAACACTCTTTTTCACACTCTTTCTCACTTCCTTTTTCGCACTCTTTTTCCCACTCTTTACTAAGCGTTGCTCGTTCCTCGTCTTATCTTCCCTTGAGTTGCGCATCTGCTCTTCCCTTGCGTCCCGAGATTCTCTATCCCCTTTCCAGATACGAATATAGTAGCTAAGCTAAGCTAAGAAAGTAGTCCGACCCTAGCTCTTGAATGGGAGCCCTACTTCTGAGTTGACGGCTTTTTTCTACCATCTCTTCAACCTGGATCTTATGGATTAAAGCCTCGAATCAATACTACTCCTCGCCGCTGCACAAAAAGTAGGGCATTGAAGATCAGAATCCCCTCTTCAGTCTCCCGTCCGCTAATTCAATGAATCCCGCTCAATCAAAGCACTTACTCTACTCGGGAACCAAACCTGCCTTTACTTTACCAATGGTAGTGCCTGTGATCCAGTTCATTGGTGCCTGTGGGGAGGATAGGGACCAGAGGACAGCAGTCTCTTTCAATTCCCATATGATCAGGTAAAGCTGGGCTTTTGAGTGAGGGGGTTCGCCATCAAGATTAGGCTCTGATTCGACTCGGGAGAAGAGAAGTTTGAGTCTTTCCTCTCGTTAAGGGGCAAGGGTAGAGGGCTAGGGCATGCTCAAACTAGAAAGGCCAGCATCTGAAACATACTAGTTAGTAAATGAGTCATTCCACTGTCGATATCAATGAACTTAGAAGGGTAAGTCAGTTGAAGATCTAGGAGGGATTCTTTTTCTATAATCAAGCAAAGGCCCACGCGCAACAATGAGTTGTTTGAATTAGCGGGTGCAGACGAGGGACTTAATGAGGCGCCCTATCCTCCGAAAAAAGGGGGCCGCTCAACTCAAGCTCTATTTTGGATTCCGTTCGCTGGCTTCGATAGGTCAAAGTGAGGTTCGACTTGCTCGCGCACAACTATGAGTTTAGTTGAAAATCCAGAGGGCTCGGCATCCACTCTCATTGCCTGGCTGCTTAATCTGATCCGCTCGTAGGAGCGCTCAATCAGAGAAGAGTTGGGGAGCGGGCTTTCCTAGGGCTAGAGGTCTTGAACAAAGAATCAATGGTGCCAGCAAGTATCAGTAGTGCGAATGGGATAAGAAGGCGGGTTAAATTGAGTGAATGTCTTTCAATACAATAAAAAGTAAAGTTAAAGTACTAGAGTTGAGTGGATGCTATGAATGGTGGTCTAGCTCCATGGCACTCATAGTATAGAAGCACTAGCAGAACCGAAGCTCAGCACCGAATGAAGGAGCCGATGAGACCAGATGTAGAGGCGGAGAGTCAACCCCTTCTCTATTGAAGCAGAGATCAAGTGCTAGGGGAAAGAATCTGAGGAGCGAGGAGCAAGTGAAAGGGGCTCATTACATGATGCAGAGTGACGTGCTAAGACCCGTTTCGTTTAGTGCCCCGTTAAATGCTAAGACCCGTGACTCCGAGGCACCGTGCTACTATAAGAAAGAGGAGGGAAGGAGGTCTTCAACTGATTCTTTTCCTACTGTGAAGGATTGAAGAGCAGGGCTGGGGGCCTTTCTCTGACTCGGACGATGGAAGATTCTATAGTTCCTTCCGTGATAGGGGACTAGATCTTTATTGGTAGAGCAGGGAATGCGAGTTTAAAGTAGTGGAGGTTTGGAACTTCTTTTTTTGTAGGTTCTTTCTGGAAGTAATGAATGACAGAGAGTTCGGGTAGCTACCATACTTTAACGAATGAAGGGAAGGGCAGGGCCAGACTTTTCCAAGAGCGTATAGTTCCTTCTTGTCTGGAGTCAGCTTCAAGTCCTCTGTGCACCGAATGCTACCCTGATTAAGTAAGTTCTTCGGCCAGTCAGATCTGATTTAGGCTTTGCTTTCCTTCATCTGCCTCTCATTTGGTTCTTCAAGCCTACCCCCATCTTCTGCTCTTAGTGGTTGGCTCAGAGCTCCTTTTTCACTATGAACTCCTTACTTATCTATATATAAGATATAAAGAAAGTCTTCAATCTAATACAAGAGCTGCTACGGATTCTTCCTGGCTCGTTCGGGAACCTCACTTATCTAATCTAAGAAATGTGGCTTCGTAGACCACTAGTCCCATCACCTTCTGAACTAGAGCCTAACCTTCTGAGCCGGAAGCTAGAATCAGTCTTGTCCGACTCCTCTTTACACAGGCCTCTTCCTCCTTTACTGGAATTCTGACTCAATCAAGTGCTTCATCTCACTCGGTGGAGTGCATTAGAGCAACTTCGCTTCGGCGGAACGGGTTGGTTAACTACTCTTTCCACAGATGGTCAGGGATAAAGAGCCCGAAGAGAGGGAAAACCATTCCATTATCTCTTTTCCAGCTGCAACGGTTACGATCGTGAATGGCCTGACGCATGAGATTCGGAGCTTACTCAAAAAAGCGACATCGCACCACTCAGGAGGTGCCTTTATATATAGGATAGTGGTTTGACATCGCAGGGTCAGCAGGCAATCTTCCTCTGATCCGGGTGCAGTGCCAGTCCCTTATAAAAGGAGGGGTCTCTCTAGTGGAAGGAAGCAAATGGAGGATTTGCGCTTAGCTAAACTCAAATCAAAGTGAACTTACCGGGATTGTTTGCTCCCCCACACTTCGAATGCTTATATAAAGGAGTGCTCGAACAAAAGGGTCCTACTTTCAACTGCCACAGGGACGTTCAGAAAGACACTCAAAGAAGGAATCCTCTCCACCAGTACCCAAATCAGATTCTTTAACTCCGAATGGGGGGCGTGCAGCTCATGATATATGGAGGGCTCGTACTACAGCCATTCAAAGTAGGGGTCAAAGACTTGATTGATAGAGCAAGAGGAGACGGGGAGGATCCGGCAGGCGAGGGAAGATGGTAGGTTTCTTACAGGAAAGAGTTCAGAAAAGGGGGACCTCTACTTCTCTCTGTACAAGAAATGAACCTCTGAAGGGCGGACCGTAGGGGATTGATTCTCAGTCCAAGTTCAAAGATGGGGAGTCTTCTCCTATATTGAATTGAATATAGCGGAGCACCCTCTACTGATTGAAATGCCGCTCTGCCCTTTTCATGGGCATCCGTCAAGTAAAGGGGTTCAATTAGAAAGATGAGTTACTCGACGGAAGAAGACCTGGTCCGCCTGAGAGTCAAGGCTCATAAAGGGCAGAAGAGCTTTCCTTCTGTAGTAGTGGAAAGAGAAGGGATCTATAAGAAGAGAAGGAGTCTATGTCGCAAGAAAAGAATAGATGGCATTCACGACCCCAACTAGCGTACTAGCTCTTTTCCATAGGCGTAGGCGCAATTACACTTATCAGTCTAGTTCAGAGGGCCGACCCCATTCCCATTAATCAAAAGCGCATTAGGTAATGGGCTACCTTGCGGATATGGCTTCGTGCCTTGCTGGATCTCTTTGTCCAAGACTCATTCACTCTCGGCATGAAAAGACGTCACGGGTCTTCTTTAGTCGCTCCCGTGTCATTAAATCAAATAGTTCAGTTCTCTTCACTTCTTTTCAACACTTGCGTTTGCTCCTTACAGTCGCTCACGGGTATAGCTCCTCTATATCGGATTCGAACCGATGACATCCACTAGTGCCATACCTCTTCGTCTCTCACCCCGGCCTCTCTTTTCTACGGCGATAGTTGACTTGTTTCAAATCTTTGTTGAATTCATTCCCACGAGAGACTTATTAGAACTGATTCTATTTTTGAATAAAGCATCTCAGCAAAGCATATCTCTGACTTTATCATCTCTCGCGTCAGTCCTTCGCACCTACATTTGATTCTATTCTACTAGGTCGGCTAACCCCACGGAAGACTGGGGAAGTTTACAGGAATGTGGCCAGGCGGGACATATGGAATTAAAGCTTGGACCGTACGCGCTCTCACACCGAAGAAATGAGCTCGTCCACGGTCTTTTCCCGCTACCCTCATCCTAGTGATGAGACTTCCCAACGCACTGCACTCGACAGAAGACAACCAATGGTTCCGGTGCACGCTACTGAATTAAGTCAAGCATTGGCAAAGGGCGAAGAATCTCTGACTCCTCGTTGAATCCGACCTTAGAAGGCTTCCTTTACTAGCAAGACTGGACCTGCATTCCTCTCTTTGAGACTCCTTTCCTATTCTTAAAGGCCCAGGCACTCATGGAAAGAGTCAGTGGGCGGGGGCGGATCAGAGTCAAGAACCATTCCGCTCAGTTAGATCCTTTGATCCGGGACTCCTCACCCGTCTGAGCTAGACGAACCATTGGACCATAGTTCTCTCCCTCTCCACTTAGTGAATAGGCCCTCTTTGTCTAAAGAGGATTCTCATACTCCTCCTTCTCAGAGTACCATAAGCTTTCGGTCTCAGGGCGGTCTCCATTACGCTACCTCAACAGAGGATGTCGCACTGAGCACTTGAAGCCCCCACTGTTGATCGTCCAACCAGGCGCTATTTAGCCAATGGTCCCTCTCCCCTTGTCGTCCCCTCCTTCCCTATTGCACTGAGTGCTTCAACCCTATGGCACCGCATGCTTCAAGCCAGCTTCCCAATCTCCAGTGGGTCTTGGAAAAAAGAAGAGAAGAGCGAGTGAAACGTCGCACGGGTCAAAATATTCTACTAAGTTCAGTTTTAGTTAAACTTCCAATCACAGTCTTTATTCTTTCCTATCCTCACAACAGCACTACTATACTTTAAATACTTCACTTTCTTACATTGACTCTACCAATTATATTCACTCCATTTAACATACACTCTCATATATAAAATATATCGTTCATCAACTGTCGTTCATACTCTACTTGAACTCTCTATTTTCTGTCTTTGAACTCTCTCTGGCATAAAAATCAGAGACCCTTGACGTTGCCCGATCGATAAAATGTTTCAAACCCGTCCTAAACTCACTTTCCCCTAAGGTACTTACATTCAACTTATCCTTCCATTTACTACTTTCCGATGGGGCCATTTATACTCCTTCCGTAGCTGCCGCAGTCGATGGATGGGACTGGTAGGTACCATCGGTTGGGATAGGGGCGAAAAGCCGCATTGCCAAGTCATGTACGGGAAAGAAGAGCCGTTGCCGCACATGGTTTCCTATGTCGAACACACGCCGCTTGCCAGCCCCTTCCTGGGTTGAAGCCAACCTTCCTGGACGAAGAGGATAGGTCCCCAAGGCTGTGGCTAACTCATCAAAGATGGGGCCTGCCTCATCTCAAATCTTCGTTTGCCATCCACTATAGTCGATAGGACCCTCTTGACAAAGAAAATACCAGGAAACCCCTTCCGATGAATGGATCAATCTCACATCCCGGGCAAAGGAAGGAACCTCGTATTTAATAGAAGTCAATAGCCCCAAAAGAGACGATCATCATTGGTAATAGACTTCCAGGTCGGAACCCACTATCACCCTCTATTCAAGGGAACCGTGGAGATCGAGGGGTTGAAGGGTAGCAAAAGATTCTTTTATCAAACCCTTCACCTCGCCTGGGTCAGTCATTATAGATTTGAAAGTTGCTGAGCGAACTCGCGACGCCAACTTAATAACCCTAGAAATACTAAACCACGATAGATAGAGCCGGACCAACTGATCCCCCCGGATGATCCCGACTCTTAATTATGTGTCGGTGATGAGCAGGGGAATCCCCGATCGACTTAACGAAAGCAGGTTGACTCCCCGACCCTGCTGCAAAGCAAGACTACACAGTAAAGATAGAATGCGGTGTGGTACTCCGTATTAGTCTCACTACTTCTCTCGCAAGTACGAGGGAGGCTCCTTCTGTGGTAAGGTTGCCAGTAGCGGCTATGGCGATTCCGATCAATAATCCCCGTAAGCGCCCGGTGCGTTCAAAGACACCGCGCGAGGAAAGCTGAGGCAGTCGTTCAATGAAATTGATGAAGAAAGCAAGTCCTTAACTTCGTACTCTGCCTATTAGCCAAGGATCTTATAAAGATTGAAGGACCGCCCTACGCACGGATATTCACTGAGACCGGTCTCCACTCTCCTTGACCCACCGATCATGCCGGTGTGATGGACGGCGTCTGGAGTCAAGCAATTCGACATCAGTACTCTTTTGCGGGTTCATACCCCACAAAGTAGCCGTTGTAGAGGCTGACCTCTCTCCAGGCACAGGGAGCGCAGAGCAATCTATCTCCTGGCTCCTTCCAATATCGCAGAATATTGATGGTCGGGGCTTCATTGCTCACAAAAAGGCCTCTACCCTGCCTGGGAATGAATCCCAGGATGGTGCCCCGCTTCCAATAAGGGCGGATCATTAAAAAGCGGAAAGAGCTGCGCGAAGAAAGATCAATTCTCTCTGAGTAGGAAAGATCAAGGGTTCACCAGATTAAGAGTGAGAGGTATGGGCTAGGCCAATCGTTAGAAAGCCTGATCCCCAGCCTCAAACTCTATACGAATCGAAGAGTGAAGAATATTCCAAGACTGGCCCGGATCCTTTGGGACAACTTAGAACGAATGCTTCACTAGAGGACGGACTCAAAGAAGAAGGATAAGGAAGAGCGATCGGGCACATGTGAAAGATCTTCCGTCTACAGCTAGAGTAAGTACGAATTGAGTCTTCCTGGTTTGCTTGGAGCAATAATAAGCGGTCTAATCGGCCCGAAGGGAGATCAAGTGAAAGCTTCGGGCTCTCGCTTAGGAAAGTTGCCTGCTTTTCTTTATGGCTTGAGACAGTGCCCCTCGACACGTCGCTATCGCTCGTTCCTCCTTTCGCACCCTCTTTGATCGAGTACTTTTGATGTTCTATCTTTTGAGTCTTGCTTTCCCATAGGATTGAATCTCAAGCATTCCAGAGAGTCAAAGGAGGAAATTAGGTCTGTGAGACTGTGGTACCTCCGGCGAAGTCATTCTTTCTCTTGTTGAGCGAAGAGTTCCATAGCGTGATTCCAATGCCGCGTCTATAGTGATTATGCTAGTAGACAGAAAAGGAAGCCCCAGCTCCATCTGGGAGAAGTGATAGGCTTAGATCATCATCTCGATTGGAAACTATAGCACATAATCATTAGCAATGCTATGTATTTTCAATCTCTCTCGAATACCAAGTCTCTTTCTATATCGGTCCATGTCTTTATCATCAAAAAAGGTTCCTGTCTCTTAACACTTTCCGTTCTTCCCAGTCACCTTCCAACCCGAGTGAAAGAAATTGATTGGATTGATTCAGCTGACCCACCACCTGCCCGGTCTAAGCTACAGTTGAACCGATTTCTTTTCTTTATTTGACCCATAACCTAAAGCATCCGAGCTAGTTACATAAAAATGGATGAAGCTGACCGATCCGGCAGAGGAGATCAAAACAAAATAGCAACTATAATAGAATAGAAGCTAAATTGCCAAAAAAGAGGTTAGTCAGGGTCTCCTCCATACCGATGTACCGATTACCCGACCACCAATTATCCGACTACAGATTGGTTTCCGGAAGATCGGTTACTTTATTTAAGTTCTTTTCTCATTGGTGTGGAACCCCCATTCATTATCGTCGTGGTGCTTCCTTCAAAATAAGAAGCACTGCAAGCGCACTTCCTATCTAGGCAAACCAAACCCGATTGCCTCCCGGCTAGCCTTTAGAGAGCGGGTGTGCGGGAGAATAGAACTGAGCATCAAGGTACGAGTGAGAACGACGTGGAAGGTTCCTGCGTGCTGGAAAGCGCTAGCAAAGGTCTTCTTCCTGCCTTACCTTATATATACTTGAATCATAACAATTATTAGTTGAGTGCAGCAAGAGCTCTGCCCTTAGGCAAATTCCTGAGTAGGGAGCCGAAGGTCAAAGTTCATGGTTTAAGTGAGTTGAGTTCATTAGGCTACGCACCAACACTATATTAGCTTATTCAAGGTTTTGGTACGAGCGACAGCGACGTGTGAATTCCAAGAGTGAATGGCTAAAAATAAGCTACAGTCTAATATGGTCAGAGTGAATTCCAAGAGTGAGACTCAAATCCCAAAGAAATTACTGACTTATGAAGATATTCGACTATTTACAACTATTATATTATTACTTATCTTTATTGCCTAAAAGATATTCGACTACGTATAGTCCAAAAAGATAAGACACTCTTGCTTGACTTGAGGGAGCATACATATTGATTGTTATTGTAACACATATTGTTATTGTATATATGTATATCTTATACAAATACATAAGTATATCAGTATATAAAGTATAAGAAATGAACTTAACGACGAGATTGATTATCGTTTCTTGCATGTCTCGTAAAAGACAGAGTAGGTGCAAATTCTCCCAATTTGTGACCCACCATACGATCCGTTATATAAATAAAATAGGTAAATGTTCCTTTCCGAATAGCGATTGTATGGCCAAGAAGGGTATAATGGTAGATGCCCGAGACCAAGTTACTATTCTTTCTCTTCCCATTCGTCATTTGATCTTTCTGTTCGTAAAAGCTGGCGCTGGCAGAGCTTTATCCATAAGTAATGAGAGGAGAAAGAAATCCAATCCTTAGCTTTTATATAGGCGGCATAAACCTTATAACTTGAACCATTCACTTCACTCTTTGAATGAACCCTTTCATATGCTCTTTTTATCTTGTAGTTCCGATCTGAATCTCTACTATGGATCGCGGGGTGGGGAAGAGGAATCGACGAAGAATCCAGGAAAGAGCAGCGAAGGAAAAGCGTGACGTGACGAGAAAGGTCTCGAGATGTTAGAAGGAGCTAAATCAATAGGTGCCGGAGCTGCTACAATTGCTTCAGCCGGAGCTGCTGTCGGTATTGGAAACGTCCTCAGTTCCTCGATTCATTCCGTAGCGCGAAATCCATCATTGGCTAAACAATCATTTGGTTATGCCATTTTGGGCTTTGCTCTCACCGAAGCTATTGCATCGTTTGCCCCAATGATGGCCTTTCTGATCTCATTTGTATTCCGATCGCAAAAAGAATGTGTGGATTATTCATTTCTTGGTGTAGTCCACTTATCATACAAAGGAGGACGAGGCCCCCAGCGATGGGGGGAAAGAAGAGTGGGTACGCGGGCTTCTTTCACTTAAATGAATAAATTAAGGAAAACACAGTATAATACATGGCAGGATTGCTCAGTTGGTGCAAGCTACCTAACTCATTTACCATAAGTACCTGAAGGAATGAACTCAACTCTAATGCCATGAACGACTGCTGCTCAGAGGCTATAGTCCATGTTAGACGGGTGGCTATCGCAGGTAGGGACGTTATAGTATAATGTTGGGTTGGGCTTGAGGAGAGAGGGACGAGCGAGAGCGAGAGAGTTGAATAGCTCGACTCACCTGCTCCACTCGGGGAATGGAGTTAGAGGGGAGGAGGGGTCGACCGGCAGGGGACGGAAAGAAGGACTCGTGAAAAGAGTTCTCCCCGCTCGGGCTCAGACGGAAAGACCAAAGACCACGGAACTGAGACTGAGCTGCCGGGATAGTCAATAAGATAGTGGATGGAGAGATGGGGCAGAGCATAATAAGGTCAGGAGGATGGGCCTAAGCGTTGTAAGAAGAGCAGGAAGCGGATTCGCAGAATGCATAATAATTTGCTAGAGCCCTCTTCCAAATAGGAGCCCCCGAGCTGAGTAGTGATTACCTTCTTCTTTTTACCACTGAGCAGACGATAAGAGGCTCTTTCCTATTCCACTGGTATCGTGAGCCAGTTGATTGAAATATGGAACGCAACCTCACCGGCCCGGGCACAAAATAATGAAATTAATCCCCTCCTTCTCTTTCTTAGTTGTAGCCATTCACGAGGCCTGAAGCATTAGAAGGAGTACGCGTGCACGAATCACGGGAATATTAACTCTATATGGCTTGCTAGTGCCTCTTATATGTCATTCCCAGAAGGGTGAGGAAGTTATTACACTTATGCAAGGACAGGAACTATGGAAGCTTGCCTAGGAAAGACCAGAAAAAGACTCCACTTCAAAGCAGCAGGAGGGATTCGCGAAAGTGCCTCCCCATTCAGCTGCAGTTCAGAGTCCAACTCCCTTTTATCATTCCTATATCTTCGTCGAGCTAGAACCACTCTTGATCTTCACGAGAAGCAGCGGCAGCCGGCTTTCTACTCACCATTCCACTAAATAGTAGTTGGATCGCTTCCTCGGTAGCTGGTCGAGCCCTTCACCCCTAACTGCTTTCTCTTGCAATTCACACGTCGCCCCGTCTCAACGTCGGTGCCCTCTCCAACTCTCTCGGCCCCGTCGTTCTCACTCGGACCTCACAGGAAAGCATTAACGCAAGAAGAGCAGAAAGACTATATCCGAACGGGACTCTTCATTATATACATTAGGCTCCGAAGAGCAAGAGCAGCACCGGTGAAAGAAGGTGAGGCATCGCCCGAGGTAGTAGCAATGAATCTTTAACCTCTCCACTGTCCTTACATAAGTCCCGTCCAGCTCCTTTTCCCCTCTTTCCTTTAAGAGCTTCTTCAAGGTTTCCGAACGCGGATAAAGGCTTTCATTATTCATCTTTCTTGTCCCAAAGAACCCCCCGTCAGGGGTTTCACGACGGGCTATGAAGAAGCTGGGGGTTGGGAGTGGTTTTGCTCTCTTCCTAATCATAGTTTCTTTACTCTATGCGAGCAAGCTTTTTAAAGTTCCCGTGAGCACTTCCCAAGACCAAGACTATCGAGACTACCATTCATACTATAAGGTAAGGTGTCTACCATCTCTGCCGTGCCACCTATCCTTTTCATAGAAGGTATGGTGCATGTCTGTCTTCGCCTGCCCCAGAAGCGTTTTCGTTGTAAATAGTGTGAGCACAAGGCAAGCTATCAATCCAGACTTCCCTAGAATATCATAGACATAGATCTTTCTTCCAGCGCATCTATCATCAACATCGGGCACCCCTACATCGGGAGGTCTCTTCTTTTCGTGTAGTGGGTGGGACTTTAGGCCAGGAAGCTAGCTTGGGATATGGATACGGCAAGTTAGCTCTCCGGGTAAGAAAGAGATAGAAAGAAAGCAGTACTCTTGGTGCGCAAGGGCGGTTTAATAGCGTGCTAAGGTGAGAGCTAATCGTGAAAGTTGCTTTTCTTATTCTCTGCCGCAAGTGCGTTTGAAAGAAAGCTTCTCCATGGGACGGAGGATACTGGAAGAAGGGGTTTGCTGAATCAAGGCCAAGCTAATGAGCGCTCGAGCACGATAAGTACTCTTCATCTTCGCCGGATCCTCTCGGCTACGCACCTTCATTCCGGATAAGGAAGCTCTAATCTAATCACTGTGTGTCGGAGAAGCTCTTCACTATTCCAGTCGCAATTCTGTTCTGTAGTATGCTTCTATATGTCGCACATCCGCTGCAGAGAGAAAGCGAACGCATATCCGTTGTCGCAGATCCGCTGCACTTGGAGAGCGTCCCTAGTTTCAGAGGTTTATCTTTTCTCTTGGTCCCTCAACCTTTGGTAGACCGCTCTCCCTTTCGAGTCCTATTACTCGGTTAGACCGATTGCTTTCCTTGGCTATCATTGCTAATAGGCGCTTGCAGAAAGAGGACAGTCCATTGAGTCTCACTCATCAAAGCACTCCGAGGGCAAAAGACACTCTTCACGGTCCACTACGACAAGGCAGGGCAAGAGTGGGCAAAATGCCCTTCCCACGTCAAAAGCCCCGAAGACGGAAGAAAAGGCGCGTGGGAGCCGGGCGAACCAAAGAAATCCGGGAAAGCTATTCGGACATTGGGTGTGGGTACGAGCGAACGAGAGTGATGCAGAGTCTAGCGGACCAGAGGAGCAGCTTAAGCATGGTGAGAGAGACCTACCATTAGTGTGACATGCTTTAATTAAGGGTAGCTAGGGCAGGCAGGCTCATTGCGCGCACGCTCCTCTCTGCTTCCCAATTCTCGGACTAGGAAAGGGAATCGGAGCGGGAGTTAGACTTCCTTCCTCTTTTGTCCTCTCGAATTGAATTGACAAGAGCATGAGGATAGGAATCCGGAAGGGCCAGCTTCACCGAGGAGGGTGTGCTCACATACGCTTATGCGCTCTGAAAAAAGGGATTCTTTGACCATTCCACCATCGGGTCCGACCAAGCCATAGTGCACTGAGTCTGAGCCCCTATCGGTAGAGCTCTTTTCAATAGGCTTAGCTAAATCAGTCTCCTTGTGTCGTGAATGGAACATGAACTGATTCTTCTCCAACTCAATAAGAGGAATCCTTGTCTATAAACTCGTAAAGGCACTTCTAGACTTCCATTCTTTTGAACTGGCACGCTCAACACTCCACTCTGTCGTCTAGTCCCTTGGGAAGCTTATCAGAGGTAGCCAGTAGGAGGAAGAACTGAGAATGGGAGAATCAGAATTGGACTTGAGGACTCTTCATTCATCCTCAACTCCAGTAAACGACTTTCATTAAAGTCTCTGGCTAGAGCTAGAGGGATTCGGGCTGAGGCTGGTGCTACTTCTGATAGTTAGGATTGGGCTAGGTATGCGTGTACTGTACTATCAGTCCGCTCTGCACCTTTCGACTTCGCTTCGATGATATGTATGAATTTAGATACTCAATGCATGTGTGTTCCGAGAGATTCATAGTTCAGATCAGGTTTCCCATACTCACTGCCCTGCGAACTTTGATAGCGTACTCGTCTCTATATACAATTAGCAAGGATAAGCCCGGAAGGTACGATACCCCGGACGAGTCCAGTAGGTGGTCTAAGGCTTGATCTAATATGTGCCAGTAGTGGATGAGACTCAAGCGGAATCATCCGCTGACCACTGGGCTTATCGCATACCATTTATAAGATGAGTTGGCCCGGGCGGCTCTTGATCTCCCCTTCTCTTTCTTGAAAAGCAGCGAGGTTAGAAGCGGAGAATCAAAGCCTGAACTCAGTCCTAGGGGCCATCCCACCAGCGCTGGATGAGGAGTGGACAAGCTAGCGTACCTCTGAATAGGAGTCGGGGAGTCAAAATATAAAGATGGGATCTGCTCTCCCGGTCTCAACCTGAACACCAAACATATCTCTTAGTGAGTGCTGCGCTCGGCAACGTAATCGTCATGGCGAGATGTTGAGTCCTCGGTTCCCAGTGCCCTAATAATCTGAGCACTGCTCTTATACGACGAAAGGATGATTGAACTCAATCAAAGAAGGGGCAGACCTGCGCTTCCTTTTCCCGGGAACACTTTCTTTCTTTATAGTTAAGACAGCCTTTCCCTCTGATCCTTGAGTTCGGGAGGCCAGGAGAGTAGAAAGATAATTTATCCTATCCGTCATGGCATTACATTACTTAATAAACTCTACGGGGTCTTCGGCGTCAGAGCCTAGCCGCGAGAGAGCCCTCTCCATTCTACTCGTATAATTCCTATGGGGTAGAGTCAGAATCAGATCGTTCCAAGTCAGTCAAAAGAGTAAGAGGGAGTAGATCAAAGACTGCTCATGCCCAACTTCCCACTCTTGGAAAGCTAGTGAAGCCAGGTTCCGTGCGCTGACTTAGTCTCTGAACTAGTAGAGAATCGCCTAACGAGGCCCTTCATATATAATATATTCTTCTATTTTTATCAATTATAGTTTAATGAAATGAATGAATGTAGCGCATAGCTCTTTCCGACCCAGGTCCATTCAAGCAGAACTGAGCGCAGAAAGAAGGAGAAGCTAAATGAGGCCCGGTGGACTTTTGGTGAATGCTTAGATGGCATCCAGGCTCCGAAGTTAGAATTTTTAGTATAATTCAGATGACAAGAAGGCATGCATGAAGGGCAGGACAGGGCGTACGGATTGACCTAGTGAGCCTCGCGCCACACTCTAAGGATAAGCCTCTTCCCCATGACGGTCTAGCTCCCATAGCAAGAGTCAAGTCTTCCCTACCTCTACTCACCTATTAGCGGACGATCAATCCTCTGAACGGTTGGAATTCCCACTTTCGTACGTGGAATTCAGTCAAAGAAGCCCTTTAGCGTGCCTGCGATTCTATGCTTGACTCCGACGCGACGGGAATCTTTCTTCCAAGTTGGTCGTGGGTGAAGGTTTTTTTTTGGGGGGGGCGGACCAATAAGTTGTGCATTCAAGTAGTCGACTGTTGATGCTTGCTTTTCCGACCGGATGGAAGCGAAAGGGGGCTCCCTCTATCTGCCCCTTGCTTCATACCTGTCCTCAGCTCATTTCATTCCTTGCCCGACTGTTACTGTCAAGGGAAGAGGGGGGATGCTACCAAAGGGGCGTGCAACTGGAAGCTCACTCTTTCTCTTTTGGTCGTGTGAATGTTACAACATTCACTCTCTGGCTTAGGTTCGCGTGCATGATTCTCTATACGTCTTCTATTAAGTAGCATCTTTCTTGTACGAGATAAGTATCTGCGTGAGAGGTTCTTCGCGATCCCTGCGAATCTCTCTTTGTCTTCTAACGCAACTAGAAGTGGAAATGAAGAATGACTGATAGGTGTCTCAAAGTGTTCCCTCGTAGGCCCTAAGAAGGGATTAGCCTGCCCACCCATCGGTCCAGGCAAAGCTGCTAAGGGAAGGGCAGACTTTCTTTCGGTGGATCGAGCAGGATGACCAGGATGACATAGAACTACTCGGACCTCCCCACTTGCTTGAATCTGCCCTAGCTGAAGCCCATGAAGGACTGGTGACGGCTCACGTGCATGCGCCGAAGAAGGTCAGAAAAAGACTCAACTCTAGCTGGAGAATGTGTAGTCCGATGTGCCTGATGAAGGATACTTAGCTCCAGCGAATGTGACTGGTGCCTTCTCTCCCTTTCCAGAAGTGGAAGTTGGGAGGGGACATGGAATCGTACATCAAGTCATCTAGGGTATGGAATCCGAGAGGTAGGGGACCCTTCTCGGCTTTATCCGATCGAGTGGTATCTATCATTTATTAGTGTTGTGAGTCGGGATAGAAAGAAAGTAGGACTATCAGTCGTTCGCTTTAGTGAGGCGTAGAAAGAGCTGGGTGAGGCCAGGCAATCGGGGTTAGCTGGGTGCCATAACTCATTGAATTGAGTCCCAAGTGGGAAACTTGACTAAGCACTATGCCGGGGACAGGTGCTAGGTAGAGCTCCTACTACATAGCTATGTGTGTTGCATCATTCATTCTAGTGGTACGCTTTCCTTTTCTTGTTTAAGAGATCATTTGAGTTTTGTTTGATTGATAAGAAGTCTTAAGCTTAGGGTGCGCGCCTCCTGACTATATTATATGAATGACTTTCTCAAACGTTAGGTAATATTTCTTATTGATTCTATGAAAGCAGATTGGTTCGCTAGATGCGGCGTGTTATCGTCACTTCGCTCCGCACCTCTTTCTTCTTTATATATAGTGCCTTTGGTTCTTCTTCAAAGCTTATCTAGTCTTTCGTCTGCTAGTAGATGAAACTGCGCCTTCCGGCTGCCCTCACCGATGCGGCTTTCCTCATCACCCTCCTTTTTAGTTTTAGCTCATCGATCCCGATCCGGCATTAGTATTAGACAGACGGTCTTACCTTCGCATTCGCATTCAATTAGTTTGAGGCAAGAGCTGGTTTGTAAAAGATTTCGCTGTCGCTCAACTTTGCCAGATGTGGTAGTCTTCTCCGCTAGGCCTCATGCCAGGGCCGGAAGAGTGAATGTTGCTATGCCGACGAGTCAACTCAGCGACCAGCTCTTGAGGGACCGCAAGAACCGACCATTAGACGCAGCCGAGCAACTATCCTATAATTATATAAAAAGTAATAGCGGGCGGAAGAGACCTACCCTCTCTGCTTTGCCAGATTGCAGAGATCGCGCTGTCGCTTGACTCTGCCGCTTCTCAAAGCAATCACAAGGCTACCACCCACGGAGCGGTAGTGAGATTAAAGTGTCACCAGTGAAAAAGTAAAGAAAGGCCCTACTTTTCTCATTCTCAGTAAAGCCAGTTCTTAAGAGTAATGAATTCATTCGAGTTCGGGTGGGCTCCGTTAAAATTCTCTTCGTCACCGATTCGGCTTTCCTCTGCCGTCGATGCAAGCTGGGTCTGCTCCACTAGTCTTTCGTCTGCCGCCTCTTTCAGAGCCTTTGCGTCGGCTGCTTTCACTCTTCTCTTGAAGTTTCTGTTTCGCTGGCTCTCCCACCTACTCTGTGCCGGTCCCTGACTCGCTTCGCACCTTGCTTTAGTGGTTAGTGGGGAAGTCTTCTCTACCCTTCTCGTGCAGGTAGTGACTAGGAGTATAGTTTCGGAGCCGAGTCCACTTCGTGCCTATGCTTCCTCTTCCTTAGCCGAGTCCTCTACCTATGCTTCCTCTTCTTGCTCTACCTACTACTTGATCTTATCTTGAGTTTCAAGTCGCGTGCCTCTTTTGCCCTTATTTTGCATCGGGGGATTCCCTAATCTAATGATACTCGAGCGATAGGGATGGGGGGAGACTCCAATTCTTCAGTCCCGAGACGAGCTGCAGTTATTAGTTACTGGGGCTCCAGCTAGTTCCCGACTTGAGTATCCGAAGAGTTCGGTCATCGGACTCTGGCAAGGGTCAAGTCTCGACCCGTCTGCTGAGCCTCCTCTGTGGCACCAGCCTTTTTATTAAGGAGAAAGTCACCCCTCCATTGAGCTAGACCTGCTCATACACAACTATCTGTGCTTCCTGCTACTATCTTCCTGGGAGTCTTCTTACTACTTCACTCTTCCTTTTAAGATTCTCCCTTTGCTAACCGGCTACAGACAGGTTTCAATCTTCCGCAAACCGAGCCAGCAGATCAGGAGCCGAAGAGTAAAAAGAGTGAGAGGCCTCTGACGACTATAAATGGGCACGTGGGAAGACTTATCCGCCTCAAAAGAGATTAGACCGGTCTTCTTGCTTCAGAGAGGAGATTAGAGGTACATTTCTTTCACTGTGTGCATGGATGTGAGCACACCGGTTAGGTCTTCAAGACCCCGAAGCTTTGTCTCAAAACAAAAGTAGTTGTGCGGCCGCTGCCGGGCACTTGCTTAGTCCCGAGTCAGTTGGATGCGCTTCAATTCAGGGCTTAATATCCACGACTGAAAGCCGCTTCACTCACCTCGGTAGCTACAGGAAGGGTGAAAGAAGAGTTCAAGTGAAATCCCTGATGACGACACTCTCACTTCTCACTTAAAAACAACATCATTCGGCGAAAAGCTTCCCCAGCAGATGGAACTTAGGTGGTTGGTCCGAAAAATAAGGGGGAGGAGCTGGAGACTACTCTTTGCTTTGACTCTAAAGCTTTCCCTTGCTTTATATATGGATATAGAGAAGAATAGTCTTAATCCTAGAACAGCTCTCGTTCGTGGTCCACCTTCCCCTTCTCCTCTTTCCCCTGCGAACGACTTCTCGGTCTCATCAATTCCAAATCTCATCCAAGAGCCGGAAGTGTTGCTGGCAAGAAATAAGAAAGGCCCGGAAAATGGTTAGGTTTGACCCGTCCTGTAGCGGTAGTAGGCTTAGCCAGTCTAGTTCTACGGATGAATCTTCGCCATCATCAGCTCAAGAATCGGTAGGTCTCGTCCCAGCTCTTCTGCCGAAAATATCGCCGGTTCGTCGTGTAGGTTGGGAAGCGGCGGAAAGGTAGAATTAAAAGGACCACGGAGGTCCTCTGCTATCTAAGCTGATTCATTCTTCCCTGCCCGCTGAGTTAGATATTCCGATGATTACTTCTATAGAAGTAAAGACTGACCTTCCGCTCCCGTGCCTCTAGTGAACGAGTCCAGGTGGATCGGACTAGATAGACCTGGACTCGTGATCAAGATTTTCATTCCAAAAGATCCAGAAAGCTCCGACCAGCAAAGAGTCCAAAAGTGTTGTCGAAAGTTATAAACCCCGTGTTGAGTCAAGTCACTTTGACCTTCATCCTCAAGTAGTCAATTTTAGATAAACCCGGTTTGGACTAAACGCCTCACCTGGCGGCCTCGCCCGGAACTTCTTACTTATTATAGAGAGGAACTTCTTACTTATTATAGAGAAAGGATTGGCATGCAATTCTGAACTATGCAATTAATTCTTAACTATGAAATTGAAATTCTTAACTCGCCAGGGACTAGGACTTAACTATGCAATTCTTAACTCGCCAGGGACTAGGAGAGAAAGGGAGTGGGTCCGGAGGTTCAGTTAAACTTCTTTGGGAGGGTCCGGAGGTTCAGTTAAACTAAACTTTTCTTTGGATGAAAAGAGAGGCGAGGGGCAAGAGATCCAACTCAGTAGGGTAGCGGTCGCAATCAACTAGCCCCCCGAAGTGGCAGATTTAGATAATAGATAAGATAATCCCCCGGAAGATTTAGATAATGCAGATTTAGAAGATAATCCCCCGGAAGATTTAGATAATAGATAAGATAATGCTGTGTTCGCATGGAGTCTTTTCCTTCTTTATACAGTACTCTTGACTGTTGTACTCTTGACTGAAAGGAAATGAGAATAGTGGTAAGTAAAAGGAAATGAGAATAATAATAGTGGAAAGTCAGAGTTGCATATTGACTGTGGACCGACTCCCTATAGATAGTGACAGTTTGAAGGGACCGACTTCCCTATAGTTAGAGTTTGAAGGGACCGACTCCAAATATAGTTTGAAGTTCCCTATATTGACAGTTTTCAGTCTATAAAACATAGAAGGGACATTCAATTCTTCCATTCAATTCTCTTTTTTCCATTAGAGGGTCTCTTCCGAGACAGCTCTTTTAGTTGAGTCCCAACCGTAGCTCTTTTCTCTCCATATAATACCTACTGCCTACCAGATCACCATGAGTAGGACTCCTACCATAAGAAAGGGGCACTTCAGCCTCATGGATTGGCATAGCATTGCCGGAACTATGATTGTCCGATCCCATCCTGGAAGAACCTAAGTAGGCACCGCCCCGTGGGATTCACTCTCCTTCTCTCGTCTATCCTCCTCTCTCTAAAATCTCTAAAGAGAGTGTCTGTGCAGCTCTTATCTCTAAAGAGAGTGTCTGTGCCCGGCGCATGCAGCTCTGAAGCGTACACTAAAAGTAAACAAGTTAAAAGAAGGAGTGGAGTCAGAACGTTGATATCCGAGTGACGCTTCTGCTTGATATCCGAGTGACGCTTCTGCTTCCTCTGGAGTTACCTTACATACTATTCTATTACTCGCATTGAAGTGAGCCCGGTCTCATTCTTAGCTTCAAAAGAGCTTACCCATCTTATGATGCAACAGAGCTTACCACCCATCTTATGCTTATGATGCAACACTTAAAAAAGACCCTATCCTATACTTAGGAAGACCAGACCCTATCCTATACTTAGGAAGACCCTATCCTATGAGAGAGCCGAGCCTTTCGAGCAGAGCATTTAAGAGCCTTTCGAGCTTCATCCTTTCGAGCTTAAACAGAGCCTTTCGAGCTTCAGCATTTCTAGACTGAACACCTCTTCTCGTTACACACTGATATTCTTATGGCATCTTCTTATGCCTACCTTGAGTGACCCTTATTCTATTCTTTCACTCCAACAATCAATCTTAGGGCTGCCCTTTTTTCCCAGGGACCTTGGTCCGGGTCCTTGCTTTTCCAGTGTTCTCTAGTACAAAGTTGTTCATGAGAATGATTTGTTTTGCATGTGTTACGCATTCAGCATGAACAGAGATTTCCTCCTCTGATCTCCATGACTTGAGTGAACTCATGAGCTTGAATTCAAGATCTGTCTTAGGGCTCCAGGGCACTTACTTAAGTACTTCACGGGAAATTACTAACTCAAATCCCACTACTGTGAAGCGCAACTGGGTAGAGCGTGTTCTTTCATTCTTCGTGTTCTCTATGAATGATTCTATTCTATATATAATTTAATTCATCTTCATATTAAGAGGAGCAGGCTAGAAGTCAACTCAACCTACAAGGGTTCAGCGATCTATATCTCTAATTGAATAGTTCATAGTGAAGCTATATAATAGAGGAAAGGTTCCTAATATAAGATAAGCCTAAGAATGACCACTTCTTCTTCTTCTTCCAATTGGTTTTCGGCTCAAGAAATGCATTTTGCTTTAAGTGCGATTCCTTTGATAAGTGCGATTCCTTTAAAGATAAGGGAAGAGCTCTGAATCGAGCATCCCGGCTTTACTTTAACATGGCTTCTTCTTCTTTCTTTGCTTTACACATGGCTTCTTCTTTCTTATCTTTCTTTGCTTTAGTCGACAGAGTTCTTGAATGAACAGAATCCCGGATCCTATGCTAACTATCTCTTTCCCGAAGTAGCAGTTGGGAGTCTCTTGATGGATCTGCTGATGATGGGTAATGCCCTCCAAGAAGGATCTCTACTCCACGAGAAGGATCGGATCTCTACTCCACGTATTTCATTTAGAAGGATCTCTACTCTACATATTTCATTTAAGATTTTGGGACGTATTTCATTTAAGATTTTGGGTTCATTTAAGGCCGGTCCGGTAGCTGGATACCTAGGAATAAAATACCTTTGTTTTGTTTGGCACCTAATAATTCATTCTTTTAATAATTCTTTATTAACCATGTTGAGTCCCTGCATCTTTTTTTCGGGGTACGCTAGGTTGGTTAGGTGAGGGCTGTTGAGGCTTTCATGTTGAGTCCCTGCATCTTTTTTCGGGGTACGCTTCTCGCTAGGTTAGGTGAGGGCTGTTGAGGCTTTGGCTTATGAAGCATTCTCGTTCGGCTAAAACAAAGTGAGAATCAAGGGACGTAGGGCTCTTTTTTGACTCGACTTTGATAATCATTCAATTAAGGAAGGGGCGACTCTTTTTTGACTCGCTTTTTTGACTCGACTTTGATAATCATTCAATTGTTGTTGTGAGAGAGACGAGCGATCATTCTGCGACGTGGTGAGAAAGGTGCTTGCGAACCATAGTTCTCCGCGGAAGTAAAAAGAATCCTCCTTTGACCGCACCCCAAAGGAAAGCTAGAGGCCGCTGCTTCAAGTGATGTAAGGCTATTCGCTATAGATTCGAGGCACTGAACCTACTGGTTCAAGGTCATACTACTTCTTATATAGGGTTGAACCGATACCGAACTGGCAGCATGGCTGCTTACAAGACCCTACCTCTGTTCCGGATAAATTGATCATCAACTTATCAGGCTCAGGGCTCAGCTTCTGCCTCAATCTGTTCTTCTTTCTCTGGGCTTCCCTCAGCTACTAAAGAATTAGAATCAAATTATTAAGCCCTCTCCCTTCCTACCACGGATTCTCACCAGTGCGAGCGGCTGCCAATGAACTACTTCTCACATACTATGTGTCTGCATTAAGTGCTCAAATCTTTTCTTTTTTTTATATAATATAATATAGATGTGACAATCCTACAGCAAGAGGAGGAGCGAAGTGACGGACGAGCGATAGCGACGTGGAGCTCTTCGACCTTAGTACTCTAGAGATGATGGGAGTGGAGCAGGAAGAGGTCGGGCCGGATGCTTGAACGTGAGAGGAACTCCTTCCATAGAAGATTCATAGAATGATAAGTAGTCTGATCGTTCTCCTTCTTTCGACACTAGGGCAGAATCAAGCTCCGAATGGGGCCCCGAAGAAGAGTCAGAGTTAGCCCACGGAGCGGAGTACGATGGCGTCATTATCATTCGCTCCTCGCTCTCGTGTACGCAAGAGGCACGGTTCATAGCCCTGAGCCATCCACGACCGTCCTATGAGAGTGAAGCCCTAGCCCTAGCAGCTACTGGTGCCAAAGGGATTGGATTCTCCTCACGTCGTTATCACTCGTACCTTGAGGACAAGTTAAGTTAAGTATGATTAGTCAAGGTTTTCCCACTCCTCTTCATGCAATTGGGGGTGGAGGCATATCATATCCTTATGGTCAATCATCTTCCTTGCGAAGTAGCAGTTCAGAGGTCTCTTTGGCCGTTCTCTGCGGTCTGGACTCAGGTGCATTATCTTCCTACAAGCGAATGGTAAGGGGAATTCTCTCTAATTTCCTCTCTGACTTGGAGCCTGCTATTCATTGCTCTTAGCTTCTCTTTGCCTAATCTAGGTCAGCTAGCTACCCGAAGAGGGACAAGTTTCGAGTACCTCTCTATTGGAATAGAAAGAAGACAACATTGCAGCTTAGAAAGAGGACATTGCAGCAGTCGAGCTGTAAGGATGATGCGTTGACCTCTTCTTTCTCTTCTTGACCCCTAATAAGAAGTGAGCTAGGATAGAGGAAGTAGTTCAACTCCTTTATTGGCGGGTAGGAGGTGCAATTGGTACCGACTGGGGATCTAGATCTACCATTCTGTTTCGTGAATGGATTCAATTCAAGCACGAGAGGATCAAAAGGGGCACTCGGCGATGCCAATAAAGTGTGAGATGTTGTACGTTTCGCTTCGCACCTTCGTGCGATCTATCTACTGCCAGCATTAGCAGCCTCTTGTCTATGCTTTCTTACTCTGCCTATGGAGTCTAGTTCGTCGGTGACTTGGGATGATGGGGTGAACTCTCGCTTCTACTAAGCGGAAGACTCTGATCTTTCGGTTAGGGACGGATTTCTCTCTTTCTTTTCGTAACTTCCGACCGGAGCAGAAGAATTGTCAGTTGCTTTCACGAGGTCAAGGCGAGAGAAAGCAAGCGGAGAGAATGGCTTTGGGCCTTGCACGGGGAAGTCGGGTTCCATTCCTAAGTGTTGTAGGATGAAGTTCAGATGGAAGGTAGGAAGACAAGACCCTTTATGTAATGTAAGCATTCAACCGTTGGTCATGAGCTTGACAAAGAGGTGGATGGATAAAATAAAGTGAAACTGCTCTCGTCTCGGATTCATTTACCTGTAGAGAAGTACTCGAAACCTGAGATTAGCTATTCTGTGTAGGTGGCATCCTGGTATGGAGAACTCTGCTTGCTGCCACTGCTTCTCTTGTAATAGAGACAAGCATTCAAACTCTTATTGTCCGGACGCCTAGCCTCTTCTTAATAAAAGAGTCCACTCTAGCTCAACTAAGGAGAATAATGGACCCGATCGAACTGTAGCTATTCAATGGGCTGGCGATAAACTTTAATAGCCCCACTCTGGGTTGAAGAACTAGCTTGAACATTCAAACCCAAGGGCGATCCTCAATCTGTTATGGTAGATATGTACCACTGCTCGTCAGTGTTCCTTCATGTGCTATTGGCAAGACAGCTAATTAGGGAAGGGGAGACTCTTTATAGCTTTCCTTAGTCATGAATCCCTATTTTGACCGGGTGCAGGAGGTGCTCCGCGAAGAGTACAACTGAGACTCTGGCTTCAATGCTCCATAGCCTGCTGAGTGCTCTGAACCAGAAAGAACTAGCAGAACGGGACTTCGAACCAAATAATATATGCTATATTAAGAGAGAATCCAAGAGGAGACCTAGCTACCTCACTACCTGTTGTGCGCTGATTCCCCTCTCCACGGTCTAGTTGGATGCATGAGGTCGGTCTTAAAGTGAGCCCGAAAGACCTCAGAGTACTGAATCGATCGGCTACGTGACCAGGCGGAAGATGAATAGCACATAGTCAGGTCAGCTCTTTCTTCCCTTCTTGAAGAAGATTGGCGAGCCCGTCCAACTCGTCAAGAGTCAAGTCTAGGGCTCAGAGATAGAACTTATGCTCTAGGAGGGAGAAAGGATCGGGACAGAGGGAGAACCACTCTACAAAGAAAGATTCATGCGCAGGCTACTGGCGGCTCAGCCCCCCGCTTCAGAAGATGATGTCCAGGTAAGGTAAAGGCGAAGGTCAATGCCTATCACGAGACTAGGAATCCACTCCACTATCAAGAGTAAGCTCAAAGCACGTGCCTCAACTCTTAAGGGCTAAAGTGACTTAAGCTCCCCTAGACAGAAAGCCAACCAGAGTGCGTCAAGTGGGCTAGTAGTTCTTTTGAGACTCACCCCACTTCAGCAGATCGGGACAGCAATGCCACTGACGCACGGATCACCAGAGAGAGTAGAGTGGAACGGAGCCCATGAATAGTGAATCTGGAGAGTGAATCTTCATCATTCAGCTAGTCTACTGAGCTTAGCATCCTGCCTGATCAAGGCCAGTCAAAGCCCAGCTTCATGTGCAGAGGCGGACAGAGAGGAATGGAATTATTCATGGGACAGCGAAAGAGGAAGGGAGTCCTACCACTGGTGAAGAATTAGGGTGAGGCTGGTAGCTAGTTCAGAGGTCCTAGGACGGAGGAGTACTATTAGGGAGCCAAGTCATGTATGTCTTCCCATTGCTGTCCGCCCAGCTAAGCTAAGGCCACTCCACCAGGCATGCTCAGCTCCATGCTCTCGGATGCGGTGAACTAACTTAAGCATTGAAATTCTGTCAGATTCATGCTATGTGGCACGAAGTCTAACCAATCAATATTCCATAGTCCGGACTTGCTTTATCTTCCCGACCCCGATGCTAGCAAATTAAAATTAAAGAGAGTCCGAGTGAGGATCTCCCCTACCCAGATTGACTTCCATGAACTACTCTTGCCAAGGGGCGGAGCGTCAGAATCCATGGTTGATTCCCTTGTCAGAGTGAGTTATCCCTAGTCCTATGAGTACCGAAATTAGTCTTTCCATGCTAGAACAGTTCTAAGTCAGATTCCGTTGGTAGCGAGTCTGATGAATAACCAAAAGCTGAGCATACTCCCTACCCGCAGAGCTCACTAAGGTCTTTCCTCACCCAGACACGTAAGACTACCTAGCTAGCCCATACCTGTGGTAGAGACTGAAGTCGGGAAACCTGCCTGAGACTTTCCTTGATAGAAATTGAATGGCTTTGGGAATTTCCATGAACTCTACCCATGGGCTCTGGCGCGTTTCACTCTTTCTTCCCCCTATTCATTAAGTGCCGACCAGTTATATAGATATGGGTGCAACTAGGATACTATGCTCTTCCTGTGTTCAAGAAAGGATAAACTTTAAGTAATGGGGCGAAAGCATATCTTAGCTCTGAGCCAGGACCGCAAGTGGTCCAATGCCAGGTGTGAAGGTTATGATTCAAAGGCTCAAGTCTTAAACAAAGGAGTAATGACGGGCTGCTGGCCCAAAGCCATTCAATTTATCTTTAAGTAAGTTGCTGCGGTAAGGGTCCAAAGTCTGGAGTTAGCTATAATGGTGGGAAGCGTCCCATAGGGAGGCTATAATACTAGAGGAATAAGAGCGAGTTCGACCGGGATTGAATCAGTTCTGACCTTACTTATCAGTTCGGGCCTGACTTATTATATCGTTTATCTCAACCTCGACCGAACTCGATAACTCCCACTGCAAGCAAGGAAGGCCTTTTCTATCTCTTCTGCCAGAGAACTAGGGCAATGTAGGCCTTAGGAATGGCGCCTTGAAGAGCTCTCTGTACTGATATGATATAGATGTATAGTATGCCAAGGGACATGGAAAAGAGCCCAGAAAAGAATAGCAAAATAGAGCCGGAGCGGCTTCGGGGGATAGAGAATCGGATTCATGCATCAGGTTGGAGGAGGGAGAAGGGTACCCCAAAGAATCTAAAAAAGAGATTCATAGTCACATCGTATAACTTAGACCTTCTTCGTTTAACTTAACCTCA